>OU860780.1:18359335-19598115 GCA_917862395.2 Heliconius sara
CTGCATGAATTGCTATTAAAAACCGTGAAAGTAAAACTATAAAAACATATAATTTGTCCTATATTTCTTTGAAATACTCGTGGGAATAAAAAGAAAAGAATTATGGCGTTACGTGACGAAAACCACCGATTATAGAGTAGATGATTTAGGAAGGGTATAGGAGCTATTTCAGGAAAGTTCGTGTGTGGTCCAGAAAGCGTAAGTGATTAATCAAATGTTACAGCCAGTGTATGACATAAAAATAAGTTGTAGCTAAATACAAGAATAGGGGTTCCTAATGTGTGTACAAAGTAAAGTTATTGTTGTGCAATCATACTTTATTGTAAGTTACCATAATTGTTTCCTCATTCGCTTTATGCTCTAGCTATTTTAGGTTTAATGACTTCTTTCTTTAGGTGTAGGAGAACGCTTTCCCATAAAGATCTTGATTTGTGTACATTTTATCATCTTCGTGGTTGATTTACAACAATTTTCAAAGTCTTTTAAATGGATTTTGGAATGGTCTTTTTTCTAATGCAGTAAGTTACCGAAATGAAGCTGTTGTGTTGTGAAGTATAAGTTGAAATAAATCACACGATAATCTTGAAATAATAAGACGTTTTAATGTTTTGTTTAGAATTAAAAGTGAAATAATGATAGTCACCACCTTTGTAGCAGGTATATAGTATATGTATACATAAAACAACATATACTAAGAAAAAAAAAGAAATAAATAAATCAGCTTCACGCTGTATCCTGCACACAGCAGGGTGGGCAGAGGGAACCTAGTTTTAAGACACTCCGTTCCCCACTTTCTGCTGAATTCTGGAGGCATTGCGTGGTGAGTGACAGAACTGAACGCCACTCTTTGCCTCGACACCAGAGCGAGGAAATGGAAATATAAATTTAAGTAAATATTTCATCTCCTCGAGTGGGTATCGAACCTACCAGCATTCGATTTTTCAGTCACACTTAGTGCCGCTGCGCCTCGACTGGCCTCAATACTAAGTATGCTGTAAATATTAAGTATAACTGATATTATACTTAATAGCTTAATAAGAATTGTATTGAATCAATCAAGTTATATATAACTAAAATAACACGTCACCGAAAACTTAATTATAAAGATGAGCAACAGAAAGAACGGCTTCAGTGATTCAGACCAAGCAATACCGAATGAATGATTTGAAGGGAGAAAGTTTGATCAGGGTGGAAGTTTGCGGGTTGCGTGCCGAAAAATTAAAGGATTAACTGAGTTTGTATTTGTTACGAATTTGACGGTAAAGTAATTTCAAGTTTTCAATTAAAATTATAATTATTATATGTCAGTTATATTTTATGGTGATTTTAATGGAACCTTATTTGCCTTATACTTTTTGGGTAGGAACGATCGTTCGATATTGTTTGAATCAAATATAATTTTTATGAGTTACGCGTTTAAAAATTGTAAGGTTCTGGGGTCTTTTACTACTTAGATAACAAATGAATATTGTACTTTAAGGTTATGAGTATAACTTATTTTATATCACAAACACTTATAATTATATTTAATATAGCCTATTAAATATAATTGTAATGAAAGAACTGCCAGAGACAATATTTTCGACAGAAACACTATTTACCGTGGGAGTAAATTTTGGAAATACTTAGCGAATTTTACGACGACTCTAGTAATTTATACCGTCGCGGAAATGATAATTTATCGCGCATGAAACTCGCAATAAAAAGCTTTATGGCTGTATCGAATGCGTGTATAAATGTCCTATGACTTTTCGTTTCATATTATAACTTAATGAATCTATATACATAGACTAGCTCTTATCCGTGGCTTTGCCTCTGTGACTAAGATGCAAAAAAATTCGTATGACACAACAGTACAGTGTGTGTGATAATATCAAAACGATTACGAAGATATAATAGAATAAGTAGCCTTCTTAGATAACATCCGACACGAAAAAAAAATTTCCATTTCAAAAAGATATTAATTCCAGAAACTAGTTCATTCAACCAATCAAACTTCAGTATTATGCATAGATAGAAAAAAAAGATATTTCATTGATATAAGATATTTCTTCTCGCTCAGATTTTCTTCTGTATATGGTATTCATATACATGAATAATTTAATTTTCGCAATAATACATAAGTATTTTATATTTTAATTTTATTATGTATAATTTGTTTATAAGAGCGGGAATATAAAGATTATTTACACGCGAAATCCCGAGTTCAAAACCAAGGAACGTCGTATTTATACAGAGAGGCTGTATCAATGCGCTACGATTACCTGAAGTGAATATTATATATTCAAAATTACCTAAATTATTCCTCAAACTGGTCGGGACAAAGTTTTGAGCTGGGCTCGTCGCATATAACGGGATGAATGTCAATAAATAGATAGTATTTAGAGGAATAGTAGAGAACGGAGATACTTGTCACAAAGTTTTCCTCTGCGGAAAATACTGACGTGAATACGTGAAGATGAAAATAATATAAAATATTCAATACTTAAAGCCTGTATTACCAGTAAGAATATAATGTAGCTACTCTCTTTAAGCGACGGCTTAGTCAAATGATGCTTAAGGCACTTCACAAGGCGTCGCAATTGTACTGGACTCCTTTGATCTTGGAAGTCGTTGATGATTGTACTTGTGGGACGTTTATAAAGAGCTTACTTGTTGCGTATGGATTTTCTTGCCACTTTTTGTAAAATTTAGAGGACTTTTTGGTTTTTATTAAAAAAATGTAAAAGCATTTTTTAGTTTAGGTTTCTGTTCATTCGAGTATTAGCGAAACCCAACGCCTTTTTCTTATAAACCGAGCTAGGACATCAAAATTTATATAATTCATTTTCGCAAATTAAAATTAAATAATTCATTTTCGCGTGTAAATATTGTACCCATAATGCGTTAAAATTTGTTAAGGTTATTTTAAACAGATTCAGACAGAATATTTATATGTACGTAATTTATTATTTCACATCACATCAAAAAAAACAGTAAATAAAACAAAAATATAAAATTAAATATTTTTTTAAACTTAATTATTTATTCAAATCAATTTTCTTTAAAATAAAAAAAAATCAGCCCCATAGTAACTCTGTATGATAATACTGATCCAAATTTGAACCTTTAAATTCAGTATAATCAATTTTGCTACAACACTATCCACTGCACCTAATCGTGAAGCTTTAATAAATCACGAATAGCAACAACAAATCTAGTACACCCATCGCGAGCTACAGTCTTTTGTTCAACAATGATTCATTTGCTTTGTCACTGATTGCACCAGCCGCAGCTAATCAACACCTCATTCCGGGATCGAGTTAGCACAGAGGCTGATTTGAATCGTGAGTTTGTCTCACGATTCGGTGTAGAATCGATTGGTATAATATGTACTGGTTCAGATCGATTTGGATTTAGTATTTGTTTAGAGACAATTGAGTATTTGTTTGCTAAGTAACACAGTTGTATACAGTGATGTCGATTAATGTTAAATTGTAAAATAGGGCAAGTAGTTATTTTTATATAGACTTAATGTTGGTTAAACGTTAACAGGCGTATGAATTATATTAAATGCAGCTATTTATCTTTAAAAAATGTATAAAATCCATTTGAAACGGCGTAAAGCGTTAATAAATCACGAATAGCAACAACAAATCTAGTACACCCATCTCGAGCTATTCTTTTGTTCAACAATGTTTCATTTGCTTTGTCACTGATTGCGCCAGCCGCAGCTAATCAACACCTCATTCCACAATCGAGTTAGCACAGAGGCTGATTTAAATCGTGAGACAAACGCTGTAGAATCGATTGTGTAAATTGCACTGGTTCAGATCGATTTGGATTTAGTATTTGTTTAGAGACAATTGAGCATTTGTTTGCTGAGTGACAGTTGTACTCAGAGATGATGATTAAGTTTAATTGATTGTAAAACGATAAGTATTTTTGTTTGGTATAGATTTTAAGGTTGAATGTTAATTGACGTCAATTTTATTAAGTACAGCTGCAATACATTGTTTTACTTAAGTATATCAGTTTACTAAGACCATAAAATCAGATCATGCAATTTATGATTGAGTTTTTTTTTTGAGCTTAACGCTGTATTCCTCATATACCCTTGTGCCGTGTGATCCCGGCCTAGAATAGGATCATCCTGGTACTGGTGGTGTCGTAAGAGGCGACTAAAGTACGTGTGGTAGAGTCACGTCGCCAGCAATGGCAACACGCATGGGCAGACTCGACCGGATCATTACCACCCTCGGCATTTAAAACCGGCGTGAAGTAGTGGTTTTATGCCACTGCGTTTCGCATCAGGTAATGCCGGGCCCCGGCGCCCAACCCACCTTAAAGGCCGGCAACGTACGTGTAGCTCCTCTGGGGTTGCACGGGGCCGTGGGCGGCAGTAATCACTTACCATCAGGTGACCCGCACGCTCGTTTGTCATGTCTTTTCCATAAAAAAAAAAAAAAAAATAGCAGTCCTCGTTTACAGAGGTAGGAAACTTAATATGAAGATACTTCGGATTCCGGTCCTCACATTTCGCTTAATTTCTGAAAAATCGCATATTGAGTGGTGGAACTCATCGCTGCGCTGTATATTGAAAAATATTAATAAAATCTATGTTGATAAATCGGTCCGTGACTTTTTCTATAAAAAAAATACAAGGAATCATTGGTGGGCTGGTGATTTGACGCGCACTTGACCAATTCTTTTTCCCTATTGTACAAGTATCTGAATTGTAGGAAAAAAATTAAACTAAGCCACAGCTTAGCTCAGATTAGCGCATCATAAAAATGAAAAGCTTTATTAAATTTATTAAACAGTAGAAATGTGACTACGGAGTAAAAAAAAAGTTTAAAAGATAAAATCATAAAATAATTATATCATAAAATTTTAAATTGTCGAGTGTAGATTCATTTAGTTAGGGTAGGTAGGTAAGATTTAGGTATGATGTCAACATCGCACATGGGGTAGTCTATCTAACTTAATAATAAAAAAAAATCCTACACTTTTCTTTCTTTTTTGCTGGTTCGATTCAGATTCGCCACGACATGAAAATTACGTTATTAAAATTTATATTTTTAAATAAGAAAATTGAGGTACAGTCAAAAACGGAATATATATTATATATTTACAGTCAAATAAGACTTCCTATCCACTTTAGACGATAAATTGTTGAAATCCTAAACTAAATTATACTGAATAATAATATCAGTGTTTCGACAACATCATTTGCTAAACAAACACACAGAATATGCAGTTAATCCAAATATCCATTTATAAGGCGCCGCGACGTAGTTATACTACGCTTGCGCCTTATAGACTAATGCATATTATACCCGTGTCAAAGCGTGGTGAGTCGTCTTAGCGTCTCACGAAACAGTAATACATTAAGATTCTCATTTGAAATGTTATGTGAAAATAGAAGTAATCTTATAATAGAGAGAGATACTAGAGATGCTGCATAAATATCTCTTTCGTATTTAATTTCATTTTGTAATTACTTTCCTTATTGTTTCCATGACACTGTGAAATGGAAGAAAGAAATAAGTTACAAAATCATGTTCAAGTTTCTATCAGAATTAGAAATGTGAAACTGATTTTGCCCGTTCCCTTAATATTATTTGATGGTTTCATCAACCCACGTAAAAATTTGAGACAAACTATGATCCAACTTCCTTAACAAAAACTTTTTCCCTTTTGTTATTTAAACTCGTAACAATTTATGGTAACATAATTTTTCACTACACCATTTTTCCCAAATATTTCGTATTGCGTGATGAATGGCGGAACACAACGCTACGTACCCACAACCATATTAATTACAGTCAAACGCTATCCTATTGCACCATTATGGCTTTCAATTCCATGATCGATTTTTGTAGGCATACGATCATTACCTTTTCTAATAAAACAACATAAAAACAATCCTCCTGTACATAAAACAGACGGAAGGCGGATAATAATCACTGAATCGTTATAATCCTCTCTTAATAAGATTAGTTGTTAAGTAGACCTAATCTTGGTAAACCGGTGTATTGTGTAAACCGAGAACCGAATAAAACGGCTGCCAGTATCCGCCTACGCGTACGTTACGCTAGATTATAATACTACAGTATATACTTAATTGGTGGTTATGTTTGGTCCAATAATACGTGAAATTGCTAGTAAAATATCAATAATAATATTAAAATCATTAAAGGCGTTGAGCCTTACCACTCAATACGCAATACCTTTAGAATTAGGCGAAAAATATATAATGCAAGTGTCTAATTCGAAACGGAGTGTCCTAAAACTACGTTCCCAGGTTCCTTCTGCCTACACCTTGCTATTTGCGGGACACAACGTAAGGTTAAAATAATATTTTTTTTTACATTTAGTCTATAAGCTAACATTTGACTGGTTAATTAGAGAGTTTTGTTTTAAGCCTCTCTCTGATCTCCACTTAGGTTTACCCAACTAATTACAATCATTGAATGAGTAGTTGTGACGTATGTTAGGGTTTTATTAGAAAACTAATTTCATGAAATTTATATTGAAAAAAAAAAAACCTAAATCCTAAATTAAATGAATTTTGACAAAATTCGTTATAATTGGTTTTTTGTTTGGGAGGAGACAGTGTATTTCTAATTTCCCTTAGGAGATATTTTGGTCCTATTGATACCCAGCTATCTTCAGCGATTTTCTAAATGTATTATAGATACTAAAATACACAAATAGATACTAAGATTTGTATTTACTAGGTTCATCGTCATTTATTTACGATTACATTAAACATGACGAATTTGGGTTCAATTTCTAGTCAGGGGAATAACAATTCTTATTTTTAATACGGAGAGTAAAAAAATAATGTTAAAAACCTATTTTTAGTTATCGATACGTACAGTAGCAGAATATGGCATTGTGCCATAGCACTGAAAAAGGCAAACCACTGGCAAAAATATGATCAATTTAATCTGATAAATGATTTGCTTAACCACAATTATATTAGTGCCATTCGAATTGTTTCTAGTACTATTTATCAATATTGAACTGTGCAAATTTGAAATTAGCTTTGGACTTTAATTAAATTGTTTTAAACATCCTTTTATATATGTATTTTTCATAATTCTCTGACAAATGCTTTAAGCTCTGAATTTCAGATCGTTAAATTATAAGCGTGAAATATTAAAAACGGAAGCCTTCGTGGCGCTGTGACATAAGAGAGTGACTGTAAACGTGACAGATGCGGGTTCGTTCTCCACTCGGGGAAATTAATTATTTATTTTTTTCGTTTCTTCGTTCTGGTAACGAGGCAAAGCGCGTCATTGAGTTCCGCTACTCAACACACAATGCCAGAATACAGAATTCGGTATAAAGGGGGGAACGGATGTGTCTTAATGGGAACTGAGTGTATTTACTTTAACACTAGGTTGTCAGGTTCCCTCTGCCTACCCTACTATGCAGGTTACAGCGTGAAGCTCAAAAAAAATTCATTCGCGACGCAAAGTATGTAATATGCTACCAAGCGCTACGAATATAACGTATTAAACCGTTTATTGTCTTCTAAAGTTCTATATAAAAAAAATCGAAATTCAATTTACATATATCTAGAATATATCGTCGTAATAGCAAAGAAAATAATATAAATAACAGCTCCTTTAAATTTGGATGCTAGCCAAACAGATTTTTGTGACATTTAATTCCCCATTCCCATTCCCAGTCCCATTGGAACTAATAAGCCATCAAAAATAACAGAATGATGTATGCGTGACCTGAGAGATATCATATGATTTATGTATACGTATCATATAAACTAGATTAATAACGTTACTTATTAATTAATGCTATAACACACATGCATTTGTTTGTTGTAATATTTAAAATAAAAGGCCGACTGTCTGGTGTTTTGTTGATCTACCACCTTCCACGTCCTTGGAAGAGGCCTATGTCCAGCTATCGTATTCACTAGGCGGAAATGAATATTTAAAATGAACTTTAGGAAACAAATATTTAAAATATTTAATATAGAAAAATTGTATTGGAAAGGTAACAAAATAAGGACGTAAAACGTGAAAGGTTGAATCAGCGATCATGTATGAATTAAAGGGGTGTACTCTAGACAACGTGATTAAAATTCTGAAAGTAATTTTCAACGAATATTATTTTTTATTGATATTAAACCGTACCCTATTGTATTTTGATCCCGTGATCATATTTCAAATATAATTCCTGAAATATCAACAATAATGTTAGCATTTATTTTATTTAAAATATACAAATGAAGTCTTCAGACCATAAATATAATAAATTTATGATTATAAATTAGAAATAAAACTTTATTAATTCATATAATTTTGGCTAAGCACCGCTTACTCCTAATGGTAGTCAGTTAGTCGAAAATTAATCGACTACACTTTGAGAGTGCCATACATTAAATCGACGATCACCAGGCGTATTAGCAAGTTTGTTTCAATCTATCTACTATTCTAACCACGTTATTCAAATAAGTACCATACAAACGAAAATCTTTTTTATTTAAGACCTAAGAAGCAATATGTACAATCTAATTTGAATGACGCTTAAAAGTAATAATTGCTACAACGTAGTAAATATGATTCCAAAAAATAAGTCCAGTCGTTGGGCAAGGGGCACAAAGTTCAAGTCTGGTTGTGAGTTCGATCCCCACTCGAGGAGATTTACTTAAATTTATATTTCAATTTCTTCGCTCTGGTGTCGAGGCAAAGCGCGGCGTTGAGTTCTGACACTCAACATGCAATGTTTCCTGAATTCGGCAAAAAGTGGAGAACGGAGTGTCTTAACACTAGGTTCCCTCTGCCTACCCTGCTGTGTGCGGGATACAGCGTGATGCCGAAAATAAAAACAACGCAAGCTTCGTAAATGCACTATAAAAAGTTCACTTTATGTTACCTCACAACAATAATAGCGACATTTATACCCACCTGGTACATTTCCATGTAATATGACGTCTAAATGCACCAAATTGAATTTCGTAGGGGACAGTAATACTGGTATGGGCGCTTTATTGCGTTCTGGTTTGTATTACACTGTTTGTGTTGTTACGGTTTACTTTGCTTTTATTTATGGTAACCTCACGTATAGTCCTGGGAATGTGCATAATAAAATGTATGCACATATTTGTGTATGAATCAGTACGATGCAAGTTTATATTCTGATTCTATGTTAGGGATTCAAATTTGGTTTTGGATGGTGTTTGGATATATTTTTCTAGATAATAAAGGTTTTTTTAGCCTGAATTGTCTGTTTTTTTTTAATATAACAGGTAGTCATGAGGCCAGTCGTAGTGCAGGGGTAGGAGTGACAGGTTGTAGGTTCGAGAAAATGCAATATTTAGTATTTTCATTTCCTGGCGTTGCGTTCGGCCACTCAACATGCAATGCCTCCAGATATCGTCTGGACGTAGGAAACGAGGCTTTTCTTCTTTGTTTAAAAGAAAATACATTTTTCCCCGACTGACCCCACCGCTCTTCGACGACCAAAATCTTACTCTAAATCTTTTTTTATTCAATCACAATTCTTTTACAATCCCAAATACAGGGAGTTACATTCTAATTTATTATTAATTTATTACAGAGTAGACTATAACGTCGGAAGAAACGAGACGTGAAATGCTATCAATTTGATCGTGAAAATGTCGCCGAAGTCAATTCCAGTGGCGTGCCCATTATTGAATTGTCGACAACGCGTAAATAGAGAAGACGTTCGTTGTTCGTTGGATCGTACTTTATATGCAGATGTTTTTAAATCACGTGTTTTATTTCTTATCGTATAAGATATCTGCATATAAAGGACGATCCAACGAACAACGTTCGTCTTAATTTTTATTGTCTTCATCAATTTTTATTTAGACCTTAAATGACATTCAATAAGATTCACGCATTCACGCGTGACAAGACATTGTCTGTAGATTGGTGGAACTCCTCGCTGCGCCGCACCAGAGTGGGAACATTTATATAACGCATTTTCCTGAGTGGGGCTTGAACCCAGAACCGTAGCTTTTGAAAGACAAACACTGTGTTCCTGCACTACGACAGCATCCTTATAAGATATAATCACTCAATAAGTAAAAGTGTAATAGGCATCATTTTTTAAATGAATGAATGAATGAATGAATGAAATGAATCTTAATTTGAATAATTAAAATAAAATATTTAACAACAACATAGTTGATTCAAATGTTACCGTAGTTCATCGCTTATGCATCGCTTATTATGAAATTGTAATTTCCTCATGTCGCTGCAGATTATGTAGCCCTGGATTTCAATTGCAGGAAATAGCAACGACTGTTTACTTCACATAGAGTCCATCATGCTGTAATAAAGTAGTTATATTGTTTTTAGTCAACAATTCCAGTTATTATACCAAAAATACAAAATTTGGAATAGTATCACACTCTTCTCCAAGTATTTAGATGAAAGACAAGTTTTCTACGCCCATAATTCAAATAAATATAATGAAAACAAACACATTAAATATAATGAATATAATGAAAACTCATTACATTCAAATAAATATAATGAAAACAAACACATTAAATATAATTTTATGACATTAAAACTGAAAACCTCATGATTTCTTATGGAAATTCATTGTATCAACATTCGTTAACATTTAGGGCACACAAAGTTCAGAGGCGTCAGACCGACTTGGTCGTAAAAATACGAAATTCAACTACCCACAGGCACGAATACCCTAAATAATGGAAAAAATATGCTTTGTGTACACGAGCTAAGCAATGAATGTGACTTAGGCCTTTATGCCTTGGGTAGTAAGTTCGATTCTCGTGACGCCGCCTATGAAGATTATCATTCTGTTATTCTTCGCACTTCGTATTCGACATGTCTTTTCGTAAATGATTATACAGTGTTTTATGTTTCATTTGCATGTATTTTAAGGTAATATTTTACTTTGTTTTTATTAAAATGGCGACATCTATTACGTTTGTGGATCTCGTTGTGAATTATAATGCTTGGAATATGTTTTTTGTTTGCTATTTATAAAATGAAAACGGTTTCTTGGATAGTGGGGAACTTGGCGTTAAAGATTTTAGATATCACGACTTTGGTTTTACCCTTTTTTTGTATGAATCATTGTGAAATAAGTATTATTAATTTGCATTCTTATTAGATTATAGAAATAATTTAACTATATACATATTAATAAAGCAAGTTGAATAAAAAACGAAGAAGTTATATGTAAGTTTTGATCCAAGCAATATCACTTACATTTCAATTAAAACTTGAATGTAACTAATAATATAATTTTAAGAGTAATCCGATAAAATTTAATTAAACTTTCATTAGTGTTTTGAATAGTCCAAAGCTCATTTAAAACTAGCGCCGAGTACTCTGGCAACATTTAAATTGAAACATTTAATTTGGTATCACGATTGATGTTGGCAACTTATAACTTTTCCAATATTCAATGTTAACAAGGAACTTTTTAGAAGCTTTTAAGCCTTTAACTACTGTTCGAAGTATGTTAGTATAGTTGGGTGTGTTTTTGTTTATATGTTTTTTAATAGAAAATAAGACGGCTAGTATGATTTTTTTTATTTGATTTTAAGACAATTTCCCATTCTATTCTTAGTTAATTTTGGTGAATTGTGAATGTATTTTTTTTTTACAAGTATATTAAATATATGTAGATGTATGGGTACACACGCACCCTAAAATATCAGCCTTTTTTTAATAATTTAAAAAAAAATAAAAGAAATAAAATTTCAATAATATTTTATTTGTATTTCAGGTACAGTCTTCTGCAAAACTTAGGTGCTATAATATAGAAAAAAAAAGTCAAGAAGTTTGTATAAATTACATTGCAAGTTTTAGAGGTCAGAATTAAGAAAATTGTAAACATATTGAAAACAAAAATAACTCCGCAGGGACAGCTTTTAGCTGCCGTGACCAGGATTCGAACCTGGGTTACTACGGCCACAACGTAGGGTCCTAACCACTAGACGATCACGGCTATCGGAGCTACTGGTAGTAGTCGCGAAACTGGCCTGTACATTCAATAGTCACTCTATCGACACACTTTCTCTTTATTGAGATAACGGTAGTGCCTTGTAGATTACAAAACGATTGCATAAACTTAGTTCGATTAAGTTGATCTGGTAAACAAAATTATTTGGAGTAAACAGTGCCGTCGTGGCGCAGTAGAACGGTATCTGACTGTAGTCGCTGGTTTTGGATTCCATCTCCAATCAGAAGATTTATTAAAATTAAATTATTGTCATTTCTTGAATGCGTTGACATAGTTTTGTTATTTCTTGAATGCGTTGACATAGTTGACATAGTTTATTTTTTTGTGCTCTAAGAGATTGACATTGGTATATCATGACATGACACATATGACAACGGACTTCCACTCGATCAAGAGAAAATGGCTTTATCAAACGGATTAACACACAGGCAGACAATTTTTTATTTGTCTGTATGTTTATTTTTTTGCTGTTAAGTACGCAACCCTAAAAAATAAAACAGTAACCATATTTATAACTTTACAAACTGATTGACAATTTTGCTATAATTTTTATCTTTTCATTTAACTTTAAGCGAAACTAATACTTATAAACATGTTCTTTCGTTTAATTTCTTCCCCATAGACCTGTTCCCCAGATGAGGCTGTATTTATACAATTTAATTCTATATTCTGTGTTACAAGTAATCGTGTTCAAGTTATGTGTCGCTTGGGTATTGTAGTAAATCCCTAATCCACTTCGCTTGACTGTAGTAAAGTTAATCGTTTATCTTTCCATACATTGTGCACAGTACTACTGACGTTAAAACTTAGTTATATTAAGTTGTTCAATTTCCATTTATAAATATTAATAATACTGCTTAATAACTTAATATATGTGTTTTTTATTTCCAAAGTTCAAACTTAGACTACTTTTATTAGGGATAGCCTTTCCTTTTGTTTTGGAAACCATTTATGTAACTTTTTTACGGTTCTGTAGTCAAATGTAAAGTCTAAGTTTTTAACTTAACTACGTTTTTAAATTAACGCAGGTGAAAATTCTAAAAAAAAAATGATTATGAATTCATTGAATACTTCAAAACTAATCATTGGTTTGAACAAACATGATTTCATTGTTTAATAGACATGGAATAATTTCGATGAAAATATTTTTCGGTTGAATTGAGAAACTCTCCTTTTTTGGAGTCGGTTAAAATATCAAAAATAATATAATGGTAGTGGTGGTAATATATGTTTCTTGTTTGCTGTTACAAACACCATTATAGGTGTTAGCCGGGTTTGTATTGCTTTAAAATCATCCCATACACAACCCGTTTCAATAATCTTACTGAGTTCTTGTCGACACTTCGTTCTCCATTTTCCGCCAAATCCTGGGGGCATTGCATGTTGAATGTAGGAACTCACGCCAGGATTTGCTATTATTAAGTACAAGACACGCTACATATTGATTTTTTTACAGATTTTATTGAAGTAAGAATTCTGACATCCAAATTACAAAACGTAATTTGGATGAAGAAGAAAAAAAAAGAAAAACGTATGTAAGTAGACACAAATTTTCGGAGGGTATGAGGGTACTTAAAGACGTTGTAACGAGTGTTCAAATTGCTTTAAGAGGGTTTCAAAGGATAAAGTTACATATGTGTCGTCGTTGAAGAAAAGTTACTACAAATTAAATACTCGTTGGATAGATCCTCTGTACCTCCGCTAGGGACTTGTGACTGACGTGGAACATATATAGTAATTTTTGGGATTCTTATATGTATATACATTTTTGGGCATTATTATTTAAAGTACTTGAGGCCGGTCGTGGCGCAGTGGCACAAAGTGTGACTGTAAACCGACTGGTTGTGGGTTCGATCCCCTCTCGACGAGATGAAATATTTACTTAAATTTATATTTCCATTTCTTCGCTCTGGTGTCGAGGTAAAGCGCGGCGTTGAGTTCTGCCACTTAACACGCAATGCCTCCGGAATTCAGCAGAAAGTGGGGAACGGAGTGTCTTTCACTACGTTTTCTCTGCCTACCCTGCAGTGTGCGGGATACAGCGTGAAGCTGATTTATTTTTATTTTATTTTTTAAAGTGATAACTTGTAGATATGTACTGTTGTTATCTTCTGTATATAAATAATGTGAGGAAACTATTTTTAATAATATGAATTCATCAATTTATAGCTAATATAAATGTTTTTACTATTGAGGTCGAGTCAACGCCTGCAATTTGCGACCCAAGTGAAGCCCACACTTGCCTTCACTGTTTGAACTCATTAATCTAAATAAATATCGCGATTTCACTATTTGTTTACAAACGGTTCTACCTTTACTTAAAGAACAGTGTTGCCATATCTAGTTAATACGCTTATTATTGTAGGTAAATATAAAAAGTTAACAGAAACATATATAGTGTGTAAATCAAAATGGTGAGAACGAAAAATGTCTGTCACATACCTATACCAAATCTTTTATAACATGTGATCCTACATCTTGTCACTCCAAAAAACTATTCATCCAAATATATTCATATCTATTAACTATCGCGAGCACGAAAATAAAATACGTAATTTAAATAGAATCCTTTAAAGTTATAAATCTTCTGCCAAACTATTACAAGAACATAGATTTACAACAATATTCCGAACAGAACTCGCCAGTATTTACATTCAAATAGTTCGTGCTATTTATTTTAATACTATATCCGGAAGTGTTCTGGAATTTTAATTACGTTTCGTAAACACGCTTTGCAATTTTTCAGGCTTACCCGCTCTTATTTAATGGAGTTGCATTTTTCTAGCGCAGTTGCGCTTTTTAAATACTCGTAACGTTCTACTATTGCCTGCTCGTCGATTTATCAATAGCTCTGTAAATAACTGAGATACTACACTATTGTTTACATTATAGCTATTATCGTTCGTTCTGTTGTAGATTGCTATCGGAATTCCTCGCGTAAGGTGCACAGCGTGGTGTTTTGTTTATGATTGATTAAGTCTGGCAATGGATAATGTCATTTCTAACATTATTTCCTAGAAAATATTAAAAAAAATATCTTCATAAGTTAACGAAAGTTAGATATTTTCTTTTCACCTTAATTACCTAAATACTGACAAAACAATCACCACCCAAACTCCATATTCCCTGATTGTACTTACCGGTGTTGGGTGTACGCGCAGAGAAACTTAAAACGTGAAAGTTTCTCTGCGCTATACACCCACGAAAATCTAGCTTAGTTATGGCTCTTAATCTTTTATTATAAATTAACAATTCACATGAAACCTGACGTTATATTCCGTACGAAAGTCAATCGTGAACTTTATTTCTCGACCAATGTGGGCTTACCCGGATTAAGCTGGGAAAACGCGAAAGTTCCGCTTATCTGATATTAAAACTTAATAATTTCATTTCGCTAGTCCTTTGTAGCAGCCGTTGCTTCATGCAAAATAGAAATAAAACCAAGGCGGTTTAATAGAATTATGAATTCAAATTCTGGATGGAAATTTATTCTCATAATAAAAGTAAAACTTCGCTTGTATAAAGTTTCTGCGTTATAAGCATTGTTAGATAAGTGATGTGTGGACTTTATTTCAGTTCTTTAACTTCACGCTGTGTTCAGCAACAGTAAAGCCATTGGGAACCTGGGAAGCCAGTGTTAAGACATACCGTTCTCATTATGACACTCCCGTTCTCCATTTTCCATCGAATTCTGCAGTCATTGCGTGTTGACTGGCCTTGATTATTATCTGGACTATGTTAAGTAAGTATTTACTGTGAAACACTAATACAACTTGTATGTAAGTACAACTTGTATTTTTATTCATACATAAATTATATATACTTATATTTTTATTCATACATAGATTGTGTAGCGTGTAAAAAGGTTAAATTAAACAGTGTCACGAATTTTACGCTTAGCAGCCTATGCCTAAACCTACTATAAATGTGTCTATATATCTATCTAAATTCGAGAGATTATGTTTTTCAATACAAAACGCCACAATACGTATCTTAACAATTCAACTTGCCGTGCTTTGTTTTAGCAAACCAGGGAAAAGAAAATATTTTTTAATATATTCAGTCTCCCAATTTGGATTGGAGCCCGCAACAATAATGTTTAATAATGACAGACGTCCTTCCACTACGTTGTGATTGATGGCATTTGATTATTAAAATCCAATTCAATAAGTGCGATGAAATCTTTTTTTATAATAAACATATCTATCACCACTCGAAGGTCACAAACACATCGAAGTACCTTACTAAAATACAAACCATTAAGCTTCTGCAAGGCAAACATAATTCTATTTAAATCCTTCTTAGTTGTAGCTTTCTAATAGTTATAATATACATATACAAGACTATTCGATTATTTATTGACTGACTACAAAACTACTGGATTTAGAAGTTCAAATTTGATATAATATATAAATATGTTAGGGAGTATAGGGGAGTACAACGAAAACATTTATCTAAATTCCAAAGGAAATTGGAAAACCGTGATTTTTCATTTTACGTTGTTACGTTCACGAAAACAACGTTGCGGGTACCATCTAACTGCGTGTGATTTTAAAATACACGAGTGTATTTCACAAATAACAACCCTAGTAAGATTAGATTGTGCCACAATTTTATTATATAGATCATGTGGAAATGAAGTATTATATGGTTTAAGTAAATATTTTAATGTTGATTTAAATTAAAGAGTACCATAAATAACATATTTATGGTACTCTTTTTTATTTCTGATACATCTGAATACTTTGCATCATATATTGAGAGAAAACTTTGAATATTCCCTATATTTATGGTATAATTTCAATATCAATAGTTAATTTAGATAGTTAATAATATACTCTTTAATATCAGAGTAAATATAAACATTTTTATGCTATGTTAAAATTAAATTTCTTGTTCGTCACAGGTTCATTTTTTCTGAAATACATAGACCTACTTACGCGTACATTACACACACTCGTACATTATTACAGTCACGCGATTTTTAAATTTAAGAATTAAATTAAGATATGGCTTGACTTGTAGCTACAATTACTTATATTTTCATATTCATAAATTCATTTTCCTTCTGAATTAAAAGCTTCCAGATGTATTTTTGTAGTTGTAGATTTTTTTCAAAAGTCAAAGTATAGGTATAAATACTAACTATAAATAAGTTGGGCAGATTGATAAATCATATATAGTTGGGTCTGGTGGGTACTGATCGGCGTGTAGGTCATTGAGATCATTGAGTCATGCTCTATGTCCAACAACAGCCGTTGAAAAGTTTATAAGTAATGGGCGAGGAGTTAATGATGATGATGATCCAAGTTATTTGGTATGTATCCTAATAATTTAAAAATTAGGAGTTAAGATGAAATATGTTAAAAAAAATTTACACATACATTTTTTTTAGCTTCAAGCTGTATCACGCATATAGCAGGGTATGCGTAGGGAACTACTACTAGTTTTAAGACACTCCGTTTCCCACTCTCCGCCGCTCGAGGCTTTGTGTGGAGTGTTGTTCAGAGTGCTTCTCCATTTCTCTTTTTATTTAATATAATAGTTATATATTTACTAATAAATAAAAGTTAAATATCATCTCAAGAATTTTCTCATTTCCAGTCAAAGGAAAATATCAAATAAAAATTTAATATAGCATTCATTTTTCATACACTTTGTCGGCTTTCCGCACAAACAGACTGTACGAAACGGTTAAAGTGATATTATGTGGAAAGAACCATTTCCCGAACTACAGTTTCGTATTAAGGTCTAACGTAAATAACTAACTGGTGGTTCTTGAAAGCCTTTCAATGTTGGAGTAAATGTAAATCAAGGTTATATTAATACAATGAAATAAATATTTGTAAATATTATCACAAAATCACTCATTCAAATCTTTATTTTCTGCATCCTCTTTATTATTAGCTCCAACCTAGTGTTCAGACACTCCATTCCCCACTTTCCGCCGAAATCGCAACTCGCAATGCTTCCAGCATTGCGCCGGAGCCGATTACTATTAATATATAATTAACATATTTTTAATAATACATTATTGTTAAAAATTAAGTACTACATATATTACTACATATAGATTTTTAAATTGACAAGGAAAGCATTCCTAGCGTCAAGACAGATCAAATTCGAGACATTTCGTGTTCAGTGGCGGAGCTCAACTCCGCAATTTGTCTTGAGAAAGCGGAACATCATTTTTCCCATTGAAGTTCGAACTCGCACAACCATGGTACCAGTATAGGATGTATGTATTGTAGGTGATAGGTACTCCTATATCTCATACTTATGTTATCACGTACACGATATATTTACGTAACTTAACCATACGGTATAATAGTAACATTTACACATTTAACACTATTCAACTATATAACCTACATATAACATTGGTGACATAAAATTAACCGAAAAAATGATAAATTTTAGTGTTCTACTTTTATATAACTCCGCCATGGTCCCTTGAGATGCCCAACGAACTGTGACTCCCCCAGCAAGCGTCAAAGAACAGTGTCGTTTACAAAGAAACGTCAATCGTCGTCCAGCGTTGCCAAGCGATATTTTTAGCTATTTCAATTAGCTTTTAGCGTTCTAGTGTTAAATTTCCTAATATTAAAGTCGAGCTTTATTTAGTTACAAGCTACTAATATATTTTAATGGAGCAAAGTCAGTTTGAAAAAGAACGGGAAGGAAGATGAAATTACTATTTTGTCATATTTTTTTAACTTAGTGTTTTGTTTAGTTATAGTAAGTTTGACTTCATATAGTAGTTATTAGTTCATATTTTACTTGAACTGATGATTTTTGTTAGGAATTGTTATGCTTACCCTTCATGTTGTATTCTACTTCTACTAGGATAGGCAAATGGAACCAAATGGTAAGACACTTTGTCCTCACGCACCGTCGAATTTTCAAAAGATCGCACGTTGAATGGCGGAGCTCGACGCCGCGTTTTGATTTTATCAGAGCGAAGAAATAAAAATTATTCGTTCGCACAAGTGAGAATCGAACCAATAAGTACCTTTTACGCCTTCCTTTAAATACAAATATGATATGAAAATGCAATTTCGTTATTTTTATAGCTCAAATTATGTCTTATAAACTGAAACGTGTGGTATAAAGATGACACACCTAATGGTTTACGATCGCATTCGCCTGATAGGTTTTAGTCACGGAAACTAGAGAACTTCCATTTCCTCGCCCATTACTTATAAACTAAAGATACGTTTGCAACTCGTGTAATTTCAATTTATAGTTATATAATATGAATACCTTTAATATATGGAGTTGGATTGTATTGTTGTATGTAAATTGTTTTTATAATGTCACCTAAAATTTATGTGTGTAAGATGTAAAGCGCGACGCTGAGTTCTGCCACACAACATGCAATACCTCCAATATAGCAGGCCAGCGTAAAAAGGGGAACGGTAGCGTCATAATGGGAATGGAGTGTCTTAACTCTACGTTTCCAGGTTTACTTCCCGCCCATCTTCTGCCTCCTACGTGCGGTAGCGTGAAACTAATAAAAAAATCACGATTTACCGCACCACAACACCGCATAGTTTTCCAAAACTTCATAATATCTCAAATCTTATAAACAGCAACTATTTAAAATCTCTACGCCTCTCAAAGTCCAAAACTCGAAAGGAAGCAAAGTTCCGCTATAACCAGTTAATTTTCAGATACAACGCCAATTTAGGTCGTAACATAAGCCTTGTTATGAAAGTTAGGCGCCCGCGCCATTAGCGAACTGCCTTATGATGGCTATAAGCTCGATATACGACGTGGATAGGTTTGGAGCACTCTGACCTTAAATGTCAAGTGTGATATTAGAAAATTGTAGCTTTTTGAGAGGCAGCTATACGATAGAGGCTAAAACAGGTCTGTATGTAAACGCGAAGGTTGTGGCTTCAATGCTAATTCGGTGAAGTGAGTTCATATCATTTTCTGGTTCTAGTAGCAACACAAAGCGTAGCGTTCACTTCCATCACTCACGTCACGCAATGTCTCGAAAGCTTGGCGGAAAGTTCCCCATTAAACATTTTTAATATATGTTTAGTTGGGCTAATAAGATTTGTAAATATTTCTTTAAATGTATATTTACATTTCTTTGCTCTGGTGTCGAGGCAAAGTGCGGCGTTGAGTTCCGCTACTCAACTCGCAATGCCCCCAGATTTCGGCGGAAAGGGCATGCAGTGCTGTGTGCGGGATACAGTGTGACGCTGATAATAAATATTTGAGTAATTAATAACATAGTTCTTAGTATTTTGTTTGGAAAACTGAGATATTATATGCGGCGTACAACCATTTCCATTTCCACAACCATTCCGCTACAAGCACCTCAGAAAATATTCATAATTAATATATTAAAATAATATTGGTATTCGTACCTACAAGGTAATTAAGGAGGTGCTACGCCAAGACCCAGTGATACGTACTTAACGACGCATTAACATTCGCTGTAGCGTGACTCTGTCACGTGATGAAATTCCCCCTTAATTAAACCTCCCACTAAAATCCAATATTCTGCAAGCTGTAAAACGTTCAATTTAACTTGATTTAAATATAAAATTAAATTAAATATTTATATATGAAAGTAGATTTTGTTATAGTATGCTTTTACTAGGTTTAAAGAGGCAGCGGTGGTGTGCTACTGGGCACATGCGTGTGACTTGTAAACGGGAATGTTATGGGTTCGATCCCCGCCCAGGGTAATCAATTATTATTTATTAATGTTTTTTTTTCTTTATTTTGGTAACAAGGCAAGACGCGGTGTTGGGCTCCGCCACACCCGCCGCCGGAAAAGCTATAGAAAACACTTAGGTACATACGTTTTACATATACTACAATATGTTTAAGTCCACCGGCAATAAAATTCTGATCCCTCGAGAGTAGTTTGAAACTAGTCGGACGGTAGACGGACTAGAATTTGTATAACTTGGTGTAAACTTATAGTTTTAAAATATATATATTTTTTGTTTTAATTGTCAATGTAGTATTTTATAGTACTTTTTTAGAGATAATATTTAATTAGTAAAAGATGCATGTTTTCTAATATAACATTATTTATCACCATCATCACTTTGTATATTATCATACGATAATATTCAATTATTATTACTTTTGAGTAAGTAACTTACAACACGACGATAAAATATTAAATATCCTCTCAAATATTTCGCACTTTGATGTTTGGCGGTAATAACTTTTACTGTATTTCTAAAGTACAAAATAATTGATTGACTGTATGCTGATTGCATTTTTTTTCCTTTAGGAAGTGGGCTATATACCTATATTTATTATTATCTAGTACAGATTATTTAAGAAATAGTGATGTATAATATTTTTAAAATGTTTATGAATCGTTGCGTATGTATCATACAAATAGTTATTTAAAGTCATTAATTTATGTAACAGCAAATCCATAAGTACTAAAAAAAACAATAAATTTTCTAAGTTTTCAGCGTTAGAAAGGCCTTTATTACTGCAAACTAACAATATTTTAACATTCCAATAATTTCTATAAAAATGTTTATAGCGGCCTCAAAATTGCCTTCATAAACTTAACCTGCGCATCGCTCAAGTACAAAACCAATTTATTTATGTGTATCAACACAATAATAAAGTTTCTCGTTCAAAATACCCCACGACGACGTTGGGGGAAGAATTAATAATATTACAATGTGTTGGGATTTAATTAAGTCCACAGATGTTGTCAAATGAAATATATCATATTAGCTCAAGATCCCAGGGCCCTCAGCACTGCGTCATTTTAGCAAAGCTGAAATTTTGAAGATGATTAGTCTAATATGTAATATGTACCTAAGACAGTAAGCGTACTCACTAACTTAAAAGTGGGGCCCTTTCAGAGGTAGTCTGGGTGTTTATAAGAGATTATAGTATAGCGTATTTTGCACCTAATTTTAAACAACTTTTAGGACGTCTGGCAGGAGTAAAGGCCAACGTTAATCAAACCCGATAATAATAAATATACATTTTTTACATAATTCTTAAAATCATATCTAAATACGAGCGTTTAAGTTGGCGCTGCGTCTAAAAGAGCCCCAATTTCAAGTTAGTAAGTACGTATACAGTTTTAACTGCATATTAGACAATTAATCCTCAAAAAGTCAGCTTTGCTAAAATGACGTAGTTTGGGGTCCCTGGTATCGGAGTCTATATATGTATATACCGACGCACTCGTAATAAGCCAATTTTCAAGATTTATGCAATACAAGATAAGGTGTTTGTAGATTTGGTGCTTAGAACAATATTTACATGGAACTGATTAAAACGGAATTTAATTTATGCATAGATGGAACTGTTGTGGGTGTTCTCGAAAATTATATTTAAATGGTATTGAGAATATTTGTTGTATTTTTATGCCATTCTAGTTTAGATTACTATCATTTGATATGCAGCGTAGAACGCCGAAGTTTTTTTTTTTTTTTATGGAAAAGACACGGCAAACGAGCGTGCGGGTCACCTGATGGTAAGTGATTACCGCCGCCCACGACCCCGTGCAACCCCAGAGGAGCTACAGGTGCGTTGCCGGCCTTTAAGATGGGTTGGGCGCCGGGGCCCGGCATTACCTGATGCGAAACGCAGTGGCATAAAGCCACTACTTCACGCCGGTTTTAAATGCTGGGGGTGGTAATGATCCGGTCGAGTCTGCTCATGCGTGTTGCCATTGCTGGCGACGTGACTCTACCACACGTACTTTAGTCGCCTCTTACGACACCACCAGTACTAGGATGATCCTATTCTAGACCGGGATCACACGGCACAAATTCCCAAATTCCTACGGAAACGGTAAAAATACAGGGTTTTACGTTTTATAATCCACGTAGACGAAGTTAAGTTTACGTGGACTATAAAACATAAAATTCTGAACTTTAGTTGAATAATTTACTTTTATTGAATTTCTTGGTATCCTTCTTATCCATAGATGACTATAATTTTTTTGAATGTCAATAATATAATTTTAGCCGCAGCAGATAGATTTAAATATTCAATTTATTATATATCGTTTGGACAAAAACAGAATATATACGAGTATAACAATAGCAATATTAAATATATTAGTCGGAACTCAAATTGAGTCATTTCACTAAGTGGTCACTTACTATGTATGAGGAAGGTAGAGCAATTTAGATGATAATAGTCGTTAAAGTTTACTTAATTGTTGTTTCTTTTTTCGCTTGATAAGTTTATTGTATTTTTATATTTTATCTGTTTTTATAAAGAGCAGGAAAGAAAAGAGAAGACTCTAAGACGATACTGTATTTAACTTCCCGTTCAAACTAAAGCTAAGCCGCTAGATCGGTGGCTTATTTGACAGTAGCTTCACGCTTTTTCCCATATAGCAGAATAGTTAGAGATTTTTTTTTGTTAAAACAATGCATATTCAATTTTTTGTTACGTTTTGTCTCACAAAATAGAAAATCCAGAGCATGAAAATAAACTAATTAATTCTCCTAATAGGAATCGAACCTAAAACCGTCCCTTTAACAGTCAGACTCACAGTTTTCAACGTCCTCTTAAATATGTTTTAAAGAATTTAAAATAACATCACAATATTATAGTACATAATTTATCAACTCGAAGGTGAAATGTTAGCACTTTTGTCCAAACTGAAAACTTTCGTAAACGTTGCCAAATCAGCTTAAATCTCGGAAACAATTTTCAAGTAGTTTTGGGTCACTCGCCCGTCGGAGTCCGAGTTTGATCTTGTTTCCTACTTTCTATCTTATAAGTTTTAATACTGGCAAGAAAAACTTTATTACTTTTAAATTTTATTTTACTTATTCATTGACTAGTGATGAGATTTTATTGAAAAAAAAATCACCTTTATCTTACTATACTTACGTCATCACATATATAATTAGGTATTATATTAAATATAGCCCACAATCTTACTTGATCTACTCAAGTATGACCTTATGACTTTTTTAAGTTCTACATAGAATACCCACACATATGCCCAACACATACAACTCACGCGCACATGACCACATGATCACATATTCACACACTTCAATAAACACGTGTGTATACTTTCGCTCATGTCAACTTACTGTAAACACATATTTATTCTTTGACTAGAGATGAAATTCACAACAATGCTGTGACCGTCAAATAAAAAAAACCAATTGTGCCTTCTTGTAGTATGTACATATAGCATATTAATATAAATTTTTATTTATACATAATCACTAATTCTACACGAGAGTAAGTAAAGGCAAAAAGTCATAAATGAACCTGCTTAAATCGCGGCGTTGAGTTCCGCCACTTAAAAGGCAATATCTCCAGAATTCAGCGAAAAGTGGGTGACGGTACTGTCTTAATGGGAGTAACGGAGTGTCTTAACACTAGTGTTCCTCTGCCTAGTAAGTAGTTAACATGTCACACTATTAAAACTATGTATGTCATAGTGAATAATAATGATAAGTGGAAATACTCTCGCAAATTGAAGGTAATCGATAGCGTTGGTAGCTATTATCAGTGTTGTAGCTACTGTGGGTATGTATGTACAGTCGTGCAAAAAAGTTGATCTAGATTTTCTATAATACAATATATAAAAATTTTATAAAATATGTTTGACTGTAATAACGCAATTGACATAAAATATATAATATCACTAAAAATCAAGATAATAAATATTTGTATTTTTTCGATTTAAATATGTTTAGGTTCCGCTCTTCCTTCCTTCCAGTATATGTGCTTATATAATCGAAAAAAAAAATCGCCGCACAACTGATATATTAAAAATGTAAAAAACCGCATTTAAAGTGTATTTATTCGCTTTTTTGTTTTTCTTAAGTGGGCGGCGGTAATCACTTACCATCAGGTGACCCGAACGCTCGTTTGCCTTGTCCTATTCCATAAGAAAAAAAAATTAAAATGTTTATATTACATTTTTGAGATAATATATTTTTTTATATTAACTTTTCTGTGTGACTGTAGACTGAATAAATTATACATAAGAATCAGCATCTCGTATTCTTTTGCTTGTTTTTTAAACAACCTCTCCACTTTAATGGAAAGTGAACATTAGCGATAATGTTCCAGTCGATTCCACGCGTTTGCTCTTAAAGGGATATCTTTATTGTTTCACATTGTTTTTGTGCTTTTTGAACTAAGATTTAAAAATCCTATATTTTAATTATATCACACTAGCCTTTTCATAATTTAATTATCCAATTACACCAACGTATTTTACACCAGCAAGATCGAGGAGTATCAAATTCTTACATAAGACCCCCCCACTATTGCTTCTAATAGAACAACAACAAAGCAAATTTATTGTTGATATAAATCTTCGTCACTAATTTAATTAGAGAAATATTATTAATTACACGAAATAGCGGAAAACATGTTCGCCTTTATTTTTCAGTACATTAATTTAAGTGCCCAATAGCCACGATATAACGTCGTTACGAATTATATATATTAAGTATGAAAACACACGAGGTCAAATTGTACCATTTTATATTTATATTGATTTTATCTGGGTCGTTAAATAAAAATAACTAACAGTGTACACATGACGTAAATTTTTGTCCGAGTCTACTCTGACCGAACTCTGACCGCAAGTATAGAGAGTTATTCGAAACTATTAAATTGGAATACTGCATATATCCTCCTTCGATCAATTGAATTTTTCCCTTTTAACTAGTATTTTCTGAGATTAGCGTGTTTACCCAAACAAAGTCTTCAGATTTATAATATTAGTAGAGAATTATACTAAGCCGGCAATTGCTTGTTTTTTTAATAAAATAAAAAACCATTTTTAGGGAAAGTATTGTAAAAGTTATAAATTATGTATGGGAATCTTTCGAACTAAGAATATGACTCAATATTATATCAAATTATTTTTCTCGTGTTACTAACTATTTTTAATGTATCATGTATTTATTCTTATACCTAAATTAATATATGACTAATAATAATAATATTGTTTAATATTAAAATATAAACAATAAAAATAAATTCAAGGCCCGTATTTCCAACATTTTCTTTAAATTACTTGTAACAAAAACTGTAGGCCACCGGGAAAATAAACCTCGTTCGACTTCTATATTAAATTAGTCACGAATTTTCAAACACCATGTAGAACAAAAACAATTATAATGGAAATGGTAAATGGTCATTTATATGACCTAAAAAGGTTCCTAGATTATAATTTTTTGACTATTAAACGCTATTGACAATAATACCGGTAACTGTTATTGTAAACTATTATTATTTTTAACTATGATAATAAAATCTGATGTGTCAATTAGGTTATTATGGTGCTTCGAGTGTGAACCATTATTCTACAACATATAAAACAAATTAAGTTAGATTTTATTTGTTTTTTGTTGTACATAACAAGCAAAACAGATGGTACCGGAATTCTAGTGTAATTTCGAGTTTCTTAACACTCCGTTCTCATTATACACTAAGACACATTCTTTCCGACTTCCCGCCGAATTCTGGAGACATTGCTTGTTGCGTGGTGAAACTTAACGCCGCTCTTTGCCTCTTTACCAAAGCGAGGAAATGGAAACATTAAATATTTCATTTCTTCTATTGGGAATCGCACCCACAGCCTGTGGCGTGTTTACAGCCGCACGCTTGTGCCATGACTGGCTTCGAAATCGTAAATTTTGTGTAGTTCTTTTTCTTTATATTCTCAATATTTGCTTCTATGTCACTTGTACCTTATTCCCTAGGCTGTGACCTTATCCACTTTACACAGGTGATAAAAATAATAGAATGTTGTTCAATTAGTCAGAATGGCCGATATAAGCGTTAAGATTATTACGATTGCGACCGGCGTAACCAAATTTTTCGAAGTAGCGTTCTAATACCCATATTAGAAACTGCTATTAACTTCTAACGTTAAAATATACCGACATTATGGTCAAATTAAACTTTAATACTGTTTTCATTTATATATACAAACATTATCAGTTTTCGAAAATATCAATCAGCCTTTAGCATCTATTCTTAGGAAGAGAACATCTAGTGAAACTTGAAGTGGTGAAACTTAACGCTACGTTTTCTAAAATAGATTGACAGTCAACCTGCTAATAGTTGATATATGCTTTTGTTCCTTACTCACTCGCATCATTCTGTTTTTGCTTAAAATATGTACATAATTTATGTAGCCAAGTCTTTTGTATATGTATTTTATTTTTTATCCTTTTTCGTTCTAATATCGCGTGTTTGCTTACACTCTCTATAGATCCTTCGAATATATCTTGTATATGAGGTAATTATTAGTTTATTTTTAAAAATATATAGTTCTATAATGTAACAAATAACCCAATATTATTAATTTTTTTTATATTTCAACATAATTACTTTATAGTCAAAATCTACTGAATTATAAACTTTAAATATCACATAAAATCATTTTAAACTTTAACGCCCAAAATTGACAAACATGACCTTTTCGTTTCGCATTTTACAAAGTAATATTCTGAAACTTTCTCGGCACAACATTATTTATGCTTTAATGCATAAATTGCTATGTTTTAATAAAACATGAACAGGTAAGGTAAAGCATACCAATCTCTAAAGTAGAAAAATTTTCAATTTATTCGCCGCGAAGGAATTCTGAAGGTTATTATGGAATTCCGCAAATACTTCACGTCGAAGGACCGCTGGACGGTATAGAGAAAGGTAACAAGTTAAACTATTTTCCCTTAATAAACATAATAATAGACTTAAAGTCGAACATATAACATATGAAACTTATGTATTTGGGTATACCATTAAATTTCTAAATAATCGTTACTGACTACTGAAAATCTTATACCAAGTACAATTTATATTCATGTAATAGGTTTACGGTAAGTTTTGGAAATATGCAAACAGCTTATTCAGCAAAAAATACCATAATCTTAGATTTAAAAATACGTACGTGAATTCAAGAAAAAAATAAGAAGAGAACAAAATAAATTAAGTGCGTAGAGAGACCAGTCCGGCGCAAGGGCACAAGTGTACGGCTGCAATCGCGAGAGGTTGTGGGTGCGATACCCACTTGAGGCAATGAAATATATATTTAATATACAATATTTCGCGAGCTTGTGCTTCTGCGCCACGACAGGCCTTAAACAAAGATTACACTCCATATACCTACTTACGTTTATGTTACGCTTTGTTAGATTTACTTTTAATATATATTAAATAATATCTGCACATTTGTTGTTTATTTTAAGCGTTTCGCATTGCTTACAACAAAACCCTTTTATCACATGAAAAAGATTGGCTTTCCTTTAGATGTTGTACATCTAAAATGAATCTCTTAAATCAGCTGTAAATTCAAATTTGGTGCTATATATACTAGTCTTCCTTTACATCAAGTCAAGCCAGTTTGCAGTAAAACCGCCGTAAAATGTATATTCAGCACAACGTCTCAGCCTTTAATGCCGTATCGGTAAAATACCCAAATAGAGTGTCAAGTGAAATCACATTGTAGAGCCAGATATCCGGAACAGGATTTCTGTTAGAGTCTCTTTGGCGGCGGTACGTATGTATGGTGTGAGTTTTAAGCTTTTATTTATTTATCTATTTTTATTTAGATTTTTATTCTTATTAAATATTTGTCCATTTGTTTGTTTAGTATTTTTTTTAGTTCATATTATGATTCAAAGAAAGTTCTATTTAGCATTTCATTAATTTTGTAATTTTCTTTTTTTATTACATATCAAAGTAATAACTAGCAAAAACAAAAAGCTGAACTCTCACCAACTAAATAAATAACATTTATCTCTACAACGAATTTATATTCCTTTCGTTTTATTGCATTATAAAAATAAATATTCTAAAGTCACAATTTATAGCGCTGTTAGAAATATATCATGACATATGATACTGTTGCAGTCGTTCATAAGAAACTCATACGGTACTAAGAATTCTAAACACGCTAACATGACCCAAAGGTTGATAGCCTCGTCTAGCCAGAAGGAAAACTTTAAAAAGGCTAACCTATATAAAATTGAAAGATGCCTGTAGCATGACTGGTGCGCCAGATTTTTTGCTTAATGGATTCTTAATAGATGAAATGAAAATATTAAATTAAAATTAAATGGTGTAGTATATTTTTGAATTTTCAACACTTTTAAAATGGATTTCTAAGACTTATATATAGATAATTTTAGACGTAAAGTAATAGTTTCTTTTGTTTATTATAAGTACATAATAAATAATTTATGGTAGTTGACAAGCATCGTGACTTCGGGGGGTTCTGTTGTCTATAAAAACTATTCTTTCATATTTATAGTTTTAATGTCAAATTTGAACTTTCTAAAACTTACTTCACTATAATTTCCAAACTTTATATTCTCATTTGAATTATATTCAAAAACTTTCGTTTCTATCAAATTACTTTAAAACCAGTAAATTTGGGAAAATTAATGGGTGTCATAACTAGTTATAAATTTAGCACCATTCATTTACTTTATTAAAATAATACTTTGGAAAAGACATATTAATCATTCTTTTTCAGTTATAGTGTTTTTCTCATAAATTCATGCTATTTAACAATATTCAATATATTTTGACAATAGGTAAATATATGTTTTGATAATCTTAAGTCTGTCTTAGAGCAAGACTGATTTCGTTCTTACATACTGAAACTCCTGATGACACCAGTAATAATCTTTAGTTAATGTTAAAAGTATTAAAAAAATCATAAGACAAATCGAATCGATCTCCAATCGATGTTAATTGAATTGAGGTCCTTCACACCAGATTAATTCCGGAGGGTACCTCTTAAAAACTTTTCCCCTCCCATTTAAGAGTGAACTTTTATCAAGCAACACTTCATACAAATTGGAAAGGGAGCCTTAGGTCCATTAAGTAAATCCAATTTGTTCAAATTGTCCGGCCATCAGACGAGAAGAGAATAAATTTACTTCTGCCGTATCGCCACTTTGAACAATTGTAACACGTAACATACTCGTCGAGCCAGCAAAACTAAAGACTTATTAGGATCTGAAATTGTAAAATGAACCGACCGTACGTAGCTCAAAGTGAAATTAAACTAGATCAAAATCTCCCTTCTCTGAGATTATTTACTTTGAATACTCTTACGATAGTAACTATACTTTATAATGAGTACTTGATAGATATAATTATAGATTTTCACTATATTTGTGTGTTATTAATATGTAAGTACAGAAGTTAGAATATTATGTTAGATTTTTTATACATTTTAATTTTGGTTTATTTTTATTTATATTTCTTTTCTTTATTAAACTTATTTGTCGTACTTTGAATGGGGATTAAGAACAATAACAATTGTGTGGTCTTTTTCCAAATTTTAACTGCGCGTCATTTTAAGTATAGCTGTCGGGAGCTTAACAATAATTAATATTCGATCCTACAGTTGCCGGAGACGCAGTAACGTTCGTCCAAAATGCTAATACGTTGTAATTTGGTATATTTAATAATTGAGATAATATCACTAACAACAAGTACACGTCGTTCTTTTATTTACAAACAAAAATTAAGTAAATTCCACAGAATAAGATATCCAAAGACCAATCCAAATACGTGACAAAAATCTAAAGCTCTAAGCACTAATGACATAGACGTCTTAGTTATCAATTAAGTGCAAAACAATTCCAAATAGTTTTCAATATGCGACGTTTCCACATATGAAGTTGGTTCGGCTTTTCAAATAGTCGATTGCGCTGGTAACTTGATAAGGCTTTCTAACTTCCTGTTTTAAATTATTCACATTCAATTGAAATTAACCCTTATTCTTTTAAAATAAGGTTGTTATTCTAATAATTATAGGGTGGTAAATATGTTTTAAATTTATGTAGGAACTAGCGTGTGTCACGCAATGCAATGTGCTTAGACGAATGTCTACGATCTTGGATATCGATTTAACTGATACAAAGTTAATTACGGTTTTAATAGATAATATTGTTATGATGCCGTTAGATTGAAATTGCGCGATGTGTGGCTGAACATGATGGTATCGAGTTCAACTATTGGCAAGACTTTGATAAAGAAATAGTAATTAAAACCGATATTGGATACCACCGTAAAACCACACTTGCAAATAGAGGTAGGCGACGTAGTGCTTTTTAAATAAATGTTTAAAAGCAACTCAGTGATTTTTTCCCAATTCTGGGTTTTTATTCGGAACTTTATCATTTAACGTCATCGGATCAGGGTTGAGAATTCAAAGTAGAATAGATATATATAGATAGTAGAGATTCCAAGTAGAGTCGTCTTTCTTGCCTATTTATTTATCCGTAAGGATGCTTGCTAGTACAACAAAATATTGTTGATTATATAAAAAATCATTTTTTACATCTAAAATATGGACCTGTAAAAATATGTAACACAAAACTATTCAAACTGGAAATACTACAATAGCTAGATAAAAAAATTGTGGCCATACAGAATTTTTAATCGTGACGTTATACAACAACGTAGTGACAAACAAAACAAATCAAGGTGTTTAAATTTGTCACTAAGTATGCAATGTTTAGGATCATGGCAAGGATGAGGAAGGAGTGCTTTGGCATTAGGTTACCTACTCTGTTATACGAGAAAAAACGGTAAGCTGCTAAATCAAAGGTATATCTTTGTTATAAAGATATATATGTTTTTATGATTGTAAGTAAGAATAAGGTAAGTTTAATAGTCAATAATATTAACATTATGTTATTTGCTAGATGTAATTACACGAGCCATTTGACTCGACTCTCATTTAACATGCCCTTGGAAAATTTACTCTGGAGTATTTGAAGTGTACTTACAGCCCACTGAAGTAATTAGAGTAGGCGGCCGTCTCAAGTTTCAATTTTCTTTTATATTATATTATTATAATAGTTAAAAACTATTGTAAAATCTTTTAATGTAATGTAATCTTACAATTTTGACTTATTAGTGTCTTAACACTAGTTTTCGAGATTCCCTCTGCCTGCTATGAAGCTAAATAAACTAAATAAATCGAACCATAAGTTAGATATGTCATCCAAGGTTTTTCAGCTTTACGTGGCCATCCATAATTATCAGGGTAAATAGAGAAAACACAATGTCAAAACTTAGGATCGTACCCATAACTCTCGGCTACGTGGTCCCACTGCGCAACGATGGCCTCAAAAATCTTTTTTTTTTTATGGAACAGACACGGCAAACGAGCGCTCGGGTCACCTGACTACCGCCGCCCACGACACCGTGCAACACCAGAGGAGCTACAGGTGCGTTTCCGGCCTTTAAGATGGGTTGGATGGAAAATCATGTAAAAAGTACCAATATAAATTGTTTTCTAATTTACTGAAGTGAGGTTACCTTTACATAAGCATGAAGCTAAATTTATCTATTCGTACTATGTATTTAACTCTTATTCATCCTATTAGGTGATTTAAATTTCCTCTCAGAAAACGTTTTCCATTTTTTTAATAAGAATATGAACCCGTTATTTAAAACTTATCTAAAATAAACAAAAATCTATAGTAAACAGATTTGTAGTCTATCTTACCATATTTAAGTTTAGCAAGCTATATTTTTCAACTCGAAGTCCCGAAGCTTCTGCACTTGAAATTGGCCAATTAATTAGTTCGGTCTCAACCCATCCTCAGTTTATAAAGGGAATTAGCATACAAATTGGAAAGTTTCCGATCAACCGATACTATATTTATAGTGAGTATTTGTGACTTTCGTTGTAGTGGGCATTTTCTATTGAGTTATTAATAACATATTGTTATATACAAGTATATTACTATAAGTGAGTATAACTAATTGTCAATGTTCCTTAGAAATTGTAATCAAAGAAATCCAATAGGGTTCTGTTTGTGGACTATTTTCAATTTCTTTTTCAGAATACACCGGGAAAACATTTCTAGAAATGAATTGAGCTTTTACCCTCTTTGAAAAGTAACAAATACTGATATACCTGCTTAAAGTTGCCTAAACTTAAAACCAGAACAATTGCAGCAAGCACATTGTAACTCCTCCGTTATGATTTTATAGTCACGCTGTATCCTGTACATAGCAAGATAGGTAGACGGAACCTGGGAACCTAGTGCTAACACAGTCCGTTCCCATCAATACCTCCGTTGCCCCCCTTTCCAACGAATTCTAAAGGCATTTATCATACAAATATATCTATTACAAAAACTTTACCTGTGTAATAACAAATTAATTTAAAGTTAAAACATTTTGAAATTGTATTAGTAAATTATAAACTAGCTCATGGTAAAATTTGATTAAAAATAATATAATTCTAATATTTTGCAACAATAGAATTTTGGTCAGCATCCGAACCATTTGCAGTTCATTATGTATTCCCTTAACGTAATGGAGAGGACAAGGGTACGATTCCTATTAATTACTAAGCAACGACCCTGGTCCAGGGATGTCCCATCTTGAGATGCTGCGAAAACAATTAGAGATCACAAAAGCCTATCGCTGTCTTGAATTAAGTAGTAACTTGGGATAGTGGGAATGTTTTTCGTTAATGTTAAAGTAGCATTATCATATGGAAGACTGCACTTAGAGATGTTAAGTACTGAACAGGTAAATAGGTATATATACCTACTATTCTAAATTCTAAATGATAACTTTGAATTTTATTTTTTTAATGTAAATGTAATTATACCAACATGAAAATATGAACTTGTCATGTGTTTTAGAAAAAAAATCTATTACCGCAAAATAATATGTAACATAATAAGAACAAAACAAATATAATTTTCTATATAAATATAAGCAAATCAGTTTCGCTAAATAATCTTTGCTCATAAAAAATTGTTACGCCCAATGGTGTAAACATGATAAGTTAATTTGATCACTCGATAAAGTATACTTATTCTCCATTTTATTATCGCAAAGTTCTATCTTATTTAATTAACTCTTGTACGAAGGATAATGCGGGACTATTCAAACAGGGAAAGAAAACAGATTTTGGCAAAATCACTGATGCGTGCCTGAATAAACTGAACGTGACCAAAACCAAATGATATGGTTTAAACTTATACAGCCTATAACAGGTGTGTTTGTTTGTCTCGCAATATCTGCGTGACTGTAAAGAAAAGAAATTTGCTTTTCACATCGGTTTTAGGGTTCCGTACCTCGAAAGGAAAAAAACGGAACCCTTATAGCAACGCTTATAGCTTACTTTGTCCATCCGTCCGTCCTTCTGTCAAGAATATTTTTCTTAGGAATGCGTGGAGGTATTAATTCTGTCCATCCGTCCGTCCTTGTGTCAAGACTATTTTTCTCAGGAATTCGTGGAGGTATCAATCTAAAATATATATCGTATACTCAGCTTCGATTTATAAGCCAACGCAATCAAAAAGTTTTGAAAGTACACACACTACGCACAGACAGAGAAAATATTGCGAAAAGTGAAACTTATATTTCTAGTTAATTTCATACAAAATGTATTAAAAACAGTGGTTTATCTTGATCTTAAATGGAGTAATGATATTTTAAATTATTATATATAATTTTCAACAAACTGTCCTATATCATTTTATTAGAGATATCAATGAAGCTGATGCACATTAGCATCTGGACGTCTCAGAGATCAGGCTAAGCCGTTTATCTAATTTGCATCAAACACCTCACAGCTATTGTGTACTTATGTGGGGATTGATTAATCTCTTGTCATAATATTAGTTCTGTATTGGTCTGATGCTTATAACAACTGATTAGTTATATTCTATGCGTGTATGATCTTGACAAGGTTGATGCGGGCCAAGATATTTACTACATTTTAATTTGGGAATTAATAGGGAATAATCCAAAAAGTTGTAATGGAAATTAGTAAAAACAAAAATATCTTTTGTTAAGTCAATTCCACCATCATAGACATCTAAGACCGAAGTCATTGCCAAGATAATACAAGCGATCCCAGTTTTGATAAAATTCCCATGACTCCTCAATCAGATTAGTCTCATCTCATTATAATATTCAGTGTCATCTGTCATCTATTAAGGTGCAAATCAAAAATTTTACTAGCAAACTTTGATAACAGATCGACAGACACCGAGATATAATAATGAATAAAACCATGTAAGTTACTTATTATTACATATTTCCATTTTTTCGCTCTGGTTCAGGCAAAGCGCGGCATTGACCCTGAGGGTCAATGCCTCCAGAATTTGCCAAAATGTGGGAAACGAAGTATCTTAACACTATTTTCCTTCAGCCTACTCTGCTATGTGCGGGATATAGCGTGAAGCTGATTTTATTTAGTTTTTTTTTTATGTAAATTACTTCCTTGAGCGAAATTCCAATTCAATAACTCGCAATTAATTTTGATTTCTAGCTAAACCTATAATTTCATAAATTGGCTCTTTCCTATTCCTGGAAACTTTAATCAAATTACGATACGTACTCATATTATGAACATATTTCTATCAAATAATACCAAATAATGTTTCGCCAGCTGAATGGATCCCAAAAAAATAATATAGACATTTACTTATTGTTATGATAACACATATGCTATATCGTATAGTAACCGCTAGCAGTCGCTATTTCTGCGACAAACAGCCTAGAATATGGAGTCTAGTGTAATAAGAGTCAGCTTTTATATTAAATCGTATAAAGTTATATTACATTACAATTTGAAACCGAGCAAAAAGAATAACGAGCACGCCGTAATTCATCATTGTTGTATTTATATGTTCTTAGAATCAATTTCTTTAACATTTTACGTTTTATAAGATATCATGATAATAATAAGTATATCATAATAAGTATATCATGATAATCAATCAAAATTCCTAGATATTTCTATGATTTCATAGAAAAATTGTAGTTGTATAAAAATGCATTAAATATATGTCTAATTAAAATGTTATCTTTTTAATTGTGTAGCCATAAAACGACTATACTAAAATAAAGACTCGAAGCTTATATTAAAGGAAGGTTTAAACCATTATCACACTCTCCAGTCCAGTCTAAAGCGATGTCAACAAAAATGCACCTTGTAATAACATTTGGTTCTAGCCGTTTCGGAGTGTCCTCGTAGGCAGCGTGCGCGACCCAGATAGCTGGCACGCATCGCTGAACAGAACCTACGTAGGATTTAGCACTACTGGATATGAATAGGGCAATGTTAGGAATTTTCTAGGTTTGTGTTGTTACCTTGATGATACAAGATGGTTCCTGTCCTGACTAATTCTGAATGCCGCAGTGACTATGGGTGTAAAGCATATTTTTAATGTTTATAGGTTTGCTAGTTAGGCGGTATGTTAATAAATTGAAAGAGGGACTTTATCCTCATCCAATAACTGTAACACTAGCTTTTACAAAAATATAATTATGCCATATAACGTTATAAAAAATCTAGATCCTTCTAAATCTTGTAAAACACAAATTATAACAGAGAATTATACAAATCAACAAACAATTTAGTAACAGCCACATCAAGGCTCCATATCTCTATATAACCGTCGTTACATCTCGTTTATACAGTCCTGCAACGAAGCGTCTGGATAATTAAAATGCTCATGTGTTAGATTATGTTGCGCAATCCAACTCCACCCGAGCTCGAAAACATATGTGTATACTAAAGTAATGTGAGATGTGACATTTTTGAAATTTCACTTCAAATATGACTAGATTTTATGAAAGATTTGTTATTTGTTGCTTACGTTTATTTGAGAAATTAATATAAATTGATGGGATAATCTACTTTTTGTATAAAATTTTGTGTAGAAATTGATTAAATAAATTAATACTACTTTTTATAAAATAGTACTTTAGTCTCTAGCTCACCGAAATGTATTGTTCAGTGAATCTCAATAAATACACTTTGTGGCACATTTAGGTCTTGCATTTTTTATATTCAGGAGTACCTAATGCTTAGTATAGTAGCGGTTTCTACTCGCCTAATGTATGAGAACAAAACAAGAAAAATCTTTCTTTCTAAGAAAAGTCTAACATTTGTTTTTTATAAATGAGATATATTATATTATATTATTATTTATATTATATACATATATTACTATTTTTGATAGTATATAGTATTATCCTGTTATACTCTAACTTAAATCTGTGCCTTATTTTTCTAGGTTTTCACAAAATGGCCAAACAATGCATTGAAGTGTAGCTTAGGGAGCTACGTACAATATTTTACATGAACTCTTTCCGACGACAACTTGATTATGTTCTCGTACTCTAGAGCTTTTCTTACTGATACTTTAGTTGTAGTATAAGATTCTCTTTAACGTGTTTTTCTTATTTCGTTGTTTGGTGCACACATTCGTACCTAGATTTTATCCCTTTTGTTGAACATGCTTTTTTTTTTTTGAAAATTATGTTGTCGCTTTAATATAAATTTAATGGATTTAGATATCTTTCAATGTTTGTTGTCTAAACCAAATTCTGTTGAAGCTAAATGGTTATATAAGTTTAAGGTTAAATAATGAATATATGTATAGATTAAAAAAAAAGATTTATTTATGATACTATACATTTTCTAGCTTCATCAATTGTTACTTTTCAGGTCCATAACCACGTTTAAAGTCACTGAACTCTACGCCGCACTTTGTCTACTAAAACGGGCTAAACGGGTACGTTTTCCCAAGTGGAAATGGATCCACAACCATTTGTGTTTGATGTAAATATTATACAATCTGTCTAATTTTCTTATTAATATATAAATATTTAAATATATAAAGAACCAAGAAACCTAAGGCAATCTTATAGAATATTAACATATTTGTAGCGTCCCAATTTTTAGAACATTTCTCAGTATCGATGGCGGTAGTAAATAACGAAATGCCTCAATTCGTCTCCAGGTACGGACATAAATAGTCTAGGCGGAACACGTGACGTGCGACCCCTTCCGGTGACTGAGTGGCACTTGGCAGGCACAATTGAATAGCTTTGGTTTAGTTCTATTATAAAAAGGAGTTTTATATTTACTTTCGATATATATTTAAAATTTTTATTAAATAGAATGTTTAGCTTTGTATAATTTTCGTATCATGTGTGTTGAGTTTTACCATTCAACACGCACTCGTTCAAAAGTTGGGTACCCAGCTATATGGACCCACTTTTTGTGTGTAACAGATAACTTGGTGACTCACTACTTTGTTCTATTTTTATAGGAGCTGTTAAATTGTAATAGGAGGCCAACTGAACTCCTTTTAGCGAGATGTGGTTGTCATTGGTCGGCCTTTCTTCCACGACCGGTACCGGTATTCTGTCCCTTCGTTCATCATTGAATCTGATTCTGTCATGTAGAGAAATATTAAGTATAGCTCTCTTCATCACGTGCTGAACAACCGTTGATCAATCTGTAATCAGAGACTGAAGATTTACCTTTACGTATCTTGTCGATATCAGGGTAGCCAGAGGGATCCTAATGTTAAAACCACTACGAAATCTTTAGGAACTTGTATCGAAGACTAGACAAACTTAAAAAAATCTATAATTCTCATAAAACATTTTATTATTAAACTTACAAAGCATATGCAAACTGGAACATATTTTAAGACAAAACTTGTTCATTCCCAGTTCTGCTAGACTCCTTACAATTGGCACGATCCGATATTGTTTTTGTTGAATAAAACTTTCATCTACTACCGCGCATACTTACTCTCAATCATCCACTTTATTCAGGACGTGGTTTGAGTTTTAATCCCGAAGACAAATACGCTGTGTGTGCTATTGCTACTTGCAGTGTAAAATTTTGTAAACAAATTAATGCAATTTGACTGTATAGAGTTGGTGTATGAAGAAATAATAGGTATACGTGTAGAGCATTTTTAATACAGTTTTGATTTTTTGTATAGCTTCACGGTTTTTTCGAATATGGGAGAGTAGGTAGAGTATTAAGGCAAATGCATATGTTGTGCAACAATGATGTAATTGCTTAAACCCCATTAAAAAAATATGTCAATATATGTAGAAAGAATATTTGTAATTTTTTATTGCAATATTTCAAAAAGTGCAAACACGTCATTGTTGCGTCAAACGAGCGAAGAGTTATTTTGAGGCTCATTTAAATTCCAAATATTCTTTATTTAAATAGACATGTGAAAGTACGTTTGTACTTATCGTCGAATAAAGCTAAAATTAACCTGAAAAGCAGTTCTTGCTTAGAAGAACCTACAATTTCTGTGTAAGCTGTTAGTGTAGTTCTCTCTTGTGACTGAACTTGCTTGTTCTATCTTTGATTATATGGAAATTACTTTTGGGAAAACATTAAGTGTAGTGAAACACTTAAAAATGTAAAAGATATATATTGAAATTATTTTCATTTCCTGTCAACACACATAGTCTCAAAAAAATTCATGGGAAGTACTTGTAATTCTGCTACGCGGGAAAAAAGATCAAGATTTTATTAGCTTCACGTTGTATCCCGCACACAGCAGGGTAGGCAGCGGGAATCTATCCATAACCAGCGTCTTATGACACTCCGTCCCTTACTTCCTGCCGAATTCTGAAGGCATTGCGTGTTGAGTGGCAGAACTCAATGCCGAGCTTTTGCCTCAACATCAGAACGAAGAAATGGAAATATAAATTTAAGCAATTATTTCATCTCCTCGAGTGGGGATCGAACCCACAATCAGTCAGGGGTTTTACAGTTACTTTGTGCCCCTGCGCCACGACTGGCTTCAAGAATTAATTAATTTTTATTAAAAAAGAAGAATGAAGATCAAGATATTTTTATTTTTAATATGTCACAGATTGTAATAGATGAATGTGACCTAGAATTCAAACCCATACCCTTGTCCCTTTGTACACGTCACAAAATAGATAAAAAATCCATTAAGTACATTCTTTAATTTTATAAACGAAAAGAATATCGCCAAAACAGTTTTTCTATTATAAACCTTGTAGAGGACTTATTTCATTGGAACTGTTCTTGCTTTAGTGAGTGGAACTTTATTTGTTAAGAGTTAAGAGAATTGTTTTGTTTTTATATACTTTGATAATCTTATTTGTGTTTTTTTCTTGTTTTTTAACTTATATATTGAAATTAAGGTTACAATATTTTTTTAGTAATTAATATAGAGGCTGTCGTGACGCAGTAGAACAGTGATGACTACAATTTTTGTGGGTTCGCTGCAAACTCAGCGCAGTCTTCCTTTAATCAAAACTCAACTCACCCATATGGGAAAATGGTTCTACCCTCCCTTTGTTTATGCGGGATACAGAATGAAACTAATAAAAAAAAATTTTTTTAGTGACCATATCGTAAATAATTGCATCAAAATTTTTATCATAAAATAAAACAATTTTATATGTCCTAAAAAGTCTTTCGTTATAAATTAAGTCTCTATTTACTTTTAAAAGCATTTAAAAAATTTAACATGAATATAAATACAATTATTCAAATAAGATTTCTGTTTCGTGTTTAGGGAGTTAGCTCACTAAATTAAGTAATTTTGTGGCCCTAAAACTGTCTCTTTGATGTCGATCACAGATGTAATCAAACGTACGTAACTAAGCCGAGAATTATGCCAGATTAAAGGTTAGCTCAAACTCAGACGAGAGAATTACAACAGTTGGCTGCTGTGGAGAAAATTAAAATTTGACTTGAAAACGAAAATCTTATTATAGCAATTTTGTTTGAAGTAAACGAAGTGATTTTAATTTTAGGGATTTATAACGAGCAATGTAGAAATTGATTGGGATAAACCTTCTTGGGCGTAGCATTCTAGAAATAACTAGGTGATCTAAGGTCAATTTTCAAATGTTTTCTTTTGAGCCATTACAAGATAAAAATCGAATAAGCGTAAATATGTCATTTAGAGCTTAAAGATATTGTGTTATATCTATTAATACTTATTTATTATTAAGATTTTTGGAGAGTTATCAATACGGATTAAATTCAAAATAACATAACTAAAACTTAGACCAGTCGTGGCACAGCGGTGCAATGTGTGGCTGTAAACGCGACAGGTTGTGGGTTAGATCGAGGTAATGAAATATTTATGTAAATTTAAATTTCCATTTCTTCACGCTGATGTTTTTAATAGTTACGCTAAATTGTACAATTTATCATTGCTTTTTATCATTAAATTAAACATTTCATTGATTTATCAAATTAAAAAAAATAATTATTTGACCATGATAATGTGCCGTGTTGTAGAGCGCCATTTAAGAATGTTTTCGCAAGCAAAGGGGACCTAGTATTAAAACACCACGCAACGCTTTAATTTTCGAGACATTGCGTGGTGATGGCAGATTTCAACACCGCCCTTTGTGTTAGTAAGCGACGAAAAAAACTTATTTCGTTCGGGTGCGGGAAGAAAATATTTTGCTGAGAATTAACATACGTATTAAATTTTTATCCCTAAATATAAATCTATTTACTTATTTTGAATATACGCTTTCAATCTACATATATATTAAATGATATTTAAGTGATAAAATTTCCAAAATCATTACTGCACACAGAACAAAGGTCACTGTATATTTACAATGTGACTCTGGCCGCTCATTTCTAGCTTTAAATCGACTTTGTTCTGTTCCATAAGTTGGTGTTTCTTATGGTAGGAAAGATGGTGTTGGTGTTTCTTATGGTCACAATAAGAGCCACTACAGTCACCATTACAGTCGAAACACCAAATACCCACTAATAGTAAAATTTATCATTTTCATAGTTTAGTGGGTATTTATTTATGCCTTAAATTAGTAAAATCATCACTTTATTATTTATGATAAATTTAGTTGTAAAAACAAACATTAATGTCTTTTTTTATCTGTCATCTGAAACAATGCAACGGCATCACTAAAACTGACATATGTAAAACAATATTTTTATGACAGTAATATAAAACAAAATACAGCTTAACGCTACTATATTATATTTCGTATCATAAAATAAACTTAGCAAGAACGTCTCTGAAGTGTAAAAATATGAACAATATTATGGAACATCCATTATTTCAAAGGGCTGTCACCCAACTAACTCTTTGTGTATAGGGCGCGGGCATAAATCAAAAACTCCAAATGACAACGGAACGGAACAGGTGTCAAAACTTGTGTTGCTAGTGTGACAAGGTTTGTGGGAGATTAGGATATTCTCATGATGTTGGGATAAACTCTGTTAAGGGTTAAGTTTATTTGTATTTGTGTTTAAATTTTAGCGTTTCCCTCCTGCTTTGATAGCATAGATAAACATTTTTCTATTTTATTATCTATTCATTTAAAAAAAAATCATATTCTACAAATCACCCAAACCACAACCAAATTACAACAAACAAAACTACGATTGCAAATACCTTGATTGATGTTAAACAGTAATTAGTTCTGCGACAAAGTAGGTAGAGAGCGGGAACGGATGGTCTGGATAATAGGTTCCTTCTGCGATATAAAGGATACAACGGGAAGCTAAAAATATATTATATGTGATTATATTGTAATAACTGCATATTGGTTACCCTACATTGAACATGAAATTTTTGCCGGCGTGTAAACTTTTGAGTTTTAGCAAGCCATATATGTAGATGTACGGTTGGAACACACTAAACAAGATTTATCGGTTCAATTGTGTTCCTATTTTCGCCTTTTGACTAGTGACATTTAGTTTATCAGCTCGTTGTTTCTATGTAATAAAGAAAAATACTGAAAGGTCTATTTATTTACTTGTTTTGTGAATATTACATTTTCATAATAATGATTTAAAGATATTTTAAATATATGTATATATGTATGTATAAGAATTTTACTAAATTATTAACTACACGATAAGCCCTACAATACGGTTGTTATTTTGATGTATGATATTACACTAGAAAACTTATAGGTATATTATATATCTTTTTGTCTTTTATATAAAAAAAAAACTTAAACAAAATAAACCTAAACCAATAGAATTTTCTTTCAAAATTTTAGTTCAACGATAGTTACTACGATTGGCCGAGCACAGATGCATATCAAAGCTGGTGCTTGCTGATGTATCATTTTATTAATTAATATCCATTTACTATATCCAGTTTCGAATATTAAAATAAAATATTTCTACTTCAATGTTACCAGTAAAGTTCAGTAAAATTTGTTTCAAATAAAATATTTTGACTTGGTTTTCTTTTTTATACTATTTATGTCATTCAAATATGTATATATAGGTAATCGTAGCGCAGTGGTGTAGCGTACACACAATACGATGGAGAAAAATGTATTTTTCTAGAAAGTAACATGGAGTTGTGACAAAATGACAACAAAACTATTTTTTAACTGATTTTCGTATTAGACCCTCCTAATGACTCCAAGACGTAAGTGTGCTTCTCAATAATATAATATACAGTACAAACGTCCCAGGTGGCTTAGTGGGTACATTAATTATGTTGGTCTGAAATGTAAACTATATACAATAAGCAACCTCAATTATTAACTTATAATTTGAATGCTAAATATATAGTGTACAAAATCATATTCTGATAATCATATTCTCAATTTCTGATTGTACAGTAGATATTAAAAAATGTATATGAAAATATTGTATATTAAATATTTTAATATTTTCTACAATATTCGATATTTTCATTTCTTCGCTTTGGTAACAAAACACAGCGTTGAGTTCTGTCATTCAACACGCCATGCTTCGAAAATTCGACGAAAAGTAGGATTCGAAGTGTGTTAATTCTAGAGTCCCAGGATCCCTCTGCCTACCCTGTTATAGGGGGTATACACTAAACTCGGTAGACAGCGGAAACCAATAATAAGACACTGTGCACTTTGTCTATTAGAACGGGTGAATGGAAATTATTAAAATATAACAATTTCTCCCTGTAGACATCGAACATCCCACGGTTGCTTTAACAGTTAGACGTTGTACCACTGTGCCACAACCGTCTCTAATATATTTAACTCATATTTAATTGTATTTAAAGAATAGATTTTTCTGTAGGAACTAGGAAAAATACAAAAATTTCACATTCCGACCAGTCGCTTTAATATATAGTACACTCCAACGAACACAGATGTACATCAAAGCGGGAGTTGGACAATGCATAGTTTAGATTAAGCATCGTTCGCTTAACATTGAGAATGACTGATTTGATTACAGTTTTGTTGTAAGGCTACCGATTTCGTTATGGTACACCATTTGGTGTAAGTATTTTAGAAAAAAATATTTATTTTGGTAATTTTTTTATATCTTTTACTAATTTTTTTACTAAGTTTCCCTATTGATTTTTTTTTTAAATTTCAGCTTCTAGGATTATTGTCGTAATTTTTATATGACCCTCCGTCAAGTCTCGACCGCACTGTGTTTTGAAGATAAAGGAAAACCTCTCGCCTCTTGTTAAATTCCTGTAATACATTTTATAATTGATAATATAATAATTACATACGATAACATAATAATAAAATGCACCCCTATACTACTAATCTAACCTACCTACATGCCAAATTTTGCTTTTTATTTTATTTTCTAGTTTCGTTTGTGAGTCATCTGTCAGTCACACAACAAAAGAAGCGTCTATACACATTCACAAAGTTCTTAAACATATATAAAAAAATCATCAAAATTGAATTAGCCATAAATGTAGTATAAAAAGTTCCACATCTGCATTATTTGCTAGGAATACATAATTGCATATAACTATCGTGGAAACGGAAACCAAGTTTGAAGGTGAATGGTTTCATTAATTACTGCTCACTCGCCTGTCTGCAATTGCACGCGGAATTTCGGTGTTCAGCTTCGAATATATCTTTGATGGACGCCAATTGTCATTATTGATCTATTTGGAAATTTTGTGTTGATATATGTATATTTGTTTCTTGGTTCTAACTTAGTCTACAGATTGTAGTAATGTGTTAAATTTGTTTGCAAGTTTTTACCTAGTTTGAGAGTAAACAGATAAGAACGCTACCGTCAATATTTTTATCAATATGGATATAAAAAAAGTTATATAGGAATGGGTGATACCTACATGATATTGAAATGAAAAGTAAAACATTTTTTCTTACCATAACACGAAAATATGAACTATTCAAACATAATCGAACATGATTTATTCATATATATGAAACACAAATTACCCGAGCAAAATACATATTTAATATTTTCATTATAATGCCTTTAAATGCAATGCACAAAATTCAGCAAATTGTCGGAAACGGGAGTGTCTTAATAGGAATGGAATCCAAGGTTCTCTCTGCTTACGCTTCTAAATGCGGGATACCGCCTAAAACAAATAAAAACCAATAACTTTTACAACGATCGCACATAGAAACTGTAGCAATACACCACCACGAACTCGACCTAAACTTAATACAACGTAGGTATATAAGGTATAAACAGCGAGATTGCGGCTTTGTCAAATGAAACACATTTCAGTCAGACAATAAACAACGGTTAGTTAACATTGCTCACTGATTGGAGTACATTACAAACGAATTCGGCTAGTAGGCTTTGTTCGACAGTCGCTATTGTCTTTATTAGGCTGTGCTAAATTGATGATTTATGTCCTTTTTGATTATATTGTATGCTCTTTCAGTCAAATTTAAAAAAAAAATAATTATAATCTCGAAACTTTATGATTGTCTCTGTACTTCGAATACGAGCGGAAAGCGTAGCCTATCGTCCTATACATATGTAAGATACTACGATATACTACTTATACCACAGCGACTAGGTGTATTAAGATATAACAAAAATATATATTTTTATAAAACTTATAATTTTTTTGCATATAATGATTTCAAATCCGCGTTTCTTGGCAAAGGTCCACGTGCGCTGATCACTAAACTTAACGTTCAAATTCCGCTGTAATCAAACTTCTTAATGTGGATTCATGTCTTTATCATGCTTAAAGAACAAGAAATATTAAGAAGATTCCTTACCTTATTGTATGATTTAAACTATCTTAATGAAGACATTAAAAAAAAATTAAATTCTTAATATCACAGCCATTTTAAACCATAAAGTTCGAGTAAACGTTCAAATCTATTCCTCAATATAACTCAATTAAGTAAATCTTGCGTCGCGTCGCGTCGGCTGCAAGTGTGACATATGGCCCTCGTTGAATTTCAACATGAAAACGGAATAGTTCGAATATATTTGCATAAGATGTGATTCTATTATGTAAGATGCAGCTTCCAGAACTCTAGAAAGTTGCTTGTCTGTCGTGTTACGCAAGATTTATGTGAAACACGATTTTTTAAATTATTTTAGGTTTTTACGTTTAAGAATATATAATATACAGTGAGTTGTGTGTTTTCCTTCTTTTAAATACACGCCAGTACAGCATTTTTCTACCATATAAAGGAGGTAACAAACAGGATTAGTATAAGTTTTAAGTAAGCGATATTTTTTAGCAGTCTGATATAATATATAGTTTTAACTTAAAGACGAATGGCACCTTGGCTTACCTGTGAGTAAAGACAGAGCAATATACGTCGGATTCTTAAAAATGCCCAATAGAATGATATTATTATTAGTTCCTTTTAAAGAATTTTCATTTGATTAAACGCGACAAACGAATCGATTAAGGTTTTTTCTCTCTCATCGCTCCTCCAATCAACATTCAATGTCTCAAATATTGGGCAAAAAGTGATGAACTCCGTTCATCATCACTTTTTGCCTTAGCTTTTTGTCTTAGCACTAGGTTTTTGTTTTAGCACTAGGTTTTCTCTACCCTGCTGGAAGAAGCTTCATGCCTACCATGAAGCTTCTTCCTGTTATATTTAAATGCACATCAAAACAAAATAAATTATTTGTAATATACAAATTGTACGAGCATAACTGCAGTCAACACTCGTGTCACAAAAACTGGTTAATTTCAACACAAAGAACCAAAAGTTTAGTTCACAAACCGGAACTACAAGCAAATTATGTTTAGCATTTCAACTTTATAATTACATTCTATTAAGCTCTACGTTTTATATGACAATATGTTTTGTATGAATATATCTTTTTTGTGTAATATTTATTTAAATGTAGATGGGGGCAATTTTTTTATATAGAATTTTAATATATTTATAATCTTTATTGTCCAAGTAGTATATTATATGTAGAATATATGTGTGTATATATATTGGAATAAAATAAAAATACTTCTCTTTTGTCAATTAGGGTGCAGTGCAACTTACAAACACTTTTGAATTGTTAAGTTACGTAGAAATGTATAGTGTATCAGTCCTACAGGAAGCCGCCTCCAGCGAGAAGGCAATTTCTGCTGAGAAGAACCAGTTCTCGAAGACATCATCAGTTGCTTTTTTTTATTATTTTGACGATGTATTTACACATGTAATAGGCAAAGAGGGAACCTAGTATCAAGACGTTGCCAGATCGGGAAAATAAGCCGTGACCAACATCGTGTCCCAACGAGTGTGCCAACGCGATCGTTGTGGCTTCGATATGATTCTAGAGAATGATGAATTAAATAATTTTACTAGTAGACGAAATGCGACGAAGAGTTCCACCACTAAGGAACGCAGAAACTACATGATCTCTAATTAATAACTGATTAGTATAAATTCAAATTTCTAACTCGATATATAATGATGAAATCTATGATATATATTGTTTCCCATGTGATGCACTAAAAATTTAAATATAATAATTACTATATCGTGTAATGTTAAACACTAGTGACGCGAAACAACAAATTTAATTAAAATACCCGATCACTCATCAGAAACTAATGGATAGGCGCTGTCTGGTTACATCTCACATTAATTACGCTAAACTAGAACGTTGATATTAAATAATCTAAATGATATCTGTATTGTTATTTCATTATGTTAGGGGTCTATGTTGTTCTCCAACATGGCGGCGTTGAGTTCCGCCATGTTGCCACGCCAATCTCTCAGTGTGGAAAGTTGGTAATGGAGTGTCTTTATACCTTCCCCCTGCCTACATTGCTAAATGCGGAATGCATTTATATTGTTACATATATTGCATTTTATTTCTTTATTATTTATTTAAAAAAGAATTATTATTTAAGCTTACTAAGAACAATACACGTATTTATTTATTAATCGATACAAAAATATAATAATATTCTCCATTTTAAACCTTAAATCTACGTATTAAAGTTTAAAATGATATATCGTAGCAACGAAAATTATAGCCTAAACGAAGTCTTATTCCCCACTGACTTGTGGTATTGAGGCGTTCTATCCGAAACCCGCAAATGAGATTAAATTGTTGGTTAATCGGTGATAATTAACTGTTTATTGTTGTCTGCAGATAAATAAGATTATGCAATTATCACTGCTTTGGTGTTAATTGGGACATTTTTCAGTTTAATGGTGGTAATATGGAATTCGAGTCTCGAAATAGGAATAAAATTAATAAATAAAAAAAAAAAATATCTTGTCAAAAAATATATACTATAGGACACCGTCGTGACGCAGGAGCATAAGCGTTCAACAGTAACCGTGACGGTTGTTCGTTTAATCTCCACTCGGAGTAGTAAAATATTTAATATTTTAATTGGCTTGGAGACGAAAATGGTCTTAATAAGAGACGGAGTGTCTTAACACTCGTTTCCCAGATTACCTCTGCCTACCGTGCTATGCGGGATACGGCCAACCCAAACAAATCTCTAGCCAAACCACATTGATTGATAACAAAACGCATATAAATCTCACATAGCGCTTAGATCCAACGTTCAACATCGACACTGACACTGACAAATCTTTTCAACACCTCATACTCTTACTAATTGCGATCAAATTAAACCGCGAGACAGAACTAAGGTAAATGTATACGCCAAATATTCTGTAACCGTATGATAATTAATTATCCGTTAGCCAAGCAGGTGCCAAGTTCTAATAATAATGGCCTTTGTATTTAACTAGGTTGATTTTGATTTGAGAGTTCAGTTCGTCTTAGTAGTATTATTGTTGTAGGTTCTAATGTTTTGGGTGACAGGAGCGACTGCAATGTGAGTGGCTTCAGCGCTGCCTGTCTGTTTGCGTATTGTGAAATGGTTAAATTGATTATGTTTATTATATTCTTATATATGGAGATAAATAAAGGTCCGGTTTCCACCGCGAAAGAGAAATGAGCGACTAATACTTTGGAATTTTTTTTGGCTTACATTTTCATCAACAAAAAGTTTTATATTTTGTAATTACTTAATTTCGTTTCCTGAAACTGAGCGACTTCACTTCAACTCTTTTTGCTCGTTCGGTCCTTTCTGTGCGTTCAACAAGCGTATAAGAATTTCGACGAATTGGCGAGAATCGGAGGTCAGAGCGCCTGGTCGGTTTCCAGGAGGCGCGGGTTTGAGTCCCGCTACGTTCAAATTTTTATACGTTTTCTAAATAAGTATTTCCTAAGTGTGGATTAACACTTTAAAAGTGTTAAAAAAATATTCTAATATCCTCATTTTTCTAGATATGGTCAATATTGAAAAAATATGCATCTTATATAGTACGTAGTAGATCCGATATTAAACTAAAATTAAAGGTAGATAAATCAGTTCCTTTTTTAATACCGTATTTATAACACTTCAACATTTTTATGCATGTTCTTCACTTTCGGAGCTCATATTTTTAGAAAATATGGAAGGCACTACCATCACATTTATGATCAAACTCACCCACTGCACCACAATAGCTACATATATATTACGCTCCAGCCAACATGCGACAGACAGACGTAGCTTATTATAGAACTAGGAAGGAGTATTCTACTACATTCTACATTTAGACCATTTTGAAGTGTCTGTCTTGATAGACGCCAATACATATGGAGGCTAATTAATCTCTTTAAATTCCTCGCTGTTCTCTTAAATGTCGGGTACGTATGCGTAGTGTACTTCTTATATTAGATCGGTTGGAACAATAATCTTATTGTAAGTCTGTCTGGCCGATTGTTATGTATTAAACTGGCTGACAGGGATTCCGTTCCAATAGTTGGTATTAGTATTTACGTATATATTGGTTTCGATCGTGTAGTCTTGTAGAGACTGTCGTGGTATTGAGTCTGGTTTTGGTTTCAATTCCCAGTTGGGTAATTTAACAAGCAATGCCTCAAAAATTGGGCGGAAAGTGGGAAGCCGATAAACTATGTAAGTGCCGATAACGAGAGCGAAGAATTTAAAGATTAATTATATCATTCTTCCGATTGGGAATCGAATCCACAACTGTCACGTTTACAGTCGCATTTTTGTGCCCCTGTGCGACATCGACTTCAAATACATTTAAGTTTAAAATTAAACACTATCTAATATTCATAACAGGCACTTAAACAAACACATATATTTAAATACACGACACATACATATACATATGGACCCAAAAAGCTATTGTAGGGTTCCCCAAAAAAATCCTCCCGTCCGAGTTTAATATGTATTATTCATCTATCAGTATAGCACCCTTATCGTCGAAACCCATCTGGTCCCTTCGTAAAGGTCACAAATCTTTAAAGGATTTAGAAGGTATCCGATCGAAAAGGAATTTAGCTCGTCATTAGAATTAGCTCTATATTTTAATTTACATAGGTAAGCACATGTTAATGTTATCTAATATAATGTTATAAGGGCTTAATGGAAATTAAATACCGTTCTCGCGTTGTTCATTTGCTTGGACTTTTTGAACCTTGCTACACTATTCTATATATTTGTTTTAGAACTATTAAGTAAATAAATATTTGTATATAGGTAAATGTGTGGGTATGTATTCGACAATTTTTTTATGCTTCTTGTCACAGAACTTTGGTTTTTGTGTACCGACTTTGATGATTCTTTTTTATTTGCTTTTCATGTGCACCTATTTTAAGTTAATCGAGGATTAAAAATGATATTCATGAGAAAATCATATAAGTCTTAAAGTACATACTTTACTGCTTGAAGTCTGTTTTTTTTGTTAAGTTACAATATTATATTTTTTAACAAAAAAAATTGACTTCAAACAGTAAAGTGTGCAAATTTAGGACTATTAATAAAATTTTAATGCAATTTAAAATTTATACATTAACAGTCGTAATAGGTTGTGAGGTTGATTCCCAGTCGATAAACTAAATATTCTCATTTTTTCGCTCTGGTAACCAGGTAAATAAATCTTGATGTTGAGTTCCATCACTCAAAGTGGAGGACTCAACACCGGGATCGGACTTGAAAGTGGCTTAATAAGAACGAAGCGTCTTTACTTTCTCAGGTTACCTCTGTCTACCCAGCTACATAATTCAGCGTGCAGCTAAAAAAATATACTTATTTATAATGATTTTAGTAAAGGAAAAACTGAAAGCCTGGTAATATTTTATGCATTCATAATCTTTTCGAAGCGTGTAATCTCCCTTTAAATTATACATTATTTTCCTTATTTTGTATACGTCCGTAGGGAGCAGGCTTATCAATTCTAATAAACCCTATTAACCCTATCCATAACAATCTGTTTTCCTTTTTTGATTATCCATTTTATACGTGAACTGTTAAATCGTATCTCAAACAGAATTATTATTGTTAATATCTGAACTCATTATTATTTGTAAATCCATCAATTATGGCAAGTTATTTAATTTGTAAATAAACTATTTTTATTATATATTTTTTGATGATAAAACTTTAAGGTAACTATTAAAAATATTGTAGAAAAAATATTTTCACTGTTTTATTGTCATAGCAGGTAGGCAGAGGCCTAGTGTTACCCACAAGTTTCAAGACATGCGTTGCGTTTTAGGTGACGTGAGGCGTTGCAGAACGCCGTGCTTTATTTTTTTACTAGAAAATTAGTTCTCCAAATGTGTTGTTGCGCTTTTGACGTTTACAATCGCCATTAACACTGCGGTCTCAGTAAGATAATATTGGCTACAATTATTCTAATTTTCTGATCTCGCAAGAAGACTCGACTTTGCGTCCTGCCACTTAATACGCCATGTCTCGAATGTCTCGAATTCTATCGAAAAATGTAGAACTACGTGACGTGATTCTAGGTTTCTTATGCCCACCTGGCTACTAGTGGGATAATATTATCGCTATATAGATATATATCTCTGACTATTTTTGAACTATAGTTACCTAAAAACCCATACAAATGTAATAAGCTTTCACCAAAACTAAGTAACAACACTGTAATTCCGAAATTGAGATATGAAATTCCTTTATCCACTCATAGAATTTACGAAAAGGGTCCACTAGATTCATTCGAAGATACGACGCCATAATTTCAATAAACGTCTATTGCAGCCGACCGTTCTACTTTGCTATAACATCAGATGAGCTCGTTGCCTCGTTGGGCCTTGGAGATGCGTACTGTATATCTTTTGGATATTTGGTGGATAAAGCCAGTGGAAAGGCTCGGTCAATTAGCTATATATATAAATATTGTAAAATAGTATTTACTATAAAAATATCTCTATGTTTTATTGATTAAAATATACTTTCTAATTTTGAGGTTTAATGAATATCTAGTGAGAGACCGTCGCGACGCAGCGGCACAAGCTTGTGACAGTAAACTCAATGGTTAGGTTTGATTTCTACTGGGGGGAAAGAATTATTGCTTATTATAATTTTCAATTCTCCGCTCTGGTAGGAAGAATTTGTTCGTTTCAATTCGTTCGTTTCAATCTTAGAATAAATTTTATTAGTTAGGTAGATTTTGCCATAAGTATGAAAAAAAAACTTATTTTTAAAGAAAACAAAAAACAAATCACATGCCAATCATACACAAAGGGTCACAAAATGTAGTAGATACCTACCATTTTAAATAAACATATATACGGACCCATGGAATGAGAAAAAGCGTAAAATATTCCTATCTATGTTTTATACGCCATATTTGAATATACACTGTTTATACGTTTATAAAATGGGTTAGGTTTTTATAGCTACATCAGTCTTAAACTTTGCATATTTACTAATTATAATGTACCAGTAATCAATATTTTTAAGACATTCCGTTTCCATCGAGACATTCGTTCACCATTTTCTGCCTAATCTTTGATTGTAGGCGTGGTTATTGAGTGGCGGCTCAGCATAGCACTTTGCCTCGTTACCAGAGCAAAGAAAAAAAAAATGAAATATTGCATTCCCCCAAGTGGAAATCGAACCTACAACCGTCGCGTTTGCAGTCACACCCTTGGCACCGGGCCACGAGGGCCTCAGAATACCAGTTTCACAAATGATTTGCGGCATAGAAAAATGCGATATACTCGCACAGCAAAATAAACTAGAACAATACTGAAAGCGACTGGAATAGAAATACTAAGTAATAAAAAATAACTAGAAAGGACCGTTGTAAATTAATATTTCATAGAGAAAAGTTGCATTCGCGAGACGCATTCCATTACGAGAAGTGCAAAGTAAGTTTGCGAGAGTATACAACTTGTGAAGTGTAGATATTAATAAATCTTTATTTCAATATTAAATTAAATAAGATCTTGAGAATCGTTCATATTTTTATGCATATGTTGATTTGATTTTAAACTTATATTTTATTAAATGTGTAAAGATTTAAATCGTACATTTAAAAGATTAAATACCTTACTGCACTGTAGATATGTATATGCAGATGGAGGCCAGTCGTGGCACAGGGGCACAAAGTGCGACTGTAAAATCGACTGGTTGTGGATTCGATTCCCACTCGAGGAAATGAAATATTTATTTACATTTATGTTTTTATTTCTTCGCTCTGGTGTCGAGGCAAAGCGCGCCGTTGATTTCCGTCACCCAACTAAAAATTGGCGGAAAGTGGGGAACAGAGTGTCTTGACACTAGGTTCCCTCTGCTTACCTTGCTGTGTGCGGGAGAGCGTGAAACTGATTGATTGAAGATAAGTAAGAGGTACCTAATGCGGATATGCTTATTGCTCAACAGGTACGTTCGGAACGCTTTAATCTAACAATAGGGACAAAGCTTGTAAAAAAATAGTAATTTTTGTACCTGACGCTTGATTATAAAGTATATAATTCGTAAGGAAAGAATTCTAACCCATGTCCATGAATTACAGTAGGAACCTAATAAAAATAATTTAATGTGCACCTAATATGCTACAATAGTAACTATGTTAGAGTAATCAGATCATTAAAGTATTAGAAAATAATCCATTTCAGAGATTTTAATCAAATAACTATTTAGTTGAGTCAAGTTTAATTTAAGTAATAAATAAATTAAAGAGATTGACTATAAACACAATGGTTGTGATTTTAATTGCCACTCGAACGAATAAGTTATTTTAATTTTAGTCATTTCCTCACTTTGGCTAACAATACGAGGCGCAGCGTTGAGTTCTGCCACTTAACACGCAATGTCTCAAAAATTGATACGGAACGCAGTATCTTAACACCAAAAGCGCGAAGTTAAATCAACCCCCTTCTAGCTCAAGATAATCTCGAAATCACTTAACAAAATTAAAAATCTCCATTACAAAGATTAACAAAGTCACTTAAGTTAACGGGAAAGAATGAAACTGTTGCATCCTGAACTTGAAGTGCCCAAATTAGAAGATCAAAGATCAAAGTCTCGCAAACTTCTTAATTGAGATTATAAAACAAAAGCGAAACGCCGAGATGGATAGCCGTTAAATTGAACCATTATTTGTTTTTTTAACTCTGTGATACAGATTACGTCAGTTTAAGTTCAGAAAAGTGTATATATATATGTATATATATATATATATAATATATATATATATATATATTTCAACCTTAAATAACGTGAACGTTAAATAACGTGATAATTGGGGATAACGGAGAGTGGAGGCGATTGTAATGTGCTTTTTAAAGACTACTTGCCTGCACTTGTTGAACGTCCAAATCATTGCTCTAAGGTCTTCACACTGCAACTTGATAGACCCGTACGTACGGTGACTTCATAGAATGCTAAATAGTTTCCCTTCAGTAGTGTTCACTTCTGTTATCCACTTTTTGCTGGATCTCAACGCTGCGCTTTACTTCGTTACCAGAGGAAAATGAATATATTAAATAATTCATTTTCTTGAGTGGCGATTGAACCCACAAGCTATATATAGCGCTTACAGTCTCACACTTGTGTCACTGCACCACAACAGGCCTATAATAACCTATGAAGGAAAAAATATGTTTGATAAATTTAATATCGTGGCGTGAGATACGATTTAAACCTGAATCGCCTCAAGCTCAACTTGAACTTTGCAAACAAGTTATGAAAACATATTTTTTCTTTCAGAATACTTGGAATCGTAAAGAAACTTGTACATATGTGGTAGGTCACTAGTAGTGGTGGTTTAATTTATTTTTATAGAGAGTTTTTTTATTGTATGTACTTATAATAAATAGACATTTTTAAATAAATTACGATTTTTCCGAAATTTATATATTTCTACTTATTATTATCGGGTTTGAATGCTATTTAGCTTTGTATATAAACATCTCACGAATGTGGAATAAAATTTACATAATGGTGAATACGGCCTGAAGACCTGACTATTGACATAAGCCTGAGCTAAAGCTAAAATAATTTGACACTAGTCTCTAACCTCTAATACACTCAATTTCCGTTCTGCGCTTTCCGTCTGAATTAAAAACTTTGCGTATTGCGTGGTGAAACTTAAAAGTGTGCAATGTAACCCATTATAAAAGAAAAAATATAAGTGAAAATATTTGTTACTTCTGATTCTGAATCTAAATATACCCATACATACTCACAAAAATCTACTCAAATCATACGTACATATACATATATGTATATAAAGTCAAAAATATTTATTAGAACTAATTGCGACGCAACGTAACTTATGTATACAAACCGACCAATTTCCATTTACGACGCCCACTACCTCTGTAGTCTGTACCAGAGAGAGGCCCGTGAACACTTGAGTGAATTCATTCCGAACTAGTCATATCGAGTTATTTGAATGGAATTATAATATTAATGTGAATTGACTTATATAATTGTAGGTTATGAATAATAGTAGCGTTCTGTAGATGAATGTTAATTTTATGTGTAGTACATTTCCTTTTTTCTTTAGGATCTAGTTTAGTAATAAGCAGAGATTCTGACATGACGTGACGTCCTAGCTAGTACCATTCTGTGTATCTCTTCCGTGACTCCGTATATCTTACGAAGAGATCGCATCTCTACGGCATTCATCTTTCTTTCATTCTTCTTCTGTAATACCCATGTTTTTTAAAAAGCGTTAAGTTAAGTTAATTTTTACCTGTTGTTTTACGAAGTTAAGTTAATTTTTAGCTGTAACATTAAACCAATTAAATGGAAATAAGTAAGAGTATGACGTAAGACGTTTTTACTGTATAAGACACAGTCTTAGTTTAAGATATTTGGACCGCAGGCATTAGGAATTACATAGAATAAATAACGGCTAAGGCCTTCCTTGACAAATAAACTGTCCATTAATACAAGAAAAAAAATATAATATTAATTCAGACTAGCAGTTCCTGAGATTGGCGCGTTCAACTAGACATTTTTTAGCTTCATAATATTATATAAAGTATAGGAGATATATTCAAAAATAGAAGATATTATAGATATTATTGCTATTTGCAAACTCCGAATTTGATCAAAACAAAATATTTCTGATTACGTCTCATTCATAAAATAGTGAATTTACAGCTTTATCTCGATTGTAACGAAAATTGAATTTGCGGCGAAAACGCTATAAAATGGACGGGTACTGTTTTGTACAAATAACATTTCTACTGCTTACAGATATAATAAGTTCTATTAAAGCACATTTTTTTATTCACGCTTTATCACGCTGTATCGCGTGTTTGCTTGGATTTACTATTGTATTTTTATATGCAACAGATTCTTTATTTCTGTGTTCATCTTTACTATCCCAAATATCAAATCAAAAGGTCAGCCTTAATATAATTATGACTTAAACGTCTTTACAGAAATATTTTTATCAAGTTTCGATAACCAAATATACACTATGTAAGAGTCAAAAGAGTAGCTTCCTCCATTTTTATACGTTTATTCGTATACTCGTTTTCAAAATCTATAAAATACATTTAGCTCCTCTATAATATTAACATCAGGTAGCGCCATTAAAACAACAAACTTAAAGCAGTCATGGGAAGCATAAAGTAATTATTAAACAGCGCGCCGCGTCTACTTGGTACAACTAAAGATATAATTTTTAATATGTCTGGTGTCCCAAGAGGAATGATTTCCATTTCGATATTTCTTTTATCAGATCCACGCTGTATCGCGCTCACAGCAGCGTAGGCAAAGGGAACCTTGTGTAAAGACACTCCGTTCCCCACTTTCCGCCGAATTTTTTTAATGCATGGTGTGCTGAGTGACGGAAATCAACGCCGGGCTTTTGCCTAGATGACGATAACTTTATGAACTGTACACGTGAATATTGTAGAGCAGATTATGTGAAGAGTTTTATAAAGAAACAAAGTAAGAAGTCTATTAAAATTTTGAACAGGTCATTGTGGAGAGCGGCACAGTACTTTTCTTTTCTTTTCTTTTCTCCCTCTACCTACCTTGCTAAATAGAAGATAAAGGTAAAAAGAAATAACTAAGAACCCCTAATGTCCAAATAAGTAACATTTCTATCTTAATACAAGAATAACAAAAAATCGATCGAGGTTGTTCCATTAAACTTCAAAGAACCAATACCATATCGCCAGATCTAGATTTTATTGGATACATTGTGATCGGCAATCGTCGCGTCAAAAGCCTATTGCATCCCAAAGGCGATAAGCCTTGATGGATATTGCTCTCTCCCCCAGATAAGGCACGGACTCTGCGTTGAAATTCTCATAGCGCATATTTTTGAAGATTCCTTTGGAAATGAAAAAATATTCAAAAGATTTATTTGCTTAAAAATATTTTTTTGTTATAGTTTATTGTTTGTATTTCTTTTATTATCGGTATAGATTTGTTATTATGTAAGGTAAACTCCTAGTTATTATCGTATTTTATTTGTAAACTTAACTTTGTATTTCCATACTATTTAATTGAATATAAACAAGCACTTTATCTCTCATATAGAACAATTTGCAGAGAATACCTCGTGCTAAGAAATTCCGTTGTCATATTTCCATCCGAATTCAAGTCATTGCCTATCTTTTCTGCCTAAAACAGGAAACAAAATAATTTATTCCCCCAAACCTATAACCATTACAAATAAGCGAACGATCGTGGATTGAACCTATAACCATTACAAATAAGTTAGAAGCAAATTTAATTATAATAAAATTTAAATAATAATTCTAGTACGGATATTATTCAATTAAATAGAAAAATAATTATATTCCTTATTAAACCTTCTTAAATTATCGAACAAATTTTCCGACAAAAAAATCTATTATAAATAGAAAACTACTTAATTAGATAGCGTATAAAAATTTTAACATAGATTTTTAAACTCGCGCCTCTTAGAAATCGCCCAGCCCGGCTGACCGCTAACCTATAGGCTTACAAACGTTTTCAAATATATATTTTTTCCTAATTATTGAATAACACTTAAAAAATGTTAAAATAGAAAACTATATAAAATACTCGATAGGATCATAAGAGGAAATGAAACTTGTTCGAGCCAATATAAGAGGTAGGTAATTCTAGAAGGAAGACTTAGCAGTGCTTAAATATCTCTAAGAAATTAATATCATGAAGCTGCTGGCTCCAAGTTTTGCTTACCTGTCTTGAAACTTTGCAACCAATGATTAGGATCGCAACTTTCTTATTAGTAGTATAGTGAAATATTGAAGGCCTAAGACTTAGTTGTTTTAGTAACTTTTAAGTAATGATTTATGTTCATCCTTGCCTAGGGGAACATTTCAGTTTACTGTTCACACATGGTTGTGAATTCGATTTTTACTCGAGGGAATATATTATTTTCATTTCTTCGCTCGGTCACCAAACCAAAGCCAAGCGTTAAGTGTTGCCACTTAACACACAATTTCTACAAAAATGGGTGGAAAGCGTTCCCAACACTGTATTCCTTCTGTCTTCTTCTTCTGCTTCTTCTATTCTTCTATGCGAGTTACACATATACATTTTTTTATATGTAACCTATGTGGACTATATCACATATAATCAAATTATGTTTATAGTATAGGTATATTTATTTTATATTTCAATTACCGTCCTAAACAATAAACGGTAGAAGATTGTGTAATTGTAGGTATTCGTCAGTTTTCATAGCCGTTTCGCGTGCCGTGGTGTTATCAAGGCCTATCGAAATGGGACCCATTCTTAGAAAGAATAGTATTGAATTGTAAAAGTGAATGCATCGCAAAATTGGTTTGCTGATGGAACCTTAGTTTAAAGCTTCAAATTACAACCTTTGTGTATTTTCTTTTGGTTTCTGATTATTTTTAGAATCGACTATAAATGCGACGGTTTTGGGTTCCATTGCAGCTTGGCACATTGATATATTCCACATTTTCCTTTCCTCGCTCTATTAACGTGGAAAAGTGCTGCGTTGAGTTCCGCCCCTCGGGAATTCAGCACAAAGTGTGAAACGAAAATTTCTAAATGAGGAACAGAGTAAGTATCCTATCGTTACCTGCTGAGTGACTAGCAAACAACGAATAGTTAAAACTTCGCGACGTACAACGCTGAAAGTTTGTATATAGGTTCCTTGGGGAGTGTGCAGGAGCACTAAGACAGGATTATTCCAAATTTCCTAGGGGAACGCGATTCACTGGAATCTTTTAATTCTCACACTAGCTTTCACTTTAAACTTGAACGTTTTAAAGCGATATAAATAAATGCGTAGGCGAAAACTAATTACACTAAAACGCTTATAACCCTAAAGCTTTACGATTAATAATGTAATGTAATACAATACTAAAATATAAACGAGGGTATTAATGTTACAGCATTATTCTCATAATGCCATATTCGTCAATTATTTTTATGTAGGTATATAATATCTAATATCGTATCCTATGCGAACCTAATGGCAGGTACAAGCGAGGATGTTACGATGAGAGTGAAGAAGACGTGCTCAGCTGGTGTGGACACGTTGAACGAATGAGTGATGAAAAAATGGCAAAAAGGTTCATGATGAAAAAGTGAGTGGTAACAGACGTAGGCGGAAACCTTGGTTGACCTTCGAAAAAACGGAGAAACTAGTACCAAAGATACTAGAGGAAGGACAAATAAAATACATGAGGATCCCCTCGAGGGTATGTATGAAGAGGTTGATGACAGTGGACGAGGCGAAAGAGGTATGCAGGGACTGTAACCTTTGGTGCTCTGTTGTCTCTGACTACCCCACTAAGGATAAAGCGTGGAGTTAAGTTAAGTTGATTAAACTAGTTAAGTTAACGTTACTAGTACATATTTTTCTACCGGTGTAATGTCTGTTAAAACCTAATAACCTATCCTCGTGCGTTAGATATAATTTTTATGAAGCATAATCACTTTTAATGTTTTTAGCTTCACGCTATATGGCACATGGATGTTCTTACTCTGTTTAGTGTGGGACCATCATTCCCAATATAAACTTCCGTTGCCCACTTTCGGCCGAATCCTGAAGGCATTCCGTGTGTATTTGTGGAACTCAACGCCGCTTTTTGCCTCGTCATATGATAATATTAAATATTTTATTTCGTCTAGTGGGAATCGTTACCGCAACTTATTACCACAACTTTACAGTGTGTGCGCCACGACTCTACTGGTCATACTGGCCGGCTGTACTCAATTCTTAAATCTCATAAAATATCCTTCTTACTTAAAGGATTAATTAAAGAATTGACTACATAAAACTTTACTCTCAGCATTTAACTTTTGTGATGCGATATCGTGTAACGCTCGAAGCGCACAACACTTGCTACTTACTGTACGACGTAAGCTGGGAAAGCTCATATCACGAGATTGTTAACTTTACCACTTTATACTCATTTAATAAGCAATATATTTACTATAAATATGCTTCTATATTTTCATTTCTTCGCTCTGCCACAATCAAGTGCACCTTCTGGTACCAAGGTATAAGCCCGGCGTTGAGTTACGCAACTCAACACACAATGTTTTGAAAAAAAAAATGGTGGAAACTAGGCAACGGGGTATCTTAAAACTGGTTTCCCTCTGCCTACCCTGCTATATGCGAGATACAGCGTGAAGTTGATTAGATGTAAACATACTTCTAAGGGTGAACTTTAAAGTATAGATTTATATAATAGAGCAACTCAGATTCTTCGCTTAAAATAATACTTTCAATATTTTACAAATACACAATTTCTTACATTAAAAATAAAAAATCTTTACATATAAAATTTCTTCGTTATTCAATAAGTGGTTGGCAGAAAACGCATAGCCATAAGTAATACAAATTTAGTAAGAAGGCCCATAGTGAGTTAATGAGCTTAGAAAATAATCCAAATTTATCACAAAAATAACGGGACTTTTATAAGTTTATAACATTTCAAATGATTTTTAAAATTTTCAGCATCACGCCGTACTCAAAAATAGGTAAAATAAATGATTACAGAGAATACTTTTTCAGTGGCAGAACTTGACGACGCTCTTTATCTTGTTACCGAAGCGGTAACGCGATATGTTTCATTACCCCGAGTGAAAATCGAATCTATAACCGTCGCGCATTACCTTCGACCTCTTTGCCATTACTCCGGCCTCAAATGCAGCGCATAAACTAATAAGGTTTATGCAAACTCTCACTTGGGGAGCGACATGTCGTCAAAGTTACATTTTAAAATTATTTTATCTTAAGTAACGAATTATATGAAATTCATCTATATAATTTAAAACATTAAATTATGAAATTTTATTGCTAAGTATGTAGAAATATTATATAATTACAAAGGAAGATCTCTATCGAATACAAATAATGAGCAATAAGCTGTATTTTATCCGTTTACGTTTATTAATCTTCTCAATCAGCAGTTATTACGATTTACTATGGAGATGGAAGCAATTAGGCCATTCCAAATTCAATTATCCGAACAATGCCTAGAGATATTTGCTATTTTCGGAAGGAGTTATACTCTTGCTTGATGAAATTAAATATTGAACAAGTATCATTTTGTGTTTAATCATTTTTATTTTGATACTCATTTTAATTTTTACGTACCCTTAATTAAACTACATATTTACTAATGTGTGATCAGGGAGTGAGTAGTGATGCCAGTCGTGGCGCAGCGGCACAAAGTGTGACTGTTAGACCGACTGGTTGTGGGTTCGATTCCCACTCGAAGAGATGAAATATTTACTTAAATTTATATTTCCATTTCTTCGCTCTGGTGTCGAGGCAAAGCGCGGCGTTTACTTCTGCCACTCAACACGCAATGCCTCGAGAATTCGGCAGAAAGTAGGGAACGGAGTGTTATCACTAGGTTTCCTCTGCCTTCCCTGGCGGGTGCAGAATACAGCGTGAAGCTGATTTGATTTATTTTTTACTTTTTAATCATATGATATAACATACTTCATATGTTAGAAATAATTAATTCAATTATTAACGATACGCATATAATTTTAGTCACATTTCGATGACCCACTAAGCCATTTGTTTCCGTCTGTGTCGAAATTCTTAGATGCTTGTTGAACCAGCTTAGTATAATTGTTATTGAAACCATAGAAAACTGGATATAATACTCAGAATGTATAATGGCGTGTCACTTGTAAGAATCATAACCACTGAATTTTTCGCGACTTCTGCGTACTCTTATCAATGTAAATGCATACTTTTCAAATAGTGCTTGTAAAAGTGTTGTTCGCAATTCCTATTTCGGATATTTTATTGCTAAATATGTTTAAATTATAGACATGGATATATTGATTTCCTAGATACCTTATTAGGGTTCCGTATCTCTTAAAGAACAACGCAATCTTTATAAGATTACTTTATTGTCTGTCTGTCTGTCAAGAGTCATTATCTCAGGATAGAGATATCGATTTAAATTCCAACCATATGCTCAGATCTACGGCTCCATGATTTAGTGAAAAAAACATATTTTTACATTTACTAGGCCGCTTATATGGCAAAAAACGCGTATTTCGTCACTATAAAGAATTTCAGATAAAGCTCGGAATTTCCAAATTTTATAAGGAACTCTCGGTGAGCGCGCTCGACCCACGCTTGTCCGTTTTTTCAATGAATTTTCCTACAGCAAATTGTTACCCATATATGAAAATGTAGATGCATATAGGTATATATATACCTATCCATGTAAAGTGAACCTTGAAAAATATATATATTTTCACTTTATATTTGAAAATAATATATTTTCTGCGTTGCTTCGTTTTCTGTTAATGAAACAGTAGATTTACGCTTTTGACATCATAGGAAGGTAGGCAGACATAGCCTAGAGTTAATGGTTAAAAATGGAAAGTAAAGACATTCCGTTCTTTACTTTTCGCCTAATTTTCGAGACATTGCTAGTTGAGTTGCAGAATTCAACGCCTGGCTTCGTCTACCAGAGCAGGAAAATGTGTACGCTTAATTGATTTGACGCACGTTCCAATATGTATAAACGTTCGATGAAGAGATAACTCAATGATCAATAACGTATCTCTTCACCTATCGCGATGTTTCATGTTAATTTCAGAGTGTTCGTAAAGCACATTATATTTAAAAAAAACATACGAAATTGGAAACCTTCTAAAGTACGTTGACATTTGACTTATCTATATATTTTTAAATATCGCACGTTTTATTTTTATTTTTATGTTCTTAACTTCGCAGGCCAGTCCTTCGTAGCCAGAGCGAACATAGTATTAAGATACTCCGCTTACTACGCCTTTCGGCCCGATTTTTTAAATATCGCGTGTTAAGAGGTGAACTCAACGCCGCCCTTTGTATTCTTAGCAGAGCAAGGAAATAAAAAAGTCTCACTCGGGGGGTCTTGTCGTTTTATTATTTATCAAAGTAAATACTGAAAAATATGTTTTAATTAAATTAGAACATGATGACTAATGATGTATATTTATTTGAAATAGTCATAGAATAACCATATTTCTCTACCCTCAATAACGCAAAAACGACGTAAATACATTTTCTAAAAATCGATTACAAGATTAATATTAACAATAAGTCCACAATACACACATTGTCACTAGTATTTGTTCAGTAAACACTTAGTTTTGGTCCCCGCCCGCCCTAGCAGTTTCTGTTGCGACGCCGCCCCCGACGCACGCCGCCGGCGTATCGACCGCGTTACAGTTTGTTGTTATACACGAGTAGACGATAAGGCTTTCGTCTGACCGCTTGGAAGGTAAAATTATTGCTTTTTATACTATTGTCTCTCAACTCATGTTACTTAATGAGTTTTTAATAGATTGAATTGTGTATTTTTGGATGGGAATTGGTGATTTTGTTGTTAAATGTATTGAAATTGTTGTTTTTTGTATAGATTATCTATTGTTATTGATATTTTTGGATTGATTTAATATGAAGTTATCTACTTATGTGTTTTTCGACACTGAATATGTTACTACGATTAGTACTTTAATAGATATTTTGATATTACATAAGTTTTATAATAATAAAAAGTAAGTGCAGAAATGTGTTACCTTAACATATTATTTTGACCGTAATTGTATCATTACTAAAACATGGAAGACAGGAAAGGATGGAATAGTTTTATTTTAAAATTAAGCGTAAACACACAAGATCACATGCAACGTTGAGTTCCTACACTCAACATGTAATGTCTTGAAAATTGGGACGGAAGTCGGGAACGGAATGTCTTAACATTAGGTTCCCTCTGCCTAAAATGCTATATCCTGGATACAGCGTATTGATATATTTATTTTATATAAATTAATCTATTAAAAATTATATTCCCATATAATTTCAAAACAATTCTACAAATTAATGAAATACAATCTTTTCGATATATTAAATGAACAAATGTCAAGTTAACAACTAATTGCTATAGATATTTACTGTACCAAGCGTAAGGCGGCAGAGCGTGCTCCGATGGGATCAACACGTTGCTGTCTCAATCTTAAGCTTCAACGTATTCTAAGATTTGCTTTATTATAAACTTTATATTAGATTTGTATAATTAAATATTAATATCGCTGGATAAGGAGGTTGTTTCATCTACAATTGGTTATTATTTTTGTATATACATATCATGTATAAAATATTATTATGATTTTGGATTTTTCCTTCGTGTATGGTGCACACAGTCCCAAAGATATTTTAGATTCAAATAGATATGTATATTAGATTTATTTTATTTGATTTCAATCTATATATAATATATATAATTTTGTTTTGGTAAATTAAAGAAAATTATAAATAATCATAAATATTTTTTTTGTGTAATATTATAAATTTAAGCAGATTTACGTAAAGAACAAAAAAAAGTATTATAGCAACATATAATGTTGCATTACGAATATAGGTCACAATAAAAAATAGACATAAACACAGTAAGTTTAAGTAAAATAGACTCTTATTCTCTAGTGAAAATAATAAGTTAGGTAAAACGATTCTAAATGTACTAATCGTTTTGTAATATCTTCTATTCAACAATTAATTACGGACAGACCCAACAACTTCCACTTTGTTTTTCATAGAAAAATATTTCTTAATTTACATATCTATGTATATACACAAATAACAACCAAAGAATCTGGTTTGAAACAATGCATTGGATCTATTACACTTTGTAAGACAATATTACATTTGCCAAAACGCTTAATTAAGCTTTTTTCTGCCCGTCTGCGGCGAAACCCGAGTGCAGCGTTATGTCTCTACCCGACTGAAGCGAAGCTTAAAAGGTTATGTGTTTAGACCGTTTATGTGTATGTATATTTGTCAGTTCCTTATTTTGCTTGTAGTGATTAATGATACTTTATAATTCACTTTTCATATAATTCATATTTCATAGCATTTTAGGTATATTGTCTTAGTGTCTAAACGATACGTTCCCCCACTTTCTGAGCAAATTCGATATTGAAACTCAACACAAAATAGAAAAAAATGAATTATGAAATAAAATCTCATTCCCCCAAATCTAACCAAAATTTAAAGATAGTTTCGTAAACGAACCCACAACCATGACAGTATTTGGTAATCGTTTAAGGTGTCCCAGTTCGCCGCTGTTGCTTTAAAATTAATACCAACACTTTACATTACATAATGCTACATGATATGTATTATTTATGAAATCATTTTTAATCATTACTTCCGATAGTCCGAAACAAGGTAATATAAAATGATAGTACTGGTTGCCGGAAAACATCGCAGTTAAATACGATTTATTGACATCGAGTAATTCAATATATCCATATTATTTACGAATTCATGGTGGTAATACATGATTTTTGTAATACAATATACAAATATATAGCTTATGTAGAGGTAGGTATATTGTAGCAAGATTTCATGAAATATTGTAGTTTATTTGGTTTTTCACTATTATTTTTTTGCTCTCCGCATATTGCTATATGTATGTTCTTACCTATCCTGCTGGAAAAAAAAAACTACTTATTTATACTCAATCTGCCCTTATTTTTTGGCGTTTAGCTGGTGATCAAAAGATTGAAAAAAGTAAATAATTAAAATTGAAGCATTCACTCGCGTGAAATTCGAGCTCGCAACTGGCATTTCCACTACGCTTTGATGGTACTGCTTTACAATATATTGTGACACCTCAAATTTAATGAAAGACTCATTGTTTGTTTGAACAATCTCTTATGAATTTCTTATGAAAATTGTGTTAGGATCGAATTTCTTCGAACTTAAAGACTCTTTAATAGCATCCTGTTTCACAAGGAGTGGTCTTCAAATTAACAAAATATATTGTTTAAATAATTCTTTACATATAAAATATGCGTACTTATAAACATTATTATTATAAAAGACCAGTTATGGCGCAGGGGCACGAGCAAGTGACAGTAAATAAACTCGACCACTCGAGGAAATTAAACATTTAATGTTTTCATTTCTATGCCCTGGTACCAAGGCAATAAGCGCGGCTTTTAGTGCCGCCACACAACACAATGCTTTGAAAAATCAGCAGAAACTAGAGAACGGAGTGTCTTAGCGATAGGTGCCATCCATTGGCCTACTCTGCTATGTAAAGTTGAAAAAAAATGTATCTGATATGTAATAAATAGTTAACTGTCAGAATTCCTATTTTTAATACCGTTTCTGGATTGTACAAATCTCATGTCTATGCATAAAAAATTATAATATATAACAAAAAAAGTGAAATTTCATCAAAAATCAAAACAAATTTAACAATTACGGCTTAAGAATCTTTTAATTACATACATCTGAAAATGAATCGTCTTTAACGTGAATCATCTGATTACAAATTTATTTAAAATTATAATTATAATATCACTTTGACTTAGTAAGTAACAAACCTAAGGATATCTGAATAGAATAAAAATATTATTGTACTGATGTATCAATCTGTTTTTTTTTCAGTATTAGAAGGAAGTAAGTCACAATATTTTTTATGCAGTAAAAAGTATAAATAATGGTTTTTTATCTTTACGAGTTAATATTACTTTTCTTTCGATATATGTACAGTGAGGAGATTGGCAATAAAAATGAGCGTTATTTTTCAGATTAACGCTGTATCCAATGCTAAACAGAGTAGGCAGAGGGAACTTAAAAATGCCGCTCTCCATTATACGCAAAATTCTTGAGACTTTGCTTGTTTAGTGGCGGAACTCAACACAGCACAACACGCTTTGCCTTGTTGCCAGAGCGAGAAAAATGAAAATATTAAATAGACTCATATTTACAGACCTTGCTTAGTCAGCATACTAATGTATCAATAAATACAACATCTTTATTGATCGTTATAATTAGAATCTATATTCACAAATTTTTAATTTCTCATACATTTTAAATTCTTCCTGTTACAATGTAAATAGAACATTCAATCTTGCTTTAGTACCCTCAATACCTGTTTTGTTTATATCAATTTCAATCATTAAAATAAAATAATCAGCAAAAGCATTGCTGCTATGTATTTATTGTTCTATGGAGGTCTTAAACAATAGTATCCTCGTTCACATTGAATGTAGCTTCCAACTACTGTACTTGCATGAATGTCAATGTTTGAATTACCTTTATTTCTGGTTCCTGGTAAAACTCATCGTCAACTAACATTTAATTTCTCTGCCTACATATATAGTGGATGGGATAAATCTATAATCACATTAACTCATGTACAACGGACATAATGATGTAAATTGTTACATTATTACAAAATATTGTTAAAAAAACCTAAAAGACGACGAAAAACTAACGATGCTGTCGCAGTGCAGGGCGTTCGACGGTAAATGTGATAGATGTGGGTTCGATTTCTACTTAGGTATATGATTTTTTTTTATGGAAAAGACACGGCAAACGAGCGTGCGGGTCACCTGATGGTAAGTGACTATCGCCGCCCACGACCCCGTGCAACCCCAGAGGAGCTACAGGTGCGTCGCCGGCCTTTACGATGGGTTGGGCGCCGGGCCCGGCGTAAAATGATGCGAAACGCAGTGGCATAAAGCCACTACTTCACGCCGGTTTTAAATGCCGGGGGTGGTAATGATCCGGTCGAGTCTGCCCATGCGTGTTGTGACTCTACCACACGTACTTTAGTCGCCTCTTACGACACCACCAGTACCAGGATGATCCTGTTGTAGGCCGGGATCACACGGCAAGATATTAAATATATGAAATATTTAATATCTTTTCGCTCTGGTAAAGCTTGGTGTATTATCTAAGCTTAGTTTAACTGCCAAGTTTTTTTTTTCTTAGTTTCAAGTTTTATCCCTAACTGTGTAGCCAAAAATACTACAGTCTTTTTTAAATTACTTTCCTCCTGTATCATTGATACTGTGTGTTCAACCATGGTCACCACTGAATTTCTTACCACTTACTCTTGCTTCTAATTTTTTTTGTCATTATTTCGTCACTCAATCTCTCAACGTCCCCAAACAATCTGAACGCGTTCTTCTATACTTTTACTATGTTCTTCTATATCCTCACTAGTACCTGCCATTCTGTGTATCGTTTCATTACGTATTTGGTCAAATTAGGTATCTTTATTTTTAGGGTACAAAGGGATAAAACTTACCCTCTTACCCTATCAGTCCGTATTTCACCAGGAAGGAACCGTGATAGCTAAATAGTTGATTTTTGACTGATGATGTATTTTTGTTGCCGCAATAACTAGAAAAACAAAACAAAATAAATAATTAAAAGGGTTCCCATACAACAAACGTGATTTTTTTCCGCTTTTATAGACAATGGTAAAAAGTGCCTTCGGGTGCGAGTAGGACTCGGATTTGGCCTGTTTTTATCAAATACAATCATACATATTTACATAGTCGTCGTAATAAAAAAAGACATGTGAAACATATCGTCGATTATAACATTTCATTTTCGACACTTTTTAAGAAATCGATCGTTTAAAAAAATATACAATAGTATCGATATTCAATAAATGCTTAATTATCAAAGATGAACACCAAGGGCACTTCACGTGAGAGTGTCCTTATTTTAAGATATTCGCTTCAGTTAGCTTTATTGGAGGCTCAAAAACGTAAACAAATGTAAATGTAATGAGCCAGTTATGTGTAAATTTCCACTCGTGAAAATTAATGTATATAATTTCTTTTCATTTCCCTGCTCTGGTAGACAAAACGTGGCGTTGAGTTCTGCCACTCAACACGCAACTGTATCGAAAATTAGATGGAAAACAGCGAATGGATTGTATATTACACAATGTTCCCTTTGCCTATCCTGCTATGCGGGAAAAAGCGTGAAGTTGTTTTTTTATTAATTTAATCTTAATTTTCTTCACGCCTCCTTGTTAATATTTATTCAATCAATTAAAGCATTTGACCATTACTTATTATTATTCTTAATGTATTTATAATAGTAAGAGATAGATGAATAGACACTACCGTTGACTCAGTGCCGCAAGGGTATTGTGTCTTTTTTTTTTTTTATGGAAGAGACACGGCAAACGAGCGTGCGGGTCACCTGATGGTAAGTGATTACCGCCGCCCACAACCCCGTGCAACCCCAGAGGAGCTACAGGTGCGTTGCCGGCCTTTAACGTGGACTGGGCGCCGGGGCCCGGCATTACCTGATGCGAAACGCAGTGGCATAAACGCACTACTTCACGCCGGTTTTAAATGCCGGGGGTGGTAAAGATCCGGTCGAGTCTGCCCATGGAGGTTGCCATTGCTGGCGACGTGACTCTACCACACGTACTTTAGTCGCCTCTTACGACACCACCAGTACCAGGATGATCCTATTCTAGGCCGGGATCACACAGCACAAAAGTGTCTGTACAATAGGTTCTCAGGTTCCCTCCATCTACACTTCTACATAGGAGATATAAAATATATACCATTATCAGTGTGTAGCATATATTACAAACAGAAAATATAATCAAACATTTTATTATTAGATATAAATAAAAATAATACGTCAAATGTATACATAATTTTTATAGTTTCTCTCGCTACCTTCTTTATTAACTTATGTCTAATACAAGAAAACACGTACATTACCTGTCCCACGGGAACCAAAAGGTGAACACGCTTACATGAACTACTGTAGGCAGCGTGTACAGTGAATTCGCTACGCGACCTACGATCCCCTTGAGTCGAATACGTCTCTAAGGGATGTTTGAGGCGGGACAGTTTAACATACTGCCCGAAATTACCTTTGAGGTTGATGTAATGACGATTAGTGGCAGCTGCTGGTAAATGCCGTTAAACTTAATTCTAATTTATTGAGTGTGTGTTAATTGTGATTGTAAGGGGTGGTCTATATTTGCGTTATATTATCGTTATAAGGTTTTTGTGGCACGTTGTAGCACAAGGGCACATACTGTTACTGTAAACGCAGTCTTAATGGAAACGGAGATTTTTTCACTATACTATTTATTAGTTTAAGGTTTTTATTTATTAGTTTTAGGTTTAGGAGGTTTTTTACACTATACTATTTATTATAATTTCCACTATACTAGGTTCCCGGGTCCATTCTGCCTACAATGTGGTGCTATGGCGTTTACCCACGTGGCACGATATGTATTGTTAATATACCCCTTGCTCCACTTTGTTTAGTGTCGAACACACTGTGTTTAGTGTCGAAACTTAATGCTGCATTTTATGGGCATTGAACCAGTACACACAATAAGACGCTATCCTAGGCCCATCGTATATTTTTTACATAATAATTCTATTTATTGTATAATCTTTTTTGTTTCAATAATACAGAAGTGGGCTTATAAGATGCATAGAGCTGGCTCTCTTTTGTATAATGATTGTTACTAACTAAACTTAAAGTAGTACGTCCGATTTCTGTTACGATATATCATAATTTTCTCAACTTAAACAAGCTACGAGGAAAACCGCCATATATCACGTATAGGCAATATAGGAACGGTTGCGGAATACGGGATTATATATAAGTCCGTAATATTCCTCTTTCATCCTATCTAAGATTTTGCAAATTACATCGTTTAAAGCGAGAAATAACATTGTATTAGTTGCTAGCTTTTACTTGCGGCGTCACCCGCATCGTCTGATGAAAATAACTAAAGGTTTTGTATAACACATGACACACCTTAAGTGTCTCAAGATAACACATATACCCTATAGCCGTCCTTGGTAAAATGACTAGTAGTTCGTGAGATTAGCGCGTTCAAATATAAAGAAATCTTACAGCTTTATTATATTAATACAAAAGTATTTAATTTATCAGTTTCTTTTGTTGATTTGTTTACTTTACAAGAATTATATTATTATATTTTAATAAAATATTTTTATGGTATGTACTTATGTACTTTGAAAAAACGTCTGTAAATGAAAGAAAATGTTAGGCACCTAGTGTTCATCACTAGGCTCCCAGTTATTTAAATATAGGATCTATATATTAATTCTAAATACTAAATTTCTTACTTTTTCTTATAATTCGTTTCTTTTAATAGTTTTAGTAGTGCTAGCTGCACCATGCATTATTTATAAGAAACAACTGACACTCGGTAATAAGACCGGTGACCTAACGATTATTTATGCAAGTTTATGACTCCTCGTAACGACAGAACGCTAGATCAACAGTAACATCTAACTTTAGTCCATACAGATGTCTTCAGAGCGAAGGATTCATCTGCACACCCATCTTCTCATTTATTTAGATGTTGGTTAAAAAACTAATTTGTGGGATAACGATATCATTTCTTTTTGTTAGTTTTATTATTAGTATTGAAAAATATTATTTAATATTAAGTTTTTTTTATTAAGTTATTGCAAAATAATCCGCAGAATAATTCTAATTCAATTAATAATTGAACCGGTAATATATGACCGATTTTCGTTATTAATAAAAATTTATTGATATAAAATTCAGCTACAAAAATCTATCTAAAAAAATATTTTTTACTTTTTAAAAGACCTTGGGTTACAACTGGTGATATACGAGCGTCATTTAAAAAGAAATTGTAATATATTATGCACTACATATCACTTATCAAGTCGGAGATAAAATGTAAAATTGTCTTCTATTCTATTCTATTGTTCCCATTGCTAAGTCATGTTCATTGTTTCACGCAGTCGTTTGAGCCCACGATACAAAATTAAGGCAATTTCGCCATTCACCTTCAAGCTTTAGAAGACAGTGGCTATATTGTTGAATATTATATGAAACGTCGTAATGGCTACCTATTATATTAATGTACTGTTTGTTATCAACGTGAATTTTGGCCAAATAAATGATGCTGATAAAATTGCATCAAGTGATAAGGGAATGGGATGTGTGATTGGAATGAAAGCAGTTGCAAGATATTAAAATCATTCTGTCGTTAAATGTAATTTATTAATGAATATGACTGTATATTTCAACTACAAAAATGTATTTTGAAACTAAGAATAGTTAATATTTACTACGAGGCCAGTCGTGGCATAGGGCCTCAAAGTGTGCCCGTAAACGAAACTGGTTGTTGGTTCGATCCGCACTTGAGGAAATGAAATATTTATTTAAATTTATATTTTCATCTCTTTCCTCTGGTGTCGGAAGTCCTCAGAAAATGGGAAAAAAGTGTCAGTACACTAGAATTCCTTTGCCTACCCTGCTGTGTGCGTGAAGCTGATTTAATTTTATATAATTTTAGAAAAATATCAAGAAATTGTGGGTACTCATCCATTATGTAATCCAACATAGCAGTTCCAGTCAGGCCAAAAGCGCCTTAAATTTCTAAAATCGTTCATACCCACCGAAAATAGTTTCACTATTCAACAATTTGGAAGAATGTAAAATACTTCCAAGCGGGGAAACAAAAGAACTTTACTTGAATGCTTTCTAGCAATATCTATTCACATTTTGCTAGGGTTCCGTTGACATGGCCTTTTAGACGTAGCTGCGGAATGATGGATCGAGTCCAAGCTAAGAAAATCTACGTTATTCTCTTAAAAGGATCTATATTAAATATTATATATTTATGTCATCCATGAACGTATAGTATTAAACGAAAAAGTGATTTTTCTTCTGTACTAGCTAGCCGCTTTATGCCACTCGTGTACATGACTATATTTTAATATTGCCTAAAAAAAAAGCAAAATCACCTGAAAGTAGGGAACGAAGTGTCTTGACACCAGGTTTCCCTCTACCTACCCTGCTATATGTGAGATACAGCGTGAGACTGAAAAAAAAAGAAATTTCCACGTTGGCCTTGTAATCCAATAACCATCGTAAAGACATATTATTAGACCACAATAAAAAATTGCAGTAAACTTATAATACTCATTTTTGTCATAAAGCGTTAAAAAGCAAATCAAAAGTAGGCCGACAACGAGGTAAAACGTGTACAACAAGGACTCAATTAACTCTCAAAGATCAAGTATCACGTACTTCAGTCAGGTTAAAAGTTTAAGTCTTGGCGAGAATGCATAAGAAGTTAGATATCGAGAATATCATTTTCGAATTCTTATTGTGGACATTTTTGTCAAGACTAATTTTAAGAAATACCTATGTTTCTTTATTTTTTTAATTATAGACGCCTTAGTGACCCACTGGAACAGCATCTGTTTTTCTCAGGTTTACGCTGTATCCCAGTGTAGACAGAGATAACCTAAGAACCAAGTACTAATGCTGAATTCTTGAATTTGTTGAGCAGCGGAACTCAACTCCGCGCTCTGCCTTGTTACGAGAGTGAAGTAATGAAAATATTGAATATTTAATTCCACTGAGTGTGAATTGAACCCACAGCGACGACGACGACGACGACATCGTCAAGGTCTATGTGTTAGTGTGATGTTATTGGGTTCTATCTTCACTGGACTGAATAAATTATTTTCATTTTCCATTCAAAAATTCGGAATTTGCGTTCCCCGACACACATATTCGGGGAAGGTATACGAGTACGTGGTAAAAAGTGAAAGTTTATAGAAAAAAATATATTTTTCTCAAATTTATTTGCAATTTACAGTGTTGAGAAGAAATATGTTTATTAATACTTACATTATATTTTAGCTTACTGGCATTGTACATATAAAAACCTACATGCATATATCTACTACTACACAGACTAAGTAATGGTAACGTTTCCTTTATGAATATTGTAGAAATATTATATCAAAAATATTAAATAACTACTCTTAAAAAACAATACCAACAAAACAACACAACTGTATTCAAAATGACTACAAGGTAATTTTACCATGAAAAACAACATAAGAATAGCATTAAAAAATGAATAAGATCTGCTCAAACTTTGGTAATGCACGAAACAAAACGACGAAGCCCAAAGCAACTTAATATCAGGACAGCAATTAAAAGTTGTAGACGGCATGAAAAGAAATTTGAGAGCAAAACAAAAATTTACATTATACAAAATGGTTTTGGTTAATTTTGTTAGTATTGTGATTGTGGCCGGCTTGTGAATTGGGAAAACTTTTACCACGTATTTTTTTTATAATGTGACTTAAGTATTATTGGACTGATATTGGAAATCGTCGTGACCCGAGACGCCGGGAAAGTAGAAGCGGGTGTAACGGACACCCGCTTTTGCCTCTGGTAACGATGGTTAAAGGTTTGATTCTCATTCAGGGAATGAAATATTAAATGCTTTCATTCACTCGCTCTGATACGAGGCAAACGCGGCGTTGAGTTTTGCAACTCAACATAATGTAAGCAGATTGTCTCACCTAGTGTTAAAGCACGATACGTACCGCGCATAGCAAGGATAAAAAATATTGTAATATATTTTCAGTTTCGTTCGTCTCCCGCATACAACAGGGTAGGCGAAGAACCTAATTTTAAAATGCATTGTGTAGTACATAGATAAAATATTTGAATAAGTGAACGCTATCTACTGCCATCACCATATCATCATCATATTAATAAGTCATATCTCAACTGCTTCACGTTGGCGGTAAGATTTATTACTTAAGTTATCCTACAATGTCATCTTGTCCCCTCACTACAGCCATGTCAGGGTTGACCATAAATTGAGGATGTGTCTTGGAATTAATCTCAGCCATTCATTATATTAAAATGTTTGTAATTACAGTTGGTATTCAACTTTACTTCACTACCTGTTCTTTGTACTTCTGAATCGTCTTGCACCTAAACTTAGAGGGGTTGTTTTTATTATTTTGAGGCACTGGTGCTCTGGCTGACCTTACCAGTTTTTTATCTGTGAAGGTATTGTAGCAGTAGTAGGCTTGACGCTGTAGCCCGCACTTAACAGGGTAGGTAGAGGGATCGTGGGAAACTCGTGTTAAGATACTTCATTAAAAACAGAAAATAAATAATAAATATAACACTCAGCACAAGGAAAACAAAAATATAGATGATGATAGTGTTACTTTACTACATAACTTACTTTCCCATTTTTCGTTCTGCAGCAAATAATAAATTAATTACTTTAATTTAGTCATTGCTAATATAATTAGGTATATTGGCAAATTCTTATTTTTATAGGTAAAGACTACTATGAACTCAAAAATATATTTTCTTTGTTTCTGGATATTTTATAATAATGAACATAAAGGAGGACGTGCGCAGGTGGCTTAGACTCATAAGGGTGAGTGATGGAAGAATGGGAAAAGGGATAAATAAAGTTATAGTGAAACTGCTAGGATGTAAAAGTAGGTACATAATTTGCCGGACAAAAAAAGAAAAATTCGGCGGACAGTGGGTAAACGAACGAAATAAAAACCGGTGTGTAAACACTAGGTTACCAGGTTCGCTCTGCCTACCGTGCTATGTAGCAATGTAGTATACAGCGTGAAGCGAAATAATAAGTAGTTAATGTAAAACCCCAGAACAAGGATTGAATCCATAACAATCCTTAATCCCCAACTCTCAAATTTTCCACTTAACCAGCTTATATTATTGAAATGTTAATTTTTATTTACTTGCTCGACTCAATAGTGTTTAACTTCGAGGGCATTTGTCAAAGGCAAATGCGGGCGTATTGTTCCTACACAGCACCTACTACTATTCAATATTGTGATTAAACACATATATAGTTTAATTTATTGTTTGTGATATAAATGGAACTGGTAAAGGTGATCAAAAGAATACTACTAAAAAAATAGCTCTTTGTTAATGGACATTTAAAGGAAACATCATGTAGTTAAAGACACTTAAACTTAAATAAACACATTTCTAATGCAATATTGGCAAAAATACTAAATAGAATGAAACATTTTGTACTATATGTAACAAATCTGGCAAGATCTAGTTATATTAATACCTATTTAGGTATACATACATTACTTTCAAACATAATCCTTCCCGAGTACTTTATCCAAATATACTCAACTGAGGATTGGTTTATTTTCATGATTCCAGAAAAGTTTCCATCTTCCTGTTCAGCGAACTGTATGTTACTCTGCCTGTATGAGCGTACGCTAATATTATTTAATGTAGAATTGAATACAATTTCAAAGAGCAAAGATTAAGTTTATTGTAGAAACTGGTGACGATAAATTGAAATTTAACTACTAATTCAGGCTAGTTAGTAATGACATATTGTGGGTTCGATTCCCATTCGTGGATGTGAAATATTTTATATTTTCTATTCCTCGCTCTGGTAAAGAGGCAAAGCGCGCGGCGTTAAGTTCCGCACCTATACTCCATACCGGGGTCGAGGAATTATTTTTAAATATTTCCAGGACTGGCCTTAATTTTTAAATGAATATAGATGCAAAAATACTTCTGCTACAACATACAAGTTTATCTACACCCCAGACTCCTGGTGGCTTAACAAAGACACATGAATCTAAGTACGAAATAAGTAAACAATCTGGGTGTAAGTAACGACCGACCACTCTTAATGGGTAAAGTTTTTCGTTCACAAATCCTTGTCCAGACTTAGGATTTAGACGAGCTGATGTAAATAATGTTATAGTGTTAGTAGGTAGTATATAATTGTTACTTGTAATGTAAGTATGTTTAGTTTTATATATTATATACATATATATCCCATCAAAAACATAAATGTGAAATGAGAGCCAAGTTAAATGTTAAGTAATGCGTCGTTCTCGATTTCATCGACGAAAGATAAAATTTAAACTCTAAATTTCACTTGATAATTTTTCATTTAAATTAAATAAAAAATTAAATTAGCTTCACGCTATATCCCGCACACAGCAGGGTAGGCAGAGGGAACCTAGTGTTAAGACACTCCGTTCCCCACTTTCTGCCGATTTTGAAGGCCTTGCGTGTTGAGTGGCAGAATTCAACGCCGCGCTTTGCCTTGACACCAGAGCGAAGAAAATGGAAATATAAATTTAAGTAAATATTTCATCTCCTCGAGTGGGGATCGAACCCACAACCAGTCGGTTTTACAGTCACACTTCGTGCCACTGCGCCACGGCCGGCCTCATTCATTTCATTTAAATGCTTTATTATATTTGCATGTTAGTATACTTCCGGCCTTCACTAGACTGTTAGGTAAATGTATGGTTTGGTGCTTGGTGGTAGAAATTGTCAATCGAAATAGTTCATGTACATACAATTTGTGCGTTTAGAGCTTTTTCTGATAGTATAGGTGTGGTATGTGGTGGTTGTAGGTTTGATTCCCGCCCAGGGGTTGAATTATGTTTATTTCTTCGCCCTGTTAACAACAAAATACTGCACCGTTGATATCCGCACGTACACACGCTACGTCACGTAACTTTGACGGCGAGTGTCTTACCTAATGGAGGTTAACTTTGCCTACCCTGCTATTCACAATACAGCGACCCTATAGCTTCATTATCAATACATATCATATTCATGTACTCGTATATTCAAATTGCTAAAGCTTATTGAAAGTACGGTTAGAACTAATGCTCCAAGCAATTTCGTAATCATTTAGACCACACGCTCTTTGTTAGCGATAGGTTTCCATTGTTATTAAGATATATGGGCATAATACACTAAAAGTTTATTAAATAAATTGTTTATTAGTTTTTTTTAAAAAGTTATGAAATATTTAAGAATTTCATTGCCTCGTACTGATAGGGAAAAAGATATCTACTGGGTTTAGTTCCGCCATTGAGCACGGAATATTATTAATATAATATAAAAGTTGTCGTAAACGGGAAACGACGTGACTAAACACTATTGGTTTCCTTTGCCTATCCGGCTTAAGTGTATAATATGTAAATAAAAATAACATATATACATACATATTTTATAACCAGCCGGAGCTTTTACTACTCTGTCTCTACGAATGGCGGACGAAATGAATCTGCAGATGAAAATTAATTGATGCATCACTGTGTTGGAAAAATAACTCTTATTGCTAGATACGTGATGATATATAAAAGTGCATTTTTTTTTATGGGTTATTGATTTTTTTTGTTAAGATACAATGTTCCCATTAAGACATTTCCGTTTCACCGCTTCCGTTGTCCGCCAAATTTATAGACATTTGTTGAATATTTTTTGAGAATTCGGGTAAAAAGTGGGAAACAGAAAGTGCATTGCAAAAAGTATACAGCAGGATACAGCGTTATTTACCAGATCTTCCAACTCTTATATTAAATATTTCATTACCCCAAGTGGAAACCAAATTCACAACCGTCGTCATTACAGTCACATCCTTGGGCCATCGGGCCACGATGAAAGATCAATTTAAATTTTAATTAAATTTATTATGACATCATGATTACGAATATAAGAGACACGCGGAAAGTGAACTCGATACTACCGTACAAACGATTGAGCCACCACTTTTATTTATATCGATACAGTTTATAAAGTATTCCCGCATAAAAATATTTATAGTTATTATAATGAAAGATGAAAAATGTAAATATCGTGTGCAGTGCGTGTATATGCGGATATGTGCGAATGACGTTCCTTTTTATAAATTAAACTTTTTCAATATACCCTACGAATACTTTCATTATAGGCCGCTGGTTATATATATATATATATGTTGCTTATATTTCGAATTTCATTAGTTTTACTAATTGTAAAATTTGAGGCCATCATGGCGCAGTGGGACCTTGTCTGACGGTATACGCTGTGGTTGTGGGTTCAATTTTCACTCATTTCTTCGCTCTGGTTAGAAGACAAAAGACGCACGGCGTTGATTTTTGCCGCTTCACACGCAATATCTCAAGAATTGGATAGAAAGGGGGGAACGGAGTTCCTACTATATGCGGGATATAGAGTAAAGCTTTCAGATATTAAATACAGGTTATTATTAATAGCAACAGTAAGATGTTCTTGTGTTTTAGTTTAAACTGAAACTAAAAAATATTTATAAACTAATATCATAAAACTGATGAATTTGTTTGATTAAACGCGCTTATCTAAGTAACTATTGGTTTGAATTGAACAAATCTCTTTTCTATTCTATAAGTCTATTAGAAAGCCCTTTTACCGAGGATGGCTATAGAATTACTGACCTTAATCGTTTCGATGTATCCCACCGTACCTGCGGTCATAGGTATTCTCGTAACGTTAATTACGGGAATGCCTTGTAATGTAATATATACAATAATACATATTTTTTTAATATTTTCATTTGAACATATAGGCGAAGTCGTATGAAATAGCTAGTTCTATATAAAGAGAGCTTATTGAAAGCTCTACTCTACTTGTTTTAATATTTTAAAACAAACATAAGTCTTAAAGTAAGCTTTGACTTATAAAGAAATATAAAATGAAAGAGTAAAAAATAATATAAATAAATTCAGAAAACGTTCAGACAATTACAAAACGACTGCACTCACTCGACAGAAGTGTTACAGCTCAAATTTCTTCTCATTAGTTAAAGCTCGGTTCCGTGCGAACGAGTAATAGCTTTTAATATTTTCTTTTTTTTTCTGTAGTTCCACGCTTTTGTTTCGCTTAACTAGGAATACAAGGTCTTGCGTATTGCTTGGGAGATCTGAACTTAAATTTATATAATCGTTACCGCGAATCGGAATCGACTCTACGACCATCACGCTTGTAAAAAGATGCCATTCCGCTTTGATACCACCTCTTTAATACCAAATAATCTTTAGACAGAGTCATGCTTTAGCTTTATAGCAGGGTAGATGTAGTAAACATAGTATTATGACACTATGTTACCATTTTCTGCCTAATTTTCAAGACATTGTCTGTTGTTCGGCGACCACGCTTTGTTTTGCTATTAGAACGAGGAAATTAAAATAATTCATTACTCCATATGGGAATTGAACCCATAATCGTCGCGTTCGTCGTCAGACTCAATACCGTCATAACTGCCTTAAAACACTTTCCATTGGTATAAATTCAATATTTACTACTTTCTACATTGCTGTATCCTGTTGAAAACAAATAAGCGTTATTTTAATGTGATTAAATATTTAATGTTCCTTTAGTTTCGCATTCACTGTTAATTGCAAATGCTTAAAACGAATCGTTATTTACGTTTGCGCTACCAAATAAATCTGTTATTGTAAAAGTATAAAGTTTAAACGTTTAATGTTTTTCGTTTATATTCTTATTTTTTTTTGTTTCCCCGCTCTGGTGAACAACACGCGGTGTTGCATTCCGCCACTCAGTCCGCAATGTCTCTAAGCTTGACCGGAAAGTGGGCCGCGGAGTGTCTTAACACTAGGTTTCCTGTGCTTACCTGATATGAATCAAGGTAAAAACTGCTTTTTTTTTGGATAAAATCAAGTAGCCTATTTATTGGTAATTTCCAAGTTTTGTACCGTCCATATATCCAAGCTTTGTACCGTCCATATATCCAAGCTTTGTCCCGTCTTTCATTAAAAATTATGAAAAAAAACCGCCTTTTATATTTTTGTATAGCTAACAATATTTTATCGATATGTTTTATGTGTTTTGTCTTTGCCGAAAGGGAATATAAAAGTAATTTCCCCATTAGACATCGAACACACAACGTCAGATGGTATCCTACTGAGCCACAATGACTGTCTATTGTATTATTTAAAATCGTCCCAACATTTCATTACAAAAAAAATCCTATCATATTATAATTGTAACTCGATTGAACAATCGTCACAAAATATCAATTCATTATATAAAATATACCTCTATAGAGATAAAACCCTATAAACGAGTCAACAGGCGACGCGTCGTCGTATTACCAATTACAATGACAGACGCGATGCAACAGTGCAGTGAACTGGATCGAATTATATATTATTTTGTTTAATATTATGGAGAAAGTAGGTGTAGTGGAACAGGTTCGGACTGTAAGCGCGGCAATTGCGAGTACGAGTCCCACTTGCAGACGAATTATTTTCATAGTTTCGCGTTATCATAAAAATAACACAAGTGGCGTTACTGTCCGCCACTTAACACGAATTGTTTTGAAAAGCTGAAGTTGAGAGCAGATTGTATTTTCCGTAATAAAATTAAAACACAGCTTGAATGCCGCCACTCAACGTATAGTAATTCGAAATTGGAGGGAGTGGAGAATGGAGTGTCTTGACACTAATTTGCCTCTGCCTACCCTGTTATAATGCATAAAAAAAAATAGCTTAATCGCCCAAAGGCTTTTTTGCTTTCAGCATTTATTTTATTCACTCGTACGTTCTTCACTGTCAATCAGTTCGCGATTTACTGCGTATATCAAAATGTTTGACTGTTGCGCGTCTTCATCAAACGGCCCCTCATTAATTTAGAGAAAGGTCGCGATTGATTTAATGACAGATTGATTGCTTGATAGTCTGTTTGTGCATACCTAGGTTAAAATTTATAGTTGTTGGTTCTGGGTTCGGTTCTGTAGACCTATAGTTTTTTTTTTGCCAAGCGTTAAAACTTAAAATACCTTTTAATATTAATTTATTATTTTGGTCTTTTTATTTTGGCTTCACACTGTATATCGTATATAACAAGCAGGGTAGGTAGATAAAGGTACCTAGTGTCAAGACACTCTGTCTCCGACTTTCTGCTGAATTTTCAAGGCATCGCTGAGTGATGAAATTTAACGCTGCGCTTTGTCCTGCTACACTAGGGCGAAAAATAGAAATTTTTAATTATTTACACTCCCGAATAGGATCGACCATACAACTCACAAAACCACAACGAATTGCATATACTCAGATCGACGCAACTACGCGAATATATCGCAATATTTTCTGCATAATGTCGTCGATATTTATGGAATACTATGAATAGTGTTCACCAGAAGTTGTTTGTCGTCGCATCCGTTTGAGCCCTTCGCTTCCGGTCTTTCGCGATGCTGATTTTTTTATATCTTCCAAATATTTTTGTTTGCAAGTTCAAAGGATGATTGTTATTATTATTATTTTTGTATCGTTGCATAATTTGTTACTTCATATTTGGGAAAGGTGTTTTTTTATTTATTTTTGATTCATTAATATATTTGTATGATGAAATTTAATGTTTAATTATCTATTGATTTCTTTATATTTATTGGTTGTAGCGCTAGAGAGCGCAGCGTATCGAACACCGTAAAATTGTTCTCAAAACGTTATTAGATTCCAAACACAAAGTCTAAATTAAAGACAATATTAAGGCTTATAATATATTTTTACTCCTTTTAACATTTTAATTAAAACTATACATACATAAATTATTATGTGCTCAACTGTTAATTAACATATACTACTTTTATACTATTGACTGTCATTAACATATCTATCTCGAGTGGAAATCGAATTTATGATCCAATTTCAATAATACATACTACCAAATCTAAATACAATTCAATTCAAAAAAAAAATTCAATGAAGCCTACCTATTAATTTAATAAGAAAAAAAAAAACATTCTCAGTACCGATAAAACATAATTACTTTAATCTCTAAACTAATTTTAGTGATCACAACTAAACGTGTGCGTAAACTATCAAACGTATATTAAAACGTAACGTATGTATCATTGAGTATGTAATTTTGAAACACGATTGCCAGTAATTTGAGGCAGAACTCGCCTCATTCCTAACAATTTCACGCCTATATTAAATTCGTGGACTCTTTCATCAAAGCGAATATAATACGGCTTTGTAGAATTAAATTATCGATCGTACCCCATTGAGGCTACGTTTCAGAATTTCTGCGAATATTTTACTCGAGGCTTGGTCTAAAAGTAAGCCTGGGTTATTGTATTGTATCTTAGTTTCAATAAGAATGGATCTGGATTGATGTGCTGAGATTGCAGTCGTTCATAATTTGAAATAATCCTTCATTATTTTAAAAATATAGTTATAATTATTATTAAAAAGACTAAATCAGCTTCACAGCATGGTAAGCAGAGGGAACCTAGTGTTAAGACACTCCGTTCCTCATTTTCCGCCAAGTTCTGGAGGCGTTTGCGTGTTGAGTAGCGGAACTCAGCGCCGCGCTTTGCCTCGACACCAGAGCGAAGAAATGAAAACATAAAAAAAGTCAATAAATATTTCATTTCCTCAAGTGGAGATCGAACCCACATCCAGTCGATTTTACAGTCACAGCTTTTGCCCCTGCGCCACGACTGGCCTCAATTAAATAATAAATTATTATTAGTTACTAAAATTGTATGAAATGTGCAAGTATAATATGGTACTAATATATTTTCTGTCTTCAATTATCTATTTTCTATTAAGAATATGGAAGAAAAGAAAAAAAAACCATACTTTTAATATAGCACAAAGCGCGGCGTTAAGTCCCGCAAATAACGTACAAAGTCAACATTAATCTCTCTACTCAGAAAGCTGAAAAAAATATACAACTCCAACGTAAATTTGAATTCACAACCACTGTTCACAGTGAAATATATCTTCAGTATTTCAGGATGAAGTCGTAATTATATTATATTGTATGATATAAACCCTCATTGTTGGTTCCAGATAAGGAATAAATGAAACACCGTATGTTTCGATACAAATTGAACACATTCATTTAGCTATAATATATAAAATGATATGCGAAATTCTGTTACATTTACTACTTGTAAACTGATTTTTTTTTAGCTTCACGCTGTCTCTTTCACATACCAGGGTATGCAGAGTGAACCTGAGACACATCTGTTCCCGGTGATGTAATAATCATTTATCCTAGTGAAAATCGAATCAACAACTATTAGATTACAGTCTACTCCTGTCCCACTGCACCCTGGTGGTGTTTGAATGTAGTCTTAATACATATATCTATTTATCTTATTCTACAATCATCTGAATTGCTCAGAATTTTAGGTAATTATAGCTCTACGTTTGTACACGTTACGTTGATAAATACTCGACTTGGCTTAATTAGACTAGAATAAATATTTGCAATATCAATTCAAACATTTATAGTATACAATGGCGAACCTTGTATACCTGGATTATTTAAATCATTTTATAGCTTCACTCTGTATAACACATATAAGTAGACAGAGGGAACCCTGTCACACTTAGATCTCCTTGCATCGCCGTATTTTGTAAGACATTGTGTGCTATGTGGCGGAACCTAATATCGCTCTTTGACTTGTTACCAGAGCGAGGAAACTAAAATAATCACTCCGTCGGGGATCGAACTCATAACCGTCACGTTTACATTCAGATGTTCAGCCGCTGCGCCACGACGGCCATGCTCAGTTAATTTAATAAGTACTAAAAGTTAATAAAGTAACAAAATGTCATATTAGTGTAAAAGTAACTAAAACAACAAGTTACCAAGTTTGTCAAGACGTGTTCTCCACAAATTTATTAAGACGTACTTTCAGCCAAGTTTGCTTTGAAGAATCAAATGAGACATCCTGAAAACAGGACTATCTCATTAACTTGATTATATACCACCTTGAAATACTTACGACTGTCTCTTCTATTATATAAGTAAAATATCTTTTGGAAATGCTAAAGGAAACACGTCCTATAATTTAGGCGTTAGAGTTCATTCTCGGCTGCCAAGTTTTGTTGTAACTTTGATAGTCGCGTCAGCCTACTTAGAGAAAAAATTGTAGAGGCAACCGCCGAAGGTGACGTTTGGGTCTTGTTTGGAATGATATAGGAATTGAGACATTTTTTTTATAGTATCCGTTGTTTCGGTTGAGAGAGTATCTCCGATGTTCATAGTCGCGGAATGGCTTACAACATAATAGTCCTCGATTGAATTCTACTTCAGCAGATTTCTACCTAGCGTGAGATTTGATTAGGGCAGCCACTTGAAAAATATATGCGTGAATTTGAAAACAAGTTCACTTTATTACTGTACGGTCCAATAATATACAAAAAAGGTTTAGAAAAATTTAATTTTCGTTCAATTTGCGCTTGTGTTAAGTGTTAGCTAAGCCAAATTTTATAAAACAAAAAAACTATTCCAATGCATTTTTTGTACTTAATAATTCTTAATAATAGCTATTTGTACTCAAAAAAAATATCAACAAAAATTTCAAACGAAACTCAATTTCATCTAACGAGTTAACTCTACGAAGGACAATGCCAAAAATGACATTTTCTATAACACTTCAAAGTAATAAAAGTTAACGAGGCCACGGACAAGTTTCCCTAATTGGGTACCAAACGTCACCGTGTGGCCAAGTTACGGTGACTACATGAATTGCAAAGCGCATATTACTTCATTACACGAGTCTTCGGGGCTTTTAAGCTCTCCTAAAGCTCACAATTTACCTGCAAGCTCTAAATTTGCATGCCATGGCATACCCAGATTTACGATTTGCCCGGGAATACTACAGTAAATATTATTTTCCGCGCAATACTACGTTACGGTTTCGTTTACGAATGCTTTGTGGAATTAAATTTTGTTATAATTTATATATATATATATATATATATATATATATATATATATATATATATATATATATATATATATATATTAATTGTTTAATTTTTTTGAAATTTGTATTTGTTGTAATGAAATAAAAATGTAAATTTTGTACCAGTCTAGTGGGTTTTCATTTTCTAGAAAGAAAACTAAAGAATAAAAATATAAAAAATATATTATGATTATTGGTTAAACAGTTCCCATGTGTAAAGATATCAAATAAAATTTATTTCGTATTTATCGTCTATATATATATATATAAAACTCTTTCGTTACTGAGTGAGTGACAGGCAGAGTATAGGGGAGCAAAACAACTTCTCGAATCTCCAACGAAAACGGGTTACATTTTACATCTTAAACTCCACACAAGTACACGAGCTACGACTAATATTAAATAAAAATATTTTTTTACCTTCACGCTGTATCCCGCACAGTTTAGCATTGTACTCGTATGCATAGGGAACCTGGAAACGTAGTGTTAAGACACTCAGTCCCCATTAAGACATTTCCGATCCCCAATTTTTAATCAAGGCATTGCGTGTTGAGTGCCGTCAATGCCGCGCTTTGCCTTGTCAATAGAGCAAGGAAATATTTCATGTTGCCTAGTAAAAACCGAACCCACAACCGTTACGTTTACAGTTGAACGGTCAGAACGGAACAGTCCAGGAGTATAATACTCCTGTACCACGACGACCTCTAGGTTATATATATAAGAATATTATATACATTTATTAAACTGACGCTTTCATTTATTTTCACACCACTACACCACTACTATAAACAAACTGCAGATTGCGTCACAGATAAAAAATCGCAATCATTAATTAGTTTAGTGTATTATTTATCATATTGCAAGATTCACGTTCACGGTATAATGTAAATCTTTTCGCAGGCGAACTGGATTTTGTTTTAGCTAATTTTGTTTTTGCAGGTTAGTATTTCTCGCTTATTTACGTACATCACTTCTGTATAAATGTTATTTATTGTGGGTTTTCGCGTAAACACCAATTTAAAATTCTGGTTGGATTGGCATATATTTTTCTTTTAAATAAAAAATTGTGAATATATTATAGCGCTTATTCGGTGCAACTATGACGTATTTGCATGTTTTAAAAATTACAAAAGACTCAAATGAAGTGTCGGCAATAGTCCGCATAAACATTTAATAAAAAAAAATACAATTTCGTCAATGTTCCACCAAATGAGTATGCAAGTTTTGATAACGCCGTACAGCAGAGTAGGCAGAAGGAACCTAGTGTTTATGACACTCCTTTCACCATTTCCACTCAATATTACGTAATGAGTGGCGGAACTCAACGCCACGCTTCGAAATGAAAATACTTAAAATTGTTAAAAGAATGAATATAATAAAATAATATAGCATTCTAAACGAAGAAATTTATTTCTCCATAGAGGGTTTCATACCAGTGGTACTATTACCTGGACATTGGACACATGATCTTTGTACGAGACGCTAGGTAGAATCTGAAATTTTCACACGTTTCATATAAGACTGTCGTAGCTTCGACTGACGTACATAATCTATTTGTCGGCCTCAGCTCTGTTTTAAACTTTTTAATTATCTTTTTTAGTTTCACGCTGTACCTTGCATAAAGTAAGGTAGGCAGTGGGTACCTAAGAACCTAGTGGTAAGAAGCACGTTTGTGCCCCGCGCCACGACTGCCTTCGAAACTTTTTATTAACATTGAAAAACAAAAATCGTAGCCTCACTTGAGACTCAAACCTACACTATATCCTATACTAAGAAGATAAAACTAAAGACTTGACAATAATTAAATGCAAATACCACTTTACGCTATTGTATGCTAAGTTTATATTATACTAAGTAATGACTTTCTATAATGTGCTATTAGAGAGAGATACGTCAATCACTTTGACTGAGACTGTAATGAGAAATACACAATTCTGAATAACCCTTAACGCTGAATAAACGTCTAGTTTATTTAGTTTTACTATATTTACTTCATAAATATGTAAATGTACTTAGATGTAGAGGCCGCTTTGGCGCATTAGGACAGCGTTTGTAAACGTGACGGTTAGAGGTTCGATTCCTCGGAAGAATGATAATACTTAATATATTTAGTTTCGCTTATCGGCATACAATTCTCAAAAAGTAGAGAACATGATGTCTTGACACTAAGTTCATTCTGCTCACTCTATTATGAGGGAAAAAACGTGCACCTGCTATTAATTAAATATTTTAATTTATGTTTAAATTGAACTGAATGAGTACGATAAATCTGATAGAAAAAAAATATCATAGAGTACTTCCTTGTCACTAGGCTCTCTTTACCTATATAAATATTACACAAAACCATTACAATAGTGTTTTTGGCAAAAAATATCACAAATTAATGATAGTGAAATACATATCTATGACATTTCACTATCATTAAAGTGTGATATTGTTAGCAACAAGTGACTATCTGGACTGACGCCAGGCATACGAAGTAGTGGCGCTAAGGCTACCTGGCTGCAAACATGCAGATGTGATGTAATGTGAAGTTTCTTGAAAACAGTCGAGCTGCAAGCACAAGTGAAATAAATTTTCCATAAAAAAATACAGAAACAAATATAAAAAAAAATTGTAAGAAATAAAGAAGAATTAACTGAAAAAATAAACTAATTGTTATTATTTTCTACTCCACTATGTGTGACGGGTGTGTCATGAAGTCAGTGACGAAGTTAATAGATAATAATGTTTCTGAATATTTTTACCGTCTTATTTACTTTTCAACGTAGCCGATTTTAATATTTGTATAACTTACAGTATATATAGCTAACTTATTCACGAGGTGGAATATAAAAGCGCATTTGCCATAAAATAACTATGAATTCATATAAGTTACTAAAACGTTAAATCAATATTAAAGTTAGCAGATGTTGAGCTAAACTAGTAAATTGGTCTACAGTTGGATGACCCGTGGAACAAAAATCGGTTAACGACCTAGTTTCCGTACGTAATATTGCCCAAGTACTAAATTATAGAGACCGAGGAAATGCATTCATTATTCTATATTTATATTTTGTATTGCTTTTATAAAATTTAAGTGTATATGAAATAATTTCACATTTTAAATAGTATAATAAAATATTATATTATTTTAATATGTATTTTTCTACGGAAAATATGATTCACACGCTTAGAATTATGAAAATAATAAATTTATTTAAAACACGGCCGGTCGTGGCGCAGCGACACAAAGTGTGACTGTAAACCGACTGGTTGTGGGTTCGATCCCCACTCGAGGAGATGAAATATTTACTTAAATTTATATTTCCATTTCTTCGCTCTGGTGTCGAGGAAAAGCGCGGCGTTGAGTTCTGCCACTTAACATGCAATGCCTCCGGAATTCGGCAGAAAGTGGGGAACGGAGTGTCTTTCACTAATTTCCCTCTGCCTACCCTGCTGTGTGCGGGATACAGCGTGAAGCTGATTTATTTATTTAAAACATAGTATGTGAAAATTAAGAGACCTTCACTTTTTAAAATCTTTAAATAATCTTACGCTTTATAAAATGAAGCTTAAGTTCTTCATTTTATGCTGTGCGTTTTTACGTCGTGGCGCAGAGGCACAGCATGTAACTTGAAGTGTGAAAGTCGTGGATTTCCAGTCGGGGAAATTTATTATGTTAGTTTCCTCGCTCGGGTAACGTTTAACTCAAGTTCTGCCTCTTAACAAGATACTAAAATATTCTCACAAATGAAATCAAACTTGACAGCCGTCTGTTATTTTAATTGGACGATAAGTAAAATGTGAAATTATATTCTTTTAATTTCTTCTCTTATTTATTTAAAAAAATATTCATTTCCCAAACCAAATATCTAGCTCCACTCATAGGTAGGTACAGAACACCTTGTATAATCGGCTATCAACACTATCGGCTGTACAACTATATATCACACAAAATACATTAAACGACGCGACGGTCTCCATCATATTGTCATACATTCGACACATCTAAGTCAACGCGTGTATCACTCCCTTGGCGGAGTGCCATAGATTGTCTGGCAGAGAGATGGTGGGTGGTGGACGGTGGGCGTTAAAAACTGTTGGCCAATCAAAAACTATTGTAATTATTTTTGTAGGCGTTAATTAGTGTGTGGGTGGTTTTAATCCTCCCTGATTGATAGTGAAATTAATTGTGATACTGAGTGATGTGTCACTCAATTTCTGTGTTATATAATTGTGTTTTTTTTAATTTGACGCTGTAGTCTACATTCAGTAGGGTATACAAAGGGAAACTATCCCAATTTCTCGTGATATAACGTATTGAATGGAGCTCTACGCTTCTTATTACCAAAGCGAAGATAATTTCCCCCGATTAAAAATCAAACCCACAACCAACTCCTCCTCCTCCTCCTCCTCCTCCGTATCCACAACTGTATAAACACAGTCAAAACAGTCCCATTGTGTCACAGGTGCCTTAACACCGTTTTATTCTACAAACAAAACAGAACCCTAAAATATCTACTAGATAGATATCACAGTATTAACATTATAAATCGCTACCTGTCGCACTTCCAATACATCGAGAGAGTTTGAGCTGAAATGTTGTCAACAAGACGAGTACGAGAGCGTTATGGACGCCGCGCTAAGATGCATCTGGCCTAAATACTTTCTTTGTTCTATGTAGAGTTAGGAAATAGATTTTGCGCGTGCTACCGTCTGGTACAAGTTACTGGCATTGATTGGTTTATTATTATTGAAGGTTTTAATCAATATGAATTATAACATTTTTAGCGGAGTATATTGACACTAGATTTGCCCTATTTACCCTGTTAATAATGTATATAATTATTTACTTGTAACATGTCATACTAATAATCAAATTTTTTTACAGGTACTTTTGGATGTTAATACAATAATTGCTACTATTGAACTTTGGATTACAAAATTTATGGTAAGCACATAATGTAAACATATTTTTATTTTTAGAGAATTCAATTTGTACTTAAAAAAAATCATCTCACTACATCTCACTACATTCTTTTAATCTACGCAACAGATTTTGATAAAGTTTCTTTAATAGATATAATGATTCAAGAGAAAGGTTTATATGTATAATACATCCATTATTTAATACAGACAAGTTGTTATTTTTGAAGTTTCTAACGTGATGTCGTAAATATATATATATTTTTCCGCTTACATTGCAAACGCAGGCTGAACTCTACGAGATTTGTCAAAATAATGTACTAAGTATTGTACGCCTTGAAAAAGTTTACAGAAAACTCGGCTATGGAATATGTCCATCTCTTATAGATAACCCACAATATTATTTTTTGTCGTTTACTTTTTATGTGAAAAAATGGTTAATTTTCAAACTTAAATTCATTGTGGATTTAATATAGATCAATAAGACTCATTACATATATATATAAAACGTAATTCAGTGTATTAAGTAAATAATTCAGTAGTTTAAGCGGGCGAAGCCACGAGCTGGTCACTAGTAAATGAATATTCGATATATATGAGCGTAGGAATAAGGGGAGCAGTGTAGTCTGTACCCACCCCAGAATTTTTTTTTAAAACTTGTCATGAAAAACATAAAAAACATTACATGAATATCGTATCTGTTTAAAGTTAAAATCTAACCAAAAAAAGATACGCTCATGTCTACTGTGTGGAAATCGAAACTACAAACATTTAGTAGGTAGGTACAGTCTGAAAGTTTCCTACACTTGTTATTTTTTATTACATTTATTGTAGCTTTACGCTGTATTCCGCATTTAGTAGGATAACTTAAAAGTTAAGTTTGTTAGTAAGTTAAGTTTGTGCTAAAGTCCAATTGTGTAGACACTGCGTGTAGAGTGGCAGAACTCAACACTGAGGGCTTACTTTCCTAATATGGCGATGAAAGTAATATATACTTATTTTACCCGATTGGGAATCAAACCCAAAACCGTCACGTTAACAGTCAGACGTCATACCGCTGCGCCAGAACAGCCCCAAAAATGTTAATGTTCTCAGTATTAATATTTTTTTTTCTTTTTTTTGTAAATATTTTTTCTTCTTTTTTTGGTAAATAATAGCCCTTACATTTTTTAATTTAATCTGCAAAGAATTGTCAAATTCATTGCACATTAAAAATCTGTAATGGGCAATGACTGTTGCTTTTATTTTAAATATTACTCACAGCTGCTACCTACATTACTTTTTTACTAATATTTATGCCTATTGTTTTTATTTTATTCTAATTTTGTTTCCACGTGAATTTGATTTCTAGTTACAATTAGTATTAAAAGCTGAGTGCTTGTTTGGTTGAATGCTCTAATCTTTGGAACTTTTGGTTCAAATTGATTAGTTTATTTTGTGTTGGATTGGAGCACTGTCCAAGAATGCTATATGGTTTAATCGTTTCGATGTAACCCACTGTACTTATAGCCAGAGTTAGTTTAAACTCTTAGATTATGTCATGTAACACAAGTTTAATTTATTTCCATTTCAACATTCGACTACGCTAAGAAAACAAACGCGGTTAACCCTTTTGTGTACAATTAATTTCGTAGTAACTCTTGAAATATTAAAATGTCTTTTTCTAGCGAAAGTTAAATTACAGTTACAAATAATGTTAGATTAAAAAACCGTTCGAGTGCAAGTTGGACTCGCCCAATACTCGCATTGACTAAAAAGCTTGATTTGTTTGCTCCAAGGATCCAAAGACAGTAGAATATTTGATATTCATTTCAGCTTGACATCTTTCGCAATCGACAAAGTGATCCTATAAAGATTCTGTTCTTTTCGTTCCTTCCTATTGAAGTACTGGACCCTAAAAATAGTGTTATACTACAGCATCCGCTTTAAGTTTCATATAAATAGGATACGTGATTATCATCCACCACCATCGTCGTTATAATCAGGAGCCGTTCTACAGCACCATGATGGTCTGCACTATTTTTTAAATTTTGGATACTCAATTTTAATCTCGTATCGATTTTAATAAAAATACCTTTAAATAATTAGCTTTTTTGATAATTACCAACGACATAAAACTGATTAACTGATTAGAATACCGGACTAATACCCGATGATGGTGGCGACAATGAGTTATTGCGGTCAGCTGCGACCCATTTTATACAATGTGCTGTCTAAACGCTTACTTTGTAACCTGACTGTTCTCGTAAGTTTTTTTTTATTATGATTAAAAAAAAATAATTATCTTATCTTAAAAAAAGAAATCTTATTTTTTTAATTAATTTAATACTGAAAAGTATAGAGATCATTTTGGGGCAGCAGCACATCGTCTGACTGTAAAGGCGAACTCTGTCTAGATGCTGTGGGTTCAATTCCCTCTTGGGAAGTTATAAACTTTAATTTCTTCGCTCTGGTATCAAATAACAAAGCGCGGCATTGAGTTACACCACTGAACACGCAATATTTTGAACGTTTTGAGATTGAGTGGGGAACGGAGAGTCTTAACACTCTTCTTCATTCTTTCTCTTATTCTTCGTTTATAGCTTCTTTTCACGTAAAGTTTATTAAAACAAAAATCATTCACCACAATCACTCTACTTGAGTGACTACTTTTATATTCCTTCATTCGAACGTAAGAAGTGCATTGCACATGCAAACAATATGCAATCAGTAGTCAAGCCCGCCCACTACGTACTACACTACGTACACTATAATGGGGGATTGTTGACTATTGTCATAGACTTGGTAGTATCGACAGCGCTTCTACCTGTAGGTAGTCAGTAGGGGCATTTTGAATTATATCAGTCTGGGTATTTTTGTTTAGGTTTGTTGATTATTTCGTAGTTTTTTTTAAAATAGCATGTCTTCCTCTTTCTTATTTTCTTTATACAGTATAAATATTAATTAATCCAATCCAACAATTAGGAGGCCAGTCGTGATATGGGGGTAGAAGCGTGAGACTGTAAACGAGATAGGCTGTAGGATCGATTCCCAATCGAGAAAATTATATATTTAATATTGTAAGGTTGAGTTCGGCCATTCAACACTCAATGACTTCAGATAGTGAGGAACCTAAGTGTCTTACTAGACTTGCTATCAATTGACAATATATAATATAACAAAGTAAATTTACCTAAATGAGACGTCTCCATATAAATACAAAAAATTCCCGAATAGAAAATTTTATCCCTACAATTTTTATTGTTATATCTCTGTAAGAAGATTTTTATTAAGCCTCGCCAAGAAAAGATTATTACAAAATGATCAATGTGCAAGAAAAGAAGGCGGTTTACTTCATAATTATGTAATAATAGAATATTATTTACATTCTAATACGCGTATTTCAAATAAAACGTCGATTTGAGATGAGAAGGAGGAGATAGTGGGTTAGATTCCCGTATATTTTCGTTTTATTTTTAACTTGATTAAATAAAACGTCGTTAGGTTCCGCTATCTAAAGTAATGATTATTTCTGTTACGCTCCCACGAAGAACTAAACAAATTAGCATTCGATAAATAATATCTTAATGTGTTTAATTTTTACATTATGATGTTTACTAATAACCTACCTAGTTCCGCCACTCAGCATGCAATGCCTTCAGAGCTCTGCGGAATGTGGGGAACGAAGTGTCTTAACACTAGGTTCCTTCTGCCTACCCTGCTGTTTGCGGGATACAGCGTGAAGCTGATTTTTTTAATAACCTATTTTTTATGCTAATAATTAAGAATTTAAAATAATTATTCAAAGAATTTACACATATATTTTCGTCTCAAAGCAACGTCTCTATACAAATAAATAACACATTTATTAAGTATCAACTTACCTGCATCATGTCATATTACATTATATTATATACTTACCTACGAGTACTTATATACAGTACGATCGACTAGTCGTGGCTGCCCTGAAATTAGTTATAGATGTAGATGACTGCGCAGACTTGACTTAAAATTTATCTTACTTTAGTTGTTTTCTTCCCGACTAAACAATGTGGCAGCCACGACTCATTGGCCGTACTGTATACAAAGCTCAACATAGATCGATATTAAAATAGATTGAACACAAGTGACACAAGCACGTGCGCGTCTGGTGTCATGTAGTATGACAGTAGTAGCGTATACTGTCTGGAGTCAAATGCCAATGGTTCCGTGTTCGATATTGGAAATATCTATTACTTTTTTAAGATTTTTATACTTTTGTATATGTATACATACTAGTACATACATATAGAGTGCATTAAGATTTTTACTTTAAAATTTATAAAGATATTTATTTGATAAAGTAAAGAGGCTTTGGGACGTATTTTTAACAGAATGCGTCTTCTAATTATAAAAAAGAAGAGTTTTTCAACGATTTTGAGTCGAATATAATTAAATTTTAAAACGGATATAAAATAGTTTTTCTTAGTTACACTCCAAGAATACGAAAGTATTTTTGGAATCGAATAGATTTTTAAGAGTCAATGAATGTACTGTGTGTATTCCCACTAGGCGGACTGAAATATTTAAAATTTTAATTTCCTCGCTGTGTAACGAGGCAAAGCGCGATGTTGAGTTCCGCCACTCAACACGCATTGCTCGAGGATTCAGCGGAAACTGGTGAACAGAAGTGCCTTAATGGAGAACGAAGAGCCTTAACTCTAGGTTCCCAGATTCCCTCTACCTACCTTGCTAAGCATGGGATACAGCGTGAAGCTACAAGTGTCATATTTATATACCTACTCCTTTGTGTGAATACTACAAAAAGGTATGAATAATCTTTACAACTTATTACACGTACTTAAGATAAATAGTATCATATAATAATTTATACTTCATTGTATTTACTTTAATATTATTATACATTACGTTATATAAATTGTTTCTCGACTTTTTGTTCGCAAGTTTCTTTGGAGCTACGCCAATAACTTTGCAATAAATTTTATTAATGGTCACTCTTCTAATTGCTAAGAAACTATTAAATGGATTGCTCTGCACCTAGTTACGTTTTGCAACGTATAAATTACTGTGACGATGGGTTTAGAGAAGGTAAATGGATGGACGTCTTTTAGTGGGACGGGCGAAAAATAAATTTGAAACAAAGAAAATACCAATAGCAATATCAAAATAGCTATTTTTGGATTATTTAGAATTTTTAATTTTTTCTTTACTTTACTTTTTCTTTACTTTTTGAGTGAGTGGTAAGATGGACCTTGGAGAATACAATATTAATGATATAGGACAAAGAGGAACGAAATCCGTAGTCTGTTCTCTCTGGCTACCCCGCAAGAACTAAAATGTGAAACTAAAAGAGTTTTTTTTACTTGACGTTTTACTTAATAAGTTCTTTGATTTTCACGATTATTACACATTTTAAATGAAACTAATTTAACCGGATTAATCGCGTGTATTTAAGATTTTACATTTTGGAAATCCGACGTTTCGAACACTTTGCAGTAGTCCGTGGTCACGGGTAGACTGAGGTGGCATTCGGCTGGCAGTTGACATATATAAATATATATATATATATATATATATATATATATATATATATATATATATATATATATATATATATATATATATATATATAAGAAAGCGATATCGCTAAAAAGCAGCTTATATTTTTATTTATTAAAGTCCCAAAGGCTTTTCGTGAATGGGAATCTTACTGGTTCTTTTTATAGGTAAAAGAACAGACATATACATAGGCAGTATCTACCTAAGAAATAAAGGATTGATCTTGGTTTATTTAATAAGGTAGCTTTCCTTTATTGCTAAAATTTTCATTGTATAGAATTATATATCTAATGATTAAATCAGCTTCACGCTGTATCCCGCACACAGCAGGGTAGGCAAAGGGAACCTAATGTTTTAGACACTCCGTTCCCCACTTTTTACCGAATTCTGGAGGCATTGCGTGTTGAGTGGCAGAACTCAGAGCAGCGCTTTGCCTCGGCACCAGAGCGAAGAAATGGGATTATAAATTTAAGTAAATATTTCATCTCTTCGAGTGGGGATCGAACCCACAACCAGTCGGTTTTGCAGTCAAACTTCGCGCCGCTGCGCTACGACTGGCCTCGATATCTAATAATGTGCCTTGATAATAATATTATGTATTAAGAAACAGGAAAAATATTCAATCTCCCACAAATCCTACAATGCCCAAACTATATTCTATAGAAAATCATTTTGATCTTTAATTATTTCGGATATATTGATTGACTGTATTTCGCTTTACATTAGATAAATTGACCACTATAATATGATTATAGTAGGTACATATCATGTGATTTGGAAATCACTGTGTACTCCAATTCTAAGATATGCTTAATATTGTTTATATTGCTTAAATTTCGCTACTAATGATGCAAAAAAAACCTTTACGCTGGATATGGCAATACATATGGCTGAGTAAAGAAAATCTAGTATTCAGATACTCCATCCTACGACTGTAACAAAATGGTAATATTTTATTCCTCGAATAGGAATCGAACACATAATCACGGTAACGGTCACACATTTGTACCCCTGCGACACGACAACCTCATAACAAATAATTACCTCTACAATAAGAATTTTCCTCATTGCACACATATTTAAGCGTTCTTTTCAACAACTTTGTAAAATATATCCGTTTAGTTGAATAAAGTTATTAGGTAGGAACGAAGTTAATCATCTCATGTAAATGAGCTGCCTCAGCTATCAGGTGGGGCTAAGTTTTTATTTTTTTGTTTTGTCGACAGACGGCTTGGCTTTCGGCCAAAACGCATCGATTATTTGGACCAGTGCCAGACGAAAAATAAAAACAAAATGTTAATTTCGCGTGTAATACAGCACCCATCGAGATGACAATTTGTAATTAAAATTAAAAGAAGGTGACTTTTCTTGCCAAAAGATTTTATTGTTGGAACTATTTGGTAGATTTATTCATTTAAACATTGAAATATTAATATATATAAAACATTTTTTTCTGTAACACAATATGAACCCGTAGAACTTTCGTTTCGTTCAAATATAGTTACGCAAGCTGTAAGTTTCATAAAAAAAAACTTTTTTTTAATTAGTTACTATTTTTGTTATTAGCTGTAATTAAAACAATAAATATACCTATATTAATATATGCGGAGGCCATTGTGGTCCAGCGGCAATGAGCTGCCGCTGTGCGGCTGCAGGTTCGATTCACTTCCTCGCTCTAATAACATGACAAAGTGTGACGTTAAGGTCCGCGACAAATTACGCAACATGTCCGAAATTAGGCAGAAAATGGGGAAATGGAATGTTTTAATACCAGGTCCCTTAAATATAAACGGGAATCAAACCTAAAATCATCATGTCCAATACAATTTTGCTATGACAGAGCGATCAGAAGAGATGGCGCAAGTGAGATTGAAGAGCAAAATCTTTAGAAAAATTGTGTTTTTTTCCTTTATTGTTACAAGTTTTGAATTTTGTTGGCGAAATATTCTAGCTCATATTTTGTATCCTTCTAAATCGTTTGTACTATGTCCATAATTTTACAGTATGTTAAACATTCATTTGTCGAAGAAGAGAAAAATCTAAAAGATTTACGGATTTGAGTCTCGCTACGTACAATTTTCGTTCTATAGAAAATAATTTTAGTTTCATTAAAAATATTTATTGTTGAGACCTCGAAAAGTTAACTTCAACCTTTAAATTCCATTCATCCTTTTGTCTTCTGTTAAAACAAAAACAAAATATTTTTTACAATTGATTGAGAATATTTCCGTATTTTACAGAACCTTTTTTCAATTCTTCACCTATTCCTATTTTCATTTGTTCACCTGAACAAAGAATTGAAAATAGTTCAGTTCATGAAAACAAAGCGCGGCGTTGAGTTTCACCATTGTTACTTTTAGAACATAATCTCTTTCTTTTAGAACTTAACATGTCACATGAGTCCATATTTATAGCGGACAGCACTAATGCTGACACTACCAAATAAAATGTATTGACGAGGACGTTGCTACTCAAACGAATATTAACGACGTCGAGTCGTCACTACGATATTACAACCGGCGTGGCAGCACGCCAATTGGGTGATCTGCTTTCTTTTCTCCCACAAAAAAATCGATTTGAAATCGATTTATTTTTATGTCAAGGTCAGTTGGTTTAATTAATACTAATATTAGAGATATTTAAAAAAAATTGTGATGAGGAAATGTATTTTTTTTTTAAATTTAGTAGGAGTAAAGTTCTCCCTCTCAATAATGTCGTGAATTTTAAAAAAGAATAAATAATTGCAAATTTTTCATTAATAGGATACGTGCAGTAAAATAGTTATGTCTTAGTCATGTTAAATATAGTGTAAGTTTGTTATGTATTTTGGAGTAAAAAAAATATAATTTTAAATATATTTCTAAAATGCTTAACATGAACCGAGATTAAGATAACCTATTTTTACCCTATGTTTACATCGATATACGAAAAAATGCGTCTGCATGAACTTTGAACTAAAATGTAAAACTAACCAATGTAAACATATATTTTGCATTTACAGTACGACTAATAATGTTTTATCTACACACTAAACCTTAATAAATAATTACTAAATCAAAGCTAAACGAGCACTGTATCATAATATTTGTCAACGCCATTTTAAATATGACAGGAAATATGACATGTGTATACGAATAGAATAATTTGCACCATGTACAGTACGGTCGATGAGTCGTGGCCGCGCTGAAGTTAGATTTTCTGAACTTTTGCGCATCGTACACTTGGAAAGGAGATAATAAGTAAGAAAAATCTAATCTGTGCAGCCATCTTTAGCTTACTTAACGTCGGCCACGACTCGTCGTCCGTACTGTATGTAAATATGTCTAGAGACGGCGCGGCGGACTAGCATGGTAACAGTGATGTATACCAAACGCTTCTAAATTTACTGACCGACCTCCATAGCGTTTGGATCATTGTCATTCGGTGTTAGAAATGTGGTTTTATTTTTTCTTTATTATTTTTTTTCAATTTCGTAGATTTTTAAATCAATTACTTTAAAATATCAGTTTTGGTGGTGGTGGTGGTGGTGGTGAAGGTGGTGGATTGTATATCTGTATTCGTATATATTAACTTTTCCTTTACGGAGTGACTGACAGACAAACATAACTTTGAAAGTTGAAATTTGGCATCACGTTAGGCTTACGGTGAGGGTAGGTTAGGAGGAGTAGGTTAGGTAGGGGGAGGGGCTAAAACAAAGATTTCTTGACAGTCCTACCTTTCCTTTTAACGCTTCAAAGTCCGAGCAAAAGAAATTGTGGGCAAATACTAGTTAATAATAAAACAGCCTGTTTCGTTCACTGTGAAACGCAATCTTTTCTTTAATAGAAAAAAATATGCAAAGAGAACATGAGTGATGTTTTCTTTTTCTGTATTTCTTTTTTTTTAAATATTGATTACCATAACTTATATATTATTATTTTCTGTGGTTCTTAAAGATAGATAAGTTATTGACACCCCTCATTAGTAATTATAGGGTAAGATTATACGATTTTTATTTTATATATTTATTTTATTTTGATAAAAGTTATTGTGTTGTGACAGTTATAAGGTTAGAATATATATTTCGTTAATCTATTGAAATCCATTCCGCCATTTTCATGTAAAATACACATACATTCATACATTCAAAATGTACGTAGCATTCACAGCGCTCACTGAAAAAGAGATTATAGAATCAAAAGTTATTTGTTTTCTTTCGACTGCAGCGTGTGCGCGAGTGGGAATGTAAAAAAATGCAAAACTGTACTAGCCTCCATTCTCTTCTGCTGCAAGTGTTGTCATAGTTTATTTTGTTAAATGTATGTGGTTTTTCATACAATTTTTGCTTTAGATTTATTTAGTTATGTATGCAATTTTTGCAAGTAGTACCTATTGAGTATTGAGGTGATATAATTGAGAAAAAAAATTATTGCTTAATTAAAAGGTTATTTTTGGTAATTTAATGGAATACCTAAATTTAAAATTTGAAAATTCCCCAAATGTTTCATCCACCCATCCAACGTTTACAGTAAGAGAGGGTTACAATGTCTTAAGAGAAAATTAAACCTGAAAAAAATATACCTATATCCGATAACTTCTGAAAAAACCTACAATATTATTATTATAATGGGTCTTGTTCAGTTTAATTTCCAAAAATGTATAATATCTTTTTTAAATATTGAAAAAAATAAACTTTTAAGTCAATACGAAGAGGCCACAATGAAAGAAACAACCCCCAACTCCCTTTTTATAAGTACGAGGTACAAATTAGTTTATATTATTTTGGATGAAATCAGTACAATCATGGTTAAAACGACTCATAAAGAGCCAGTTAATTTAAACTGATAGTTATTGCAATACGAAACAAGACTTCTGCGCCACTATTCTCTAAAAGTTCTTCTAGTAAAAGATCTGTAGTTACCAATTAAGAATCTAAATAAATATATATATTTTTAATAAATGCTTTGTTTGATGTTTTATCCAGTACATAGCAATGTACTTTTAAATTTACATTTTCTTAATAAGTGTTTTTGTTTCCTTATAATAAGTATGAAATAACACTTTAAAAATGTTAAAAATGTTTAAACTATATTTTAACGTAACTATGTAATTACTAGCACCGTTAAAATTCCATATTAATGCTTTGCAAATGACTCTCAAATCAAAGTAACTTGGTAAGATGGGAATAGCCATAGGAAATCTTGCTATATCTATTAGCAGACAGAAGGAACCTTTAAATTAAATAAAATATAAATAAAAAAAATTAAGGATATTTTAAAAGTTTTGTGTTACTTTCACATAATGAATATTTGAGGTTGTCGTGACTCAGAGGGCCAAGCGTGTGACTGCAAACGTCACGGCTGTTTGTTCATTTCCTCTCATAACAATACAAAGCGTAACGTTCAGTTCAGCCACTCAACACGCGATGTTTTGAAAAATTGGCTGAAAGTGAAAAAAAATATTTTAACATTAGCTTTTTGCTTATCCCTTTGCTTATCCTGCTATCCCTTTGCTTATAAACAAGCTACAGCGGGAATCTAAACTGAACATTGAAGCCGATCATATTTCTTGTCATGAAATTTAATCTTCTGTTATCTTCTTAAACAACTAATCAAAATACATTTAGACAGAACACACCAAACTAATAATAGCTTATGATTTATTTATGTCAATAAAGCCCGCACTCGAAATCACATATGTTTGTAGCGCCGTATAGTATATGTAATATTAAACGCCCCCGGGGAAGGAAGTTAAATTGCGATGTAACCGGCGTGTGCGACGTCTCTGGAATTAATGAAAGGAACGGAATCTTTGTTTTACAGCTAGCTTCTTTGTTTCTAGTTCGAATTGTATGTTTAGTTTTGTTATTGATGGAGGTTTTATTAAATATTTTTGATTGGTTTTTTTTTTTATATATATGTGTTTTGTTTTTATTTATTTTTTTTCATGATTTTCTTCACTATTACTGAAAAATTATATGATATTGTTGATATAACTTAGCAAGGATTTGTAATTAGATAAATATTGCTTTTTAGTTCCGAATTTAAATAAGCTATTTGGAATATAAAATATTGGATTTAAAGTAGTAACAACGAATGCAGAAATATTTGTCATACATATATATAGCAGAAGTATTTATCAGCGACACTGGTTCTGATTGTAAACAGGAATGTTGTAGCTTAGAGTTCCACTCGCGGATTGACTTATTTACATTTCTTCGCCGTAATAAGAAGATTTAGTGCAGCGTTGACAACCGCCACTTAACGTGACGTCTTGAATTGGGCGGGCATAGGAAACGGAATGTTTTAAAACTAGGCTTCCTCTGCCAACCCTGCAATGCGGAAAAAAAGACGACCCTATAAAAAATTATAGATCACGATTGTTTATACTCTTGATAAAGAATTAAAGGTAAATAACCGCTAGACCTATATAGTCTATGTAATAATATTAATTCTATGTAACTTAACAAAAGTTATTTTCACCATTTTTTAATGTTGAATTAACCGTCCATATTGGAAACGACAATATCATGAAAGAAACGCTTTTATTATTCACCAAACAAAAACCTGCCAGTAGTAATAAATTACCTGATAAAATTTCAAATTTTCACGATACTATCGATTTATGTATATTTTGAAATTGATTTATAGTTTTAATTTATTCTTCTAAACTTATAATGATCATTGATGAATTTTTTTTCTTGTATTTTTGTATGTTTTATTTAAACATGATATGTATATATATATATATATATATATATATATATATATATATATATATATATATATATATATATGTGAATGATATAATTTAACTTTACTCCCTCACCGGGGGAATGTATTATTTTCAGTCTTTCACTGACAACTATTCAACACGCTCGAAACTCGAAAATTGGTCAGTTGAGTCTTCGAATTTTCTTTCTTATCTATGGCGTCTTGATGTTAGGTTCCCTCTTCATACGGATTAACGTCATTTAACGTATTGTATTGTATACACAAAATTGAGCGGAGGAAACTCAGTAAGGTCGTCATCGTGGAGCCGCGGCACAAGCATGCGGCTGCGTGCGTGTGTTGTGGGTTCGATTTCTACTCAGTAAAATAAAATATTTTGTATTTAAATTTCTTTGCTCTGGTAAACTGGAATGGGCGGTGTTGAGGTCAGCCACTCGACACGCAATGCCTCGAGAGTTCGGTTGAAAATAGGGAAAGTTAGGTTGAAAATAGTTCCTTAATATTGGGTTGCCAATTTCCTTGACTACCCTGCGCGGAATACAACATGACGCTATGACCAAAATAAAGAACAATTTTGTGTTAGGAAACTTGCTCTTCACTTTCCGTCCAATTTTGAGCCATTAACTGGCACCGAGCTTTGCATTAGTATTCCTACTACGATCTTGTACTTAACGTTTCATTAAAATTAATTTAAATCTACAAGCATCAAATAGTTCATCTAATTATATCAATAAATTATAAAATATCGACAACCTATAGGCGAAGTTTACAGCTTGTCTGTGGTTCCAATGTGAGACAAGACACGTGTCACAGTGTATGTAAACAACTAACTTTGGTAACAATCTGCAAGTTTAATGTTCAGACGTGACGTTATATTAACTTAATTGAAACTTTTACGTACGGCTTTAGGAGCTTTTGAATGCACTGATTTTGAGTATTTGCCCAAATATTTGTTTATGAAATATTGAAAGCTTGCTACTGCAAGTAAATATTGTTATTAAGCTTATTTTCGATTTTCTTCGTCTTAGGATTTTTAGATTGTTTTTTGTTGTCCTAGGATTTATTCTACTTTTATTTTATTTATACAATAATATGGTACTTGAAATAAAGAAATATTCATCTTAAAAGTTATTTTTTAAAAATTACAACCATAATTTAAATCTACGTTTAATACAAATAGGATAAATAACATCGAAAAAGTTGAAAATACATGTCCATCGTTCATTTCGCTTAAAGCTTGCCAAACTGCAGTGATTCTTATAAAATAAGAAAAGAAGAGTGATTTCTCACTCAAAACTATCTATCTATATAGCGCCCCTGAGCCACGCATAGGCGGAATAGTGTGACTGTAATACGATGGTTTTGGGTTCTATCCCCACTCCAGGGAATGAATTATTATAATATTTTAATTTCTTCGCTCTAACCAACAAAGCAAAAGCCAACAAAGCAAAATATGAAAATCTCAAAAAAATCGGCGGAAAGTAGGAAACGAGGTATAGGTCCCCTCTGCTGTATGCGGGATACAGCGTGAAGCCGATCAACTATCTATATTAAATACTTCTGTTTGTTTATATAATAAATTTTACAAATTAATAATAATATTGGTGACAATAATATGTTTATTACCTATGGGACCTAATGTATCTCATAGATTACACGGTGCTGGTATTCCCAAAGGCGGCTGTTCGCCTGCGGTTTCAATTATATATGTTGTAATGTATTAACTAGATAAAGCACTCTAGAAATTTCTAGTTCACTTAATATTAAATCTATATGGGTGTAAGTATACTTGTATGGTATTAAACCTCACTGGAGTAATTTGAAATTGTTATTTATTTTTTTATAAAAACGTTTGGAGCTTGAGTGTGTTAGCGGTAGTATTAAATATGAGTTTATAGTAAAAGAGATGTTAATATGGTTAATCAGAACGAAATGAAATAAAATTGTGTATTAAATAAAGAGAAGTTGTTGTGATATTATTACGAGTGAAAATAGAAATTATAAAAGAAACTCTTTTGTTAATATATATGTATGTGTTGTAATTAATATTGTTGTTATGAATTAGTAATTTGAGTTGAATTAAATATTTTATTAGTGATTGAATTATTATAAAGTTATTGGTAGTATTAAATACGAGTTTATAGTAAAAGAGATGGCAATATGATTAATCAGAACAAAAGGAAATAAGTGTGTATTTAAATAAAGAGAAGTTATTGTGATATTGTTACGAATGAAAATAGAATTATAAAAGAAATTCTTTTGTTAATATTGTTGTTATGAATTAGTCATTTGAGTTCAATTAAATATTTTATTAGTGATTAAGTCATTATAGGAAGTTGCTGTATAATATTTTATGAGATTATAAACTAAATGGAATACTGTAAATAATAGTAGGGTTGTTGTTTAAAATTAAATATTGTTAATATACTTTATTTATAATCTATTGAAACTATGTTTATTGTAAATTATGAAATTGAGACACGTCCGGTAAGCTTAGTTTTGGGAGGGATGTTGTACTATAAAAACACCATAAAAGTACAATTGAACACAGTCTTCCTAACGTTGTAATACGTGCAGCAAGTTCTGAGCAAAGAATTATTTAAGTAATAGTAGATCTAAGTGATTTAAGTGAAGTGTTAAGCATTATAAGTGATAGCCCTAAGTTCAAAGTGTTAATAAAGTGATACAAAGAGTGAAGGCTTATAATTGTTATACCTAGTATTTAGAGTGTTCTTCTTTCACTTCGGAAGCGGGATACAGGACTAAGAAACGCCCATTAGAGACTGAAGGTTAGAAGTGTTATATATGTGTTTTTTTTTTGTTTTTTTCTTACTTTTTGTGTAAAAGTGACTGTACTTCTTGTTACTACTGTTTTTAATTTTGTAGTTATTTTTTTTTTATATATTTAAATTTACGTTTGAATCACTACAATATTACAATAGTAATTACTATAAGTTTTACTTATAATGGGAAAATCTAAGCGTAGGCGAAGTTATAGCGTATCGACAAGTTCTACAGACAGTGATTATAGAAAATCGACTAGGCGTCATAAAAGAAAATATCGTAATAAAAGCAAAGAATCTCGTAAAAATTGTAACAAACGTGCTCGAAAGTCGCGTACATCTCGATTAATTAGTCATAAAAGCAATACACCGCCATTACCGTTACCTACAACTAGTCATAATCATTTGTTAAATATTTGTGATCGGTCTTCAAACGAGCATATTTACCCTCAAAATAATTTTCCTGTTTCATGTAGTGTTGTGCCAGAGTTTAATCCTAATGATAATTACCAAACAATAGAATCTTGGATTAATAAAGTGAATGAATGTGCAACAATATACTCGTGGAATGATAAACAAATATGTCATTACGCTCTGCCCAAATTAAGCGGACTTGCAAAGAAGTGGTTCCAAGGATTACCCACATTGTTATTTTCTTGGGAAGAATGGTCACAAAAATTAAGACTAGCATTCCCATCAAATGAAAATTATGGTGATCTTTTAACGGATATGCTAAAAATTAGGTGTAGAATAGGTCAATCTTTAGAAAATTACTATTATGACAAAATGATTTTAATTAATAAGTGTGAAATTAAGGGTATTAAGGCTGTAGGGTGTTTAATACATGGCATAGATGATAAATTTATAAGAATGGGAGCTGGAACTTGCATGTTTAAAGAACCCGAACAAGTTTTAAATTATTTAAGTACATTATCACAAAATGATTTCCAACAACAAAACCGAATGAAAAACATTGATAAGAATATAAATAATAAAGCTTCAAATTCTAGTAATTATAACAAGGGAAATTTTCAAGAATTAAGGTGTTTTAATTGTAATGAAATTGGCCACATCAGTGTCAAATGTAATAAACCAATTAAAAAATGTAACTTTTGTTTTAAATTAGGCCATGAAACAAAAGATTGTTATAAACGAAATTTAGCCGATGATTACAATAATAGTAATAAAATAAAGATATTTGAAAGACATTTTGTGTATTAATAATGGTACTTATGATAAATATTATAAAAATGTTCACGTTAATGGTGTCAATACGACAGCCTACGTTGATTTAGGTAGTAAATGTACTCTCATACAAGAAAGTTTAGCAAATATTTTAACCAAAGAATTAATTAAAGAAAATTTGACTACTTTAAAAGGATTTGGAAATTCATCAGTGTCGCCGTTAGGTAAATTCATTGCAAGGTTAGAAGTAGATACTGTGAGTGCTGATGTAGAATTTCTAGTAGTTGCAGACTTTTTTTAAAAGTACCTATCTTAATTGCACATACTTTTACAGAAAAACCAAATATAATGATTTACAAAACAAATAAAAATTTAATATTCATTGAAGTCCCTAATATTAATATGGACGATTTATTGGTAGCAACTGATACAGCAGTTACCGAGGGCTTAAAAAAAAAAAAAAAGTTAAAGGCGTTATTTGAAATTATCCGGTCAGCAAAACTTACGTTAAATTTAAAAAAGTGTTGGTTCTTTCAAACAAAAATTGATTATCTAGGATATGAAATAAGTATTGAGGGTATTCGGCCAGGTTTACATAAAATAAATGCTGTTAAAGATTTTCCAGTGCCTAAAAACGTTCACGCAGTAAGACAGTTCGTAGGTTTGACAAGATATTTTAGACGTTTCGTAAAAAAATTTTCCACAATAGCTAAACCACTAACGTTATTGACAAAAAAAGATGTCCCTTGGAGTTTCGGCCAATCTCAGCTAGAATCATTAAAAGAACTTCAAACAACATTGATAAATAGACTTGTATTGGCTTTATATGATCCAAATGCGGAAATTGAAATTCACACGGACGCTAGCAAATATGGTATAGGTGCAATTTTGATGCAAAAAATCTATTCAAACTAACAATTTTCATCCTATAGCATATTACAGCAGACAAACTACATCGGATGAAAGTAAACATTTTGAAAATTTTATAAACGAAAAAGGTATTAAACATGTTTTAAACGCTGTCGCAACTCCCAGAGCCAACGGACAAATTGAAAGGTATAATCGCACAATACTAGAATCTTTAGCATCCACAAATCACGGAAAATCTGAAAATGAATGGGATTTGTCATTACCACCAATTCAGTGGTCGTTAAATAATACCATCAATAAAACTACTGGTAAAACACCCGCAGAAATATTATTTGGTATTCGTACTACAGGTATATCGGACGCAATTATGAACGACGTAGTTGCAGATGCACATCAGCCATTAGATGTAGATCAGTTACGCAATGAAACGAGTAATAAAATAACAAAAGGGCAAATAAAACAAAGATTTTTTTGATAGAACGCGAAAAAAATGTAAAGAATATAAGGTCGGAGATTTAGTTCGTGTAGAAAAGGCTGTTCGATCAGAACCAGGTCAAGGTAGGAAACTTGTGTCTAAATGTAGTGGACCTTTCAAAGTAACTAGGGTACTAGGAAACGATCGCTATGAAATAGTAGATACTCCAATTACCAGAAAAGAAGGGGGATCTTCTTACAAAGGGATATATTCGGTAGATAAATTGTACCCTTCGTTGGTTTTTAATAACGATGTAATATCTAGTGATTCGGATGATAATGAAAATTTATAAATGTATAAAAATGTGATAAATTTTGGTGCCATTTTTTTTGTAATCCATTTATTATAATTATTATGATTATAAAATGATATTTGTGATTTAGTGTTCTAGTCATATAACGTAAGGATAAAAAAAGATGTTGTACTTATAATATCGAAATGTTAAAATTTACATATTTTTAGTAATTTATTAAAATAATATTATGATGTTTATAGATTAATTAAACTCGCATGAAATATATTTTAGTGATTTATTAAAGTAGAATGAAAATAATAATGTATTATGATGAAAATGTTATATATATATATGTAATATGTCATGTAAATTTAGTGTCGAAAAACTGTTGGTGAATAGTGAGGCGTTTTGCAGAGTTGCATTCAATGTTGGTGGATAGTGAGTGAATTATAAGTGAATAGCGAGTCGTTTGCAGAGTTGCATTCGATGTTAGTAAAAAGTGAGTCGTTTGCAAAGAGTTGCATTCGATGTTAGTAAGTAGTGAGTCGTTTGCAAAGAGTTGCATTCGATGTTAGTGAACAGTGAGTCGTTTGCAAAGAGTTGCACTCGATGTTAGGGAAAAGTGAGTCGTTTGCAAAGAGTTGCACTCGATGTTAGTAAAAAGTGAGTCGTTTGCAAAGAGTTGCACTCGATGTTAGTAAAAAGTGAGTCGTTTGCAAAGAGTTGCATTCGATGTTAGTAAGTAGTGAGTCGTTTGCAAAGAGTTGCATTCGATGTTAGTGAAACAGTGAGTCGTTTGCAAAGAGTTGCACTCGATGTTAGGGAAAAGTGAGTCGTTTGCAAAGAGTTGCACTCGATGTTAGTAAAAAGTGAGTCGTTTGCAAAGAGTTGCACTCGATGTTAGTAAAAGTGAGTCGTTTGCAAAGAGTTGCATTCGATGTTAGTAAGTAGTGAGTCGTTTGCAAAGAGTTGCATTCGATGTTAGTGAACAGTGAGTCGTTTGCAAAGAGTGCACTCGATGTTAGTAAAAAGTGAGTCGTTTGCAAGGAGTTGCACTCGATGTTAGTAAAAAGTGAGTCGTTTGCAAAGAGTTGCACTCGATGTTAGTGAAAAGTGAGTCGTTTGCAAAGAGTTGCACTCGATGTTTAGTGAAAAGTGAGTCGTTTGCAAAGAGTTGCTCTCGATGTTAGTAAAAAGTGAGTCGTTTGCAAAGAGTTGCATTCGATGTTAGTGAAAAGCGGGTCGATACCAGTGTACAATCAAGGCCAGTGAAAAGCGAAATGTTTGCAGAAGGCTCCAAGTCAGTGAGTCTTTTGCAGAAAGACGTATGATATTGATGAAAACCAGTGATGTGATTATAAAACGTTAAGACTTAAATGTGTGTATGTATAATTTCAATATTATTTATTTATTCCAAATTATGTTATAATTTTGTTGGCTACTAAACGCGTGGGCGCGTTTATGTCAGGATTAGCCGAATGTTAGCGGTAGTATTAAATATGAGTTTATAGTAAAAGAGATGTTAATATGGTTAATCAGAACGAAATGAAATAAAATTGTGTATTAAATAAAGAGAAGTTGTTGTGATATTATTACGAGTGAAAATAGAAATTATAAAAGAAACTCTTTTGTTAATATGTATGTATGTGTTGTAATTAATATTGTTGTTATGAATTAGTAATTTGAGTTGAATTAAATATTTTATTAGTGATTGAATTATTATAAAGTTATTGGTAGTATTAAATACGAGTTTATAGTAAAAGAGATTGGCAATATGATTAATCAGAACAAAAGGAAATAAGTGTGTATTAAATAAAGAGAAGTTATTGTGATATTGTTACGAATGAAAATAGAATTATAAAAGAAATTCTTTTGTTAATATTGTTGTTTATGAATTAGTCATTTGAGTTCAATTAAATATTTTATTAGTGATTAAGTCATTATAGGAAGTTGCTGTATAATATTTTATGAGATTATAAACTAAATGGAATACTGTAAATAATAGTAGGGTTGTTATTTAAAATTAAATATTGTTAATATACTTGATTTATAATCTATTGGAAACTATGTTTATTGTAAATTATGAAATTGAGACACGTCCGGTAAGCTTAGTTTTGGGAGGGATGTTGTACTATAAAAACACCATAAAAGTACAATTGACACAGTCTTCCTAACGTTGTAATACGTGCAGCAAGTTCTGAGCAAAGAATTATTTAAGTAATAGTAGATCTAAGTGATTTAAGTGAAGTGTTAAGCATTATAAGTGATAGCCCTAAGTTCAAAGTGTTAATAAAGTGATACAAAGAGTGAAGGCTTATAATTGTTATACCTAGTATTTAGAGTGTTCTTCTTTCATTTTTAAAATTTTTGGGTCGGTTTCCAGAATTTTTACCCCAAAATAATTTTTTTCAGTAGGTTTTTTAGAGTTTTAATTCAAATAATTTCCAAACAATGAATTTTATTAAAAATTGTGGCCAAAATTTTCGGGAAGTAAAAAATTGATTAGCCGGCCCTTTGGGGGGGGGGGGGGGGGGGGGGTGCCCCCAAATTGGACTTCGAAGTGGTTTTTCCAAATTTTTTAATCCCCATAATTTATTTTCTTTGGGGAAGGCCCCTTAAACGATTATCAAAAAAATTTGGTGTTTTTGGATAGTAAAAAAGGTTAGAATATCAATTTTAAAAATTTAAATTTAAAAAATAGGGAAAAATAAGGTAAATTTAAAGGGGAAAGGTGTGGGGTTTTTAAATGGCAAGATGATAAATTTATAAGAATGGGAGCTGGCCTCATTTTAAAAAAACCCGAACAAGGTTTTTTAAAATTTTTAAGTACATATCACGAAACTTCCAACTCACCGCAGTAAGACAGTTCGTAGGTTGACCAGATATTTTAGGGGAGGACTTTCGTAAAAAAATTTTTCCACGTGAGGTGGAGGAGATGGGGTGGGTCGAGTGTGGGATGAGTGAGGGCGGGTGGTGGGGGGGGGGGATGATGGGGGGAGTGGTGTTCGGGGCGGAGGCGGGTGGGGGGCTGGAGTGACGTTTATAGCGGGAGGGGGTGTAGGTGGTGGGGGGGGTGAGTCCCCATAGCTAAACCACTAACGTTATTGACAAAAAAGATTCCCTTGGATTTTTCCGTCGTCGGTTTCGGCGGTCGGTCGTCGGTTCGTGCCAATCTCAGCTTAGAATCATTAAGAAATTCAAACAACAAATTGATAATAGACTTGTATTGGGCTTTTATATGATCCAATGCGGAAAATTGAAATTCACACGGCAGACGCTGAGCAAAATATGGTATAAGGTCGCAATTTTGATGAAAAAATCTATTCAAACTAACACTTTTCATCCTATCAGCATATTAACAGCAGAACAAACTACCTCGTATGAAAGTAAACATTTTTGAAATTTTATAAACGAAAAAGGTATTAAAACATGTTTTAAACAGCTGTCGCACACCCCTAGAGCCAACGGACAATTGGGGAAAGGTATAATCGCCTAAGGACGAACACACAATACGTGGAGAAATCGGAGAGTGGGTAGAGACTAAGGGGGGGGATACACAACAAAAGGGTCACAGGAAAATCTGAAATGGAAAGGGTATTTGTCCCCCCAATTACCTACTCCAATTCCAGTGGTCGTTAAATCCTACCATCAATAAAAATACTGGTAAACCACCCGCAGAATATTATTTGGTATTCGTACTACAAGGTATAAGATCGGACGCAATTATAACGACTAGTTGCAGGATCACATCAGCAGCATTAGATGTAGATCAGTTACGTGCAATGAAACGAGTAATAAAATCACAAAAGGGCAAAATAAACCAAAGATTTTTTTGTGCATCGAAACCGAAAAAAAATGTAGATCTAAGGTCGGTATTTAGAGTTCGTGTAGAAAAGCTGTTCGAATCAGAACCCGGTCCAAGGTAAGAAGACTTGTGTCTAAATGTAAGGTGGACCCTTTCAAAGAACTAGGGTCCTAGCAACTATTCCGCTTGAAATAGTAGATACTACTCCAATTACCAGAAAAAAAGGGGATCTTCTTTACAAAGGGGGTATATTCGGGTAGATAAATTGTCCCTTCCGTTGGTGTTTAATAACGATGTAATATCTGTGATTCGGATGCTAATGAAAATTTATAATTAATAAAATGTGATAATTTTGGGTGCCATTTTTTTTGTAATCCATTTATTGATAATTATTATGATTATAAAATGAATTTGTGATTTTAGTGTTCTAGTCAATATAACGTAGGATAAAAAAAAAATGTTGTAACTTATATATCGAATGGTTAAATTTACATGTAGTTTTGTAATTTATTAAAATTAATATATGATGTTTATAATTAATTACACTCGCATGAATATATTTTTAGTGATCAGTATTAACGTAGAAAATGAAAATAATAATGATTATGAGGAAAATGTTATATATATTTAATTTTAATATGCATGTAACTTTAGTGTCGAAAAAATGTTGGTGATAGTGAGGGGGTTTTGCAGAGTTGCATTCATGTTGGTGGATAGTGGAGTGATTATAATGAATAGCGAGTCGTTTGCAGAGTTCATTCGATGTTAGTAAAAAAATGAGTCTTTTTGCACAAGAGTTGCATTCCGAATGTTAGTCATAGTGATCGTTTGCAAAGAGTGCAATTCGATTTAGTGAACGTGAGTCGTTTGCAAAGAGTTGCACTCGATGTAGGGAAAAGTGAGTCCGTTTGCAAAGAGTTGCCACTCGATGTTAGAAAAAGTGAGTCGTTTGAAAGAGTTGCAACTCGATGTTTAGAAAAGTGAGTCGTTTTTCAAAGAGGTTGCATTCGAATTTTGTAAGTATGAGTCGTTTTTCCAAAGAGTTGCATTCGATGTGTAGTGAACAGGTGAGTCGTTTGCAAAGTTCACTCGATGTTAGGAAAGTGAGGTCCGTTTTGCAAATAGGTTGCACTCGATGTTAGCCAAACGGAGTCTTTGGCAAAGAGTTGCCACTCGATGTTAGTAAAAAGTGAGTCGTTGCAAAGAGTGCATTCGATGTTAGTAAGTAGTGAGTCGTTTGCCAAAGAGGTTGCCAATTCGATGTTTAGTGAACAGTGTGAGTCCGTTTGCAAAAAAGTTTTGCACTCGATGTTAGTAAAAAGTGAGTCGTTTGCAACAGAGTTGCACTCGATGTTTTGTAAAAGAAGTTGAGTCGTTTTTCAAAAGATTGCCTCGACTGTTATGAAAATAGGAGTCGTTTGCAAAGAGTTGCACTCGATTGTTTTAGTGAAAAGTGAGTCGTTTGCAAAAACAGCTTGCGCTCGATGTTAGTAAAAAAATGAGTCGTTTGCAAAAAGGGAAAAAAGTTTGCCTATTCGATGTAGTGAAAAGCGGGTCGATCCCAGTGTACAATCAAGGCCAGTGAAAAAGCGAAAGTTTTGCAGAGGTTCCAAGAGTCCAGTGAGTCTTTTGCAAAGACGTATGATATTGTGAACAACAACCAGTGCATGTGATTAATAATCTAAAAAACAACGTTAAGACTTAAATGTGGTGTATGTCATATTTCAATATTATTTATTTTTTCCAAAATTATGTTTATAATTTTTTTGTTGGCTACTAAACGCGTGGGCGCGTTTATGTCCGGCATTAAGCCTAATGTTAGCGTGTTTAAATATGAGTTTATAGTTAAAAGAAATGTTAATATGGTTAATCAGAAAAGAAATGAAATAAAATTTGTTGTCTTCCTAACGCAGAGTTTGTTGTGATATTATTAAGAGTGAAAAATAGACACTTCATAAAAGACACTCTTTTGTTAATCTATGGATGTGGTTGTAATTAAATGGTTTTGTTTACTGCAATTCAGTCCTTGAGTTGACTTCCATCTTTTATTCGTGATGCCTTCTTATCCCGTTTCTTTGGTCGTCATTCCCTCGCGTTTCCTCGTCCACGCGATGGCCCTCATCTTCCTCGCCCCCAGGCACTCCGTGTGTCTTTCCTCCCGCGCCGTTCTTTGTGCTCTTGGTTCCGCCTGCCCCTCGCCTTCTCCCCGCCCTTTCTTTTGTCACTCTTTATGTTCTCACTTCCGAGTCAATAAATTGCGTTCCATTCAATAATTTACAATTACGTGATTAAGATCATTAAACATAATGGACAAGAAGATTGCTGTAATAAAACTCTCTTTATATGCGGCATGTAAAACCTAAATGGAATACTGTAAATAATAGTAGGGTTGTTGTTTAAAATTAAATATTGTTAATATACTTTATTTATAATCTATTGAAACTATGTTTATTGTAAATTATGAAATTGAGACACGTCCGGTAAGCTTAGTTTTGGGAGGGATGTTGTACTATAAAAACACCATAAAAGTACAATTGAACACAGTCTTCCTAACGTTGTAATACGTGCAGCAAGTTCTGAGCAAAGAATTATTTAAGTAATAGTAGATCTAAGTGATTTAAGTGAAGTGTTAAGCATTATAAGTGATAGCCCTAAGTTCAAAGTGTTAATAAAGTGATACAAAGAGTGAAGGCTTATAATTGTTATACCTAGTATTTAGAGTGTTCTTCTTTCACTTCGGAAGCGGGATACAGGACTAAGAAACGCCCATTAGAGACTGAAGGTTTAGAAGTGTTATATATGTGTTTTTTTTTTGTTTTTTTCTTACTTTTTGTGTAAAAGTGACTGTACTTCTTGTTACTACTGTTTTTAATTTTGTAGTTATTTTTTTTTTATATATTTAAATTTACGTTTGAATCACTACAATATTACAATAGTAATTACTATAAGTTTTACTTATAATGGGAAAATCTAAGCGTAGGCGAAGTTATAGCGTATCGACAAGTTCTACAGACAGTGATTATAGAAAATCGACTAGGCGTCATAAAAGAAAATATCGTAATAAAAGCAAAGAATCTCGTAAAAATTGTAACAACGTGCTCGAAAGTCGCGTACATCTCGATTAATTAGTCATAAAAGCAATACACCGCCATTACCGTTACCTACAACTAGTCATAATCATTTGTTAAATATTTGTGATCGGTCTTCAAACGAGCATATTTACCCTCAAAATAATTTTCCTGTTTCATGTAGTGTTGTGCCAGAGTTTAATCCTAATGATAATTACCAAACAATAGAATCTTGGATTAATAAAGTGAATGAATGTGCAACAATATACTCGTGGAATGATAAACAAATATGTCATTACGCTCTGCCCAAATTAAGCGGACTTGCAAAGAAGTGGTTCCAAGGATTACCCACATTGTTATTTTCTTGGGAAGAATGGTCACAAAAATTAAGACTAGCATTCCCATCAAATGAAAATTATGGTGATCTTTTAACGGATATGCTAAAAATTAGGTGTAGAATAGGTCAATCTTTAGAAAATTACTATTATGACAAAATGATTTTAATTAATAAGTGTGAAATTAAGGGTATTAAGGCTGTAGGGTGTTTAATACATGGCATAGATGATAAATTTATAAGAATGGGAGCTGGAACTTGCATGTTTAAAGAACCCGAACAAGTTTTAAATTATTTAAGTACATTATCACAAAATGATTTTCCAACAACAAAACCGAATGAAAAACATTGATAAGAATATAAATAATAAAGCTTCAAATTCTAGTAATTATAACAAGGGAAATTTTCAAGAATTAAGGTGTTTTAATTGTAATGAAATTGGCCACATCAGTGTCAAATGTAATAAACCAATTAAAAAATGTAACTTTTGTTTTAAATTAGGCCATGAAACAAAAGATTGTTATAAACGAAATTTAGCCGATGATTACAATAATAGTAATAAAAATAAAGATATTTGAAAGACATTTTGTGTATTAATAATGGTACTTATGATAAATATTATAAAAATGTTCACGTTAATGGTGTCAATACGACAGCCTACGTTGATTTAGGTAGTAAATGTACTCTCATACAAGAAAGTTTAGCAAATATTTTAACCAAAGAATTAATTAAAGAAAATTTGACTACTTTAAAAGGATTTGGAAATTCATCAGTGTCGCCGTTAGGTAAATTCATTGCAAGGTTAGAAGTAGATACTGTGAGTGCTGATGTAGAATTTCTAGTAGTTGCAGACTTTTTTTAAAAGTACCTATCTTAATTGCACATACTTTTACAGAAAAACCAAATATAATGATTTACAAAACAAATAAAAATTTAATATTCATTGAAGTCCCTAATATTAATATGGACGATTTATTGGTAGCAACTGATACAGCAGTTACCGAGGGCTTAAAAAAAAAAAAAAAGTTAAAGGCGTTATTTGAAATTATCCGGTCAGCAAAACTTACGTTAAATTTAAAAAAGTGTTGGTTCTTTCAAACAAAAATTGATTATCTAGGATATGAAATAAGTATTGAGGGTATTCGGCCAGGTTTACATAAAATAAATGCTGTTAAAGATTTTCCAGTGCCTAAAAACGTTCACGCAGTAAGACAGTTCGTAGGTTTGACAAGATATTTTAGACGTTTCGTAAAAAAATTTTCCACAATAGCTAAACCACTAACGTTATTGACAAAAAAAAGATGTCCCTTGGAGTTTCGGCCAATCTCAGCTAGAATCATTAAAAGAACTTCAAACAACATTGATAAATAGACTTGTATTGGCTTTATATGATCCAAATGCGGAAATTGAAATTCACACGGACGCTAGCAAATATGGTATAGGTGCAATTTTGATGCAAAAAATCTATTCAAACTAACAATTTTCATCCTATAGCATATTACAGCAGACAAACTACATCGGATGAAAGTAAACATTTTGAAAATTTTATAAACGAAAAAGGTATTAAACATGTTTTAAACGCTGTCGCAACTCCCAGAGCCAACGGACAAATTGAAAGGTATAATCGCACAATACTAGAATCTTTAGCATCCACAAATCACGGAAATCTGAAAATGAATGGGATTTGTCATTACCACCAATTCAGTGGTCGTTAAATAATACCATCAATAAAACTACTGGTAAAACACCCGCAGAAATATTATTTGGTATTCGTACTACAGGTATATCGGACGCAATTATGAACGACGTAGTTGCAGATGCACATCAGCCATTAGATGTAGATCAGTTACGCAATGAAACGAGTAATAAAATAACAAAAGGGCAAATAAAACAAAGATTTTTTTGATAGAACGCGAAAAAAATGTAAAGAATATAAGGTCGGAGATTTAGTTCGTGTAGAAAAGGCTGTTCGATCAGAACCAGGTCAAGGTAGGAAACTTGTGTCTAAATGTAGTGGACCTTTCAAAGTAACTAGGGTACTAGGAAACGATCGCTATGAAATAGTAGATACTCCAATTACCAGAAAAGAAGGGGGATCTTCTTACAAAGGGATATATTCGGTAGATAAATTGTACCCTTGGTTGGTTTTTAATAACGATGTAATATCTAGTGATTCGGATGATAATGAAAATTTATAAATGTATAAAAATGTGATAAATTTTGGTGCCATTTTTTTTTGTAATCCATTTATTATAATTATTATGATTATAAAATGATATTTGTGATTTAGTGTTCTAGTCATATAACGTAAGGATAAAAAAAGATGTTGTACTTATAATATCGAAATGTTAAAATTTACATATTTTTAGTAATTTATTAAAATAATATTATGATGTTTATAGATTAATTAAACTCGCATGAAATATATTTTTAGTGATTTATTAAAGTAGAATGAAAATAATAATGTATTATGATGAAAATGTTATATATATATATGTAATATGTCATGTAAATTTAGTGTCGAAAAACTGTTGGTGAATAGTGAGGCGTTTTGCAGAGTTGCATTCAATGTTGGTGGATAGTGAGTGAATTATAAGTGAATAGCGAGTCGTTTGCAGAGTTGCATTCGATGTTAGTAAAAAGTGAGTCGTTTGCAAAGAGTTGCATTCGATGTTAGTAAGTAGTGAGTCGTTTGCAAAGAGTTGCATTCGATGTTAGTGAACAGTGAGTCGTTTGCAAAGAGTTGCACTCGATGTTAGGGAAAAGTGAGTCGTTTGCAAAGAGTTGCACTCGATGTTAGTAAAAAGTGAGTCGTTTGCAAAGAGTTGCACTCGATGTTAGTAAAAAGTGAGTCGTTTGCAAAGAGTTGCATTCGATGTTAGTAAGTAGTGAGTCGTTTGCAAAGAGTTGCATTCGATGTTAGTGAACAGTGAGTCGTTTGCAAAGAGTTGCACTCGATGTTAGGGAAAAGTGAGTCGTTTGCAAAGAGTTGCACTCGATGTTAGTAAAAAGTGAGTCGTTTGCAAAGAGTTGCACTCGATGTTAGTAAAAAGTGAGTCGTTTGCAAAGAGTTGCATTCGATGTTAGTAAGTAGTGAGTCGTTTGCAAAGAGTTGCATTCGATGTTAGTGAACAGTGAGTCGTTTGCAAAGAGTTGCACTCGATGTTAGTAAAAAGTGAGTCGTTTGCAAAGAGTTGCACTCGATGTTAGTAAAAAGTGAGTCGTTTGCAAAGAGTTGCACTCGATGTTAGTGAAAAGTGAGTCGTTTGCAAAGAGTTGCACTCGATGTTAGTGAAAAGTGAGTCGTTTGCAAAGAGTTGCTCTCGATGTTAGTAAAAAGTGAGTCGTTTGCAAAGAGTTGCATTCGATGTTAGTGAAAAGCGGGTCGATACCAGTGTACAATCAAGGCCAGTGAAAAGCGAAATGTTTGCAGAAGGCTCCAAGTCAGTGAGTCTTTTGCAGAAAGACGTATGATATTGATGAAAACCAGTGATGTGATTATAAAACGTTAAGACTTAAATGTGTGTATGTATATTTCAATATTATTTATTTATTCCAAATTATGTTATAATTTTTGTTGGCTACTAAACGCGTGGGCGCGTTTATGTCAGGATTAGCCGAATGTTAGCGGTAGTATTAAATATGAGTTTATAGTAAAAGAGATGTTAATATGGTTAATCAGAACGAAATGAAATAAAATTGTGTATTAAATAAAGAGAAGTTGTTGTGATATTATTACGAGTGAAAATAGAAATTATAAAAGAAACTCTTTTGTTAATATATATGTATGTGTTGTAATTAATATTGTTGTTATGAATTAGTAATTTGAGTTGAATTAAATATTTTATTAGTGATTGAATTATTATAAAGTTATTGGTAGTATTAAATACGAGTTTATAGTAAAAGAGATGGCAATATGATTAATCAGAACAAAAGGAAATAAGTGTGTATTTAAATAAAGAGAAGTTATTGTGATATTGTTACGAATGAAAATAGAATTATAAAAGAAATTCTTTTGTTAATATTGTTGTTATGAATTAGTCATTTGAGTTCAATTAAATATTTTATTAGTGATTAAGTCATTATAGGAAGTTGCTGTATAATATTTTATGAGATTATAAACTAAATGGAATACTGTAAATAATAGTAGGGTTGTTGTTTAAAATTAAATATTGTTAATATACTTGATTTATAATCTATTGAAACTATGTTTATTGTAAATTATGAAATTGAGACACGTCCGGTAAGCTTAGTTTTGGGAGGGATGTTGTACTATAAAAACACCATAAAAGTACAATTGAACACAGTCTTCCTAACGTTGTAATACGTGCAGCAAGTTCTGAGCAAAGAATTATTTAAGTAATAGTAGATCTAAGTGATTTAAGTGAAGTGTTAAGCATTATAAGTGATAGCCCTAAGTTCAAAGTGTTAATAAAGTGATACAAAGAGTGAAGGCTTATAATTGTTATACCTAGTATTTAGAGTGTTCTTCTTTCAAGTGTTATTGTTTTACTATATTTAAAGCAATCATGGTGCAGTGACACACAACAGGATGTTACTTTAAACGTGACGATTGTAGGTTCGATTTCCATTTGGGGTAGTGAAATTTTTAATATTTTCTTTTCTCGCTCTGGTAACGAGGCAAAGACTGGCTTTGCGCTCCGCCACTCAACACGCAATACCCAGAGAAATCGGCGTAGCATAGGGAACGGAAGTGTCCCAATAATAACGCCAAATTAAAGAAATTAAAATATTAAACATTTCATTTCCTCGAATTGGAATCAAAACCACACCCTGTGACGTTTAACGTCACACTCTTATGTGTTGCGCCACGATTGAACTTAAGCATAATCTTATAGAAAATTATATAATACAAATACTAAGCTTTGTATTTTTATATAACAAAAGAGATATCGTTAAACTTTTTCAATAGTCCAACCAAGTTCTAACCACGCGGTTACGCTCCAAGTTGCGATACAACTTGCCAGTACTTGTATGTATGACATTGTTGAAATCGCTTTGATATTCAATTTAGAAGTTGTTCGTGTTTTGATACATACGAGAAGATACTAACTATATGTTCTATTCATACAAGCTAGTATAATAGTTGAATTATTTTTATATTGCTGGAATGGATACTGGTATAGGCAAATATATTTACTTTTATTTAAATATTATTTTTGTCTAAAAAAAAAACAGGTTCACGCTGTATTCCGCACACAACAGGATAGGCAGAGGGGAACTAGTGTTAAGACACTGCCGTTCCCAACTTTCCGCCGAGTTCTGGAGTCATTGCGTGATTGCTTTTCCTCCACACAGCCAGTCGATTTTACAATAAATTACTATCATTTCTTTGCTCTGAAAGACAATGAGCGGCGTTGAGTTCCGCCTCTGAAAACAACACATTTCTGAAAATTTTGATCATGAAAATTGAGCTGTAACTGGAAAAAGGAATTTCTTAACACTAAGTTCCCTCTGTCTACCCTGCCAAATGCGGAATACAGCGTGAAGCTAAAAACAATATTATTGGGTACTTACATATTTGTATACTTTTATTGTATGATAAAATCTATCGTAATATATTGTTTCAAGCTTTAATAATACTACACTGAAAGCTGTAACACACGAACGTAAATAAAATCGATTTTAACGGTCGGTTCCTTCTTTATAACATCATAAAAATGTTAGAAAAGCACCTCCGAGAGCCCAATTGAAAAATAAAATGTCTTACATACGACAGCTATGAGTTTACGGATGCGAGAATAAATAATGTTTAACATTTTAATTTTGATAATTATCCTATTTTTATATTATTTGATTCATAGAATTTATATAGATGCCTTCGTAGCACAGTGTCACAGCGTCTGTATATTGTTTGATGATTGATGAGTGCGATCCCCAGTTGTGGAAACTCTACCTGTACAAAAAGGTATGCTATCCTATATACCTTGATTTTATTTAGTATTTTTATAAATTTTACTGTGTTAGTCATACATTTTATATTACCAACATTTTTAATATATACTAAACTATAATGTTAGAAGGTTTCACTGGAATTATAATCTTTTATTGACTTTTAGTCTGTGTATTTTTGATTTTAACAAGATAGCTCTTTTATTAGCGTACAATTGTAAGTTGTAAATTTGAATGAAAGACGAACGTGCGAAACGGAGTGTCTTCACACTAGGCTCCTGCTGCCTGCCGTGCTATGTGCGTACCGGCGTAAAGCTGATTTTGAATGTAGAACCTGTTACCAGCAGAATCAACGGGATAACGTTTATAGTTAACGTAAACGAAATTGGCAGCCGACCACTAGTTTCCTATAAAAAGTCTTTAAATATACTTACACTTACAGCTTATTACATTTGTATCTTAAAAGCTTCCGGCGTATTTAAATGTTTATGTTGAAATAAGCTCCATGTCATGTCATATTCAAATAAAAACTTCTCATATTACTTATGTAGACAAATATAAAGAAGCTGGGTCTAGTTTGTCTTCCTGAGCTTCAAGTTTGTTTGATAATATCGTAGTCCTGGCCATTCTAAAGGACTCTATGTGATTTCTTTTTGATAATGCTATATTTTTGTAATTTACTTTTAAAAGTCTATAGTATTTTTTTATTCTGATTTTGTAGGTTCACTTTGTATCCCCATATAGCAGAGTAGATGAGGGAATCTAATGGTTAAACATTACAATCTCCACTTTCTGCTTCATTTTTTAGTTGCGTAGTTAAGTAATAATAATAAAAATTTACATTATTAAATATATTCATTTTCCCGCTTAGGCATCGAACGAAAAAACCACACATACAGTATAAATGTAAGTTACAATCTACTGTGCATAAATATTAGTAACAATCTACTTTCACACAAGTGAAAGTAACTCAAATTAACAATATTGAGAAAATACGGAGAGTTTGTTTAATACTCTACCCCTAATTGTATCAAACGCACATTCACTGACTTTGCTTCATTAAAACACTTGTTCTTGGTGAAGAGGCTTTCTTCGAGGATCATTGTATATGTTCTAAGTTGAGAAATATAGCGATTATGTTTCATATTTTCATTTTTAGTCAGTTTTACTTATATTAATATAAATAAATAAAGCTGCCGTAACACAGCGTCTAATTGCAAATGCGACTGAGGTGAGTTTGATTCCCACTCGGAGGAATGAAATATTGTCTTACCTGAGTCTGGAAAAGAAAGTAGAGCGTGGTACTTAATGTTTCCCGAAAATTGGGCAAAAAGGAAACAGAATATCTAAACACATAGTTCCTTCTGCCTACCCTGCTATATACGGAATACAACTTGTAGCTATAAAAATATATATTCCTTTCAATAATGATTGATTGGATCTGTGCACTCACTACTTTTGATTGAATTGCGGTTTTGTTCATAATATTTAAGAAAACAAAAACTATTATACTTATCTATAAAACGTATAAGAATTTAAACTATATTTATAGCGGAAATTTGTAAAAATCTTCTTAAAGAGATCCTAACAACATAAATAAGTTGCAACAAGCGTATACAAATTCCGACGTAGCTTGATGAGAATGTATAACTTAGTGGTCAGAGCGCCTGGTCGGTTTCGAGGAGGCGCGGGTTTGAGTCCCGCTACGTGCAAATTTGTATTACGCTTTCTTAATAAGTATTTTTCTTTCCTAAGCGTGGAATAACACTTTAAAAATGTTAAAAGAACCAAAAACTATTGTTTCCAATTCTATCTTGGAACTCTCTTGTAACATACGGCTCAACTTTAAAACACATTCAACGGCCGTTAGCTACGCTCCGGTGCTTGTAGTTAACAAGCTTGATTTTCTTACCTACATCCACGTTTATACCATGTAGTCCATGTTCATGTAATTATTTTGTATATTACTAGTTTTTAAGATGTATAATAAATGTTATGTCTTTCTTCTTTCGAAGATGGGTTTCCAAGCTGCAGCTTATCTTGCTTCTTCTTCTTCAAAAAAAGTATTTTAATGTAAAGTTTTATAATAACTTAATATACAATCGTTTTGGTACCAAAGAAAAGAAAATATGTTTAGTTAATTTTTATTTTTATATTTATAAAGTAAGAATGATTGGATAGAGAGACAGCCTTGGTTGACTTTTGAAAACAATGTCGATGTAACTGGAGAAACTTTACATAATAAGAATGAGAAATGCCCCGGTGGGCATGTATAAAGAAGTTGATGACAGAAGATACGGCGAAAGAGGCATGTAGAGACCGTCCCCGTTGGCTCTTTCGTTACGTTCTCTCTGGCTACCCCGCAGTAATGTATAGAAAACGATCAAATGTGGACTACATTTTATGGGAAGTACAAAACTATATCTTTTCATTTCCTTCTTTGACTTAGAAGCTTGATTTTGTGTGGTCCAATGGACAGTAGATCTAAATATTTGATATTAATTTCAGATTATTATATTTTCTACGGAACCCTAAAAACAATATATATATATATATATATATATATATATATATATATATATATATATATATATATATATATATATATATATATATGTACTTACAATATATATACTTATGATACATTGTACATATAGTGCTGCTTCATGCTACAATATCGCATTCAGCCAAACGCAATAGAACTAGGCCACTATAAAGCCTTATACAACATTTCGTTCATCTTTACATTTACATATCCTATATATTGAATTGAGTATAAGGCAAAATGCTGATGGAGAAGTAAACAATACGGAACACGACTCTACCTATCTACCCATATCTATACTAATATTCAACACTGTTCATTTGAGGGTTGTACCCTCGCTGGCTTAATGAGCGTTGCGCCATTGCAGCTCCTTTTTTCCTACGAAACAAAAACATCCACCTCATGAATGCTACCCCGCAATATACCTGTATTTTTGTCTACATTCCTACCTGTACTTGTGCCTAGATTTAGCCTACTTGGCCAGGATGTTCAAACATACATACATCCTAATTGGATATCTTTGTATGGAAATGCAACAAGCTGCTTACGTAAGTACGTTAGGTTCTTAATTATAAGGCATTCTCGTATGTTTGTGAATTCGTTAGCTCAGTTTCAGTTGGGAGTGTGTGGGAGTGGTAAAGTATCTAAATTGTGTGTCATAATGCCTTTTATATATTATTTTTGTTTTTAGAGATAGGTTTACGTTTAAACGAATATAACTGGTAATAGGTCATAAAGTAGTCTGTAATTATTATTATTTTAATATGGTCACAAATAAAAATAAGAATTTATACTTAAAAGCCAAGGCCAGTTTGAGGCCAGTCGTGGTGCACTGGCAAAAGTGCGATTAAACGCGACATGTTGTGGATTTGGTTGCCATTTGAGGAAATAAAATATTTTATATTTTAATTTTCTCGCTCTGGTAACGGGCTTAACTCAACTGAACCAACAATGCCTCAAGAATTCGGCGGAAAATGCAGAAAATGGAGAAAGAAATCTTAATGGGAAACGGAGTGTCTTAACACTAGCTTCCCGAGTTCCCTCTATCTGCTCTGCCTTATGTGGAATACAGCATGAAACCGAAAAAAAACTAAATTAATAAAAGCTATGTCTTTAAATTAAATTAAAAAATCGCAAAGAAAATATGTAGAAACGTGAACTTACGTACTCATATTCAAAACAGGGTAATTTAGTTCGGAGGCCAGATTTGAGGGACCATTACGGCCGCGACAAATTAGTTCATTACCTTGTTCAACAAAATGTTGCTCGAGCCACTATAAAGAGATCCTGAGCGCCCTTGTAGAGTACGGGGAAAAATAACAAGGCACATTGGTCCATTGAAAGAGGTCAAACAAGAGTGGTCGTACAGCTCTTTACTTCTCATTGGTCGACGTCATTTGTTTCTTACAAAATATTATGTAGCGTTTGTTGGTAATGTTAGCTATAACGGTTAATGTCAATGGAACAGTTAGTGTGATTAAGTTTGTAGGCCTATATAGTGTTTAAATAGCGAGGAAAAGAAATATTAATTGAATTTATTCCTAGGAAATTTGATTAAGAATTATTAGGCATCTATTTATTGGTGAATTATATTTCTAATGTAGGGAAAGGAAGTTCTGAATACTAAGTTCTGTCTTGTATGCAGGAATCAACGTGTTTAGCTTAGCTTTATAAATTATGACACATATTATGGCAAATAGAGTGATTTAACACTAAAAAGAAATTACTACTTAAAACAAATGTAGAGGATGTATCAAAGCTAAACACATTTTAAAAAACCTTAACAAAAGCTTTTAAGCTTTCAGCTTTCAAAGCTTATTTTACTCAACCATCTACATATAAAATCAACGCCGGGCTTTGCTTCGACATCAGAGCAAAGAAATGAAAATAATAAAATATTTAATTTCTTCGAATGGGGATCGAACTTATAACCTGTCGTGTTTACAGTAACATGCTTGTGCTTCTGCACCATCACGGATCTCAACTGATATTTATAACTTGAATATGTATATTTTATTTATAGTACTCAAATGTAATACTTTCAGTTATATTTCCAAGTGGATTTCATACAGACGCTACATATTGTATGATGTCAGGAAAACGTAGATTGCTTTACTGGAAAGCTATGGGAACATATTTTTACTACTGAAATGGTTTAAAATAACCTTTGGTAGGTTTATGTATATGTTATTTCTTATTCTTAATTTTGGTATATTTTTATAGTTTCCGTAATAGGTATTTATAAATTGTGAGGCCGTCGTGGCGCAGTGGTGCAGTATATCTTTAAATGTTACGGTTTGGGTTCGATTTCCAGTGGAGGGATGAATTAAATATTTTTCCCCGCTTTGGTAACAAGACAAAGCGCGTCATTGAGTTCTGAAACTCGACTTCAGAGCGAAGGTATGAAAATATTTAATTTACTCGAGTTGAGATCGAATCCAAAACCAGTCGTGTTTACAGACTCACACTCGTGCCCCTGCGCCACTACTGACCGCTATGTGCTATTTGAAATATTTAAAAACTTAATTAAAATATTTTAAATTGTTGACGTGTCTAGCTTAGACTAGACAAAGGCGAAAGAAAAGAATGAAAATTGAAAAGGAGAAAGTTATTAATTCCTCATTGGAGATTATATTCAGAAGAACTGGTAATTCTAGAAATGCAAGCTTTTAAATAATTTCTTTTTTTGGCTGATTGCAACGCTGCTTAGATTTTCTTTCGAAAGTTTCGATTTGTGAATTTATCTGGTGGGTTTATTTTTACGTGATATTTTAAAGTACATATAATTAAATCGGGCAACGTATGAAAAATTTAAAATAGCGAGGCTCACACCCGCACCTTTTTTTTTCAATTCAATTCTCATACGTTTTCCGAAATATTTTTCTATCCTTAATGTGATTGCACTTTGAAAAAATAAATAAGGATGTAATTTAAAATAAATCAAAATAAAATTGAGCAGATATGCTTATTTTTCTAAATAATCAATATTTTTGTAGCGAAGCTTCATGATTTTTTTATATATAATAGTTTTTAACGACTTTATAATAAAGTAGGTATTAGGTATGCCGTAGCGGAATATAAACACGTAGCCTAATTGGCTACAACACTACGGCGTGTAATCCAACGTGGGTTAAATTTCTTGTACGTTCGAAATTGTATATTAAATTTTAAAAGGTTTTTAATGCACAGAAAAATATATTTAATATGAATTGAAACTGACTTGAAATCATACTAATATGCACAAACTTCAACGCAAAGTAAAGGAAATTGAAAAATAATATATGAAATTATTGAAGGCTAATTAATGTACTACCTAATTACTGCGCTTTGAAGCTCTCGTGGCGCGAAAGGTCAGCCTTATATTTATAGTAAATATATTTAAATTATTTTAGATTCCCTGCGCTACTAGGACAATACGCTGGAAAAAGCATAAAGGTGGAAAAAAATAGGAATTTCTTAAATATGATTTTTTTAAATACTTATTTAGAAAACTAATAAATATTTGAACGTAGCGGGAGTCTAACCTGCGCCTTCTGGAAACCGACCAGGCTATTCGACCACTAAGCCATACGTTCTCATCAAACTATGTCAAAATTTTTATACGCTTGTTACAACTTATTAAAATTTTTACACGTTTTCTAAATAAGTATTTTTCTTTCCTAAGTGTGGGATAACAATTTAAAAATAAAATGTTAAAAATATTTATGAATTTCTTGCGAGATACTTAGCGAGGGCAGCGATAGCGAAACAAGACAGTAGTATTTTCACTTTCCCTCGCATCATTAGTGTATATTTTTAGTTGCCACTTTGATAATGATGGAAACTATGAAAAAAAAATTAAAAAAAACGTCTTTAATATTAGTATATTTTTGTAACTATTGTACTGTGTGTGTGTACTATGATTTTTTTTGTTTGAAACGACGTATTTGGTTTTTTAATATTACAGATTGACATGGGTGGAATATATTTTATTAAAATATCCATTTCGCATATCCTCAATGATTATTTGGTTTAAGAGAAACCTACTGATTTCTAAATCATTCATATTTTCATTTACACATGAAACGTAAAACTAGCATATGATTATAATATCAAAAGTGCCGTTTGTGCCGTGTGATCCCGGCCTAGAATAGGATCATCCTGGTACTGGTGGTGTCGTAAGAGGCGACTAAAGTACGTGTGGTAGAGTCACGTCGTCAGCAATGGCGACACGCATCGGCAGACTTGACCGGATCATTACCACCCCCGGCATTTAAAACCGGCGTGAAGTAGTGGCTTTATGCCACTGCGTTTCGCATCAGGTAATGCCGGGCCCCGGCGCCCAACCCATCTTATAGGCCGGCAACGCACCTGTAGCTCCTCTGGGGTTGCACGGAGTCGTGGGCGGCGGTAATCACTTACCATCAGGTGACCCGCACGCTCGTTTGCCGTGTCTTTTTCCATAAAAAAAAAAAAAAAAAGTATTCAAAATGCATTTTTAATGTTTATAGATACTTCATATGAATTTCTAAATATATAAAAGCTCTCCGAGATGAACTACCAGTTTGTTAAATTTTCACATAATAACAACGCCACTTTGTAATGCCAATGAATATATTATATTATAACGTGGAACTGTGGTTCATTCAGTACAATGTAACTTTATGGGCTCATGGAATGTTAACTAAACAATATTGTTCTATTCGAGTATAGCTTGCTTGCCTAACTTCCGTGGGTAATATTCCGTGTAGTCTGAGAAGCGACTGTCTTAGTACGTACTTTACCTGTGCAAAGATTGAAGTTGATTGTTTAAATACATTTAAGATCATTCATTTATGAATAAATGCCTCTTACACTTTTAGGCCCGCAAATATTATTTACCGTTTCCAATACCTATAGATTGACTGGAAGAAATCTTACTATTTTTTCTATAAATGTGTATTATAAAGTACAATAATTACTATAAAAATTTATTTATAAAAGCACTCAGTAATTCATAATATATACATACATATATCTCTAAATAATTGCTTATTGCATTTTTAAACTTTTTTTACTCCTAATTTGTAGTTATATATCTTAATAGTTTAATTCAACACTTCAACTATTAAATAAAATGTTATATAAATATATATTTTTTCATTCTTTTTTATTTTTATTTTTTTATGTCTAATAGAGATCTGACATAAGCTAACTTTATCCCTTGGACTATAGTTAGTTAGCACTAAAACAAGATTATTAGGGATATATTGAAATAGTTGTTAGTAATAAATCACACTTAAACTTGACTCAGTTGTAGCGCATAAAAGCTATATACTATATACTAGCACAAGTAAATATAAATTCTTTTATTATAAAATGTATGTACATATTTACATATAATGATTTTTTAACAATTCCGGCTTATGTAATTGTTACATTAGAAGTTTCTTTTTTTTAATAAAAAAGGAGATTATTTGCTTAATTTTTATGTTTATTATAACATTATAATGTAGAATTGGATAATATTTGAACATTATTATATATTTATTTAGGCTTCCAACTTTCAACTTACCTATATTTATGTTTCCCACCAATTTTGAAAACTACAAGTCGTATCGAAATTGTTATACCTATATTTTGTTAAATGATTTGAATTCATTCATTCGTTGTTCATAATGGATGAGTGGTAAATTTAAAACAATTTTAGTATTTAATAAAGTTTCTAATTTTATTTATTATAAACAAATTTGGCTTAATCAATACTTACTTTAGTATTTTTTATAAAATATTGAGGACGAAAATTTAGGTACTACGAATATGAAAGCTGAAACTTTACCGCTAAAAGCCTTTCCAATTTGAATATTAATGTAACGTATTATGGAAACAAAATTACTAATATTATTAAATGCCAAATTGGTTTTATTATCAAAACCTGTTTTATACCTCAAACCATATGACGTGTTAAAAAAATGTCTACCTTTTCTACTCCTGGCAAAAACTTTTTAGATCGGAGTAGGTTAAGAAAATAGAGAAAGTTACGATATAGACAACACATGCAAAATACTCAGCAAAATGAGAAAAAATTGTTCTCAATATATTTTTTCTACACTTATATCCAAAGAAATGGCGTCTCATATGATTATTTATGATTTCCAACGACGTATACGTATATAGATATTTAGAGAAGAAAAAAAAAAGCTTTTTTTTTCACCCGCAAAGAGCTACATTGATTTTTATTAGCCAAGTTTAAATAATTCCTACTAGAGATGTGTAGAGTAGCTTAGCACTCTTCTAAGAACACTATAAAACAGTAAACAATAAAATTGTAAAAAATCACAGACCGTCCTATAAATTTATATTTTAATAACGGCCAGAGTGCTAGTGCTCTAGATCACCTACTTAAAACGTGTCGCCCAAATCGGCGGAAAGTGAAAAACGAGTCTTGACGCTATGTCACAGTTTCCGCCTTATTTAAAAAAATTTAGGATATTTTCTTGATTGGTTATAATTAAGGTGTTCAACGTTTTTTTGCTAATACTAATAGGAATGACACAAGCGTGTGACTGTAAGCGCGACAGGTTGTAAGCCAGATTTCTAATCAGAATAATGCTATATTTATTGTATCTCAATACCTCCAGAATGCAGCGGAAAGTAGACAGCGAATCCTACCCTGCTGCATACAAGATACAGCGTAAAGCTGAAATAATAACAATCTTTATATGAAAATCGAGTCATTGTGGCGCAGTGGTATAGTATCTACATATAAACGCATTGCTTGTGTTCGAAACCTACTCGGAGAATTAATTATTGAAATTTTTCCGCTACGACAAAACAAATTGCTTTATTCAGTTTAAATCAAGCAAGAGATGGAGAAAAAAGTGTCTTTATATTACATTCTCACTGCCCATCTTTATTGTTCATAAATATTCTTGTTATTACCATACTTACTTAACTACATAATTCATCTCGCACACGATCGTCAAAATAAAACTGCCGCTTTAAAAGCTCAATGCGACGAACACATCAAAGCGTACGTAAAAAGGATTCCATTGTACGTCGTAACGCCTGCGCGTCTGCGTTTAGCGTGATTGCATCTGTACTGTTGCGAATTTTCGTTTTTTCCTTTTGGATTTACCTTATTGGAGTGGCATTTTTTGGATGTGTGCTTATTTAGAAAATGTTTTGAACTTTTGATGTGGCGAGATTTGAACCTGTGTCACGCCTCTTGGAAACTGTAGTCTAGCGTTTTGACCACTATGCCAAACGTTCTTTTCAAATTAAGTCAAAATTCTTACATGCTTTTACAATTTACTTACTTTATATGCGTTGATTTAGTTTAAAATAAAGTATTTTATCTTTTCTAAGTCGATTCGTGTGATTGTCCTTTCACTTTACTGATCCGGGGACTTCAACGCCGCTAAGCATGATAATAAAAAATAGCTTAAATATATAATAATTATTTACTTTCTATTTCCCTCCGGGTTATGAAAAGGTAATAAATAAGAGCTGTGTCACGCCACATGACCAGAAGTCTCTGAGATCAGTTCGATCAACCAACGAAACTGGTTAAATATAATATTAGTATAGATCAATATAGAAACTATAAATTTTAATAATAATGTATAGCATCTAATAATAATGTATAGCAACTTGTCACCTTAAATCACTATATGCAGCTAGAATAAGATTTATTATAACTATCAAATAAATATCATAACTGATATAGACGTATAAAGCAAATGCAATAAATCATTTGCCTATATTCCCCATACGGTTGTAGATCCGTATTATATGTGACCCGAGATTGAAGTAAATATTTACATTTGGTGATTCATCCGAAATACGGAATTTATATATGAAAGGGCCATCTTGGCGCAATAGGACAAAGTCAGTCTTTAAAAACGACGTTTGCGAGTTGGATCTTCACTTGTGTTAAAAGGAAAAACTTTATTTCATAACTTTTTTTGCTTCATCCTGTATCTCGCACATACCAGACTAGGTAGAGGTATTGGAAGGATCATCCCGATCCCATTGAGACACTTCTGTTTCCCAATTTATGCCGAATTCTTGAGGCATTGCGTGTTGACTAGTGAAACTTAACACCGCGCTTTTCTTTTTTATCAGAATGAGAAAATGAAAATATTAAATACTCCATTCCGAGTGAAATCTATCCATCCATCCACTCACGATCCTAAATATCAAATTGCGCTATATGGATTTAATATTCATAACAAACAGACATACTTCGAATAGCTTGCAAGAACAGTAATATATATATTATGTTGAAATGATTTTATGGCAGTTGCTAATTTGAGCTCACAGTTGCTCCTGTAACGGTTTTATTATGTAAATATAAACGAATATCAGACCAACTTGTGACACGTGCCTAAATATTTATACTATAATTTTTACTTTGTTTTAAAACGATATAGCCGAACAGTATTATAGAGTAGCTGAAAGTATTGTGAAAGTACATAAAAATGAAAAAATTAAATCGAAGTAGTCGGAACTAGAGGGAGTAGAAAAATGTATCACTTAATTGTCTTTATGTATCTTTAAAAGTTATGAGAGATAACGAAATATATTTTTTTAAGTCCACGCTGATTTTGATTTTGATTTTAAGTCCACGCTGTATCCTGTTTACAGGGCATTAAAATTAAAAAGTTTAAATATTTCATTGCCTCGAGCTGGAATCGAAACCACAACCATCGGTATGCCTACTTGACTTTATACGTTACACGCGAAAAAATAAGCGAACAAAAAAATTATTATATTCTCACTATATGCCAGAAATTCTTATACATTTTACTTTTATTTATAACATCCATATATTTGTAGATGAATCAGCGCGTCTGATAGGCATGCAGGATAAATGAAATATTTTTTCCTTTCACTGAAAAACTGGCAAAGCGACATATGAATGGGCATATTTAATAAATAAACTGTTCATATCGGAAATGAATTCACGTGCGTTACTTGTAGCATAATTTTGAACCTTATATAGATTTGTATGTTGTATGTAACAGACGGAGGGTAGAGCAGGGCTAATTGAACATAGATGTAAGTAATGCAATTAAAATATATCGCAAATTATGTTCCGTACAAAAAAATATTCAGTAGCAGAAAGAAAATTATTTTTCTATCAGTTTCGTAAATAAGGTATTTTTTGAGGAATTATTTATCAGTAAAGTAAAAAAATGGTCAAATAGCCCCGCCCTACCCTACGCTATTACTCATATGATATAGAATTTTATCTTAATGATATTCCATATTGGAATGGTTCTACTAACAGACTTAAATAGATACTGATTGCTTCATCAAGCGCGTCGTTGAGTTCCGCCGCTAAACACACAATGCCTATAAAATTCGGCGGTTTTAAAATTAATAATAAGAATTTTATGAAATAACAAGAAAAGGGTATAAGAATATAATTTTTCTTGATTTATGCTTGAGATTTGCAGGCTTGCAATTGGTTGTATTGTTATGAAGTTATTATTGTTTCTTACATTGTTCTGGCTGTGTCATTCCCATTCTTCTTTGAGATCCCTTTTTAATTTGTTATTACAAACTGCCTTTATATCGCTGTCCCTTTTTAAGAATATGTACAGCTTATTATATATAATCACCCAATTATTTGAACTACTTAAGAAAAAAATGAATAAGCATTTATTGAGATATTAAGACATAATTTTGTTTGTGGCTTTTGAGTATATCCTATTAAAATTAATGGATATGTACTACCTATAATATTAAAAGGTGAATATTAAAACTTTTATAAAAAATGTCTAAATATTGAATCTGAAGTATTTAAGCGAACATTGAACAAGTCCCAATTGCCAATCGTTTGACTCTTGCCTACTTAACAAAAATAAACAAAGGCACTCAAAAACATTCTGATAACCTCGAACTATAGTATATATTCATCTTTCGTTACGACATTGTTCCGACTAAGAAATCTCCCTTTAGCGTATTGTAGTGTCGTACATTTTCAGTAATGCTTGTTTTTAACCGCCTCGTAATCGTAAACCGTTTCGCGTAAGCCGCTACATATGGGCGCGTCGTCGTAAATCTGGCCAGCCCGCTGATGACACCTCCACTTTCTTTGTTTGTGTAAATTGTTTTAGCTTAATAGGTAATTTTGTTTAGTTTATATTTTAAGCGTCCTACTAATTTACTTGGGTCGTTCTAGTTGTCTTGATGTGGTGGAGTTTCTTCTCGAAGAATTATGTTTCGTTGCAATTCTAGTTTTGAGTGCTTGGATTTATTTCTGTCATCGTCCAGATTGAGTATGTGGCGTGAGGCAGCGCGACGATGTTAATGATACGACACCGAATATTCAACTCTTTTTATTACATATTTAAATCGGTTATTTACACGCTACAAAACAATAGCGGCAAATAATAACACAATTGTATTTGTAGCGAATAAATTAAGGTTGCTGATATAGCATGTCTACAAATGTTGTTTCTAATCAATATTAATGATTGTGCAATACCCCTACAAGTATTTAGGAAAAAAGAAAATTCCAGAGATTTGACTGTAGAAAACAAACCATTTTTAAATCGAAAAATGGTCCTTGAAATATATATATTTATTCAAATTAGATTTAAATCTTTAGTATCCTGTGCAACGATAGGTAAGGGTTGCCTCAAATCTAATTTCAGCGTTATGCATAGTATCACACTGCGCGCTTCCGTCCGATGCCAGCCTTTTACGTGTGTCATCACCCTACATAGCTGGAGGTCATCCTAGACCACGTTAAAAACGTAGCTTACCATTTGCGATTTAGTGACTTAAAATGTTCCTTCTAATAAATTTGAATCCATAACCAGTACCTACTAAGTAATCTTAAATAGACCCTGACCAGCATCAAACTAAGAATATATTATATAAAATCTAACGTCCAGGAAAACAGCATTTCCTTGGTGTGTGAAAGCAAAATTATTTGCAATATAAACAAACGAACACGTGTTAAATCAGTGCAATTACAAGATAATGGTATACCGTTTGATATGTTCGAGTCAGAAAGCTGGCAAGGATATTTCAAACGATAGACTGAAATAACCTCAAAATTTTGCGTTATGAATTCAATACTCGTCCGTTCAAATGAAGATGGATCACCCGTCCATGTTTGCATAGGACCGTCCCGAGCGATTTGTAATTTTCCTTTTTTATCGTCGCCCTATATCCGTTCAGTTAAATGGGATGATCTTATAGTAACGCCGTACGTGAAGTAGTTGGGTTGGGTTTAACCAGAACAGCCTTTTTATACGATATTTGTAGATACTAATGTAAAATATTTCAGCGATGTTTTTATACAGGATGCCGTCGTGGCGACCAGCGGCTGACTGTTAACGCGAAACGCGTTTGTTTCGTTCGTTTCGTTGGTTCATTTCTCACTCAGGGGATGAATTATTTTGATTTCAGTTACAAAACGTGGCGCTGAGTTCCAGCGCTCCACACGAAATAAGCAATATTTCGAAAATAGTAATATATAGACATAGTAATATATAAACCTATATACACTTCACTAACAACCCCATATATTTTATATTATTATGCCACAGTGTACTTTATCTTCAGAGAACACACGGCGTGTAAAATGATATTGCGCCTAAACACACACGCGTCATCTGATGATATGCTCTATGCAGCTAATAGGTAGAGCGCTCAGAGATTTATTGCTAGTTAACGTCATAATTTAATATAATGTTTGGTTTTCAACAACGTTTAATGTTACTACGGCTGTAAGTAATTAATTTTGGGTGTTATAGTAACCGTTTTAACTATAGATACTATCAAAAGTAGTCAGTTCATATCCCTGGGCGAGGTAAATGTTTATACTAACCATTAATATGCTCATTATGATATTTTAAATAATGTATGTAAATGTGTCTTGTTATAAATATTAGGAAGAATAAAAAATCTAATATTTATATTTTCTTTTACAATTTGAATTAGTAGTAGATTAGGTTGTATGTATCGAGACCAAACTACGAAGGTTGATGGGACTACGATTCTTACTTTAGCTTTGTAGATTCACGCAGTATCCTGCATATAGAGTATTTCGTTCCCCAATTTCTAACCAATTTTTTGTGTCAATTGGCGAACCTCAACGCCATATAGTTTTAGCTTTTAAGCGCTATGTAACGAAAACCAAATTTATTTTGTTTGAACATAAATATAAATGTAATAAGGTTAGTCTATAGTAAGAAATAAAAAATAATAAATCTATAGTAAGAAATAAAAAATAACAATATGTAATGATAATAAAGTTAAGTAAGAAACGGAAAAAGGACTATACTCATACATTACGTCTTGATTTTACTCTAAGTAATTCCTCCCGCCATACATTAGTCATTCCTTTATATGAAACAAAATAACATCGATGAGAAATTACTCATAACCAGATGTTATTCCATAATAATTACAGCGTTATTTATTGCAGTTCTTAACGCTGATATCTAATCGAAAACGATTGATCGATTCGTCGTAACTGAAAGGAAGGCATTCTCTAAGAATTTTAATATAGTTTCATATATTTCTTAACTCATGTCGTGTTTAAATGAAACACGACATAAATTAAGAATTATGCTAAAATTTAGGTATGGGAATACTACCTCTTCACTTCACTCCACTTCGTCTACAAAAATATTGTAGACAAAGTGGAGATAATGTTAAGTCAATCCGTTACGGAACCTAACCTAGGTTCCAGTCGGCACGCGATCGAAATAATCAGTTCATAAAATAATTAATTTTCTGAACTGTATAGCGCAATCACACGCTTTGTCTTGAAAATTGGACAGAAAAACGGAGTGTTTTAACACTAAGTTTTATTTGCTTATTCTGCTGCATGCGAGGATACAGTGAGAGGCTGAAAAAGATTAATGTAAAAAATCGTAACTATATATTAAACGTACTCCAAAGAATTTTATATAAAATAGAAAACTGGTATTAACAAAAGTATATCATTTCGTGATTTATGTTCCAGCAATAGAAAAGTTATCGTATGACAGCAATAAATATGCAGTATAGTGATCTTTTATGTCATAACTTTTAATATTTGTATGTCATGTATAGTCTTCATAGCGGCGCAGTTGTGACGTAACTAACGACGTTTCTTTATGCTTAGGCCGTCGCGGTCCAGTCCACTGTCAGTCTCAAAGCGCGATGCTTGAAAAAAGAAAAAGAAAAGAAGAAGAAGTAGTATCATTTCTTCGTTCTGGTAGCAAGATTATATGGAGCGTTGGGTTCCGCCATTCAACATGCAATATCTCGATAATTTCATTAGGCTGTAGTGGCGAACAGAGTGTCTTAACACTACTTTATCTTTGCTCTGCTATATGCTGAATAGGTACAGCGTGAAGCTTTAAAAAATATATTTTTTTGGTAGATAATTTTCCAGGCTTCAACTTTAAAAGCGAAAATGTGATAGTACTTTTAAATCATCCTTAAGTATATAATTAAAGATTACAATACAAATAGTAAAGTCGCTTGTCAAAACGTCAATGTTCAGGGAATGCTGTCACCGTCAAGTGCACACATGTTCACTTGACAGCTAATATTGCGATATTTTTTTTTATGAACGGAAAAGATATTGCTTTATTGACACTATGATTTTGTTTATTATTATAAATATTCGGAAACGTGTTAGCTGTAGGTTCGCCCCGAGTTTGGGGAAAAGACTTTATTTATTGTTTTTTTTTTAGTTTCACGCTGTATCCCGCATATAGCAGAGTAGACAGAGGGAATCGGACAACCTAGTGTTAAGACACTTTCTTCTCATTAAGACATTGCCACTTCCCTTTACCAATTCAAGTGGAAATCGAATCTACAACCGTCGCGCTAACATTCACTATTTATTACAAAGGATACAGCATATAAAAAATTACAAGCAATTAATTTATTTTATTATTTACATTTCCTTGCTCTGAAAAGTCAAATCACGGAGTTCACGCCACGCAACGTGTAATATTTCAAAATTTGTTACGCTCGTTTTCTCTACTATTAACATAGCGATCTCTCAAAACTTAAACTTATGTTATATTACCAGTAGTTCAATGATAAATAAATCAAGTTTTAATATATATATTTCTTATTTCAGGTAAGCAATGCAGCATAATACAGAAATAATATTAAATCAATGAGCACATCAAATTTTATTTGAATACGCACAGTAAGTACTGAATTGTTACTGATATTGGCTTATTCCCTATAATTGGCAACTAATTAAACTGAATTAATTCTATACAGCGATGACCATTGCTTGGACGTTTTGTATGTATGTTATATTTTTATGTTTATTATTTGTTATTATCAAATTTTATGGTGTATTTCAAATATAGCAGGTAAGGTAGAGGGAACCTAGTCTTATGACACACTGTTCCTCACTCTCCGCCCACTTTTGGAGACAATGCACGTAGATTGGTGGAACTCAACGCTTTGATTGGTTATCAGAGCAAGGTAATGAAAATCGAACCCACGACCGTCGCGTTTACAGTAGCACGCTTGTGCCCCTTGCCCCGTCTGGCTTTCCAAAAATCTAATTACTGATTTATTTATTTACACAAAAATGTTACACACCTGAGGCCAGCCGTGGCGCAGGGGCACAAAGTATGACTGTAAAACCGACTGGTTGTGGGTTCCATCCCCACGGAGAGATGAAATATTTATTTGCAGAATTCGGTAGAAAGTGGGGAAGTTCGCCAGGTTCCTTTTGTCAACCCTGCTTCGTGCGAGATACAGCGTGAAGCTAAAAAATAATTATTTGAATATCTGAATTATTTTATTATCTAAATTAAGTAATATCATTTATTTACCGCGGCCTTAATATTTGCCACTATATTTCGAACACAGAAGATAACGAAGAACAGAGTTTTTTAACATTATGTCTTCTGTCTGACGAGCTAGGTCAAGCGTGAAGCGAACGCGTAAATATCGGTACAAATATATGCACTTCCAAATCTTACTCATTTCCAAATTAAACTCATAACCATGGCATCTACAAATAATTCACTTAATTGATTATTGTTATTATACAAATGGTAATACAATTTATTTTATTATACCCTCCCTGGTTTCACAACCGCAAACAGATCGACTCTAGGCCAAATCATGTTAATCCGTTATATAAATAAGCGAGGACTCGATAGCTTTCAGCCACAATGGATTCCTGAGATGCGACCGACATTGATATTCGAAATCGCTTCAAAGTTAGGGTGACCACATGTTTGTTTTAGGATATGGTTTATATAATGTTTGTTATTATTTGCACGGTTTTTGTGACGGTGTAACGTGACGGTTGTGAATTTGATTCCCACTCGGAATTTATTATGGTTGCAAGATAAGGCGCGGCGTTGAGTTCCATTACTCAATGTCTAGAATATTAGGTGGAAAGTAAGGATACTAACATATGTAATTAACTCTAGGTTCCCTGGACAAAACGTAGCGCACTAAGAAATTTTAATAAGTAGCTTTGATTTACAATAAGTAAAAAAACTACAAAAGTAGTTAAATTCCTCTAACAAAAACGTAATCCTATTTTAAAAATATTTTACCAGAATCGTTACATATTACATGTGTATGTGATTGTTAATAAGCTGTGGCTAACCTAGCATCGAAATGCAAACAATTTGTACTCTGAAATCTCTACAAGAATTCGTCGCCGGATGCTACCTAGCCTTCCTATTAGCGCAGTAGCTTAAAATTTTGTTACACTAAATTGTGTTTTATATCTATCTTATTAAAATTCAAAATCAAAGATATACAAATAACAAAAACTGAAATGTTAATTCCGATATTGGTTGTTTGTGCTAACTAAAATTGTCAACTCTCGTACTTGTCTTAATACAAACAAAATTTGCGATTGTCATTTTTGCTTTGTTTAATTAATTTTTTTTGGATATAAGAGTCAAAAGCGAATAGGAGATCGGTGTGTCTTGACACTACATTCTCTCTGTAATATTCTCAGTAAATTAAAATAAGAAAAAAACCATAAAAGACATTTAATCGTGCACTAAAAAGCAACTCAGGTCTTGGATTATCATAACAACAGGTAGGCCAAGTGCGTAATTGCTAATAAGGCGTGAAGCTGGAAAAATTATAGAATACTTTAGTTTAGATTCACAGTGCTCTAAGTTTTATTTTATTTTTTAGAGAAAGTTTTTATCATAAAACAATGAAGTTTTATTTTTGTTTTATAACACTTTTTTTATAGCTTCACGCTGTATACCGCAAATGCATAGGTGCCCTGTATAAGAGGAAACCAGGGAACCTAGCGTCGCAGATCGTTCTATGAATACATCTGTTTTACTTAGCGAGGCTTACAAAATACATATTGTGGAAGCCCAGCCATTACATCAGGTTTGATAAACCCGAAATCTTCGCTAAGGAAAACAGATATATTCCTAGGATGATCCACGAGGCTTAATATACAAAAGCATCCTAATTTCAATAGAAAGAACGGTTGGAAACTTTCCACAACCTGGGACCCACTCATAGAATCCTTGAAGTCTCTACATCCCACCCTACCTGAGGACATGATACTGTCAGGTTTATTCTACAGGAATCCAGGGTAGTCCGCGAGGAATCGTTGGCGGTAGTGTAAATTCGAACCACCCCTACAGCAATTAATAATCTGAAGCAATCATAAACTATAAATATTAACCCTAAATTGCATATTACAAAATTTACGTCATACAATTTCCCAAGCCGTTGACGTACAGTATTCACTTCGTCGACACTTTCCATTCAATTACCGGCCTGGCTTAATGGTGCTCGACGTCCCGATTTATTTTAACCTCGGCTAGATTTGCAAAGTAAAGCTACTGTGTTCTGTTGCAATATTGATTTAAATCCATGATTTAAAATTTCTCCGTTTTGTATTCTCTGCTTATTTTAAGGATATCGGTGAAGGACGCTTTTTTGTGATCCAGTTCCAAAATTTATTTCTTTCTCGATTAATTTATTTATAGAACTAATTAAAGGAATTTTGCAGATGGAGTTATAGTTTAAATATTTTTTATCGTATAGTGAACATGATATTTAGAAGAACTTTAAGGTTTTTTTTTGTTTTATCATTAGAATATTTGTAACAAAGAGGTCATTTTGACGTATTGATGTACTGTATTTTCAGAGTGATATAAGTTATACTGGTGGAACTCAACGTCGCATTTTATCTTGTTAAGATAAAGGAAATGAAATTAACTTATTCCCTGAGTGAAAATAAAGTATAGTAAGAACGAAAAGTGAAAATCTTTCGTGGTCGTTCGGTATCGTTCGTAGTAAATGAGAGAAGAAGAAGAAGAACAAGAAAGCATTCTGGTAAAACAAACAACGCCTGAATTAGGAGATCTAATATATTCTGGTTCCATAGTACTAGTTTATAGGACTAATTTGTTAGAATTTGAATAAATCTCTTTGTATATCACTAGAACTTGATCATTTTCCTTCCTATCTAAATGTACATGACCTCAGGATTGACCCTAACTATTTTAAGAATAGTCAATTTACGGGCAAATGTATTAAGCTCATACGGACCTACGAAGAACTACAATCGTAACCTTTACGACTACGGTTAAACCGTAGTGACGGAGCTGAGGACGGGTTTTAGGGATGTCACTTTATACTTTATGATTTTGATTAGCTTTTTCTATTTGGAGAATAATTTATAATTTCAATGTCAGTGGAAACTGCAGAATATAGTGTCTTAACACTTAATTAGGTAGGTAAGATAAACTAATTAAAAGTCAGAGGCACGAGAGCAGAAAATAGTTTTTCTTATTTGAATAATATTGCTTTCAGCTTCACGCTCTGCATATAGCGGTGTAGGCAGAAGGAACATACGGTAAAAACACCTTGTTCCTCGTTTATCGCCTAATTTTAGAGATATTATGTGTTGAGAGGTGAAACTAAACGCCGCATTTTGTCTTGTTACCTTGTAAAAGTAAAAAATATTTTTAAGAAAAGTCCTCTAAATATGAAAAATAACCATAAACATTAACATTTAAATAAAACTTGATATCTAAACTTAGAAGAGCTAACCCTACGAACGGGATCTTTTACGACGGCTGTGCCATCTCAGTCGCTGCGACCCTTAAACAACACTAAACTTCGCGCCACAAACGCTTCGCTCATACAATAAAGTGTGTGTTTAAATAAATTTAATTAATGTTAATGTCAAAAGGACTCTAGCTTTGGCTTTGCATAGCAATGAATGCTTTGTGGCGTAGTGGCACAGCGTGTCTTAGTAAACGCGACGAGTATAGGTTTGATTTGTACTCGGAGGAATTAATTTTTTACATTTCCTCTTATTACATCTTGACTTCTGCTATGCTTAGTGTTTTAATTAATAAGTGAAAAATGAAGAACTGAGTGTCTTAACTCTCTTTACCGCTGCTAAAAACATAGCATTTAATTTTTTTGGAAGATATTTTAATGCTAAAACACTTCATTACCTACATTCCGCTTGACTTTGAGTCATTACATGACGATCGTCGGATCCTAACACCGCGCTTTGTTTTACTAGAATGAAAGAATTTAATTTTGAAATATAATCACGCCCCTGAATATTTATTAATCCCTTCTGTAAATAATCATAATCGCTCTGCTCAAGTAAATGAACGATGCCTAAGTTATGTATGTACTCGTATATTTGAGAGAATCTATTGTCTTAGCACTTCGGTTTCCACTTCATTTTTTTTTTCGACATTTTTTCATTGTTGAATTAAATTAAATAACACCAAAACACATAAATTTGCAAGATATTCATGATAAACTATATTAAGATTTAGTTACCCTAATGCTAGATGATTTAAAAATAAACACAGCAACAATCGAGGCCTGGAACAAGAATACGAATGAACTCCAATTGAAATTCCATTTAGCTGGGAACATTCCATTAGTAGCGCCCATATTTTTTCCGCGCCGAATTGCTGGGAGGGCAGCCAGCCATAGCTTTTTTATCAGTATTTAGTCAATATATATATATATATATATATATATATATATATATATATATATATATATATATATATATATATATATGTTTTAAATAGTTTTGTAGTTTAGTTATCACTAATGCTATGTTTGTTTGTATGTACATATAGACATTTACATTAACATATATAGGTAGTTACAATAGATATGTATGTATGTATGTATGTGTATATGTGTAATGAACGCTGTTATAAAAGTCAAATAATTATGTAAGTAAGCTTCTTTTACGTATATTTAATCATTAGGGTTCCGTAGCCAAATGGCAAGAGACGGAACCCTTATAGCCCTCAGTCCATGATTTTACAGTTATTTTACTCGGAGATTACATGTCTTATATTTGAAAGATAGTTATAGTGTATTTTATAAACATTTTTTTATCTCCTTCACGCTGTATCCCGCACATGGCAGAGTAGGCAGAGGGAACCTATAGTTAAGACACTCCGTTCCTCACTTTCTGCTGGAGGCATTTCTTATTGAGTGGCAGAACTGAACGGCGCTTTTTGCCTCGACACCAGAGCGAAGAAATTGAAATATAAATTTAAATAAATATTTCATCTTCTCGAGTGGAGATCGAACCCACAACCAGTAGGTTTTACAGCCTCTAGCCCTATGTGTCCCTGCGCCACGACAGGGCGCTACAAAATGATTCATTGTAAAATGAAATAGTAGGGTAGCACTCCATACATGTAACTAAGATGTGTTATTAGATTGGTTTTTTAAGTGGTATGAAAGATACGTTAAAGTTTTTTGATTATACCAATATTCGCTAAAAAGCATGAAAGAATGCGGGGAAATTAAAATAATTCTTTCCCCCTAGTGGGTATTAAAACCACAACCACCGTGTTTACAATCAAAGGCGGAATCACTGAACGTTTAGAACATTATTAAGAATATTTATATAAAAAAAATTGATAGTTATATCAATAATTGTAACATAGGAGTTGTCGTCACATTAAATAATGGACAGTATGGCTCATGAATGTAACGAACGATTTATAAATGTTGTTTGATGTTTAAATTTATTTTATTTGATTTCTTTATCCTCGATTGTTTTCTGAAACGTGTAATTTTTGTTTAAAAGCTTTTTTTTAGTAATATACATTAGATAAATAAGCATTTAAAAAGACTTGCTACATAGCAAAAACCTGGTATATTTGACGGAATACAAATTATTTAACAATTTTTTGTTGGCTTCACGCGTTATCTCTCTCATAGCAGGGTAGACAGAGGACAGCCATTAAAACTCTTCCACTAATCACTTTCCGCCGGATTCTGGAGGCATTGCGTTTTGAGTGGTGAAACTCAATGCCGCGGCTTGCCTCTTTAGCAGACTGATTAATTGAAAAAAAATCCTCAAGTGGGGATCGAATCCTTTCTAGCATTTTACCATCGTGGCTTATCGAATGGAATCTTTTGCTTTCTCACCTACCTTTACCTTCGTACCGTGCTATTCGGGATAAAGCGTGAAGCTGGAAAAATAATGTTCAATTTTCACTTCTGACGCGACGATATTTTTAACATTTTACATATAAAACCCACCTGATCGACAGACGCTTGTCGAAAATATTCCGTTACAATATTCCGTCAGTCCATAGTAAAGTTTGACGTAAAAACTCAATTTTTGTTTTCCAAGTTTGTGGTATTAAAATTCACATCGTGAAAGAAGTAGCTTCGAACTGAATATTTTGTTGGTGTTTTTTTTATAATGTAGTCTACATAAAGAAAAAATGAAATTTGTAATATTGATGTCGTTACGTATATACGAGTATTTAGATTTAGTATATTTCTAGTTGCCTCCGTTTTTTACAATTTATAAATTACTTTAAAAGAATATATATTTTAAAGTATTATTTGAGTACCCTTTTTTTTCCAAGCAGGGATTGTATGTTTTATGTTAGACATCTATCAAATATTTATATTACAAACATAATTCGTTACCACAATTGTATTCAAACCTCGTTACTACTAGGTTCGAATAAAATCGTGGTAAATTACTGAAATAAACACATAGACCCTCTTAGTTCTAGTCAATAGGTGGTCCTAGCAATAACTTTATATCATTTACCAAATCACTAACATCAAGTACATCCAACTTATTCAAATTACAAAACAATGAATAGAATGGTGTAGAAAGCATATCACTATTTCCTATTAAAATTTGCCTTCCAACATCAAACAAATGATATTGATCATGCTCGTATAACCAAGTCTATTTGATTTGTACTCAGCCATTCGGAATATAAGTCCGTACAAATCGTTATGTACGTGTTCATATTGAATTAGTATCTCTAGTGGGCACATCTGGTTTCGATTATTTAGATGGAATGCCTCTTTTGATTGATTTTGTAGAGGAGAGGTGAAGCGATTTAATTTTTTTTACCTAAACCTCTTGTATTATTATAGCTTTTTTCTTTATAACTTCACGTAGTATCCCGCATGTAGAACGGCAGGCAAAGGGAATCAAGTGTTAGGACATTTCCTAATTTCTTTTCATGAGACCCTTATTTTCGGCTCATTGTATTATTAAATGGCGGAACTTAACACCGCACTTAACTTTAAGTTACCTCTATATACCCCTGTTAATAGGAAACTTTTTAAATTATTATTTTCACTGAACGCTAGCTTTGCTACAGCTTTAGTATACAAATGTATATTTTTTAATCCAATACGAGTTGTAACAATAACATCGCTATATCTTTATTAAAATGCATAGCACACCTATCACGTTGGCTCTACGAGACCTATTCGTATGCTACGGCTGTAAGCTTTATTTATCCAAGCACTGTATCATCTACATATGTATGTGTATGTCTGTATGTGTACCATCATAGACGAAATAAGGTGCAAAATACTAAAAACTGAAAGATATTGGGATTGAGGTAGAATATATTGTGTTTGAAATGTTTTTGTTTATTTGTTTGTATTTGCTGTTTGTAGAGGCTGTCGTACCGCAGCAACGCAGCTTTTGGTTGTAGACGATAGCTTTAAATTCGATTCGAACTTAAGGTAATGAATTATTTTATATTTTCTCGTTCTGATAACAAAATAAAAAGCTGCGTTGAGTTCTGCCACTCAGCATGCAATACTTAAGAATATGTAATGCAAAACTAATAGTGATGCTAAAAATATATATTTTAGTTTCTTTGTCTATATTATATATTGTTTAGCTTCACATTGCACACCGCGTATGACAGGATAGGCAAAGGGAACCTGTGAACCTAGTGTCATGATACTCCGTCCTCCATTAACACACTCCCGTTCCTCACTTACCGCCGAATTCTTGAGGCATTGCCGCGTTGCTAGAGCGAGGAAATAAAAAAATAAACAATTAATTACCTATTATAATGATTATAATCATATTTTTGTCTCTGCGCCACGACTGCCTCGTGTCTCAGTCTCTTCTCTTCCATATAATATATGTAAATGTAATTTTAAAGAGTGCACTATAATATTATTTTAAACAACCATGCAGTGAAGTTAAAGAGGACATACATTTAATATGAACTTGCAAGTATGCTTGTAGAAATAAGAAATATATGTATGAAAATTATTTTTAAGCTTCATTTTACTCTAAATGAATACTTTAGAAATGAACTGTTTTAAGGTTTATATTTTTTTAATATACATTTATTGTATATGCTATTCTGTTGTATGCTTGTTGAAAATAACGAATAACCAAGTATGCGACTACTCAAACGAAAAAAGTCGGTTAAGTGATATAAATAAATGAAAAGTATTTACTGTTGCATTATTTGAGGCTATCGTAGCGCTACGGCGCAGCGTCTAACTGTTAACGCGGCAGTTGGGAATTCACTCCCTAGGGAAAGTGGAATTTGCTATTAACATCCTCGCTCTGGCAACAAGACTGAGCGCGGTGTTGAGTTCCGCCACTAAATGCACCATGTCTTGAAAATTGGGCGAAGATTTACAAACTCACGTCGTAGCAGTCCACTACTGTGCTTTTTTTTAGAAACTTTGTTCCACGCACCACGCAATTGCTTGACGTCCCGCGTGCCTCATCGAACTTACGACTATCGCACTCCAGACCAATTTCTCATTATTAATTAAATACGTAGTGCATATTTATACACAAATTCAATAATTTTATATTTATTTTTGTACAATGTTACCAATTTATATGTACAACTCAAATGTTCCAGGATTATTGGATAAGTGAGGATTATTTCATACAAAACTGAATTCTGATAATAAATTTTCAACCCTGGTGAAATTAAAAAAGTTTTCCATATAAAAAACGATAATTATATAACTACTTCGTTGCTATCTACGCTTGTAGCTTAAAAGTTGCTAAGAGGCTATGTAAAAAATGTCTTACTTGAGATATCTGATGTTATAAATGGTTATAAGTTTGGTTCCCATTTAAGTTATTTTATTTCTCTTTCCACTACTTAGCATGCAATATCTCGATATTGGCCCAAAAGTGCAGAACAGAATGCTTCAACACATGCGGTTCTTCCTACCTACTCCAATATATGAATTTATTTTACATAGCTTATTTTTTTTGGTGCTGTTAAATATATATTTCTGTTGCGATGATAGTGGGTTCAAATTACACTAGAGAGAAATGCATTTTTCATTTCTACTGTGTTGATTAATAAAAAATACTGCGGGTATCTGTTATTAAATACACTATTCCTCTAAACTGAAAGAGAGTAAAACATTTTAATTATATATATACTATAAATTCATAGAGTACATATACAACATTTTTATATAGACTTTTCTTTATTTCAAATATATATATATATATATATATATATATATATATATATATATATATATATATATATATATATATACACATATACCTATCATTTTTAATCTCGTATAATTATTACTTTTGAAACCAATTAATAAGTGCCAGACAGTACTCTACGGCTTAAGAGCAATTCATCTCTCGCATATAATTTGTGGATTTTCATATCATATGAGATTTTAATTCGTATCAGCGGTTAATTTATGAAATATTCAATATTTAAATTCATCTTGTTATATGTATCGAAATTGAATTTGCATAGGATTTTGACCAATGTACATGAAAGTCTCATTAGATTTTGTATAAGAATAATAATAGATATAGTTTATTCAGCTTCACGCTGTATATACTACTACTTACCCTAGGTTCGAATTATTTTGACATTTCGTCTTCTACATTCTGCTTCATTTTCGAAACAGTGCGCGTTGTGGCGTGAACGCAAACGCTGCTTTTGGTCTTATAATTATTTGTTCCCCACTCTCCGCAGAATTGTGTGAGTGGCTCAGTCAAACCCTCCGTGTTGCTGTTTTACCAGATCGGAAGAATAAAAGTATTCAATATATACATTTTCAAACTACCTCAATCAGTAGTATGATGGATTGTTTGTAACAATACAAGGCGTGGCTCTAAATTTTGCTACTCAACACGCAAATTCAAGAAAATTTAGAGGTGCGTCGGGAACGGAGTGACATACCACAAGGTTTTCTCTGCCTACCATGCTATCTGCGGGATAAAGTGTGGATATCTTAGTATTTTTACCTTTTGTATGATTTAGACATATTTTTATTATTTAACATCAACATATAAGACCCGAAAACATCAAAAACATTATGAACACTACATCAATAACGTATGACTGTATAATGTGTGCGTAAGTGCACAAAGTGTGACTGTATAATCGACTGGTTATGGATTCGATCCCCACTCAATGAAATGAAATATTTATTTACATTTACATTTAGTAGCCTCTAGAACTCGGTGGAAAGTCTTAGCACAAGGTTCCCTCTGCCCACCCTGCTGTGTACGGGATACAGCGTGAAGCTGATTTTTTTTACCAATAACGTTACTTCTTTAGATCCCATTAATAATCTCGTACACTCGCTTCCGTTTAATATGTTAAATTTATCTATTATCAACTTATTTCGAGTTGGAGGTCGTCCAAAAATATAATTTACCATACTTTATACTAGAATACATCCATCTTCTCTAGAACAGCAAGTCATTGTCGTTTAACAAAGAAAAATTATAGTGATTGTATTTAATATTTGATAGGTATTTATTGTTTTTTTTATGATATTGTACACTAAGAAAAAAACAATTATAAAACGTGTTTGTTAAGCAGATATTTTTTTTCACTCTGTATCCCGTCTATAGAGGCAGAGAAAACTCAGTGTTGAGAAACTCCGTTCCCCACGCGTCGCCCTACTTTCAAGACAAGATACCTTATTTGGATATTATTTTTATCAGTTTCATGCTGTATCTCGCATACAGCAGCGGTAGGCGCTGGGAACCTAGTGATAAGACACGTCGTTACTTATTTACCGCCGAATTCTTTAGGCATTTTGAGGAGGAGTTCAAGGGCGCGCTTTGCCTCGACATCAGAACGGAAAAATGAAAATATTATATTTCGAGTGGGAATCAAACCCCTCAATACTTTCCTTGTTCCTTCATTACATTCTATGGATAAAAATTATAAATTATATAATTTTAGGTATATAATTATATAATAATATAATTTCATGAATGCTTCCTCTGAAACGAACGGCTAAAAGAGTAAAATATGAAGTGCGGTAGGAAAATGAACACTCGCGTCGATAATCCGCTAAGCCACTTGTCAACAGGAAAGTTTTGGCGTTCCCAATACGTTTTTCAATAAAGGATCCCCTGTTGATATTTGTACGCTTTTTTATGTGAGAATATACATTTTCATTTTGATGTACAATTTACATTTTAAGTTAAGTTATTTTTGGCCGTCGTGTCGCAGTGGAACAATTGAGTTGTGGATTCGATTATCCCCATATAGGCTATAATTATAATCCGATCAAAGAGAGCCAAGTTTAATATCAAATATTTACTGACAAAATAATCGGAAATCTCTACGGGTATCATGTTTTGTGTTTATTCGGAATGTAATTCGACCTCATGAATTGACTCCACAATCTTTACGGTAAAGGCTATATTTATATTTATATTTTAGTTCTACTAACTGTCACTGAACTTATTCTATTAAATATATTTGGATTGATGGTAAAAAAATTGCCAAGTCAAATCTTGCATGGGGCATTGTGCAAGATTTGACTTGGCTATTTTTAATTCAAATACACATTAAGTCGGAACATATTACTATAGTTCACGTATAGTTCCGCTATTCAACACGCAATGCCTCCAGAATTCGGCGGACAGTGAGGAACGGAGTGTCTTAACACTAGGTTCCTTCTACCTACCCTGCTGTGTGCGGGATACAGCGTGAAGCTGATAAAAAGATAAAGATATAGAATATTCCAACGTAGTTAGCAGCCCAAGTTAGCATCCCCGGAACACACCAGTGTCTTTCTACTGCGAGTTGCACTTAGAAAGCCTGAAATTCCTTATCTGAAACACTTGGCATTCGCAAACGTTACGTAACACAGATTTATAGTTAACCGGCCATTTATCCACTCGCCTAGAATGCAGGTACGGTATTTCCGTACCATCCGATTGTAGAGAAAAACGTATAATTGTACTTTAAAAAGAATAGTCATTGTCTTGTTATGACATTCTAATGTTTCGAAAAGTTGTTTATAGTATTAAAAATAAAAGGATGTTTTGTTATTAATCTTTTGTTGTAGCTGAATTTAAACCCACTTTCTTTACCTAGATGTTCTTATCAGGTCATGTCAAAATTCTTGAAAAAAGTCACCTCAAAGAGGGATGGAACCTACTACTATTAAGCCACCCTCATATATTTTTTTACAGATTTACGCTGTATCCTGCATATAGCAGGATAAATAGATGCAATCTGGGAACCCAGTTTTCGTTCGAGTACTCCGTTCCTCATTAACACCTGTTCCCTCCTAATTCTTGATATGTATGTCGATCAGAGCGGAGAAATGAAAATATTAAATATTTTATATCTCCCAGTGGGAATCGTTTATTATTATTTATTTAAATTATCATTGCATGCATGTTCTTCTGCTCCACGACAGCATCAAGATAGGAATATAAGATAATAGTTACAGTATATCCATAATCAGTTAATCTACGTTGAGTGACAAAAATGCATATGTATTTCTCCAGCTTCACGCTGTATCCCGCATGTAACAAGAGAGAAGGACACTAGTTTTAAGACACTACGTTCCTCACTTTCCGCCGAATTCGGAAGGTATTGCATGTTAAGAGGCGAAAAACAACGCCAAGAGCGAATATATGAAAATATTTCACTGCTTCGATTGGAAATCGAACCCACAACATCTCACGCTTACAGTCACACGCTTCTCTACTGTATTTCGTATATTATTTTAGTTATGAATGGGTTCTCCAGAGCGAATCTCTGTGGTTTATCGAATCAAATGAATTGGTTGGGCTTATTCATACTATATTTACACGTCGCTGGTTCCAATACAGTAGTACTCGGGATATTTCGCTACCTAGTGTTTTAGTGCGTGCGTTTGGTTTGGTTTTTTTTTTCAATTTGTTTGGTTCTTATCGAATTCGGCTTACGTATTGTGTAGTATTTAGTAGAATATTATTTGTAAATACCTGAGTTTAGAGGTTATTTGGCGTTGGTCATACAATATTTTTTCATTGTGATGGGTAAGATTGAATGGTTTTATCGTGGGGTAAATATATACATTTGTAGAGGCCTCCTTATGTAGGTATATACGATCGTATAGTGGGACATGCATCGTACTAGATATGTAAGTGAAAATTACATCTAATCTAAACGGGGTAGTCAGAGAGAACGGAGCGCCAAACGCTACGATCAGCTTTACGCTGTCTCCCGCTCACATCAGGGTAGGTAGAGGGAACCTAGTGTTAAGACACTCCGTTCCCCACTTTCCGCCGAAATCTGGAAACATTGTATGTTGAGTGGAAAAATTGAAAGGAAGAAATGAAAATATAAAAAAAAAATGCATTATGATTTCTGTTTTCCGGTCCACTCTGGAGGTACAGCGTAATTAGTGGTATAAATAGAGTTAGAAAGAAATATATATCACAACTTTTCAACAACTAGAAATCAAACCGACTAACATTACACTCACACTTCTCAACTGTACCGCGACAGCTCAAACAATATATTATATTAAAAGCGAGTAATTAAAATTTCCAAGAGCACTTGAAATTAAGATACGTATCATTTAACTCGCTACGTTGTTACAAAGAGTCATACCAACCACGTAGTTCTACACAGAATTTTTTTGACCGAGAAATATATTTAGATAGTCTTCTGTCTGCTAAATTAAAATGTTAATTTTTTTGGTAAATTAGAGACTAATTAAGCGAACTGGTTGGTTTAAATTTGAAGTAGTTTTTTTTTTAGTTTTTGCTCCTTCAAGCTATCACTGGTAATGTGTAATTTGAAAGTTGATTTTTAATTGCAAAGTTTAATTAATTAATTGTTTGTGATTATTAATTAAAGAATAGCAGTCATGTGTAATAATGTAAAGGTATATTTGTGGATAAAATTCAGACGATATGTTATAAATAATTAAGGCTGTCGTGTAATTACAGCGTCTAACTGTAAAAACAACGGTTGTACGATCGATTTGCTCGTTTTGGTTGGGAGACAAAGGGCGGCGTTGAGCTTCGCCACTTAATACACAATGTTTCGAAAAATGAGCAGAAAATTATGCACGGATTGTCTTAATATTAAGTGTTTATCTAGTATTTTTAAAAAATAATTTTAATTTAATATTACTAATTCCCCGATATCCAATCCAGAAGCTTCGCATTTACAGTCGCTCGCTTGTGTCCCTATGCCATGACTACCTCCCTACTCTTACTGTGTAATATTATTCATGTATATTCAATATGTTCCTGCATTTGTTTTAAGCGCGAATGACTTTTAATCCTAAAATAAAAATGTATTTACAAAAATAATAAATATTTTAAAAGAAAAATATTTTAGCATATAATAGCGGCTTAAATGAGAGCTAAAAAAATGTGCTTCAGGTATTAGTATTTGAAACATTGAAATCGTTGATTCTATCCACCAATATGTACTAACGGGATTTTATCCACCAACGTGTACACCTGTTGACGCAGTGGGTATGGGTTCGATGTCCACGCGTGCAGCGTTGTCTGCAATATTAAGCCGAAAGTGGGAAACTGGTGCCTCAAGACTCTATTCTCCCTATCTTCCCTGCTGTGCAAGTAAAGAAAAAGTTTTCGAAATATAGAATTTTAGTAAAATTGTGAATATTTTAGAGATTACCACCCAAATCAGTGTTACGCTTCATAACAATGGCTGCTATGGCACTTCAAACGGCGTGGCTTCGCTTGAAAATAATTCATTTAGAGCAACAGCCCACCGCCAAATGACCCATAAAATCTCTTTGAAACGAGACGTCTTAATGATGTAGGCGTTGCTTATAACTCAAGTTTTTAATGCCCAATATATGTATACATGTGCGTCTCTATGGCTTTTTTATTTCCACGTTGAAATAGTCCCAATAAAATCTATGATCGATTCCAAGAAAAATATATTTCGATTTACGTTTGGTTGTGGAGTGTGTCTATTGACCTATTTTATACGATGGATAAGATGTTTCGATTTCGACGAAGTTTTTGTGAAGGGATTTCAAAGAACCAGCTCTGGTGTAAACGAAGCGTAGTGAGTGAGTGTCTTCACTCAACACATAATGTCTTAAATTCGGGTGGAAAGTAATGGACGGAGTGTATTGACTCTAAGTTGTCACTGTCTCTGGGATTTTTCTGGAAAAATCCTTGGCTCACGGAGATCCGGCCTATTGCGGGCCAAGAGTTCTGGAAGGCTTATTGGGTAGCGAGGGTGGTCCAGGTTTACATAAGTATATAATATAAACTTTTTTTTAGGCCAGTCATAGTGCATGGCCCCAAGCGTGTGAGGCCTTGCTCAACACGCAATGCCTCCAGATTTCAGTGGAAAAAGAGAAGTGGAGTGTCCTAACACTAGGCTACCACTGTCTACTCTACTACATGCGGGAAACAGCTTGAAGCAAAAAATTAAATACTACCGACTACCCAGCGAGGGAATACGTGAAGCAAACAATATAACAAAAACATATATTAATACAATTTTTCCATTTTTCAGGTAATTCATCCTGAAGTATCCACAGTAAATCGCTATCAACAGGTCAGTTAAATACCAGCCAGCCACTGCACCGCACCGCCGCTGAATGCACTCAGATGCAAGCTGATGCTGCCATTGTACGTTACAAATTGTGCATGAAAACGGCTTTGACCTTTTCAAATTCGAGTGAAAAGCGTATTTTTAACAGAGCAAAACATCTACTATTCTACAGTCAGAAATATTTTAGAGAAAGATTTCTGTTTCAAATATATATATTTCTGTCAAATGGAAAGTTTCAGATTAGTTTTTTTAAAATTTTGATGAACATATATCGAGAATTCAGCTAATATTAGAGGAGTGTCATAATATAAGGTTTCTTCTGCTTACCGCTTACACACTTGCTACCGCACAGCAGGTGCGGGAGCAAGCGTGAACAAATCATTTATAAATAAAGAAAAAAAAATCAGCTCCACGTTGCATCCCGCACACAGCAGGGTAGGCAGAGGGAACTTAGTATTAAGAGACTCCGCTCCTTAATTTCCGCCGAGTTCAGAAGGCATTGCCTGTTGAGTGGCAGGACTCAACACCGCGCTTTGCCTCGACACCAGAGCCAAGAAATGAAAATACAAATGTAAATAAATATTTCAATAAATAAATAAATAATTTTCTCATAAAACACAAATATATAATTTTACATTAAAAGAAGACGTTTATTTACATGTCAACATCCCAAATACGAATGTCCAACTCGCGTGTTCAGAAACAAACAAACCATCGCACCGTCGCTAAAGATATTAAGACCAGATAGAGTCCTTCAAAGGTTCCAAAGGTTTCGGTCCTTTTCAAACGAGCTTCTATGAACGTCTTTAATAAGCCAAGGCTCTTCTAAACAGAAGTGAAATTGAAACTTGTCGGTTTCTTTGGAGTCTATGCGAGTGTAATTTGTTCGACGAGATCACTCTATTGATATTATGTTCAATAGACATCGGTCCTGTAGCCTATGCCTATGTACATTTGCTTGTTACTGAAAGAAAATGTATATTTGTAATATATGTACTTTATTATTTAAGGAGGCCAGTCGTGGCGCAGTGGCACGAAGTATGACTGTACAACCGACTGGTTGTGGGTTCGATCCCCACTCGAGGAGATGAAATATTTACATAAATTTATATTTCCATTTCTTCGCTCTGGTGTCGAGGCTAAGCGCGGCGTTGAGTTCTGCCACTCAACACGCAATGCTTCCAGAATTCGGCGGAAAGTGGGGAACGGAGTGTATTAACACTAGGTTCCCTCTGCCTACCCTGCTGTGTGTGGGATACAGCGTGAAGCTGTTTTTGTTTATTATTTAAAGAGGTGTGAGCAGAATATTTTTTTATTATATTGCTATATATTGAAACTTTATACAATTAATATATATTTAAAGTAAAGTATTCACGTTTTGAGAAAATTATCACAAATATATCGGGTCCCTTTCACGCACTTTCTATAATCTTAGTGCTAAATAAAATTATGTACATTGTACATACACGCATATTTTATATAAGGAGAAATATTTAATTAAACATTATATAACATTGACAAGAAAAAAAAGTTATGTGTAGCATCCAACAGAAAATTCCAATAACATATTAATACAAAAATATTTATATTAGGTTCAGGTCATGGCTACGAAATAAACAAAAATCTCATATATTACAAACAATTAAGTGAAACGATAGAATATGAACGGAATTCAAAAATCATGGATCATTTTTAGGGTTCTATATCCCAAGAGAATAAAACTAAACCTTCCTGTGATCACTTTGTTATCTGTCATTTTTTACATGATACTTTGTAGACATTGCAAACATGCGCTACTTTGTCTTGCCTAAGGCGGGAAATAATTCAATTTCTCGAAAAGGAATCGAACTGACAGCCATCATATTTACAATCACACGTTGTCCCACTGCGCCTACACCGGCTTCAATCATCAAAATCATATAGATCCATAAAATTCAAACACGTAACATCTATATTTGTTCTAAAACTCTCGAAGAAAATCCAAATACTAGTAAAAGCTACGAGATTAAGCTCAAAATAATATATTTCTCGTATCAACCCGAGCGTGAATATTGAATTGTCAGTTTTGTTCTCACTTTGTTCTCTATTTTATATACATTAAGATTTCACAACAGTTTGTTTGTACAACGCACTTATTTGAAATGGAAAAAAAGAATTTTGTGAGAGATTATCGTGGCTTTGTTTTTATTTCTAGTTGAACGCATTAACTTTAGTGGTTTTTAGTAGTGGCTTTGTATATGGATGTGATATATAATATTAGTATGAAAGTTTAAATTCAAATCCTCTCTGTTTTAATTACCGTCTTAACTATTATATACTTTTTTGTAGCTTTATAGTGTACTCTCCACAAAGCAGAGTTAAGGGAACCTGGGATCTAATAACGGGATCATAGTGTCTTAACGGTAGGTAGGTCACCTACCGTTAAGGCCCTCCGCTACTATTAAGAAACTTCCATTCCTCACCATACTGCCCATTACTTTGCTAATATAATGGGTAGTAATAAAAAGCATAACCATTATGGTTTAGCCTGGATATATTCTATGTAGATAAATCAGTATATCAATCAAATAATAAATCTATTACTTTATTTTAAAACCATGAGATCGCTGATAATTGATAATAAATGTAACAAAACGTCCTTATAAAAGTTATGTTTTCCTTCAAAAGTACATTTTTGAAAATTGAATCCCTGGTTGTATTTCAAGTAAGCTAGTTCTAAAAACATACCGAAACAGATGATAGGGTCCTATACAGTAGCGTGTGGTGAGATCTGAATAGTCTACCACTAAAGCCGCCGGCTTAACAGTTTAAAAGATCTTTTTCCCCGACCTAGATATCGTCTAAAGAAGATTTTAGTGTAACTTATACGTGTTTGAATCGTATGTGTATAAATGTGAAGACGCTTTATGGTGTCTACATAATCGTAAAAGTAATTTAAATTATTGTAAGTTGAAATATTAAATACATTACCTACGTGAACGCAGATTGCAGACTGTGGGTTCTATTTGCATTCTGGTAACGAGGTGAAGCGCGGCGTTAAGTTCCGCCACTCAACACGCAATGCCTCTAGATTTTAGCAGAAAATGGGAAACAGAAGCGTCTTAATGAGAACGGAGTGTCTTAACACTAGGTTAATATGTCTCCTCTGCCTACCCTGCTATGTTTGGAAAATAGCGTGAAGCTAAAATAAAATCGCTAGTAAGTGTTATTGTTTTTGCTTCACGCTTATTGTTTTTGCTTTTTATTCAGCATGTTTAAAACGTGCATTGAGGAACAACTGGCACAAGAAACTCAAGTTTTTTTTAGCTTTGTATATAAATATTACCCCAAGAGAGATTTGAACGCGCTACGATAATGTAAAATTAATAAATCTATATAAAAAACTCTTCCGTTACTGGGTGTAACTGAGTAAAAATTTGAAATTTAGCATTTATTTAAGTCAAGGTTAAAGTGTTCTATACGCTATGGAGCACTAAGACAGAATTTCTCAAAATTCTTACGAAATCGAAAAAAAATGGGATTATTCACTTTAAAATTGTCATAAACAAAATTGCGGGTGACTACTAGTAATGTAATAAATATGTCGTTTCATATCTTGAATGAAAGCTATTTTTAGCGAACGCGTCTTCTTACGTATATCTTCACTCGTACATACTCTACAGACGTAGGTGTAGGTAGGTATCTATCTATATAGATATTACTACACGAATTGAAGACGCCAGTAATATTATTCGGTAATGGTATAACCATAAAATTTAGTCGTAAATATATTTTCCATGCAAAAATACTGTATTTGTTCAGTGATGTTATAGTTTTTACTTTTTAAATAATAAAAATAATGACATTTTGAATCGATTTTTTACTTGTATGATATTTATTCTCCTTAGAAAAAGATATATTAGTTGTCGTGACGCATTTATACCTCGTCGGCTACAAAATACCTCGTATTTTGTAAAAGCATAAGAACTTCCTACCACGCACCACGGAACAGTGGCCTACCCGCAGCAGTGGCTCCAAGTCGATATGACATGGGTACCTTCAAAAAGCGCGTCTACCTTAAAGGCCGACAACGCACCTTTCAATCTGGTGTTGCACGGGGTACTGGGCGGCGGTAATCACTTACCATCAAGTGAACAGAACGCTCGTTTGCCTCTTCTGTTCAATAAAAAAAGAAAAAAAAATATTTTTGTTGACAAAATATAGAGTTAAGTTATTTAATACAGCAATGATTTACCATTTAACAAATACTAAAATAAAAATACTAAAAAAAGGGTAAATTGAAATTTAACCTTAAGTAAACTCTCTTCAGCATTTCTGAAAAAGGTAATGATAATGATCTAGTCGTACTGATAACGATAATGATGTCCCCCTTTGAGAGTAGAAAAATAAATGGTATTACAGAGTGGTAAGTCACATAGCATTTTTCATTCTGGCACCATTTTCTAAAGATTAATTTTGTTAGATTAAAAGGATTATACGTACATATAAATAAAAGCTTTAACATAAAGAAAATCATACTAATACAATGTTGGCATGGATTTATTTTTTTTTCGAAGTAACGGACGAGTCGTAGTATTGTCGAGCGCGGCTGAATGGGACTGTGACGTTCATGATTTATTTAAAAACCTTAGGGCTAGTACAAACGTGTAAAAATATTGAAATAGAAATAAGAATATCAATATGGTTATCGTATATTGAGGCCGTCGCGTCGTGGCGCAATATAAAATATCTAAAATATATCAACTGCGAACCTTTTATACGCACAACTCTTTATTTCATAAAAATATCTTAATTATAGCTTTACGTTATATTCGGGATAATTAGAGGGAACATATTGATGAATAGTAAAGTCATCTTGTTCTGTTTCCGCTCATTTTTCAAGGTGGATGCTAGAACTCAACGTTTTGTCCGTTACCACATATAAGATATTTATATAATTGGTTCACCCGAGTTGAATTTTATTGAGAATAAGAGAATAAAAATCTATATAGGGTATGTGCTTCCCCTTAGTCACATGTACACATCATCCGGTCGCAGTTTTTCCACGCGCACGCCATGCACAAATCACGCTACGCGGGCATGACTCAAATATTTATTGAGAATTTTAAATGTATACTTTTTTAGCAAGTAGCCAAAAGTCAGTGATTGATGCCTTAAAAGTTTATCGTGGAGGTAAAAAGTAAGTATTATGTGCCTCTAAAAAGCGATTCTTTGATTTACTTCTTGGAAAAATACTTGTGTTATATTTATAATTTTAGAGTTCCGTGCTCATAAAGTCAAACGGTATACCATTACTATATAAAAGAACAGAATAAAAGAAATATTTAATTAACCATATAGGAAACACGATTTTTTGCTCGCTTTTATAGATAATGGTTCGGACGGAACCCTTGGTGCGCGAATCCGACTCGCACTTGGTCGGTTTGCTATTATTTCTTAGTTAAGGTAAGACTTTAATAAGTTTTTCTATTGAAGACGATACGACATGAATGGAATTCATTCATTTAACTATTCAGACGGAAAGTGGAAAACTGAGTATTTACTTTAGTTGAGTGGTGACTGGGGGTCGAACCATAAACTTTTGCATTTTCTATGAAAAACTGCAAGATATAGTCGTTTTTAATTTATAAATTGTATTTACTTGGGAGCCTACCTTATAACAAATGCTCTGTTAGTTCTTATAAATGTAGCATCATTAACTTTGCGATACTGCCTTAACACTAGGTTTACGGGCGTTTCTTATATACCTATCTTTACGACCATCCGTCAAATTGACGGGTGGATGAAAATACGTATTTATTTTTAAAAAATCAATTTATTCAAACTAAATCTGAGTTTAACAATATAAGGCTTCACGTAAAAATAATATACTAATAAGTCAAATTTTTTGTTAAGTTATTACGAAAATGATAACATTAATATAAAGGCTACATATTCATATTTATCGAGGATATTTTTTACATACGTATTGAATTTCTTTTGTGCATTTTCCGCATACGATATGTTTACAATACATACAGCAATTACTGCTTCTATTTTTATTACAGTAGTAATTCAAAAGCACTAGTTACACAACCCGACATAATATTTCTTTTTGTGTAACCAGTAGGCCCTACGATATCTTTGAATATAGTATGAACGGACGGCCTACCCCTAGATTTCACTGCTTTCAGTCTCACCCACCGTGTCCCGTCAACTGCAATTTCATCTTCTTCCATTACATCTCTGGATGTACTTGGAATACTCGTCCTCTCATCCTCGGTGTCAGAACTAGAAATAATCCGCCCTCTTTTCTTGTTACGACGTATATTGAAGAGGTTTCCTTTTCCCTATCCGAAGATCCTTTCATTTCTGCAGTTTCAGTGGATTCAGAATCTTTACTGTAATCATCACTTTCACCTAATTCATATTGATCTTCTTCGTAGGACACCTCAGAACAATCCTCATTGATGTTCGTAATTTTTGTCAATTTCTTATTATATCGCGTGCTTCTACTCACGATTGCTAGAAAAGGGTGATCGGTGAAAGTAAAAAATACCGTGCAAAATTCAACTACCCTATTGTAAAAACTTACAATAAGCGGGTGACTACAATAACCAAAACTTTTGCACACTGTCTTCGAAAAATGTTCTTACCACTGTCTCTGCAGCGATAATACTGAAGACAGCAGGGATTATCGCAGATTCATATCGCAGCCTAACGTCGGCTACCGCAAGCTGTGAAAGTTCCTTGTGTGTGTTGTTTATGTTTGCACCAGCACATGAACTGAATATCTTTTCGATACGATATTAGTCTGCTGCACGCTGTGAGTTTCGAATAACGCGAGGATTTGACACCCGGGCTACACAATTCGTTATCGAGGCGCTATTGAGATTATGAGTTGGGGGCAGGGGTCTTAGACCTTTCTTTTAGTCTTATATTTGCTATTGGAGGTATAATTTTACAAGCGAAGCAAATATATAAGGATTGTTGACGTAATCTGCTAACCCGTCAAATTGACGGGTTCCGTAGAAATAGGTATACAAGATACAATTTTCAAAATTTATAAAGCTTAGGAAAATACTAATTGTGCTTATAAACTCTTTTAATGAAATTATAAATTTACGATGCAAAATAGTTAAGATTAATGCTATGGTTTTTTGCGTGTTTCATTTCAAAGTTTGAAATCCGTCAAATTGACGGGTCCCGTAAACCTAGTGTTAAATGAAGCTCACACTACACTGCGTTCTTGCGCTACGCTGTAAATAATAGTAAATTATTGAAGTGAATTTACAGAAGTTAGATATGATTTTTCTTATTTTGTTTCATATGAATGAACGCGATAATTATAAGTTCAAATCTTACCTTATGCATGTTTTTATATACATTAATAAGACTCCTATAATGTTTGTATAAACAAAAAATATATATTAATATATTGAGACTAGTCGTGGCGTAGGGACACATGCGTGACCGTAAACGTAATTCCCACTCGAGGAACTTGGTGCTTGGTGTCGTAACGAAAGCGCGGCGTTGAGTTCTGCAATGCCTCCTGAACTCGGCGGAAATTAAGGAGCGAAGTGTCACAATACTCCGTCTGCCTAACCTTCCTACATGCGAGATACCGAGTTAAGCTAAAAAAATCCTTCAGTCTCATTACGCCACGACTACCTCAATACGTCAATAATTTACCTTAAATACCTAGTCATTATTTGAAAGTTCTGTCTCCATGCGATAGTAACGCGTCTGTAACACTTTCCTACGTAACGCTGACGTATTTCAGTTCCAGATAGAGATGTTTGCGTCATACAAGATCATATGATTATAATTCAATGTGGTTTAAGAATAAATTGAGTAGAAAATCGAGTTTGTCCGATTTTTTTGTATAGCTTTACGACGTATACCGCATAGCAGGGTAGGCAAAAGAACTAGAACTAAAACACTCCTTTCCCCACCTTGCCCTGAATTTTTGAGGCATTGCGTGTTGTGTGGCAAACTCAACATTGAGTTTTTTGCCTTAGTACCACGCGAAAGGCCCTGGGATCTAACTCACAACCGTCGCGTCACACGCTTATGCTCCAGCGCCATGACGGCCTCTTTGTAAATTCTATTCTTATATTTTTAACATTTTGAATTTTGTTTTACTTTAACGCCTGTTGACCACCAAGAACGGATGGCTATAGCACTCATAGCAGTTGGCTCACTCTCAATCTCACATATAGCACATACTATCTTCACATATAGGGTAAGCAGAGGGAATTTGGAAATCTAGTGTTCACATTAAATAATCCGGTCCCCATTTTTCGCTTAATTCTGGTAATATTGCCTGTAGTATGGGCGGAACTCAACACCGCGCGCCCAGAACGAGGAAATGATACGAGGAGTGGGAATCGAACCCACAACCTAACGCGCTTACAGTCGCACGCTTGTGCCTCTGCATCAATTGCCTCCTCCGGTCATATGAGCTGCTAATTACCACATATTATAAAATACCTTTTTAAATTTACACATAATAGAGAATGAATCACCAGAATCTCGCTGATAATTTTGGAAACTCATTAGTAACTAATATTGCTGTCTTAATCGATGTTACGTCATGTTTATCGGTTCTTTTATGGCACTAGTCATCGCCCGCAACTTTGTTTACGTGGAATTTCAGGTGCAAATAACAAAAACCCGTTGGAAATTTGAAAATTCCTATTTTATTGTTCACTCCTTAACCTAGGTACAGAGCAATTTACAACTGTATAGGGCAAGTAGTTTTGTCTATGCGGTTTCTGTGTGTCACTCGTGACGTTATAAGATGGATCAATTATTATCATTTTAATTCCTATTGCTATAGAAATGGCCGTATTTTGTGCTAATTGGTGCTAAACCAATAAATTACGGCCATGAAAAACCACTTCCCGCGTCATTTAGGACTAATAGCCGGCCAATTTCTAAAATAATAAAATACTTTTTGTCACATTTAGAAACTATAAATACGCACTAACTATCATTTTCACTATTTGGAATGCCATGAAGAAAACATTAGTAGGAGGAGTGCTTCTGTTTGAAAAGTTCTTCTAAATTGATTAGATTGCTTTTGAAGAATTTTAAAAAAGATGATCATACAACATAGTGACTGACTATGGACATGATATTTGTGGGATCAATTCCCAATCGGGGGAATGAGTTGTTTTCGTTTTCTAACCTTAGTAACAAGAAAAAGCACAGCGTAAAATTCTCCTAGCCAAAACGCAATGACACGAAATTCGATCGGAAAGAGAAAAACGAAGTGTCTTAACACTAAGTGACCTGTCTTTCCTGCTATATGCGGGAAACAGCGTGATAATAAAATGATCAGAATTTAAAGCTACATTTCTTGAAGATGTCAGAACTCCTGAACGTAAATAGATTCTTTTTAGAAATTTAATTATCCAAAGAGAATTTAAAAAACAATTAACACTACTTACTTCTATTGCTCTTGTTTAGGTTCTATGTTTATAGTTATGGCCAAAATCTATCGAAATGCAACCTACAAAAGATTTTCTACTAAAACAAAGATATCAGATTCGATTACTGCTCCAAGTAAAACAGATTGATTTGATAGATTGCCTAAATATTCGTATGTTATACAATGTGCTTCGTTGTAATCAATACAAGCAATCACTTTCATTCTAATAATAACAACAATGAAACATTAAGCCTACGAATTTTAACCTTAATTATTTAATCACTGAGACTTTACTCCAAATAACTTATTATGTTATCGTTCAAACTTGTGCGGGATATTGTCCCGCATATGGCTTAGTCCCGACATGTACATACATTCATACATACATATGTACATACGTGTTCCCACCGTTTACTCTCCATTATCGTCTTAGAAGGATTATTCAAAGCCCCCTGTAAACTGACGACGCGTGAACAGAAATACTTGGATATAACATACGCAAATGTTATAATCCTTTGGATTTTTAATGGAGAACTTTTTAATGTTTTTTAAAAATTTTTATAATGTAGTGTTGATGGAGATGAATAAAAGTTCACTTACGGTTAGCACTGAGTATATTCAACACCACTTTAAAGTACATATAGTTTGAACACAAATAATAAATCACGATACAGTTTATACATAAGTCAAACATAAACATATATATAAAAGAGAACAAAATAAATATTCTTTTGAAAGAAAATAATAAAGAAAACAATGGACCGTATGGAAAGTCATCATCGAGTGGCAAGCATCGACTGTTATAATAAAATATGCCGTCGTCAAGGGGGTAGGCGTAAATGTTAGAACGCGGTTCGGGTTGACGGCAGCGGGCGCTTTTATATAAATATACTAAATACGAATACTTACTATAAAATATATAAATTCAATTAAATGTATGTTTGTGTATATAAGTAATAAATAAATAAATTACAATATTGAAATATATAAGTGACATATATTAAATAACATGTAAATATAAATAATAGTTCCCTACAATAACATTAGGTTTTTTTTCAGCACATGCACATAGCAGAATAGGCAGAGCCAACTTGGTATTAAAAACACTCCGTTCTCCATTTTTGAATTCTGAAAGAATTTCGTTTTGAAGGGAACAACTTAACGCCATGTTGTGCCTCGACCTCAAAGCGCAGAATTTAAAATATTAAATATTTTATTAATATACAGATTCCTGATAATTAGGATTCTTATTAGCTTTTACACTTGCTGCTTCGCCCGCATACCACCTATAATACTTTAACTATACTGCATTTCCCAAAAGATTGATACATTCAATCATGAACACTACGTGGTTGTTTGATAGGACGTCATCGGCGTCTAGGGCGCCCCCCGCAGGAGTCGATACTAGCCTTGCGGCCGTAAACAAATCGTTGAACTATTTTGATTTTACATTTTCTTGAAAAATATACGTCTAAGTTACAGGTTTTAAATGCCGAAGATTATCTTCATTGAATTTCCTTATTGATGAAATAACTTTCGCTCGTAAGTTTCAATATACATGTGAAATAAAAATTGATGAAATGAAACCTTAAAGTTTTCAATATTTTTTTTGTCACAAAATACCTTAATGTATATTAAATTTATTTATAAGAGCTTGATATATGGTATCGTGGACTTTTTTTAGAACTATTAAAATTGAATATTTTTGTCATAAAGCGCACTGACATATAATTAACTATTTTTGCAGCGAACGCGCATAAAGCAATTCGATCGCGTTTCATATTAATTATTAATTACGTTATTTAAGGCTAACTAATAATTATACTGTAATGTAGCCTATAACTCCTGAATAATACAGCTTTCATACAATGTTTTGTAAAAGAAAGTAAATCAGACTAGTCGATCCAGAGATATTAGCGTTAAACAAACGAACACACAAACAAACACGCAAACTCTTCCGCTTTATTGTATTAGTAAAGATTTAAAAAAATAAGATTATTTTATATTTGCCTATGTTCAAGAATCGTTTCTTACAAGTCAGAGAGAATCATCATAAAAACATTTATTTGTTCAACTTCTATTTTTTTAAAACCTCCGATAGATAACTATTTATTGTATTTATAAAATACTCATAATTCATAAATTCATTCCAATGGATATAAATATAATGACTGAAAGATATTTGTAAGAGTTTTAAAATATATTTGTAAGAGTTATAGCATTTTTAACATTTGTATATTTATTTTCATACTATTTTACAGAAGCGCAAATCCAATATCAACATTGACCATCCGTACAAAGTTTAAAACTTAATAAAAATAGCTGAACTGTAACAAATTCAGATATATTTAAAGCTAAAAAAAAGTTTTGTTTACATTTCGCTCGCTCCCATCCGCCGTACCTTTTAGGTGGAGTAAATAAATTGTGTTATATACTTTCCATAGGCATTTGCATTATGAGATTGTGAACGAACGTTACTTTCTATTTGTATACCCTCTATATTATGGTTAAGTGGTTTTCTATAAAGCTATTACTGGTTCGATTTGGTTTTAGGAGTATGCAATCAACAGTATGTTTTATGGTCTTACTTACTTAGTTCAAATTTTTGTTTGCAAAGTTTTGTTGCTTGTTTTACTTACTTAGTTCAAATTTCATTGAATAAAATAGATAGATTTGAAAGAATTGGGAAGAAAATAGAGTTATTATATAGAAGGTATTGGTAAAACAGTACAAATTCTCTATGAAAAATAAACCAAAATTTCTCTGACTGAATTAAGAAATCCATCAAGAAAAGGTAAATAAATGCTTAGGAAAAAAATCTCAAATAAACATGTTGTCAAGTAGACTACCGAAATGATTTTTCTTTTCTTTAAAAGTTATTGATTATCACGTTCATTTATTTAGCTGTAGCAAAAACTGTCAGCAATTTTCATATCTGAAAACTGTCACTAAATTTCATATCTCTGCTATTATTTTTTTATTATTTTAGTCTCGCATAAGCAAGGTAAGCAGAAGGAGAGCCTTATTGTTAAAACAAGCCACCTTCCGGGAAATTTTTCAGGCATTGCGTATTAACTTGATACCAAAGAAAAAAAATATATTTTATTCCTTCGAGTGGGAATTGAACAAACTACCGTCGCATTTGTAGTCATATCTAAACTTGTGCCACTGCGCTACGATGACCTCGGCATCTAATATGAAAAAAGGTAAAGCAAAGACACTCAGAAGGCATATTTTAATAATTTCACAGGAAATTTCATTCAACTGCAGATTGTCATTTAGTTTTGACAAGCGTCTATCTTCACTTTAGTAACCATTCATCATGCTCCGACTTTCCTGAACGCACATAAATTTAAAGTGAAATAGATAAATTATTTGTCCGTCTCCATTATGTATGACGATTTGGAAATAATTGAAAATTTAGAAGCTTGTTGTAGTTTATTTTAACAAATGTACCAATTAACGAGGCCGTCGTTTTAATTTGGGACGTGTGTAATTTCCACTGTGTGTGTATGTATTAGCCATCCGTATTGTAGGTTAAATTTTCAAAGAAAAGAAAATATATAATTCTAAGTAAAATCTTTCGAGTGAAATGAAGAGTCACATTTGTCAGCGTATTTAGGATTTTTTAATATGTATCTCTTAATTTAAGGACATTGTTTAGTTTAGTTACAAAATTGAATGCTGAAATTAAATTAATTTAAATATAATCATTCCCTCGCGTGTAAATCTAACCCACAACCATCGCGTTTACAAACTGCTGTGCTAATAATACAAAGCACCAAAATAATACAGCATTGTAAAACGATTCATAGAAGAAAAGAATTTAATACAACAATGGATTTCCAAAGTTTATTATTGAGATTCCGAATCAAACAAAACTACACGACGGACGCCCGTGTTCAACTTTTAATTGAATCCAGTTACCTTCTACGTCGATAGGCGAAACTTCTTTAATAATTACACTCGGATCAGCTGTGCCCTAAGTGAGAAAATGCAGCGATTTTAAATATGGATATTTTTCACATATTTATTTTAATACACTAGTGCTTCACTATGTTTCACTAGTGGTTAGAAAGTAATAAGTCGAAATTCCATCTGCAAGCATCTGTTTTTTCATTGAAACTTATTATTAAAACAAACTAAGATCATCGATTTTACTTATTGCATAAAATTTTTAAATGAAAATGTATGTGGTTAGGTGTTACAAAGATAAATAGTCAAGAGACTTAACGGGGTGATGCCTGAGACATAACAAAAGGAACAAAGGGAGACAATGTCGCAGATGGGAAGATGACGTTAGGAGGATAGCGGACATTTCTTGGACCAGACAAGAACAGAATCGCATTCAGTAACAAGCTCTAGGGGAGGCCTATAGTGGAAAGCAAGAGAATCTTCACGTGCTGGTGTCAAATAGTTAAATATAAGTTATTTGTGATAAATAGGTTATGTTATAGTATTGTGTAAACTTGTGAATAAAGGCTTTGTTATTGTAATGAAGAGTGATGCATGACAATAGAATAGATTACACCAGAATTGCGTGCTGCAATAGTAAGCAGAGATTCAGATTATGGTACATTATTTATACTAACGTTCTGGATTTTTTGGTTTAGATATGAGGCAATAAGATCAAGGGTATATCCTATATTCCATACACGAGTATATTCAAATTATGTCCATCTCTGTGCTAACACTAGTTGTGTATATACTCTCTTATGTGGAGAAAAGAAAAATAACTTTTTTCCGCAAAAAATGGTAGATTTTTCTCAGAATAGTTAAATAATAGAAAATAGATGTAAAATATATTATAAAAGTTTTTTTTCATTTCCGCTCCCACTCAAGCCTTAATACGCATGTTGATTGGCGTGAGTAAGGTGATATCGCTACCGGCACTGCAATTAAAGCAAACTGTCAGACTAATTACATTTTGGAATTATTATATTATTTTCAGTTTTCTGTTTTAATTTATTATACTGTTTTCAATTGTTTTCTGACTTCACTTTATTTACAAACACAAAGAAGTTATAGCTCTTGTTCTTAGCCTTCATTGTTTGTTACACTGAGAGGGGTTTTATATTTTGTTATTGAATTTTCTTGAAACTATAGATTTCAGATTCTTGTAACAATCGTCAAGAACCTAAGAAACTTTTCAGAGTACCCACTCGTTACAAATTACACGTCACTATTTCAACTCAAATATAGTTGAACAAACTGAGAAAATGGGACATGACATTATTTATTGTATTTATTTTATATTTTTACGAAGGAAAATACTGTCGTTTATTTATTTGTTATGTTTAACCGACTTTAATAAAAGAAGGAGGTTACCATTTCGACTGTATTTTTTACTATTTAATAAAAAAATAGAACAAATATCCGGTGTAATAAAGTTAAAATATTAAACAATAATATAACTTTACAGACCAAATTCAACAAAAATTTTATTAAAATTTGGATTTATTTTTTTTATTTATCCCTTTTTTTGTATAGAGATACATATATAAATTATTTTAAAAAAATATGACTACACACTATCAGGACTGATCGATTCAAAGTCCAGGTAAAATATGGAAACCACTTAGGTTTCCAGTTACTTAACTAGGTTTCTTTACTAGACTTTTTATGTATGTATATATACACATAAAAAGTCTTCAGTTGAACACGCTTATTTCAGTGACTATCATCGTCGGTTGTTGGTGTTGTATAGTTTACTTATCAAGAATGGTTTTAGCCTATATTACTACCTTGAGTTAATCATTGCAGTGTTACTTTTACGTTTTACTACAGGATCGAAGCCGCGAGCGAACATATTCAAGTCATTTATATTTTTTAATAATACATTTTAAGATATTTTTTTGCGTACTAAGAACGTACTTTGTAATTTATTACACCAGTCTATTATGCATGTATTTTCAACCCATTATTACCGTAGAAATAAAACCTATTTTGAAACTAACGTAGTCCAGAGCCCCTATCTAATAATATAAAAAGCTCCAGCCTAAAATTTCCCAAGCTATTATCTCGATCATTACCGTCTACCAATTTTTCATGTTAGACATCAACATGGTACGCATTAACACCTAATGACGGGCCATTCTAGTTCAAAGTGCTTGCGATTGAATTTATTTGTGGAGCCTCTTCAGAGCTAGCTGAGATCTCGGAAAATGTAACTTTGTTACTAGATAACGGTAACTAAGTGGAAAACTTGAAATAATGATGTTTTTTACGTATAATTTTGTCGTTATTCGCTTTTTGTTATTTAAACTAATAAATCTTTTTTTAGATAAATATTAGATTACAATAAATTTATTTTTATTTTGTCGCTCTGGTGGATGAATGAGGATTGGACTGTCTAATCACTAGTTCCCTCTGCCTACTCTGTACGGGATAAAGCTTAAAGCTACAATAGATAATAAATCAGCTTCACTCTGTTTCCCGCACACAGCAGCAGGAAACTAATTAAGACACTCCTCAAATGGGAATCGAACCCACATCCAGTCGATTTTTCATTCACACTATGTGCCTCTGCGCGTCGACTGGCCTCTGGAGACAAAAAATATTAATTAACTGATATATAAAAACTACCTATTATACATATTTACACAAAATATTGAATTTTATACAAAAATGAATTTCATACAAAAATACCGTATTAACATACTGCCAATATTTCTCACAGTAAGCAGTAGTGGCGATTCCAGTTTTTTCTTAAAGATTATTATTATTTTTTTTTATGGAAAAGACAAGGCATGGAAAAGACGAGCGTTCCGGTCACCTGATGGTAAGTGATTACCGCCGCCCACGGCCCCGTGCAACCTCAGAGGAGCTACACGTGCGTTGCCTGCCTGTTAGGTGGGCTGGGCGCCGGGGCTCGGCATTACCTGATGCGAAACGCAGTGGCATAAAGCCACTACTTCACGCCGGTTTTAAATGCCGGGGGTGGTAATGATCCGGTCGAGACTGCATGGGAAGATGTTGTGTTGCCATTGCTGGCGACGTGACTCTACCACACGTAATTTAATCGCCTCTTACGACACCACCAGTACCAGGATGATCCTATTGTAGGCCGAGATCACACGGCTAAAATTTATGTCATTTTATGTCACTGGTCCATTTCAACAAACAGAGTGCGTCTGAGGAAATATGAAATAATGGCGAAAAAAAGCCTAATAAAAAAAAAACAAAAGGTCACATACCTAAACGTACCGCAATACTATCAACGCAGTAAAGATAATTTATATTGCAGGTACTTAATGTACCCATTTGACCTCTTTAACACAATTCGCTATCGATTCTATGAACTAAATTCGAGGTGTATTAGCGATTCGGTATAAATTTTGTATCGATTCTCTATCGATATATATAAAAGAGACTTTAGTAATAATCAGTTTTTTTTTTGGATTATCTGTTTTTGAGACATTATGTGTAAAGCAAAAATATTTTATTCCCCGAAGTATGATGTGAACCCACAACGGTTGCGTTTTCAGTCACTTGCTTTGCCGCTGCGCTACTACGATTTCAAAACTGCATATAAGTAACTTTGTTTATTTTAAAATTTTTTTATTCATTTATAAATTTCAGTACAGATTGTAACAAATACCAAAACTGATAGTTGAAATGTTGAGGTATAGAAGATTATCTTCTTTATTTTTACTTACAAGAAAGTAAGGCAAAGAATTCGGTGACAGTGTAGAACTTTTCTAATTTTAACAAAACGAGGAAGATTCAATGTATTAACAACAGGATATCTTGTTGCATAAATATAGTATATATAAATATAAACAGTAAACTTTAAGGTAATAAGATTTAAGTTTTACCTTAACTAAAAGGAAGAAACAAAATATCCTACGAGTGGAAGTCAAACATACAATTAACTATACAACCAGACCCTCTACAACTGCGCCATAACAGTCACACTAAGATACAATATTTGCTATCGTGCGAAATCGACATTGACGTAGTTGTGCAAAAACTGTATAATTTGATGGATAATTGATAAAAATTATAGTTTCTAAGTATTATTTCACTTAAAGACAAAGCAAGGTCTCACAACAATAGTAATCCAATACGGCCAGATAGCGACGTGGCTTTACGCTTGATGGACAGAAAATTTGGATTTAATTAATGATATTAATAATTATTTGTAGCAACCTTCTATTTTTTTTTAGTAATAATATAGCAGATAGTTATTAAATTTGTATAGAAATTTTATTTTTCCAAATTGCAAATTTGTGTTAGACGTCGTTTTATTTTTTTAGCTTTACGCTGTATCATACATAGTAGCGTGGGCAAACGGCACCTGGTGAACTAGTGTTAATACACTTCCTTCCCCTTAAGACACTTTCGTTCCCCCACTCCCTGCCAAATTCTTGAGCTATTGCGTGTTAAGTGCTGGACTCTAACACCGCGTTCTTTACTATCCAACATCTATTTTTTTTAAAGCAATTCTGTAGTTTCTGAGATTAGCCCGTTTAATAAAACAACCTCTAGATTGATAAAATTAATATAGATTTATTTTCATGTACCTCTAGAATATAAAAACACTGTAGGGAATAAAAATTTCGAATCCATTTGAAATCGAATACGCTTTGATAACGAATCCAGGCTCTTATTGCTTAAAGCTTTTCCTGTACTAAAAATAGTACGAGTGAAGTTATTTTTTTCATTTGTTTATTTTATATGATTATTTAAATAATTTTTTTTCTTAGATAGATATCGAAAGAGGGAAGTTGTATTACGTGTAACTGTCTCCTATCTTTTAAGCTTCACGGTTTATCCCGAACATAACATAGTAGGCATCATAGGATACCTAGGAACCTAGTCTTTAGTCACATTCCTATTCCATCAGGATACTTCCGTTTCCCATTTTGAAATCAAATTTCAAAGCTATAGTGTCCAAACTGGCAATACCAGTTGAGTAGAAGACAATCCAATATTGTAAACCTCACGATGTAACGATCTTGTAAATCATGTACGATATATTTCAGTAAGAACAAAGCGTATATTATACGTTGCCATTCGTGATTTCATTGTATGAAAACAATGTCAATTGGTTTAATGGAATTTCTTGTCAATGTTGTTGTATCTTTTTGTAATATCTGAAATCAAAAATTTTGAAAATTTACATATAAAAAGCGCAAATCAAAAGTCATTCAAACATGTCGTATAACAAACAACATTCAGTCTCTGTGTTTGGTACCCTTTATGAAAATACGAATGATTTCATTATCCAGTGTGGGAATCAAATCTTGCAATTGCATTCGCAGCTCCCTCCGTGGCCCTCCGTGCCACGACGGCCTCATTACGATATTAATTTGAAATAATTATTTAAAAAATATCGATATCAATAAGTTAATTAAATAAGTATACCAGAACGGAGTATTATTTAGCGAAGAGCGGAGTCTCTTGACACTAAAATAGCTTAGTGCCTGGGGCTTTCGACCCAATTGAGATTTTAAGAGGCCCCTTTAAATATTTGAGCTTCTTTTTCTAACTGAATCAAAATCCAATGATAATATGTAAATTTTTGATATATAATAATAGTTGTAGTGCCAAAGGTCAAATATATTAACAAAATCCCTTCGCTTTTCCCTTCACTGGAGGTACTGAAATAAAATATAGGCGACATTTGCCGACAACGTCTTTGAGAATTTATTTCTATAAATGGCTTGTTATATATTTCGCATTTTTATATATTTACATATTTTATATTAATATAGTGTAAGTAATAATATAAATTTTAGTAATTTTGAAGCACTATTGGAGAAATATATTCCTCATGCAGATCATACTATAATCATGGGGGATTTTAATACCTGCTTAATTAAGAGATGACTCTCAATCAAAACACCTTATTCAAATAGTCAATAGTAGTAATCTTCACATACTTAATACTAATAATGCAACACATTTCTTTCCTGACTGCACATCGTCATCGTCTCTCGATCGTGTTAGTGCTTATGGTCAACTCCCGGCTGAAGGTTTCTCGTACCACGACTTGCTGTACTTATCGTATAAAATTCGCCCTCCCAAAGTCAAACCCACTATCGTGATGCGGCGTAGCTTCAAGAGTTTTAATAATGACAACTTTTTGACAGACCTTAATTTAATCGACTGGGATGTTGTCCTTAATGCCTCCTCATTGGAGGATAAAGTCAACATTTTCAACTCGATTCTGACTGAACTCTTTGATGTACATGCCCCACTTAGGCCGATTAAATTGAAACATCTCCCTGCTCCTTGGTTGAGTGCTGACATAAAAGTTTTGATGAATAAGCGAAATAGGGCAAAGTTTAAATATAAACATAACCCCACGGCAGAAAACTTGCTCAAATACAAGGCTTTACGGAACAAGTTAACCGACTGTGCCGAACTGCTCAGCGTAATAATATTCACACGTCTGTCAACAATAAGAACTGTGCTAAGGGTTGGAAGTTTTTAGACTCTATGGGAATTAGCCGGGACCGTAAATCCTCCTTTGTTGATGGTTCAATTGACATTGAATCCCTTAATGCACATTTCAGTTCAGTCTCTGTATTAGATCATGCCACCAAATCTGATACTCTTATTTCCCTCTCACTAAACACAAAATCAGACTTTGAAATTTTCAATTTCTCATCTGTGTCATGTAATCTTTTTCCCATTACCGTCCTATCTCAATCCTTCCTTTCCTTTCAAAAGTATTGGAGCGGATAATCTATTATCAACTTAATTCACATCTCTCCAAGCACCATATTCTCTGTCCTTTTCAATCAGGATTCCGCCAGGGTCACAGTACGACCACTGCACTCATAAAAATTTGTGATGATATCAGGCACGGAATCAACAATCAGCAAGTTAGTATTATCGCCCTATTAGATTTCTCCAACGCTTTTAATACTGTAGATTTCGATATACTTCTTGCTGTTCTGAAGTCTATTAACATCTCTGACAAAGCTCTCGAATGGTTCCGATCATACTTGTATGACCGCAAACAGTGCATCAGAGTCAATAATAGATATTCATCTCCATCCTATCTTAAGACTGGTGTTCCTCAAGGCGGAATTCTGTCTCCTCTTCTCTTTTCCATTTTTATTAACTCCATTTCTAATTCTCTCACCTTACTCTACCATCTTTATGCTGACGACCTACAAATCTATGTATACCTACGGCAGCTATTGACGATCTGCACAACACTATTGCTGTACTTAATTCTAATCTCAACTCTGTAAGCACATGGAGCAAATCGTTTGGGCTGTCAATTAATGCTGATAAATCTCAGGTTGCTATCTTTGGTAGTCGTCAGCAATTATCTAAAATACCTTTGTCATCCTTATCTCCTGTAATGTTTGGCGGAGCTAACTTAGAGTTTCGCAATACAGAAACTTAGGCATTATAATAGATAATTCATTTTCCTGGTCACCCCACATTTCAGAGGTAAGTAGAAAAATTTTTGCTGTGATGTGCCGATTGAGAAGATGGAAAAAACTCCTTCCGATAAAAACCAAAATATCCCTTGCCCAGACTCTTCTCCTTCCTCTCCTTGATTACGCCGATGCTTGCTGTTGTGATCTCCCTCAAATTCTCCTCAACAAATTGGATCGTCTGCAAAATATGGCCATCCGGTTCATATTTTCTTTAAAAAAATTTGACCATATTACAGAGCATAGGATCCAGTCAGATTTTAGTCAGATTTGCTAATTTTTGCCTCCATACCAAACGAAAATTAAAAGATTAATGGAAAAACTAAACTAGTTAGTTTTTCGTTTCGCCTTAACTTCGGTAAGCCTTGTATATTTTCTTTGAACGAACCTTTCTATTTTAAGTGAAACCCGGCCTTCAAAGGTTTAAGAAGACCCTTTGTAAAAGCGTGAGGACCTTGGTGTTTTGCCAGTGGCTCTATATTAAATTTTGTTACTGTAACATTATTGTAGCTTCACGCTGTATGCCGCACATAGCAGAATAAGCAGAGGGAACCTGGGAACCTGGTGTAAAGACACTCTTTGTCACATTGCATATTGAGTGGTGTAACTCAATGCTGCGTTTTGTCTCGTTACGAGTGCAAAGAAATTAAAATACTTAATACTTAATTTCCTCGAAAAAATATTATATTAAATTTATTTTCATTTCTCATACTGGACCAGGAAACAATTTAATTAAATAAGCAAGTAAGGAACCTTTTAACAATTCAATACAGACGACGATCTCTAAACAGTTAAATAATTAAATTTATCTGTGTCTATGCTTTAGACAAATATACGCATCAGCTTCACGCTGTATACCACGCATAGCAGGGTAGCAGAGTGAACCTGGGAACCTAGTGTGAAAACACTCCGTTATTATAGAAATATAACTGAATTCATACAAATTATTGTCCTAATTTTTTTGTATGTTTTACAAAAATAACAAACTGTAATCCTACTTTAATTGTAACCACTAAACACCTATTATGATAACATGCGATATCCGATAAAACATAATGATTTAAGCCGGTCATAAATATGTCAAAATTATCAAAAATAACGTATCGACAACCATAAATATGTTATAAAATTTATGATAGAAACGATAAAAATTATAAAAATTTACAAATTTATGAAGCGAAATGAAGCCAATGTAAGTCATACTATCGAGTTAATTATAATATAATATTAATGGCAATATATCGATCGTTTACGATGTATGTATGTGTGGTCTACCCTATATGCGGTATACGGTGTGAAGCAAACAAGTTTTTTTATATTTGCAATTTGGACATGGATTTTAACAACATTTACTTGTTATTACAGTGAAAAAATTGAATGGTCTTAAGTACTATCTTGTTTTACATCAACTATAATTACTAAAATTGAGGCCGGTCACAAAGTGTGACTATAAAATCGTCTGGTTGTGGGTTCGATCTCCATTCGAGGAAATGAAGTATTTATTTACATTTATATTTTCTTTTCTTCACTCTGGTGTCGAGGCAAAGAGTTGGCTTGAGCTCTGCCACTCAACACGCAATGCCTCCAGATTTCGGCAGAAGGTGGGGAATAAAGTCTCTTAACACTAAGTTCCCTGCTGTGTCCGAGATACAGCGTGGAGCTGAAAAAAAAAGCTTTAATTACAACAGAGAAATTTGAACCATAATAACCACTACACGCAATGAGACAAAAACAGTCTTTAATTAATATTTTTTGTATTACGACGGCGAAGACCTTGGCTTGATTACTGTTTTAACTCTGGTCGAGCCTATTCCCACGAGCATCCACCTTAATAAGAAGCGCTAAATATAACCTTACTAATAAGGTTTTCATTATTGTTAAGTTCATAATAAATCATTCGTTCTATAGTTCGTAGGTAAGAGACTATCGAGTAACAGTGGATTTATATATTTAGGTTTTTTTTTATTATTATTTTAATTTCCCCGCCCTTGAGTACTCAACGTCCAATTTTCGAGTTCGAAAGGAAAATTAAGAACAGTGGATTGATATTTGATTCTTTATACTTATCCTGATAACGTAAACATACGGATTCTTTTAACTTGAATAATGTAATATTTCTATATGTGTATTTTTTTTACAAAACGATAATTTGTGAAAAAAAATATAACAAAGACTTTATGAGTCACGTTCACTTTAAATTTCATGAAAATATTTTCAATACCGAGAAAATAAACTTTTTCAATGAGATAGAACCTCCATAACCCCCTTCGTGTTAGGATTGGGGCAAAAAAAATTACACGAATAAAACCGTGAGCCCAGCACTAGTAGTACTTTATAAAAAGAACCTAAATATTAGGTTAATAGCGACCGCAAAGGCGACCTTCATAAATTATGTTTCATTAGCTTACGTCATCTTGATGATCCTTTAAATAATTAATTAAAATAAATACAAACAGTGGTTTTTACGCTTACAACATCACTATATGTATATCAAATATTTTATTATAGACGCCATCATTGCGCAGCTTAAAGTTTCCCACTGTATGCGCGACGGATGTGGGTTCGATAATTACACAAAACAATTTTTGTTTACATACAAAATAAAATGTTTTCCCGTACCGATTAGTAATATGTTTACGTTGCCTAATACGTTTTGTAGTTAAAATGGACAAAAAATAAAGGTTTATTTCGTTGAGTTATTACACTAGGGCCCGTGTTTATAAATCGCTTTTAACTCTAAAATTGACCTAGTGGGAATTGAACTCACAATCGTCGTGCTTACATTTACACGATCGTGCCTTGCCTTGCCACAACATGGTGAAAATGATGTATTTGTAGATTATAATTTATGTGTGAAAACAGCATCTCAAGATCGATTACAGAGTTTAGAGCGATTAATAAATACTGGCCTAGATATATTCTGCTACAATGAAATTGAAAAATTTCTTATATTAAAAATAACAAAACATACATACGATATAGAATAAATATCAAAGTGCACTAATGCGACGCAGTAATGCAAAACGGTATGTGTCTAATTAACAGTTAAACTATGTTATTCAATTACGTTTAGACATTTAAAATTATATAATAAAATAAAACAAACAAACTGGCTAAATAATAATAATATGTTAAATTAATACTCTTATTTATATTGTTTGTGATGCCGTCGTGGCGTAGAGGCACGAGCGTGCGGCTGTAAATGTGACTGTGTGTTTGATGCCTACTTGGTAGAATGATTTTTTTTTGTCTCTGGTTACCAAAGATCATAGAGACAATGCAGCGTTGAGTTCTGCCACTGAACTGAACAAAAGATTCGGCAGTAAATGTGGAATAGAAATATCCTAATGGAGGTTCTGGTTAGGTTCCCAGATTCCTCTCTGAACGACCTTCTTTCTATGTGCTATCGGGATACAATTTGGAGCCAAAAAAAATGTTTTATTTTAATCGTTAACGTGTAATAATTAATTAATTCGTTCATTATTTGTATAGTAAAAAAACCCTCATAGTACTTTTACTTTCTTGTCCTTAAATTAAATTGTCGTTGTCGTGAAATTAATATTAAATTTCCTGGTTAAAGATTCCGACTAGTACTTCACCAGTGTTTTTTTTAAAGTTATCAAATCAATTAAATTATATATTATAAAAATGACAATAAATATTATTATCTCCTTATGTAAAGCATTTATTGCAGTTATAGTATAAATATCAGTTTTGTTTATTTGTACATGAGAAATTAAAGAAGTCTCTGCAACTATATTTTTTTATTTTCATTTATTCGTTCTGATATTCGTTCTGGTAAAACGCGGGGTTAAGTTCCGTCACTCAACACGCAATGTCTCAAGAATTTAGCAGAATGTGGGGAACGGAAGTGTCCTAATCCGTTGCCTGAGTGTCCCGTACTCGGTTCGTTTGCTGGATTGCACAGTGAACCTAAAAAAGTGACATGAAAAATACGCTGTAAGACTACGTTGAACTTAAACACGATGGTAATGAATTCAATTTTTGCTTATGAGTTCATTAAGAGCTAGTTATCCCTTTACACTTAGATAAATATTTGTACCACCTATCACCCAGAATATGTCTTTTATGAACGAAAAGTGGAGAACGGTGTGTTTTCTGGTCTGTAACAGAGTTTAAATAAATTTAATATAATTTTTCGGTAAGCTGAGCGTACTTAGTTATGAGACACTCAGCTTGTTCACTTTCTATTACTCTATCTTTCATAACGAAAATATTGTATTCTAGCCGTGTGATCCCGGTCTAGAATAGGATCATCATGATATTGGTGGTGTCGTAAGAGGCGACTAAAGTACGTGTGCTAGAGTCACGTCGCCAGCAATGGCAACACGCATGGGCAGACGGCGTGAAATAGTAGCTTTATGCGACTGCGTTTCGCATCAGGTAATGCTGAGCTCCGGCGCCCAACCCACCTTAAAGGCCGGCAACGCACCCGTAACTCCTATGGTGTAGCACGGGGCCGTGGGCGGCGGTAATGACTTACCATCAGGTGAGCCGAACGTTCGTTTGCCGTGTCTTTTCCATAAAAAAAAATGATAATAATTCATCACTTACCCATACTCTTATTTGCCTTGTATTTGCCATTAAAAAGTGGTGGATTTAAAACCCCAACCGTTGCTCTTACAATCAAACGCCGTCCAAATGCGCCACGACCTCAATTATACTTAAATAACCGGATGCATATTATTCCTTATATAAATTAAATATATAAAAGAACACAATTACCCTATATTAGATCATCTAAATCATGAAACTATAAGTCATCGTTCAGATTGCATCACTCAATGGCTGTTTGTTTTAATAGCATCGTCTAAACAGACTGGTCGTTCAGTTGATGGCTTATGAGGTGTGACGTCATTGTGTATATTAGTGTATTTTCTATAGAAGCGATTGTTCGTTATGCATGTATCCAGAGTTGTAATAGTAATTATGTACATTTATATCTTCACACTGTATCCCTGCACATAGCAAGGTAGGCTGAGGGAACTTGGGAACCTAGTGTTAAGACACTGTTCCCACTAAGACGCTTCCGTTTCTCGCTTTCCGCCAAATTCTAAAGGCATTGCGTGTTGAGTGAAGGAAATCAACGCCGCACTTTGCTTCATTGCCAGAGCGAAGAATCGAACTCACAACCTGTCGCGTTTACAGTCGCAGGCTTGTGGCCCTGCGTTTCGAGTGGCCTCCACTGCGTGATAAATGTTATATTGATATAGGGTTATTTTGTATTTTAAATGGTCACAAGTCCCAGGCACTGCTTTGTGCTCCTTGAACTCCTCCATGGAGTAACAAAGGACTTTTTTCTATAAATTTTGTACCTTCACATTATATCCCATATATAAATAGCAAGGTAGGCAAAACGAACCTAGTGCCCAAGCTTCTGTCCAATTTTCGATGCAAGTTTGGGTTGAGTGGTGGAATTCAACTGCAGGGTTAATCTTGACCAGAGCGAGGAATTGAAAGTAATTAATTCCCGATGCGCCAATAATAAAAGACGAATATATTGTGACTTATCAGTTGACCCGCACGCTCGTTTGCCGTGTCTTTTCCATAAAAAAAAAATTGTGTTGTAGAAAATAAACAACAATAATTAATGTATAATAATTTTAATTTTATGTTTTAAAGTTTTTTTTTTTTAATTGATCATTCAATGTCATTTTTTTGTTCGTTAAAAATTAAACTGAGGATTATTTTTTCACTCCAAGCCTCGCTGAGGCCAATCGTGGCGCAGTGGCAAACAGTGTGACCATAAAACCGACTGGTTGTGGGTTCGATACTCACTCAAGGAAATGAAATATTTACTTAAATTTATATTTCCATTTCTTCGCTCTGGTGTCGAGGCAAAGTGCGGCGTTGAGTTCTGCCACTCAGCACGCAATGCCTTCAGAATTCGGAAGAAATTGGGGAACGGAGTGTCTTAACTCTATATTCTCCCTGCCTACCCTGCTGTGTGCGGCATACAGCGTGAAGCTAATTTTAGATTTAATCTTTTTTTCAATAGATTTTTTATACATCTCATGTATGCATACAAACAAGATAATGTATAATACATAAATTACATATAAAATTTAAAAAATACAGGTCAAAATGAACTTTAAACGTTTAGAACTATAAAACCACATAGTTCTAATATTGCCAAAATCTTGTTACAAAGGCGTCGTATATCAACAAGACATTATTATACTGTGCGGTTTTAGCTACGAGATCAAAGAGCTCAAATCTGTTCTTCCAAAGACAAGGGATGTAAGACTGATTTCTTTGAAAGTATATATATATATATATATATATATATATATATATATATATATATATATATATATATATATATATATAATTTGTGATATATTATTATTGTTTCTATACCACTTTATTATCTTAGGTTCCCTTTGCGCATATATGCGGAATTCAGTGGAAAAATTATTAATGTAAGGTAATCGATTCTTACTCTAATATATATTATTCGATTATTTATATTATTTTTCATTGCCCCGATAAAGTAATGGCGAGCAGTGCTGGAATATACTTAACTAAAAATGTCCATATTAGCAGAAGAACTTAAAACAATTGTTTTTAATTTAAACCACTAAACTCTACTCTCTCTAACCTACTATTTATTAAAAATAATTTAAGTTAAAAACTTACTAACTTGAAATAATTTATGTCACGTCTCTAAGGCAACATATCCGCGTTGTAAGTTATGAAAACTTTAAGTTTACACCCCGCCACATTCAATCTTATACATAGTTGTTACAAGTCGTGTTCAGTTATGAACTTTCGATAAAATTATAGATAATATCTCATAACATATAACAGAAAATAAATTGCATTTTTTAGCTTCATCATGATATATAGCAGGGCAAGCAGTTTCCTCTGTCTAGTGTTAAGACTCTCCATTTTCTATTTTCCGTCTAATTTTGGAGACATTGCGGGTTGAGTTCGAAAGTTCCTGAACTCAACGCCGCGCTCTGTCTTGTACTAGAGCGAGAAAGTGAAAATACTTTTTTCAGCTGTCGCGTTTACGGTCAAAAGCTGCGACTCATGTTATAACATTAATTATTTAATAATTATAATAACTAATGATATTCAATATAATATTATTATTAGTATTTTTGGGTTATGTCTATTTTCGACTACTAGAAACGCTGAAATAACCGAGATACAGTAGTTTTGTTTAGTGTGAAAATTCCTAACTCACTGGCAAACTACATCCACGATGTTACGTATTTACGAAACTTTCACACATGCAGTTTTTCTCACAATGTTTTCATTGTTTATTAGGGTTGTCACTTTTTACTTTGTTGTGCTAAAATTATAGTACCTTAGAAAGTTACTCAAATGATATGAAAAATAAATAAATATAAGTAAAATCTTTGCGAAATATTTACTTCAAAAGTATTTATGTTTATATAAAGGCATAAACATGCGACTGTAAAAGCGACGGTCGTGGGTTCAATTCCCACTTGGCGAATACAATATTTAACATTTTAATTTCCTTCGCTCTGGCAAAGGCAAAGCATGGCACTGATTAGGGCCACACACCACGGAAAAGTACTTTAATGGGAACGAAGTGTCTTGACACTAGGTTCCCATGCTGTCTTTACTTACCTTACATATGAACAATAGACACTATCGTCAGTCGATACAAACGTTATAGAGTTGGAAAAGATACTATTTAGTTAACTATTAATAAGACCGGTCCAGTTCGAGTCGAACACGCCCACTGAGATTCTGTATTAATTTTAACTTCATTGTAGATTTATGGAAAGAACAACGAGTAAAAGTTGACAAACCCTAAAAATAAAATAAAATTATCTTTAAAATATTCAAATAAATAACTAAGGAAAGATCTATTTATTAATTTTTGAAGTTAAATCAAACTCTTTGACACAATCTTGGAAAAAAAAAAAATATATTTTATATTGAGGTTATCGTGATGCAATGGCACCGTGTCCGCCGGCTATCGTGATAGTTGTTAGATCGAATCCACCTCGGGCACTAAATGTATGAATGTAATAATACTGTCCCTGCCCTGTGCAGTTTGGCGGAGCTTAACGCTGGAACATTTCCAGAATTGAGGCGGAAAGCTGATTAAAGTGGATTCTTAGTGTCTTCAAAATAAAAAAAAGTTTCAACCGACACGTCGGTTATCATTTTAATCTTTGCCTTCACAGTACGAAAATTTAAATTTTAGTTATTTTTGTAGTTTTTTAGATACTCCGTTTCCCGCTTCCCGCCGAATACCGCTGAGGCAGCGCCATAGTGATGAAATTAAAACATATTTAATTCCCCATATGGTAATCGAACTTACAACCGTCACGTTTACAGTCGAACGCTTGTGCCAATGAGCCTCGGCCTCATTTTTTCGATCTAGATAAACTAAGCTTTCTTCTCTGTGCGTACCTTGTTACACATTAAATATGTAAAGTAAATATGTAAGAATGTCCCGTTGACCTCGAACCTGTGACCATCGCGCACTATATTATAACTTATACGAAGGAAACACAACTACAATACTATGTTAAATTATAACATTCTAGTCCAAGGATAGATTTCTCGATATTTATCGTTTAATAGCCGAGTTAAACAATTTTAACTTAACTACATCAATTGTTATACAAGTATTCTTAAAGTTATATAAAACACAATTTTTAGCCTGTGACTGTCCCCACTGTGGCCAACTGAAGATAACTAAGGGCTAGTATGATACATGGTACCTCCTTAGGGCCCAGGGAAAATCTGACTGGTCTGGATCTGGTCTGGATCTGGTTCGATTCCCATTATTATAGGAAATGAAATAATTAATATTTTGATTTCCTCGTTCTGGAAACGAGAGGTGTTAAGCTCCATTTCTCAACACGCAATGCGTTAAAAATTCGGCGGAAGTATCTTACGGAGTATTTTAAAACTGGGTTCCTATTGGCTACCCTGTTATGTGTGTGAAGCTTAAAAAATACGTTAAACATAATAGACTATAGACTTTCTCTATACAACATCAGCTTCACGCTGTATCCCGCACACTGCAGGGTAGGCAGAGGGAACGTAGTGAAAGACACTCCGTTCCCCACTTTCTGCCGAATTCCGGAGGCATTGCGTGTTAAGTGGCAGAACTCAACGCCGCGCTTTGCCTCGACACCAGAGCGAAGAAATGGAAATATAAATGTAAGTAAATATTTCATCTCCTCGAGTGGGGATCGAACCCACAACCAGTCGGTTTACAGTCACACTTTGTGGCGCTGCGCCACGATCGGCATCCTCTATACAACATAAAAATTAATTTTCAATTGGAATCAGTAGTTAGATAGAGAGAAGATAACCTCAATATAAAACAAACTCTTGAGTTTTATTCTCGTAATATTAGTAATTATAGAAGTATAGATGACCTAACTGCTGATTACGTCATCAAATGCATTAACCAAGCAATTAAAGTCACGACAACGTTTTTCTAAAAGTCCGTAATAAGTGGATTTTCTTATTTACATATTTTGTGATACACGCAGTTATATTGTAATTTGCTTTAATAGAATGCTATACTTGAAACCTTGTTCTATTTTGTGTTTTTGAAATATTTTATAGCAATGGAAACAAATACATATAGTTTCCCGCTTTATCTCATATTTTGTGTTATATTATGTTAAAGCTGTTAAAGCGTGGTGTTGAGTTCCGCCACTTAACACGCAATTCCTCCAGAATTTGGCAGAAAATGGAGAACAGAGTGCCTTAGGTATAGATTTGGGGTTACTTCTGCCTACCCTGGAACTCAACTATTGATATAATAATAATAATTAATTCCCCAAAGTGGAGATCAAAACCACAATCAAGGCGTTCGGCTCAAGTGTGGCGCTGTCCCACTGCGACATGACTGGCCTCAATAAATACATAGGAGTCTGTATTTACAATAAAAAATAAAAACTTTATGAGAGAGCGCTTTAGCATTCCTAAGAAAAAGTATTAAAATCGTAATTATTAGATAGAGAGAGAGATTAATAGATAGAGACAAGTTGATATATTTGCACCATACTCATATACGTAACCTACTTTATTTATATTGAAATTTATATTTTATTAATATTAAGTCATATTTATTTGAATACAAGTAATTGATTGTATGACGCCATTCTGGTATAAGTAATAAGCATCTGTCCATCCTCACGATCTCTAACTTGTTAAATAGCGGAACTCAACGCTGCGCTTTGTTTTGTTATCAAAAGAGAGAAAATGAAAATAATTCATTTCCTCATGAAAATTTAACCTCGCGCTTATCGCGTTTACAGTAAGATACTGTTTCACAACATCATATATGTTATAAATTATAAAAACATATAATATTTTAAAAATATTAACTTATTTTGTTTGTTTTAATACAGGTAACGGCGTGACGTCAGCAGTAAGTAGGCAGTCGCGGTCGTGATGCAGTGAATTACATTAAAACACGTTTCTGATAATTATACGAGTAGTCAAAAGACTTGATGGATGAACTGCCTCTGCGTTGCATGCGATATTTCAATTAAAAATCATTTTGTCAATTGCTTTAGTCAAACGGCGGAAACTTGAGGAATTGATTTTTATTTTGGTTTCCGGTAGAGTAGGCAAAGATAATAACTCCTCTAAGACACTTCGACATTGCGTGTAGTGTAGCGGAACTGAAATCGGTGCTTTATGGTACCAGCTTCACCCCTATATCCCGCACATAGCACAGTAAGTAGAGGGAACCTGGGAACCTAGTATTAAGAAACTACATTTTTTAATAAGACACTTTCGTTTCCAAATTTAGAAATGCGGCATTAAAGCTGTGCCTTTTCTACCAGAGCCGTAAAAGCGGGGTTCGAAGACACGGCCTTATACTTCAAATAATGAGACGGCCAGAGTGTAAACTGTACCATGATGTTGTAATACATAATACTCATTTCTATATTTATGCAAAATAGTTAACATTATATAAAAATGTAATAACAAAAGACTATTCAAAAGATTTCTTAGCAAAGAATTATTTGAATTAACACTATAAAAATGTATGAAAAATTTACATCTTATAATGAAGCTCAAGGCCAATTGTAAATTATGATTATAATATATAAATATAAATCGCGTACAAAGTTTTTGTTAGCTGCTTAAGTGACCTATTTTATAACAGAGTTTAGCGAATATCAATCTAGTAATATATAAAGATATCCTAGGGTAAAGACACTCTGTTCGTCACTTTCCATATTTATTTGAGAAATTAACCATTCAGTGGCGAATTTAACGCCGCGTTTGGATGTTTCTAGAGCGGAGAAAAGAAATAAATCATCTCTCCGAGTGTAAAACTAACAACGGTCGAACTAACTACCGTCGGACTTATAGTAGCTCTCGCAATGTGCCACGACCTTTAATTAACATGGAATTTTTTTATGTCAAATGTCATTCTTTTATCAAAACTTTATATCTTACATTTCAAAGAATATTAATATTAAGAGTTTTCGAATAAATATAAGATATAAAAATAAAATTTGTAATGGCTCGCCTATAGCTGATTACAATTATAATCTGCAGGTTTAAATATCATATTACATATCGGACAGAATCAATTTTCACGATATAGATAAAGGTATTTAAAAACATAATTTTTTTAGCTTTCACTTCACAAGCCGTGTCTTGTGTATGGCATCATGGTGAGCAGAGGGAAACCTCGTATTAAAATACTATGTTCCCCATTGTCTGGATAATTTTCATTCCCTCAATTGGAAATTGAACCTATCAAACCTCATTCTGCTAGTCAGGTACAATGCCTCCACGCCAATCCGCCACGACGCCCTAAATATTGACAATAAATTAAATTCTTCATCCTTATCAAAACCCATAAGCTAAGTAACAGAAATATTTTATTACTAGAAATATTATTCAAAAATAAACAAAAACATGAAAATAAAATATAATAAATCACGTCCATTTATTTTGTAATACAGTGTACGCACTTTTCATTCCATGCCTACTATTTTCCTGAAACCGGCTTCACCCTTCGGGAGGGGGTGAGCACGTGTCTCTATGTCTATCCCCCTCCGACCCCATACAAATAATATGATTCCATCTCCCTCTGTCCGAACCGATCAGCGCACGCATTGCAGGTGAATCCGCTATTTAGTCTTTAGTTGCTCTCTGACCGTCGCGTGGGCGGGACGTGTTACGTTTTAACACATTTCCCGCGAAAATTTACGTTCGATTACGATTTCTATGGATTTTCAATTAAAATTGTAATAAAATATCTGTTTTACAATATTTTATTGTATGTTTCTATGTTTATGTACTGTGTGAGTCGTGTTGACGGGGATTTTAGTGATATATTAAACACAATCTATAGACGAACGGATTTTCACGAGACTATATTCCACGTGAGTATTTAATTTTTATTTTCATTACCATTTCTTCAGTGGCAAATTTATTTATTTGTTCTACGAGAGGCGAAATAGCAAAAATTACTGAAAAATATTAGCGCTCTCATTTCAAAGTTCATAAAGCTCGCAAAAAGTTCGAGTGAAGTTTGATTGCAGAAAAATTGTTATTGGTTTTTTTTTTTCTATAATTTCCGTAAAAAATGTGTTGATTATTAATATTAATGAAAAAAAAAACAGTTTGTATGAACATTTAAAAAGTTATATTTATTTACTTTATACAGAAAAAATATATCTCATTATTTTTAATGAGTTTTTTTTTATTCGGTGCCACAAGAATTGATAAGCCTTAATAATAATCATTATAATTAGATATAATAAATTAATAAATCTACTTCACGTTGTATCCCGCGCACAGCAGAGTAGGCAGAGAGAACCTAGTGTTAAGACACTCCATTCCCCACTTTCTGCCGAATTCTGGAGGCATTGCGTGTTGAGTGGCAGAAGTCAACGCCTCGCTTTGCTTCGATACTAGAGCGAAGAAATGGAATATTTCATCTCCTCCGGGGAAGGGATTGAACCCATAACCAGTCGGTTTTACAGTCACACTTTGTGCCCCTGCGCCACGACTGGCCTCTATATTAGATGTTATACTAATTTTATACACATTTATTATTACATGTATTACATCCTTAAATTTAAAATGAATAATTTCTTTCGCAATATTCTACAAATGGGTTTTCATATTTATTTGTTTTTATATAACAAATACATCATTTTCTGTAGTGAGACCTGGCGATGAGCTCCGCCACTTAACACGCAATGCCTCGAGAATTCGGCAGAAAGAAGGGAACAAAAGTGTCTTTATGGGAACAAAGTTTCTTAATACTGGATTCAATTGTTATACATGGGATAAAGCGTGAAGCTATAAAAAAATTAAAACATATACGCATATACGATATTACTATATTTTAACAGTTATTCTAAATATTTATAACAATAAATAAAATTTTACTTCCAATAATTTTATACGTAATTTAATGAATTTCTCTATTCCATTTTAATATGTTATATCATATACATATTTGCTTTTTAATTAAACAAAATGTTTCGAGTTCCTCCACTCAATATGCAATTCATTTTGACCCAACTCCGCTATATGCGGGAAGCCTACAAACATTGGCGGTCGTGAAAATCGCTAACGTCACAGATGAGTACTATAAAATTTAAATTGTTGTTTTTTCTTTGACAAAGCGCTGCGTTGAGTTCCGCCAATCAGCACACAACGTCTCGGGAATCCAGCGATTAATGAAAAACGGAGTGTCTTAACACTACTTGCCTATGTTCCGTCTGCCTATCTTGTTACGTCCGGGAAAGATAGCGTGAAACAAATTGTGTAGATTTTCTCTAATTTGAGTGTTATTATATGAAATAAATCCAATTTAAGAGTTTAATTTTACATACTCTCGAGGCAAAAAGCGCGGTGTTGAGTTCCGCCACTCAACACGCTTCCAAAACTCGGTGGAAAGTCATAAGAAAAAAGGGCGGTCGCTGCTGTGTGCGGGATACAGCGTGAAGCTGATTCGATTTATTTATTTTAAATTTTAAATATTTCTTGCTCTATGTTTATTTACACACAGAAAATGAGTCTTCTTTCTTTCAGTATCACTCATTTGAAAACTCACAATTATTCAACACTAATGTTTCGTTCGAGCACAAACTTTGTAACAGCAAAAACCTGAAGACGTAATTACCTCTAGCAAAAACACGTGAAGTGCTTCTACAGTGGTTATTATGTATGAGCTAATGTCTTAATATCGAATGAAAAGGTGACTTTTTTATGTTTCATATATTATTCATTATGGTACTCTATAATCTAATGGTGAATGAAGTCTATAGATTGGTACCTATAGTTGCATTCTAGTTATATATATTCACTTGAATATTTTTTTGAGGTCAAGAATTGAATGTGTTATTGACGTAAGGCAGTTTTAAATTACACTACAATTAAACTCAACGGTGTGTATTAGTTTTATATAAAAAGAATTTTATTTTCCATATAGAATATATAGTAAATGTAACCCACATCGAATGAATTAATGCTTTTTTTTTGTGCGTTCATCCAAACAAATACTTCAGTTTTGTAAGCAATATCAGCATAATCTATTAAGTATTAGTCAATAATACTGTTACTGCAAGCTTTTCGTTGTCAAGTAGTTGGTTTCTTACGTTGAATGAAATGTTTATATTCGAGATACTTTTTTTTCTTTCACCTGTTTAGTCAGTGATATCTTATGTCACTGGACGTTGCTAAATACCAAGAATAGTGTCAAATCACTACATTATCTATGCTTATCTTATTGAAAACGATTAATGAATAAAGAAATAAATATAAAATATCAAATTATACACATCTAAAAATAAAAAGGAAATGAAATTTCACATTTACACAATGAGTCTCCTCGTAACAGTCAACTTTTGTGAACATCAAATGGATCTATTTTTAATATAATTTATTGGATGTTCCCGTCATAAAATATATACATGCGCCGTTTTTTACTGGTAATATGGAAGATAATTTACTTACTATTATCATCTTATATTATGCTTTTTTTTGTTAGATATAGTGAAAAAAGAAGTTAGTGTAGATTTACTCACGTTTTTTTAACCATGTCTCTATATAAGGTATAAAATGCAATGATATGTCCCCAGTAGCTTTACTAAAAACCGTTGATTGAAGCATTCGTGGCGAAGCGTCACAACGTCTGGCTGTAAGCGTGGCGGTTGTGGGATTCATTCCTACTCGAGGTAATGCGGTATTTTTTTCGCTTTTTTCGGTTTTTGTTTGATCGCTCTCGTAACAAGAAAATAAAACTATTTTTGTTGTGTTCAATATAGAAGTGTCTCAATCTTAACTGCCCTCTGTCTGTAGGTTCAAAAAATACGAAAATGTGTGAATAGAAAAATCGAAATATATGGTAACATATAAAATTATTCTGTATTGACGATTGACGATTACGATATGAAAACATAAGCTACTGCATAACCTAGTCCTACAATATATTATTAATAAAAAAAAACTAAATTAAAATTTGAACCCGCTATCTCTATACTCACACTCCACAGCACAATATATAAATACGTAATAATATCGAGTTTTTTATATGATTGCAAAAGAATTGATATACAAGAGCCACAGGTTGCGCAGTAAACAGGTTAAAGACGGTCACCTCACGGCCTGGATAACTTTTTACGAGTCGTACATCAACTTGGCATTTCTAGTTTTTCACAATAAATACCTACTTGTTCTGCCCTTTTTTGTATGGATGGACTAAAGTGATTTTTAATTATATTTATTATATCTTTCATTGATATCTTGAATTGTTTGAGATGTGGAATTGTTTGAAATGATTGTTGGTGTTTTCATTTTGTAATTTATAATTTATAAGCTTTTGAAGTAATTTATTTAACAATATTAGAATAAAATTATCGGTCGTAACTAGACCATTTTATTTTTCGTTTGGATAAAAATTTCGAAAAGTGGCCGTCGTGGCGCTGCGGAACACCAACTAACTGTTAACGCGGTAGTAGTGGATTTGATTTACACTCGAAGGAATAGTGAAGGAATGTTAAGTTCCATCACTCAACACGCAATACCTCCAAAATTTGGCGGTAAATGGGAAACGGAGTGTATTAACACTAGTTTCCCTCTGTCTACCGTGCTGTGTGAGTTATACAGCGTGAAGCTGATTTGATTTATAATATAATATTAATTTTAAACTTCTTTTGTATAAAGTACTCAATTCAAATTATTTATATCACATACATATATATAGGTATTAAACTCTTTACTCGTGCTTTATCGAGCTCCGTTATCACATTACGTATGGAAATGCGGGTAATATTTTATTACATATAAACTACCTTGATATCGAAACGCTATACTAATCCATATTGTTTTTCAATTTTGTTAATGTATTTTCAATATTTGTAAGGCCAATCGTGGCTTAGGGACACAAGCGTGTGACTGTAAGCGGGTTGTGGGTTCTATTTCCACTTGATGAAATTAAATTTGTATTTGATTTTATTTCCTCACTGTAGTAACGTTGCAAAGCGCAACATTGAGTTATGTTATTTAACGCGTAACTCCTCTAGAATTTTGAGTAAAATGGAGAAGGGGATTGTCTTAATGGGAACGGAATGTGTATGTTCCCAGGTTCCCTCTACCTGCTTTGTGCGGAACACAGCGTGGGAGATACAAAAAAACACAAAAAACTTCTTTTTTTATTTCAAAACACTACTAATTGATACTGTTTTTCAATTTTATTAATATATATTTTCAATATTTGATAGTGTTTTAGTTTCAATTTTCTGGCTGTTGATATGAAGTATTTATTTATTTGCTCGATATCTTTCATCTATCTATTTGTTCTATCATTTTAATTAACTAAGTGTGAATTCAGAAAGGTAAATGATTCTGCAAGTAATTTTACATATAGAGTGCTATGATGTTTGTTTTTATGAAAGGAAAATATATGTTTTCAAGCCTTTATAAAATTTTAAACTTTATATTATTATATACTCTACTTAGTTATTAAATAACCAAAAAATAAATAACTTATTTGGAATATTAGGTTCACAAATGCACTGTCACAATTACTAGAAACGTATGTTTTTATGGTATTTATCATGAATACATTTTTTTTGAGAATTACAACGTTTCGTCTTTAATCAATTAGAAAAAAGCTGATGATCTAGAAACGGCTGAACATATTTTCCTGAATCATGACTAAGAACACTCTCGATTAAATCACCTTTCAAAAAAAGAAGACTGGATCAAAACCTGTTCAGCCGTTTAGGAGTTATGGTGACACATACATATTACCAGTTTGACCACGTCAATACTTGTTCGCATCGATAGTTAAAAAATTAAGACATTGTAAGTAAAATTTAACTCGAAATAGACAATCAGTCTAACAGTCAACTGTATTGTCTGCAGTGTCGGACGAACATCAGCTATTTTAATACCACAGCGACAGATAGTTGGCTAACGGCGTACTGGCCGTATTTTATTTTTGAGAATACATCTTCTATACGGTCGGTAGGTAGGTTACCTTTTGTCTTCTGATTGGTTAAAGTATTCTATTGCCAATGCTTTTTTTTTGTTGGACACGTGGTTTAGTTGCGTGTGTGATTTAAAATATTTACATATGTATAATTATGTATATAAAAAGAATAATCTTTTTGAATATTCTGTTTAATATATGTATTTATATTTCCTACTGTGTAGTTGATATAGCTGACCGAACTCTACATTCATTGTATTTAATCTGATGTATAGAACTGAATATTTTATCACTCCAACACTTCTTCTTCTTTTCCTTACTGGCATTTGCCAAGGTCTGCCTTCCTACTCAACTTACTCCACTTTGCACGGTGTTTTATAACTCGCATTGACTCATAAACGAAAAGTAAAGAAGATGAGATGACTTATCACTTATTTCTTATCTTAGATACTATGCTACGGCCATCAAATAAAATTGTATTATTTTATTTTTAATTTTTCTTTCTAAAAATTCGCTTACAAAATTCCTTCACATCCCAGTCTCGCCCACAAAATAATTATCATTTAAATGAAACGTTCAATGTAACATATTTTTGTGCTAACATTGTATGTACCTAGTCATTCTAGATTTTTATTTATAGATAGAATGTGTGTGAAGATTTACATCTGAAGCAGCTGCGACATTTTATATTATACTATTGTTATTTCATATGAGGTCATCGTGGCGCAATGGCAACTGGTAACGCGACGGTCGTAGGTTCAATTTCCGCTCGGGGAAATGAGTTATTTTCATTTTCTATAAACGTGCGTTGCGCATTGTGTTTCGTTACTCAACATATAATATCTCGAAAAGTAGACGGTGAGTCTTAACCGAAATATCTTAACACTACTTTCGCATTACAGGTCAACAATTTTCTCTGACCTTACGCAGACTCAGAGTGTTCACACACTCCGTTCCAACATATTTTTTTTATTTAAGCAGACTTACTTAACATATGATCATATTAAAATATCCATAAATACCTAAATAAGTTTCGTAACGTTATTGCAATCAAGTAAAAACATATCATTAACTTATAACTCACGTCAACTGCGTAATGAGCGAAAAGTCACTGCCACTACATAAGAGTAGAATATTGTGGTTTCTACCGTAATTGATGACTAAAGGTCGCTATGATATTGACTTTTAACGATACTTATAGGTTTATAGCTAAATGAACTTAGGTCATTTAACTGTTGTAGAGAAATATGTATTTTGAATATTTTTATTTAAATTTGATATATAATTTTGTATTAGAATAATGCTTAAAACTATAAAATTGGACGAATTAAATTTGACTTAAATACTTTAACATTTTTATTATTTTACTTTTTTTGACACATAAAGATGGCGGAAGAGAGAAATGTTTAGTATTTATTTACGTTACACTTTAACCTCCAAACTATATAAACAAACAAAACCTTTTAACCCTTACATTTTTTGATTAGTCCTTGGATTGAACACATAATATGTATATTCCAATAAATTCCATAAATTCCAATATTTCCAAGATATTCATTCTTATTATGGAAATAACTAAACATATTTAACAAAACCTACATTCTCCAATGTTTAAAACGTAACATGATTTAACACTTCGTTGGCGAGAAACTTTAATTTTCCACTAATTTTCCTTTTTGCTTAACGCTATTTATAACTTAAAAACTTTTATATTCGAATTTTTGATTTAAACAGTGATTCAAAGATATGCTGATAATGACGATGTCACCATGGTGATAGTGATTTGTTTTTTAATACGTAACATATAATGTAACTACATTAAGATAAGATACAAGTGCAGCGTTTAGTTCCGCTACTCAGCTCGCGATTTCCCGAAAATTGTACGAAATGTGAGGATGGAGTGTCTTAAACACTAAGTAGCCTTTCATGATCTTGCTATTTGTGGGAAGCTGACAAAAATCTACTCATTTTTGATATAATCCTATCGTAGCGAGTTATTTTATTTGGTGTACTACATTTTTGGTGCTTAATAAAATTGTTTTTTTTTTTTAATTCGATTTATGAAAGTAATTGATTACAATACGATATTGTGAACGGTCATAATGATATTAAAATTCAAATTCTTTTTACAATTTACCACCTACACTTTGAGACGCGCTAAGAAAGACAAATGGTGACCAAACCGTAGCCTCCATTAACAATCAATTTAATTAAATTTTATATTATTATAATTACAAATACAAAAGCTAGTTCCAAATATTCCTTTATTAAGAAAAATTCATTTCAATAGAATACCAAATTATGGGCGAAAATTAGATCGTTAATTTCTTCATCATTTCGCTTGCTCAGCCATTGAGGAGATTTAAAAATATTTAATTGGTTCCCGGGGATTAGCAACGAAAATACGTTTGGAAAAAGGTATTACCGGGGCCGACTTTCTGAATTGTTTCTAAAGAAAATATTAAGTAATTAAGATTTTTTTCGGCAGACTCATAAATTATTTGTAAATTTTGTATTGAAATTGTATTTTTTTATAGGTTTTTCTTAGTCGGTTGAAGATTCTGTTTTTATGCTATTATAGTTAATATAGCTAATGTATTTTTACCATGTCAATTTTAATAAGGCCGATGTTGCAATGGTACAGTGTGTGACTATAAGCAAGATGGGATATGGGGATATGATTCCCAGTTGGGAGAATGCATTAATTTTATTTTGCATTCCCCCAATTTGATTGATTGATTTGAAAATTAATACGGTAACTATTTTGTGCCCTACGATGAATTTGAACCCATAGCCTTAAACAATTTATTTCCAAATATCATGAAAATAATTAACTTAAAATAAAACTTAGTAATAAACACTAATATTTATATTATTATTTTGAACTTGTATGATAGCAATACGCAGTAAAAATTATATTGAAGGACACGAGCGCGAAGGAAGCGGAGGACGTTGCACCTTTTAATGAATTATATCAGAAATCAACTTAAGGTAAATGCTGTTCCATGAAATATATAATATAAGCATATTTTTTATAGCAGGCAAGAGATAAAAAAAGCGCGGCGTTCAGTTCCGCCATTCAATACGTAAGGCCTCCAGAATTCAGCCAGAATTGGGTAATGCAAGTGTCTTAATGGGAACGGAGAGTCCCAACACTAGTTTGATACTAAATCGAAATATCGTATTTGAGTCCGCAATTACATATTTCTGACCTTCGTACGAAAGCAAATTAGTTTTTTTGCTTACGAACAAATATATTAATTATTATAATTTAGTTAATTATATTAAAAGAAGTTTAATTTCAAAGAGATAAGAAGTAATTGCAAATAATTTAGGCCGAATTAAGGGTTACAATTTATAAAATAAATGAAAAATACCAATTAATTACTAAATATGTACGTCCTGTAATTAATCTCCTAATTAATGTGTTAAAAATTGCGAATTGCAAAAAAATACCTTGATTTTTACATATAATATAAAAAATTCACCGGTGGCGTTCAACGTCACGGCTCTACGTTTACGATTCGGCGGAAAGTAGGTAATGGAAAGGTCTTAATGGGAACATAGTGTCTCAACACTAGGTTCCCAGGTTCAATATGCCTACCGTGCACATTTTGCTAAGCTATACATTTCCCTGTGCCACGACAGCCCGAGCATAGTAAGTCCAAAAAATTAAATAGTGAGCCAAATAAAATAAAAACCCATATTTTTCTAAAAATATAAAAAACCCGGTCAACCATTCATATATAGTAAATGTATAAGTATCTTTCTAATTAATTTAAGTATCTTATATCATTAACACGTCCTTGTTATGAACTTGAAGATTGAAGATACATTCAGAAATAATAAAAAGTAATTGTAAAAACAATAGGTGCTTATCAAGATGGAATAAAGTTAAATCTTTGTATATGATTTTGGCGGGGTTTTTTTTTTATTTGCAATTGTTATAGATTTTTGGATCTTTATTTTTGTTTAGTAAATTTATAGGAATTTTATGAAGCTAATGAGTTCATTTTTCGCTTATTTCAGGGACTACTGGTTCGATTTTAGAAATACTTTTTGTTTTTAATATTTTTAAACATTTTTAAAGTGTTAATCCACACTTAGGAAAGATAAATACTTAATTAGAAAACGTATAAAAATTTGAACGTAGCGGGACTCGAACCCGCGCCTTCTGGAAACCGACCAGGCGCTCTGACCACTGAGCCATACGTTCTCGCCAAGCTACGTCGAAATTCTTATACGCTTGTTACAACTTATGTTGTTAGCATTTGTGGAAATTTGTAAAAATCTCCCTACAGCTATATCATATACTGCATCACAATATATTTTTTTAAAATATGAATAAGGAACGTTGTGGTTTTGGCATCACAGAAATATAAAAAAAATGTGAAAAATATAATCTAAAAAATATACGAGGAAAATAGACAGAAAGAACCTAGTAATGTAGTGTCTTAACTACTACATTCCATCTAAAATTCAGACATTGCGTGTTAAGTGGCAGAACTCACCGTCATCTTCTGATTTTGGCCACAAGGGGAAGATAAAAAGAATGTCCGTCGTGTAGAATTGAACCCACATCACGTTTACGCAAGACGCTGTCCCATTAGACTTTTATTCTTAAGAAAATATAAATCACTCGACGCCTATTAACTACATAATAATACGTAGATCTATTTAATTTTAAAGGAGTAATGAAATCTAGAAGTATTTATAGCAATTTATAATTAAACTTGCAGGAAATTAAATCTGATAGTAAATTTTAAGTTGTATATTATAATAATAATATTTATAAGAGATCGTTAATAATGATTCAAAGGCCGGCAACGCACCTGTAGCTCCTCTGGGGTTGCACGGAGCCGTGGGCGGCGGTAGTCACTTACCATCAGGTGACCCGAACGCTCGTTTGCCTTGTCCTTTTCCATAAAAAAAAAAAAGATCATTTGCCTCGATATTGGTGTAAGTTTATCGACGCTAAGGGGTTAGTTATGTAAGTAAAATAAAATAAGGTGTAAGTAAATTGTAAGTCATTGTCAGTAATAAGATTGATTCATATATATTTAAGTACAGCATTCTTTCTGTAAACGTAACAGTTGTAAGTTTGATTAACACTTGTGGGAACGAAGTTTTATTTCTCTGTCTCGAAAATTGAATGGAGTGTCTTAACACTAGATATCCTTTAACTGTTACTAGTATATAAGGGATGTTGTATCCATATTGTAAAAAAGTACCTTCTTAAAAAAATCCAAAATAAATTGTACAATTAATACTATTGCATTAAAAAATAAATACATACACACATATATAGATAATCAAACCATAGTGTCATTGAGGCACAAATTTGCGACTGTAAGCACGACAGGTTGTGGGTTTGGTTCCTAGTTGAGGAAATGAAAAGTTTAATATTGTTGTTTCCTTGCGCTGGTAAAAATGCAAAGAGCGGCGGTCAGTCCCACCAATCACCACGTAGTGTCTCCTGAATTCGGCGCAAAGTGTGGAACCGAAAGTCCTAATGGGAATGGAGTGTCTTAACACTATGTTCTCGGGTTCCCTCAGCCTACCCTAGGCTGTAGGAAATAATGCCATCCTGCCATGTAGGAAATAATGAGGTTATTAAAAGTTACAACACATTTATATCATACTATTTAACTTATTTATAGAAATTAAATTTACAACAACAAAGCAAATACTTGAAATTACTAGACTGCCCAAGCTATTCAATTACCCACGGGTCCAATTATAATGAAAAATATTCAAACCATCTTTACTAACGCGCGTAAGGACTTCCTGCGCTATAAATTTTGTACCAAGGCCACAATATCAACAACTCGTGTTTCCTTTTGGCGTTAAATTAAAACTCATACGGGTATTATCTGTAAGTACTGTAATAAATGCCAAATTACCATAAAATGGTTAACTGTTTATTGAAATTTGCTTAAATGGTTTCTTTTTTAAAGAAGCGCTGTTTTCCCTGAAGGGTAAGCCGGGGGAGGCTAGTGGAATAGGAAAATGGGGAACGGAGTGTCTTAACCGTTCCCTACTTTCCGTAGATTTTTCTAGACATTGTAAATTGGCTAGCGGAACTCAACGCTGCGCTTGTGTAGTAGTTTTAGGATACTCCGATTTCCACTGTGGTAATGAAACGCCAGAAGTGGCTTGGGAAATGGTAGAACCCAAAAGTTTCACTTTTCAAGAATATTATTTCAGTTATTTTATATATGAAAATATTTATTAACTTTGGATATATTTTTTACATTGATATTTTATAATTGTTTAAAAATTATGAATAATAATATTATAAACATATTCTACCAAAAATATAAAATTCATAAGCTATTACAAACAATAGGCAACAACGTATTGGTTCAAAGGGTTTCGAACTTGTGCCCTCTGTTGCGTTACACTGTGCCTCATACATATATAATGTATGTGTGTATTGAAAATTAAATACCAATAACTTATGTTGTTTATAGTCGCCACGAATATTTGGTTCATATCCAAGTAACGCTTAGATAGTAAAATTATGATTAACAGCATTTTGATGCTGTGACAAATTCTTTTATTCCTTATATCTGTTATTACAGTTATAGAAAAACCTATAGTAGTGCAGTGTGAGTGCGTCTGATTTTAAAGGTTAAGATTGTAGGTTCGATTTTCACTCAGGCAAAAGATTTATTTTATTTTTTAATTTCTACGGAATTTAAAAAGAGGTTTATTTGGCCCTACTTTTAAATCGTTATAGAAAAATGCAAATTCAGACTGTATCTGTATGTAGATTTTTTTTGTATCAGCTTCACGCTGTATGCCGCACACAGTCAGTTCTCCACTTTCCGCCGAATTTCGGAGGCATTGCGTGCTGAGTGGCGGATCTCAACGCCGCGCTTTGCCTCGACACCAGAGCGAAGGCATAAAAATATAAATGTAAACATATATTTCATTTCCTCGAGTGGGGATCGAACCCACAACCAGTCGATTCTACAGTCCCACTTTGTGACTCTGCGCCACGACCGGCCTCAACATCATACTGTACATACATACACCATATTATATTTTATCATGTAGATATTACACGAATACCGCAGTTAGGTAATAATAGAGTAAACCAATATATAAATTGTAAAGACGTACATGTAGTGCGATGCGCAGATGCCGAGAGACGTGCTTATATACGAGACGTTAAAGAACTCAATTTGTCATTATTTTAATTGCCCCTTGAATTACTAATGTTATGATCTTTGTAAATATGAAGTGTGAACGTGGTATAGAGACTGTGCATACATTTATCTATTCATGTAAGAAACTATGTAAGTTTTATTGAATACTAGTGTTTACCAGCAGTCTTGCTTGCGTTGATATATGGAAATAACTAAGTTTCGTATACAAAACTCTTGATTTTTATTACTTTTTAGATCAAGAACACATGATACGTTCCCAATGCCTAAAGACATTGTCTCGTTTCCAGAGTAAAGAAACGAAAATATTAAATATTTCATTTTATCGAATGGGAATTGAACCCAGAACTTGTCGCGTGCATCGTGCTCCTGCGTCCTGATGATCTCGTTATTTATGGTTGATATATGATGTAAGCAATATACACAATTTACATCTATACTAATATTACATGCTACACACTATCCCGCACACAACATGGTAGGCAGTGGGAATCTAGTGTCATAACACTCCATTCCTTATTTTCTGACAAATTCTCAAGGCTTCATTAATTAATTAAAGAAAATATCGACAATAATCAAAATGTAGACTTCCTCACATTAAATTTAACCGTCAACACGCAAACTTTTATTAAACAATAACCGCAAATTCATATATTTTAATCAAGAAACGCTTTTACCGAAAGTCATTATAACGCGAAACATAAAGATTTTAATTTAGCTGAGTGTCGTCATCCCCATTATTATTTGTATTGTGTATAATAAACGTGTAATACGAGAGCGTTATCTGAGTTTTAAGCGACACCCATTTTCAAAAGTAATTACCAAACAAGCAAATAGCTAGAACTTTTAATATGAAATCCTTCAATAATGGAATTAATCGTATATACGATTACATTTTCAGTATTGAACCTTTTTGGCAACTTGACGTTTCGCTCATTTTACTGTAGTAATTCCCTGTACCTCTACTATTTGCAGAATACAGCGTAAAGCTAATGAATCAGGTTAACAGTTTCGCTTAAAAGGTGTATAAATCGCGAATATCCAAGATCTTTTTAGTTAGTATTTAGAATGAGATTGTATTGTAACAAGGTTGCCGGATATATAAGTTTGCAAGGATGCCTTGGAATACAATCGCTATTTTTAAACAATTTACGGCATTCTACTCAAGCTGTTTCAAAATTCAAGAAGTAACGACCGTTACAGAAACGAAATGTGGATAAAAAATAATAGTACTATATTTTCATATGCAATATAAAACGAATTTATATTGTTTTTTTTTACATATCAAAAGTCCCTAAACACCAAACAATAACACACCGATACATTACGGCTAATGCCTTTTGCATGTACACAATTATGTATATAATCTTATACTTTATATCGCCTTTATTTTTGAGAATACATATATGAAGAGTGACATTACCTTTCCTGTCTGCTTAGTCGAAAATAAATATAGAAATACTAAAATATGAAAATACTAGAAACATATTCTGTGTTATTTAATATTTCGGTAAATGCTAAGGAGCTCCTTGGGAACATTTCATTGGTTCAAGAATAGGTCCCGTTCCTTTGTCACAGAAATATACTTCTATACATACATTCACATATTAACTTTGTCAGTTGGATAATAATGTTATATATTTTTTATTATTATGCCTTATCACTACGGATATGTGGTCCGTATATAGATAATAATTCCGAAATAAAATAGTGTCTTAACACTAATCCTTTCTATATTAAACAATTATTAAAAATTTCACAATATTTCAATATAAATTAAAATTTCGAATATTTTTTTTAAAATTAGTCTCCGTTCCTACTACTATATACATACACACAAAGTAAACCACTACATGAATTATAAACCACATTGTTATTGTCAATCTCTATTCAGTGTGAAGCGTCGTGTGCAGTACATTAACACATCATAAGTAATACCTACTGGTAGCCTTCTGCTATCAGTATTAGACTATTCTGATATGAAGCTAACATAAGGAACTCAATGTTACATGTTTTTTGGCAAAACGAAATAATACTATTATCGTGTTTTTAGGATTCCGTACTTTTTAAGGAAAAAAAGAACCCTTATAAGGTCACTTTGTTGTCCGTCTCCGTCTGTCTGTGAAGAACCTTTATCTCAGGAACGCTTAGACATATCGAGCTGTAATTCATACCATAAACTCAGATCTACGGCCCTACGATTTCATGATAAAAACATTTTTCTATATTTACTTACTTAAAAGATATGGCCGCTTATATCGTATATGCGTATTTCGACACTATGAAGGGAATCAAAATTCATAGGTTATTTCAGTTTCAGTTGACCTAGAATTATAAAATTTGGAAGCTAGCATCTACAGGTAGTACTCGGTTAGGAAAAGTAGCTACCAAAAAGTATATAAACTTTTGAAGTTAATATAGTTAATATTAACTTCAAAAGTCAATACAATTTAAAAAAGTAATTTAAATGAACAGATCACACGAGTGTTTTGTGATCAATCACGTGTTTCGTTACGTTTATATTAAGATACTGCGTGTTTGTAGTCGCAACAAACCTGACCTTGTACAATTTTTTTCCAATGTATGTGGACATCGTAACTCAGTGGAACAGCATCTAAATGTAAATACGATGATTACGTGTTGGATCTCCACTGGGGTATTTTTTTTTCCTTATTCCGTAGTATAAAATGTAGCGTTGTGTTCCGCCACTCAAAACGCAATGTCCTGAATTCGGGTGGAAATTGGAGATTGGAATACACTGAGTTGTCTGCCTACACTACTATTATGTGGAAGAAACGTGGGGCGTCTTAATATTATAAATGTGAAAATTTATGAGGATGGATTAGCTTATTTTACTTTCCAGCAAAAAATACTAAAAAGGGGTTTTTAAAAAAAAAATAACAGTAATATAGTAAATATAATAAAATAGAATAGAATAAAAGATTTTGTAGCATTTGATTGGCTGTAATATAATAAAAGATTAAAGCGGGCGAAGACCCTAGTATTCTACATTTTCGAGTTTGATTCGCTAGTATTCTACATTTTCTTATTTCGTATTGCTAAAAATAAATATACTTATATACTATTTATATACATTACTATAAAAATAAATAAATATAAGTAATAGTAATAGTTATAGTTCAAGATATTCAATTTTATCTTTAAGCAACATTTTTTAGCAATAAATTTACCTTCCACTTTTAGACTTAGGACTTAGGAATAAAGGATTGAAAAAAGAACTTACAAAGTTTCTTGCACAACTTCATAGAATTCAAACAATTTTCCGAACTCATTATAGAGTCTCTGCTACTTAGTATCAGTAGGTAAATTATGTCCCGTGTACTAAAAATATAGTTTATTACTTATATTTTACACGAGAAACTTAAAAGAAATCTGTGAAAGTTCCATTGAAAAAGCTTTATATCAAAATAAGTCTATACTTATTGTTAAATAGGATCAATTTGAGGCCGTCGTGGAGCAGTGGCACAAGTGGGCGACTGTAAACGCGACGGTTGTGAATTCGTTACCCATTCAAGGAAATTTTATATTTATTATTTTTATTACTTCGCTCTGGTAACGAGACGGTGGCGGCGTGTTGAGTTGTCGCTCTCTTTTTTGCGGGTCAAACTGTGAAACTTATAATAAAACATTACCAAAATTTCTTACAACTTTATGGTCTTCTAAATCCATAGGTATTAGTTATTTATTATAACAAAAAGAAAAAAAAAACGAGTTGGTATATATGTTAACATTTTTAAGGTGTTATTTCACACTTAGAAAAGAAAAATACGTTTTAGAAAACGTATAAAAAATGTTTTTATCTCGGACGTAGTCCAAATTTTTATATGTTTTTTTAATAAGTATTTCAATTGTTTAATTTTATGTTGTTGTCATTCTTGTAAAAATTTACATAGACTACGTAAATCTAAAACAGTTGAGGACGGATATTATGGGGCTAGTCAAAGAAATAAACAAACATACATACGCTCGAAAAACATCACCTTCTTTTGGACACAGTTAGTTAAAAATATAAAAAGTATATATGTATATATATTAAATTTACTGATAAAAACAATATAAATCATTTTTATCTGAAATATTTTGAAATTATAATTAAAATTTGTAAAACCCCTGCGTTTCATTCTAAGGAAAAAAAGTTTGTTGAACTGCTAGCTCATAATTTATGGGGACGTTAGTGTTGTAGCTTGTTTGTGATAAAAGGTATATTTTTTTTAAAGTAAAATATAAAATATAGTATAACTACACTATACTAACATTTACTAAAACAATTTTTCTTATTCGATTATTTTAATTTTATTTTTATGGAATGAAATATTATATATTGACATTTTTATTCCTTCGCTCTGATACCAAGGCAAAAGTGTGAAGCTGGAAAAAAACTAAGATTGCATGAAATAAAAAGATTTTATTTTTTTGTTTTATTTTATTTCTTAATTTATAGAGTTGCAGATATTATTTAGTGTACTTGTTCTTTTAGGCTGTGGTTCAGTGAGTGTTGGCAAGGCAACTGTATCTTTGGCAAAGGGAAACGTAAATAGTTTAATTTCATAATTTAATACAAATATTTTTACATGTGTGTGATCTTAATGTGTGGTTTGTTTGCTTAATAACATAAGAAAGCTTATTTATGATCACAGACTGTTTCTATTTATTGTTGTTATTTTCTTTTAGTTTCACGCTCTATCCCACATACACCAGGGTAGGCAGCAATGTCACAACGTGTGTTTAATTATGTAACAATGTCTCGAAGTTTCGAGACTTTATGTCATAGTAAAAAAAATAACTATGTTTCACGGGCAAAAATACTTATAAAAATTTAAGTAATATTTTGTCCATCCAGTTTTTCAGCGTCTTGTACGAAGAAAAAATATAGGGAAAATAATCTGGATTCTGCTGTCCGGCCAAGTTCGGAGCAGTACGTGTTTAGTGGTGGGACTCAACGCCACACTTTATTTACTAGAACGTGTAATTGGAAAAAATATTTTTAGTGATTAGGAATCGAACTCACAACCATCATGTTTGCAATCAAAAACTATCGCATTGCGCCACATTGGCCCCACCTAAAAAACACGTCAAGATATAAATACCTACCCTACATATATATTAGCGGTTTAATTGTTATACAAAATGATTTTATGTGATCTTGTAAATTTTAGAACGAAATAAAACCAGTCGTTTGTACCGCGCTAACAACTTGGCTATAAATAATGTCATTGAAATTAGAATTCAATGCTTTGTTGACGCTTTAGCTCGAATATTTATAGATTGATAGGTTTCATAAGTATATTTCATGTAATATTTTTTGTATCTTTATTTTCTGTGAAATATTATGTTTGGTGACGTTTGGACAGCAGGTTATGGGTTTGATTCTCAATCAAGGAAATTGTTCATAACAATTAAAAATATATTTAATATTTTATAGATCCGAGTCGAAATAAAAAATAATTTAAACCAATTATAGCCAATACAAACGAAACAAAATGAACATTTCCTATTACAACACAGTAAATATAAATTTAACACGAACATTCACAGCACTAACGAAACCCGATCTTAAAGACACACGATCCACCGGAAGTACACATTTAAAGTCATTTCAAAGTTTGCATGGCGTTTCAACAATCTCTTCTATCGAGTCGGCTGACGCGGACAGTGATTAACGCTGCACGCTGCCCTAGATATTGGAACACGCGATTGTAATAGAATATATTTAAATACAAAATTTTATATTTTATTTATGGTAATGTGTTTGTTTGTTAATGTGATGGCTTTAGGTTTATGTTGAAATATTTGATATAAATGAAGATCGTTCGATCGTTCGTTGATACTTGAGAAAACGAGTAAAAATCATGATGACACCCCAAATGGCTATAAAGGAGTTGATGACAGTGGACGATACGATTTAGACCGTAACGTTTGTATGAGACAGAAAGAATTTAGGGTTAATCCTTTCTTCTTTACATTTTCCGATATGTTGCAATATGATTTTAAACCCATAATCATCAAAATATATTATTAGAAAATATTCCTAACAACACTAGAAAAAAGAACGATTTTTCTTTTTGTTACCTAATTTAAATTTATTATATCAAAACAAAGCACTCTTGAAATAGGAACTGAATAAGCATTTTCTATAAAATTACAAATCATCCTTGACCACATTCGCTAAGTCCGCTAGCATTTACTTTAATGGGAAACATAATTATGGTTGAGTGCCTACAAAATTTTCATGACTCTTCGTTTTTCTACATCACTTAAAAGTTGGAGCTGTTTTGGCGCAGTGGGACAGCGTCTGACTGTAAAAGAAATAGTCGGAGGTTCGATTCTCGCTCAAGTGAATGTTCATATTTAAAAATATCTTCATTACCCCAATTAGTTTACAAAATACATACAAAATAAGAACCTAAAAGTTCAGCCAGTACTCCCCGCGTGATAACAGCCCCATTTCCTAGCGCCGCTGTTGACAGTGCAAGAGTAACTGGAAGGGACTCGTTAACCCTGAACACGTGGGCGAGGATATTTTTAAAATATCCACAATAAAATCGGGTCGTCGTACGATATTAATTTTTCCTTCACTATTAAGCGGGATCGCTTTAGTTTAAAAATTACATATGATTTATTTTATTACTCTTTTATTATTTTGCACCAAATGTTTAGGATTTTGACGTTTTTACTGTCATTTCATTTTGGAGGTTTCATTATAGCTGAGTCGTGTTGGTTAGAAGTTTTTTTTGTATATAATATATATATATATATATTATATATATATTTATAAACTCTAGGAATATCTGTTTACTTTCTAGTTTCTTTGTGTACACTATAAAATAAACAATCACGGTTTTCCATCCCTGTAGGAGTTTTACTCCTCGCAGTTAGTTACGCGTTGTTTGTATGGCACTAAAAGGATGATGTTTATTTAGATATTATTAATTTATTTTTAATTCACCCTGTATCCCGCACATAGTGGATTAGGCAGAGGGAACCTGGACACCTATTTTTAAAATACTCCGTTCCCATTAAGTGTCCCCACTTGACGTCGAATTCTGAAGACATTTCGTGTCGTCACTCTTTGCCTCGGAAATAGAGCGAGAAAATGAAAATATTAAATATTTAATTTTATCAAATGAAAATCGAACCCACAACCTGCCACACAGTCGCTTGTGCCCCCTGACTAAGACCTCGATCAGTTTACATAAATAAAGTGAAAGAGGAATGTTAAGAAGAAAATTAATTATTAGTTCAAAGACGTGAGTATTACACAAAAGACTGCGGTTCGACGTTATTCTCTAAGCAATACAACATGACAGGCTAATTAACTCCGTATCTTGTAAACATGTGCATCTTTCCCTGAAAATAGACCTTGTTCGTTTGTATGTATGTATGTGTCCAATTTTCTCGTTGATATGTTACTATACATAATTTGTATTTTACAAAATACAAATTATGCAAAGCGTTTTAATATGGTCTTGTTTGTTTTCTATGAGGTCAATTGTTTTGAGATATGTAGACGTAGACGTAATAATAAAATCTATAAAAGGTTAATACTTATTAAGAATAGAAGAAATCATAAGTGTGAATTAACACTTTAAAAATGTTTTAAAAAAATCTATCAAAGGTTTTTGTTTATTTGTATTATTTTCTACCATTTGTAGCTTTTTTTTTGCATAAATTAAAAAAAAATCATATATATATATATATATATATATACTATAAAATATATAACTGATTCGTACAGTATTATATTAGTTTCAAACATTATATTTTGTAGAACAAATATTTTACACAAAATTATTTAACCACAGAGGTGAAAGAATAAAGTGTTAAAATCTGGTTTTGACAGTTCTCACGCGTATCTATTCGCACGCTCTAACTAATATAACAGGGTATAACAAATTGGCTGTAAAATGTTGAGTATATTCTAAAAGCTAGTACTAGTTAATTATTACAGCTGTAATTACCAGCTACGGTTGTTTACTGTATGCACAAGGAAATGGACAGGTTAGTTAGTTTTTTAATTTGAATTTTGATATTAGGTATGCCTTAAATAACATATTATATTATTTTTCAGAGTAAATGATGTTTTCTGACTTTTTTCGCAATTGAACTGTATAATATCTCTCGTAATCTTAGTCATATTCATGTTTAAGTCTTTCATACTGGTTATATGCAACTACTATAAATAACTGGTACAATTTATTTATAATCTTCTCAATCTAGCCTAACATCTGTTAAGTGACAGCGTTTGACTAAATACGATATTCGTGGGCTTTTATGGTGATAGACAAAGCGCAACGTTGAACCCCGCCAGTATGTAATATTTCTAAAACTGGACTGAAAGTGATGAAAGATGTCCTAATCGTAGGTTTCCCTATGCGGAAAATAGCGAGAAGCAGCAGAAATAATGAGTTCCTACGTTTTCCCTAATTTCACTATTATATTAATGGGAACACTCCTATAGGCATGATTAAGTAGCAAAAATTCTTTTACGGTACGGAACCCTAAAAATGAGATTTTCCTAAAAATGCCGGTTCTTTTTGTAAAACAAAGTAATCTGTCACCAGGTACCTCCCTACGCTATACAAAATATAAGCGTCGTCGAAACTAAACATGCATGAAATATTTTTATATCAAAGTTAATTTTAATCATGTTAAAAATATACGTCCTTCCAGGTAAACTTGATCTACAGTGTGGCCATTTTGCGACATTGTCCTCTTATTTGGGTCAGTGGCGCAGTGACGTTGATGACACAGGGTGTGCTTTATTGTTCACTTCGCATTTTACATAATGCATTTCGGTGTCTATTTTTAGTGATAACGGAAATTTTGTATAGACTATAATTTTTTATTTTAGATTTAGAAGGAATTCATTTTAGTTGTATTTTTTTAATTGTTTGTTTTTTTAGAGCCTTTTTAGGGAAAAAAGGAACCCTTATAAGATCACTTTTTTGTCCGTGTGTCTTTCTGTGTCTATCAAGAGCCTTTATCTTAGGGACGCTTGGAGATATAGAGTTGAAATTTAAACCGTATACTGAATCATAACACCATTACTACTAACATTTGTGGTTAAAACCTAAAGAATAATAGTCTAAAAAGGGGACAATTTTGGTATTGAAGCTGCTACTTCAAGTGAGGTATCAGATGAAAGGGCTCTGATTTAAGCTAAGCTTGAATTTCAGAAAAAGTTTGACACCAATTTGTTATTTCCTAAATTATCTCACTTAAGATTTAAAATTGAAAAATTCTACGAGTAGCAGAAAGTGAGGTGTCTTAATGGAAATGGAGTGACTCAACACTGGTTTCCCACTACCTACCTACCTTCTTTGAGAAAGACACGTAAAGCTGACAATATTATGATTACTTTTAATAATAAGAACTGTAACAAAGCAAAATATTATAATTTATTATAATACCTTTAGCTACCAAATGGTAAAAACAAAAGACTATTATAATAACAATGGTATTGTTTTTGTCTTTCGACCCGAGGCTCTAAATTATTATACCAATAACGCCAATTAAATTGTTCGCCTTAAAAATAATATCTTTTGTGTTTCGTTCACGCAATTCGTCTATTAGTTGACGTGTCAATAATGAACCGAGTAACGATTCATCTTTTTGTGTGTACAACTTCATATTGTAGTTTATTGTTAATAATTATAGTATTATTATTGTTTTGTGTGGTTTGTTGTGTGAAATATATTATTATTATTAATAATAATTATCATATGATTAATTTTTGTGTGGTTTGTAGTGTATTTTATCACGCACTTTTTAAAATGGTAATGGTAGAGCTAGCACTAGCTAGACTACTCTTATCTTTTCGTTTCTCCATCGCGTCGGTAGTATTACACTTTGTATATATCGTTATACTACGGACATAAATATTTATATTATATTAATTTACGATCAATAAAAATTTACTTTCTTACTAATTCTTATAATTAATACTCAAGAACTTTGTTCCGTAATTTTCTATCGTCCATTGAAGATCGATCCAAGGTCTTAGGTAATGCATTTTTAATATAAATGTTCTCTGGATAAATCGATAATACTGTTATCGATATTATAAAAACCGTTACCGCTATTAAATATTTTGAAGAATGCGAACAAAAAAATCTTTAATCTAAACGAGAGACGCCTTTAAGGCGAAACGTGCAATTTCAGGAAATCTATTGTAGATCAAAAAACCTGAAGAATATCTTTACGATGTAGACTTTTACTTTGAAATCAAATAGAAACTTTTATAAAGATAGCAGTCCGAAATGTCCTTGATTTCTTTAGCTTCTCGCTGTATCTTGCACTTAGCAGGGTAGGGAACTTGGGAACCTAGTGTTAAAAGACACTCCGTTCCCGTTTAATACAATTTCGTTCTCCACTTTTCGCTGAAATCTGGAGACATCGCGTATTAAGTGGCGGCGCCACGAAACTCAAGAAATTAAATTTTATCAGTTGATTTGAATTTATTGGGCGTATATGTACATTACAACTATCCGACATTACCATTACAGAACAATGTTTTCATTTTATTACGACCATATATCGTTATTATTTATATTATTATTTCGTTATTAATATCAGAATACAAATATTATTTTCTATTAATCCTAACTGCTCCACACAAATATATCTTCAAAAAAATATATTTTTTATCAAATTCCTAGCTTATATTCTCTTTGAAAAAAAATAGTTTCAAGTCTGTCTTCCATTCCAACCATCAATAATCACGGATCAAGCCATCGATATGCAATACTCGATACATCGACCACCGGTCTGACCTCGTTAACAAGTAGCTTTGAAGTACAAGTGGCGGATCAAATCCAACGGACGTTTTACGACGATCGCAAATAGACGCGTGTGCCGTGCTTTGTTGGACTTGTATCGATGTTTTTTATGTTTGTATGTCGAAATATAATAGTAAATCTGTGGATTTAATAGTTAGATGTGTTGAATTTTTTATTGATGTGTATATTTTGTATGTTTTTGAGTTTAGTAGTGTACTAACGAACGTCAGTAAAGGTTGTGAATTCGATTTCCACTTTTGGTAAAAATATTAGTCTAAGCCTGAATGCAAGAGCGCCAAAGGTTCTGGTATTTGAAAGAAATTAAGAAAAGATGGAATGCAAGGTCAGTGTAAATGGTAAGATATTAAAATAAGTACATAAAGTGGTATATTTGGGAAGTACGTTCAGTAGAGATGGAAGATACGAGATGGATGCGGAAAGGCGTACTGCTGCCGGTAACGGGATTACGATTGCACATTTGAACGTGCACAATGAAGTGTTGCAATAAGACCGTACACGACGCTGTTACACAGCAGCAAAACATGGGTATTACAGGAGAAGAATAAAAGAAAGATAAATGCTGTGGAGATGGAGATCTCTTCGTAGAACATGCGGACTCAGCTTAGCTAATCGAATCCGCAATGAAGAGGTACACCGAATGACAGATACTAGCGAGGATGTCACGGTGAGAACGGGCACGTCAAACGAATGAGTAATGAAATAATGGCAAAAAAGAAGGCGCTTTGGTAACGAGGCAAAGCGTGACAAAACTCAATATTCTGCGACTCAACACGCGGCGTAGTCATAGTACTCGGCGCATAGTGGAGCAATAATCTCAATTTTTTTGTTAAAACTTTCTCTGTTTTTTGCAAAAAATGTAAACTAAAATATAATTAGATATCTACTTTACACCACTATTAAAATTTTCAGACATCACTGTTTTTTTTATACATGACTTTTAGTATTGTACAACATTTTTTATTCTTACATCGTGCCAAAGACAATAAGTTACATGAAGTTATTGTCCACCTCCGATTCTCTATTTCAAACTGTCACAGTAAACCTAAACATTTTTCTTTATACCATTTGAACTCTGACCAAGCCATAATATAATCGTTAATTTACAACTCTATAATAGCGTTTTACTAAATAAATGTTTTTAAGGCTGTTAAAGTTTTCTAATTCTTTTTATTAAATGAATCATCTTGTAATAAATATAAATAAATTACGTACCGCGGTCACTGTGGTGCGGTGAGACAGTGTGTGATTGTAAATGCAATGATTTTTGGGCCGATTGCGACCCGGGCGATGAAATATATTTACTTATTCGATTTGAGATGACCAAAGCGCGGCGTTTATGTCCGCTACCGAATGCCTCATATTCTAGCGCAAACCGAATAAGTGTCTTTAAATTAGATTTTCTCTTCCATGTGGGAAAAAACGTGAAACTACTTTTTTATAATTTTCTATAGCGGAATTCATTTTTAATGTAAATGTATGAACATTATATATTTTATAATATGTTTATCTGCTCTATATTTATACATATTTTTGTACGTTTAGACACTTTCGTGAAGTTGATGGTTGCATCACTTAAAGTTTTGTAGCTTATTTCTTTTTTTGGTTTGGTAATAGTATCGACATATCCGGATATAATGATTAACATAATTTGCTTCTGCAATGTTAAACTGGAACGTTTTTTATTTTATTTAATTTCTACTGCCGAATTCACAATTTCTTTTTTCCTATTTGTATATATTATATTAAATTTATATAGTTTAAATAAAAAAAAATCGGTCAAGTGCTTGTCGGACTCGCCCACGAAGGGTTCCGTACCAATTTCGTTATTTATAGATAGACAACACTGTAAATCCAATATAATGGTTGGATTATTGCATTTTGTAGTACGTAACCCTAAAAATTATTCATAAACTAACATAATATTTTAGTTTTTCAATAGAATTTTACCGTTCAACCAATCAGGAAGTCACCGTTTGCCAAAACTCACCACCAACAATGTTAAAGGTAAATAATATGAAATAAATAAATGTCTACGACTGAAGGTTCCCAGTGTACGCCAAACGCTGGGACGATAGTAACACGCCAGACAAAAATAGCTCATCGGTCATTTGGCAGATGACCAGCTCAGGGCAGTCTATCGTTAGGAACAATAGATGAAATCGGCGTCGTATATACGCACATTGAATATTATTAAATTAAGAATTTTAATTTGTATAAATTTACGATTTGATTTTGAAAGCTTTTTTATCGATAGGTACTTTTTTTATATGATGTAGTAAATTTTTTAAAGTAATTTTTAAAATACAGAAATTAATATTTCTATATATTTATTATTATTTTTCATTTTTTTTTTCTTTTCACTGAACACGCAATGTCACTTATGTGGGATGTAGCGTGAAGCTCAAAAAACTATTGGCAAATCACATTACTTTCTTCGGTTAATATTTCTGCTACGATAATACAATGCTTTCGGCATATACCAATTACTATAAAATCATAAGTTAAAGTCCAAAATCAACCTAAATATCACATAATATTCCCAAGAGTTGAATGCATATATTATTTTCTGTTATGAATTATCAATGTCAACGTCAGAATAGTTACGCAAGCGTATGCGCGTACGCATTTCTTCATGCGTAACCTTGTTGCGCGTCACTTTCGCCTTCCCTAAGTGGTAGACACGTCTGCCACTTTATTACTACAAGAATATTTTTACGATTTTTTTATAAACTTATTGCCCATTTAATGCTTAGATAGTCCTTATGTTGGCTCAATTATAATGATCGAGGCTAGTTTTATTTGAAGTTAAAACTGAACCCATAACTTGAATGGTGGAAATCAACACCACAATCTGTCCCGAAGCCACATACGGAACCCTATATTTTTTAATTTAACATATTAATATACTAATAAATAATTTTAAAAAATAATATATTTATTATACTTACATTTATTTTATTTAGAAACCTAGCGTTTCTGCGAATTGCGATGTTTATCATTAAAGTTTCCGCTGGACACTGACCCAGTAACACACGGGGTCGGCTTACTTACGTCTTGGGTTAACTTTGCGTGCACCATTTGCGGTTAACAATTAACTACAGTAAACGACTTCGCAGTTCTTAACCTCGTTTGGAAAGATTGCGTTTCGAAATCTAATATTTATTTAGTTGATACTAGGAATATTAGCAAAATAATTGTGTATTTATTAAAGGGTTGCAGTGGGACAGTTTCTGATTGTGAAACGTGATAGTTGTAGGTTGATCAGTCCAGTGGAGATAATTATTGATTGATTACACGGCGTTGAATTACGCCACTTGACATGTTATATAGACACACAGTGTGATGTCTTTAGTCTTTAAGTCTCCTGTGTTTATTCTGTTCATCTAGTTATGTAATTTATTCATTATATAATTTGTAATTATGTATATTATTAAGCTTCACTCTGTTTCTCGCATATAGCACGATAGGGAACCTATTGACCTAAGGTTACGACGCTCCGGTGGGGATCTGAGTGGCGGAATGAACACCGCACTATGCCTTGTTGACAGAGCGTGGAAATGAAAATATTAAATATTTCATTCTCTTGACTGGAAATCGAACTCACAATCGCGTTTACAGTCACACGTTGCTGCCACTGCATCACGTCTTTCTATCTTTAGACAAAATCTTATCTACATAATTATTTTCTTACTTTAAATATCTCGGCTTATACAAAATTTACTTATTAATTTATATGCTTAAACCGCATTTGACCGCAGAATGTACGTATTTCCTCTTATACCTGTTTCTTCTCTAAGTCACAGCCTCGTCCTTGTCGTATTGATATTTACTCAGATTATCTAATATAATTCAATATTCGCTTACACTTGTACGCTCACTATATTTAAACTATTGACGCGGTTAAACATGCTTAGTTAAATAATTTATATTATATTTATTTATTTATTTAAATTTATATAAGAAACGATGTTCAAGATCCATTTTCTGATTTTCTTTTCGTTACTTATTAACTTTTAGACAATAGTCTTAAAGTTATTAATTATATGGAAGAATTGTAATTGAAGTTATTGTGTTCTACATAAATATAAAAATATAAAATTGTACGACCTTTGTACCGCAGCGGCACATCGTCTGATTGTAAACACGACGGTTGTGAGGTTTCATTTGCTTACCAGAGCGTAATAAGACAAAACGTGGCGTTAAACTCCGTCACTTAATTCCCATGTGTAAAATATCTCGAAAATTAGGCAGTGCGTGCTGAACGCAGTGTCTTAACACTAGGGTCTCTCGTTATGGGAAATACAAATGCTTGTTGTTGACTAAATATATATTTTGACTAAAAAATATATATTTTTTATTAGATAATTAGTAAAAGGATACTTTTACTAATTATCTAATAAAAAATATATATAATAAAATAACTTTTCATATTCACGGAAGAGAAGCCAAGTTTATTACAAACAACTTTATATACCATACATGATTTGCAATTTACCGTTAATATAAAATCATTCAAAAACAAATTTTTTAGGAGTGCAGTCATGGCGCAGGGGCACAAAGTGTGACTGTGAAATCTACTGGTTCTGGATTCTATCCCCACTTGAGGAAATGAGATATTTACTTACATTTATATTTTCATTTCTTCGCTCCGTCCTCGGACCATCGGATGCCTCCAGAACGTGGGGAACGGAGTGTCTTAAGACAAGGTTCCCTTTGCCTACCCTACTGTGTGCAAGATACAGCGCGAAGCTGATTTTTATTTAACAAATTTTATAAATTTATACAATACTTTGCAAAATAATCTCATCCAAAATATATATATTGCTTTCACTTCATTCATTATGAAACTTCACCTTGAATCTTTCAATGTTATGTGATCGTTCGTATCCGACTACATTACACAAGGCAGGAGCGTTGTAATCTGCGATCGCTGTCTCAGTAAATTTGTGTATGCAATAAAGCATATATTTTTAAAGTAAAAATGTATGGAATCACAGCAATTTTAGTTGACGACATAAGTTTTATATATTTGTAAATTATTTTCATTCTGATCGTTTTGATAATTACGTGTCAATATTTGAGTGGCGTAACTCAACGCCGCACATTGTCTCGTTACCAAAATGATTAAATTAAAATATTAAATATTTAATTTTCTTAAGTTGACATTGAATCCACAACCTTTCGAATTTAGAGGCGCACACGTGTATCCTTGTGCCATGACTAACCTGAGCTTTAGGCACATGTCCTGTCCGTTATCTCATACTAAACCCAAATTAAATTCCATTCAACATTAACGATTTAAATTTATCACAATTTAAATGACGAAACATTAAAAGCCAACGAACGTTCAATGATAATAATTGTTTCACAGCAAGATAAGAAAATAATAAATATCGATTCGTATATATGTATAGGTACTAAATAATTACAGTACCGGCTACTATAAAATACTTCGACTCGAGTCAAATCAAATTCCCTTTGACGATGTACCGGCAAATTGTTTAAAAAACACCCAGAGATTCCACACGGTTATATGACACAAAAACTATACCAAAGTATTTGCTGTTGACGGACTAAGGTTTTGTCCAGACAAAGGAATTGAGATCGCGACGAGGGCTTATTAAAGTTGGGGAGGTGTCTTGTATACGAGATGAGTGCAGCTTCAATTCTTTATTGCAAATACGTGTGTTACACAAATTCATATTTCTGTTTCTTACTTTTACTAGCGAGCTATGTTTTTTTAAATATATTAATAGGGTAGGGATGATATAAATTATAGCACATGGTTATCTTCCCTTATCGATAAGAAAAACAAATGATTATATAAAATACGCGTTCAATAATAAGCGCATTGCCTGTGGGTTCGATCTTCGATCGGGGCAATGGATTATTTCCATTTTCTCGCTTTGGTAACAATATAAAGTGCGGCGTTGAGTTCCGCTATGGAGATTATGCGGAAATTGGAGAACTCGGGACCCAGCTTAAGGCTAAGAATACTCACATTGCTTGCATCTACATCGACAACTAGCTCTACAAGGTTTCGCGTGAATGATTTGCGTTACTAAAAACCATTGGAGTTTCTATTATAATTAATAATGTTGCTCAACAAAAAAACAGCTGCAATATATATAATCAACAACATTGTGTTGGAGTATGTTATCGGAAACTATTTAACTAGTAACAATTTAGAAGTATATAGTTGTTTATATAAAAGAGAAGAAGTAAAGAGACTTTTTGGCAATCCATGGGCTATGGCTAGTGGCTGGATATGGCTTAAGGGTCAGAACGCCTGGTCGGTTTTCAGGAGGTGCAGGTTCGACTCCCGCTGCGTTCAAATTTTTATAGGTTTATCTAAATAAGTACTCCTCAATGTGGAATACGACTTTAAAAAAATATTAATTAGATGTTCTTTTTTTTCTTCAACAGAGTTAATAATAATAAAATATTCAGCACTATTTATCCTTTTTTCAACTATTTATGTTAATAGTACTTTAAAATATTAAGAATAGAAACACATAAAATATATTTAACAATAAGATTTACGTATGAAGATAAATGGATCCAAACAAAACAGCTTTGAGCTGTCACAGAAAATCAAACGTCGCTTGGCAACCGCCGGCAGTTGAGCCAATTAGGTCATAATAAGAATTCACTAGTAGCCGAAATATTTTACACATTTTTTTTAATTTTCACGCTGTATCCTGCACTCAGCAGAGTAGGAAAAGGAAAGCTAGTGTTAAGATATTCCGTTCCCAATTTTTCGGTGAATAGTATAGCGTAAGTGGCGAAACTCAAGAATCGAAAATTTTGATTATTTCATTGAATGGGAATCGAACCCATAACTTGTAGCATTTACACGGCACAGCTCTTACGCCATGACTGGCCTCACTTATTTATTTTATACAGAGTATGAAATATAGGAACTAACAAATGATTTTTAAAACAAATATAGCGCATAGGATACAAATGAAGCTAAAATGCGTAATTATCGAATAAAAAAAACTACAGTTAAATAAAATATATTTTAGAGTAAGTGCGGCGTTGAGCTCTGCCACAAAGTCAAAAATGGAATGCCTAAGCCAGATTTTTTTAATGCCAATTTCATGCCTGCCATTACAGTTAAATAATTTTGACGTTGAGTTCTGTTACATATGATATGTCTATGTAACAGACATGTCTCGTCATCAGTTATTGTAAACTGTGGAACATGCGAAATATATATATTTTTTTTCAATTATTATTTAGTGTGTCAATTTAAAAGAGATTATCTATAACAATTTTCACTATTCAATGTATAATAACATAATTTTACCATGATTCCTTCAGCTTCATGCTGTATCCCGCTATTAGCAGAACAGGCAGTTCTAATCTAATTTTAAGACATACTTTTCACACAATATCCCGATACGTCTCGTCGTCGTCTCAGTAATGGCACTGTTAGAGCGAGAGATTAAAATTATTCATTCCTCCTAATGGGAATCAAACCCACAACTGCGTTAACTGTCAAACAAACGGCCTCAATTTTTACTATCATAATAATGCAAATTGATCTAAACAACATCAATAAAATGTGTCAAAATCACCTTCAATTTCCATTCTTACACACTCATATTGCACACAGAACCGCTATCAAAAGTCGGTGGCCATGTAATATTTTCAGTTTGGTCGTCACCAATAAACTTTTCTTATACCCACGACCACTATCTGTCTCGAGTCAAACGTACAAAAATATATAACAATAAGAAGATTCACGAGATGAGGCACCTTGCCAACTGCAACGCGATTATTCTGAATTACACGTGCTGTTGAAATATTTATGCATATTTTCACGATAGCCGTTTGTATTATACGACATTGTTATATTGTTTGAGCGCGGCGTTCAGTTCCGCCAGTCGACACGCAATGTTTCTTAATTTAGGCGGAAATTGGGGAACGGAGTGTGTTAGCACTACCTGAAAGCATATTTTGGTAAAAGGGTCAGACTGTGAATGTGTCGTCAGTTCAATTCGCGCTCGAAGGAAGGAATTATTAAAATTTTCTTTAATAGTTTTTTGTCGATTGTGTATTATTTTGTTAGCTCTATTGACCTCTACAGCGTTACCCGGTTTTGAGGGAGGCCGGGCTAGAAGTATTCTGTACTTGGCTACCCCCAAAGAAAAGAGAGTGCGTCGTTGAACTCCGCAGTTCACCACGTAGTGCCATGAATAATTTTTATATACTTGGATCAGGGTTTAGTTAAAAAAATGTTTTTAGTTATTTATTTTGTGACACAGTTTTTAATATCAGGATTATTGTACTATTATAAAATTCAAAACAGGGCTTCGCCTTATCACCAAATTGAAGAAATGAAAATTATAAATATTTCATTTCCTCAAGTGGAAATCGAATCCACCCACAACCTATTGCTTTTTAATAGCAACACACGCTTGTGCCCCTGCACCACGACTGACCTCAAATATTTCTTTCCAAAACAAGCATAAAACCCACCGTTGCATCTATTAAAATAGTTAAATAAGAAAATGCAATGGACGCAAAGGTGGGTAGTTCTAACAAACTAAACAAATCAAGTGCGTCGACAAGTATGAATGGAACGACATTATGGTGGCATGAGAGACACATTAATTACACATACAATGCGGAATAGCTTGAACGTTTTATAGCCTTTTCATTTGAAACGATTTTAACTGTATGATATTGTAGGTAATTATAATTATATCGCGGCGTTAAGTTCCGCTGAAGTGGCGCATTGTTTCGAAAATTGGGTGGAAATTGGATAACGATAAAGAAAATGCAAAACACTAGATGCGGGGAAAAGCATAAATAGCTTTGTATTTTAGGTTTTTATAAAAAAGTTTAGCTTCACCATAGGACGGGATATAGATTCGGCATGTAGCAGGATAGACAGAAGGAACCTAGTGTTAAGACCTCCACTTCCCCTTTCTGCCGAAATAATCTGTTACAAAAAGCATAACATGGCTTAACTTTTTAAAAGACTAAACATTCTGGGGTCGACACTAGACTATTCAGGAGTACACCTCCCCCTCCCATATACGTACCTACGTTGATCCGCTCATATTAAGATTTAACTATGCCAATATAAACACGATATAATATAATGACGCAAACGAAAACCAAATGATTGGATGTAAGCGTTCCATTTCTGTACGGCGATGCAGAGATGGATTATTATGAACAGTTCCGCTGGCGTGTCTTGGCTAAACGCCTATCAGTGTGCGCGAATGTTTATTGCATAAGTATTATTCGTAATTGTAATTGAAGTACGATATTTATTTATGGCTTTTTGTATTATATTTCTGGGTGGAAGCGTAACTGGTGTGGGTTCGATCACCATTTGGGAGAGTGAATTGTTTCTATGTTCCCGCTCTTTGACCATTTAACGGATGGAAAGGAGAAAGCGGAGTATTTTTTTTTACTTCACGCTGTATCCCGTACACAGTGGAGTAAGTAGAAGGAAGCTGGGAACCTAGTGTTAAGACACTTCGTTTCTCCATTAAGTCACATCCGTTCTGCAGTTTTCCGCCGAATCCGGATTAATAATGTGATGTGAAATCTAAATGAAATAAAAATGAAATCGAATGATTCTACGTCCTAATCTCAGAATTTCAGAAAAGAAATATATTATAGAAATGTATTTATTTAGAAATGTTCGTTAAAATTTTAATAAAAAAAGTTCTACAACATACGCAAACATAAGAAATATTAATCATAAAATGGAAGTTAAGGCCAAAACAGATACTAAGATAATTATTTTATAATTTATTTTTCCGGTAAACGAGATAAATAGTGAATTGCTAAGTGGTTATTACAATAAATCGTGCCGACGCTCCACAGATGTACTGCACGGTGAATATGATAATGCGTGAATTATGATAATATTTGTGTTTTGCAAAGACAATTGTGTTGAATCACGAACGGGGTTAAGGGGCCAGTCCTTGTTGATTTTTTGCGATTGATAAATAAATAAAAACGTTTTCATTTTATAATTGCAATTGCTATGTTAATAGGGAAATTATATTTCTGTTTTCATTCTTGACATAAAAATGTGAGTAATTCGTCTTGTATAATTAGGTAAAGGGATTTAAATTCAATTTGAATTATGTGATTTTTTTTAAATTGTACCAAGAAAATGTTAAAATATTCTGTTGTCACAAAAGCTGTATAGGCGAAAAATTACTACTAGCACTTCTTGAAATTCCTACGAAAAAAATAGCTTGAAAACAGGAATAAATTAGGATTCCCCTTTTTATGACTAATAACTAGTTTTAATAACTAGATTACTTATATAAATATACATATGTAAATGGATATTGGCTTCGAATATTTTGAAAATATAGGCCAGTGTCCTACGTTCAGTTCCCAGGTTCCATCTGGTCTTTCCCTGGTATGTGCGGGATAAAGCGTAAAGCTAAAAAGAAGATTTTAAATTACAAATTTTGGTTCTTGTGGGTTCGATCCCCATTTGAGGATTTTATATTATTTTCATTTCCATACTCTAATTGACAAAGCACGATTCTGCCAATTTACACACAATGTCTTTAAAAATTGAGCGTTGCACGACTGGTTTCGCAGGGAAACTAGTGTTAAGGCATTTTGTGCCTCCAAAAGCGAAAAACTACTGCTAAAATCATCACCTCACGACGTCTCTATCATAGATTTTATAAAGATATTATTTTTCTTTGCAGGTAAGTTCAAGAAGGCGATCTCAAACAAGTATAGCAGCTGCAAAATATCTATTCACAGCTAATATCATATTTGTATGAAGAAGCCTAGTACGTATTATCATTAAGTGTTTTTTTGTCATCCTAGATACGACGCAATGTAGCGTTTCCACAATCGGATGTGATAATGGAACTGGTTCCATTGGCTGCTTCATTTTTATTCACTAGTGATGTGACTTCATTTTGTTTTTAATGAAGATAATAATTATGTGCTTAAATGAATTTAAATGGAAGTAATTTATTTTTGATTCAATATTCTGCTAAACTTTATATTAAGAATAATAAATAACGAGGCCGTTAAGGCGCAGCGTCTGACTGGCTCATTATAAACACATAGGTAGAGTCGAGTAGAGTCTGACTATAAATACATAGGTAGTGGGATTGATTCCCATTCGAGGGACTTAATTATTCTTATTTCTTCACTCCGTTAGAGATGAAGTACATTGTTGAGTTTCGAGACTATAAAGACACAATTTTTTGAAAATTGGAAAAATAATTGGGGAGAAAGTGTCTTTACACTAGGAATCTTTTACCTACACCGCTATATGCAGTATACAGCATGCTTATTTTTAAGTAGATTGTTAAGCTTAAAAAAATTATACTAAAATAGAAAATAATAAAATATTTAATAAGAAAATAAATAAATAGTTTCAAATAAATCAAATTACTGTATCAAAATAGTTCACATTCAACAGTATACCGAGAAATCACTTAATAATTCATTTTGGTATAAATTTAGGGGACCGTCAAACTTGAAAGTGTCCAAATAATTAGAAATTGGTTCCAAGAGACCATCTAAGAGGTACGCTGTCAAAGTTTCAAACTTGCCGATTACTTCTGGTATTCGAAGCCAGTCTGACTGACGTACCGTTGTTGCGAAGCAGCGAAGCAATTATCTGATATATTAGATTTGTATATATCACAAAAAGATATAATTCGCTTTTGAATTGGTTTTTTTTATTGTTTTTGTTAATCTCATTTGTTTATTCTATCTCCTGTCTCGAATGTAGTATGGTAGCCGGAGAGAAATAAGTGTACAAGGCACTCTATCCTACGTTTGGAAAAAAATGTAATGGAAAATCTCGGATAGATAGATAGATAGATAGATAGATAGATAGATAGATATTGACCTATACCGTCTCTTATACAGCTTAATTCTTGCACTACATGCTAATAAAAACTAATCATAAAAAATAATTTATGTTCTATAAAAAAATCATTATAGCCTCTATGTTGGACTGCGATTTTATCTTAACAGAGTATGCAATGGAAACCTGGGAACCTAGTGTTAAGACAATCCATTCTTATTAAGACTTTCCGTTCCTTGCCTCGTTAACTCGTTAATAATAATTTAATTTTCCCGAGTGAGAATCTAACCCGCAACCTGTTACGCTCACAATGGCGTGCCACTGTGAACGTAACAATTTCTACCTGTGCGCCACCACTGGCTTCAATTTTTCAAAAAAATGCTCACAAATGTTAAATCGAAATAGTTATATGAACTCTCGAATTCCAGTAAAATTGTGCCCATAACTTTTATAATTGGCCGTTTAATGGGCACAGAAAATTAAATTACAACCGGTTCGGTCTCTAATTGTCGGCTCGAAGTTCTTAGACGTGCAGTCTTGTCATTCAATGGGTTTCTCTGATAATTTACATTTATTATTATTCCTTGTAACTTTAAGGATTAAACTCTGTATTAATTTGTTATTTTACTTAGGATATATGTGTGATTTTAAATATACATGGTATTGAACAATTTGGTTACTGATATATGTAAAATGAGTAAATGAATTAACCTGTGGTGAGGTAATTGTTAGAATCGTTTTTTTTTAAATTTCAAATTAAACGCTATACAGTACTTAAAACGTGTAAAATCGATGATACCAATGATGACTGCTTCGCGAGATCGGAAAAACTCTTTTATTTTTACAAGCAACCTGTGCGTGTTAAATAGTAATTAAATGATCCGGAGGCCAGTTAGGGCGCAGGGGCACAATGTATATGTTAACGTGACGGGTTCTAGTTTCGATTCGCACTCGGGAGCATCAATATATAAAAAAAAGCAAAACACGGCGTTGAGTTCCACCATTCAACACACAGTGCCTCCAGACTTTGCTGGAAAATGGGGAGCGGAGTGACTGCACACTAGGCCCCCTCTGTCTACTCTGCTACATATATAGGGGATACAACGTAAAGCTAAAAAAAAATCGTAATTATAGAAAAGTATAAATATAAAACAATAGATTAAACATCTTATGGTGATATTATACATATTTAATGCTTTACTTCACCAAATGCTATTATGAAAGAAATTAAAAGGAAACAAAAGAAAATTAACCAAAAATTTATATATTTTAAGTAAACAAGTTTTCGGTTTTGCCGAAGAAGCCAATTGTATAGCAAAATTTAAAAAAAAAACCTTTGCATGTCCAAGTCTTCGTAGAGCACGGTGAGCTTTTTCCAACGGCGCCTAATGTATCATTACTGTACCATGGTCGAGACAGGTGACGATATAATCAATAATAGTTAAAGTTACTTTCTCATTATATTATGTTAGCAAATAAAAGTTCATCTTATCCTTTTGTAGATGGTTATTCTTTGTAAGCACCCTATGGATCTAAATAAGTCTTAAACTTTGACTGAAACTTGTATTGTTTTAATTTTGTTTCATTTGCCGATTTGTATAAATGAAATGCTGTGACTGTAAATACTACGGTTGTGGATTTGATTCCTGCTCGAGGAAATTTACCTATTTTCATTTCCTGGCTCTGGTGATAAGACAAAATTTGGCAAAAGCTGCGGAAAGTGGGGAATAAATTGTCTTAACACTAGGTTTCTTCTGGCCTACCTTGATATACGCGGGATACAGTGTGAATCCATAAATAAAACATTAAATGTAACAACCACCTAACAAAAAACGTTAACCGTCACAAAAAAAATGCATCAAAATAAATAATTCATGCCACAGAATTTTTTGTACCATCAATTTATGGCTAATCGTTACAAAGACAAAGATATACTTAGCTCACATGAGTAATTCCCCACGAACGTAATGTTAAAAAGCTAAGAACATACACCCAGCGGTTTAATAATCCCATAAGATCGTGGACTTCATGGTTAATTGTGCAAATAAATCATGTGGGCAGAACATCCTAGCTCGGGAACTGGGGAATTTAGAAGTAGCATAATAGTGTTTTAGTTTATTTTAGATTTTTATTGTAGATCTTAGCTTATGTTTATTTGATTGTAAATGCGAATGTTGTGGGTTTGATTCCTAGTTAGGGAAATAGTAGTCAATCCGATTTAGTCTATCAACAGGTAATGTCTTGAAAATTACAAGTAAATCGGGATGATGTGTCTTAATACTAGGATCTATCTGATATAAGGACTTAAATATGAAATTGAATCTCCTTCGTTTGATGGGAATTGTTATTTTTTTCAGCTTTCACTCTCTATCCCGTGTATAACAGGCTAGGCAGGGGGTTTTATCTAGTGTCAGTAAAGCTGCTTTTTCAATTATTTTTTTTTCGTATAATTACATCTATTATCTTGGAATTTCATCAAAAGACCATTATATAGAAGAAATAATTGTATTATAATTGTATGAATAGTCGTCGTCTTTAGCATAATAATATATGTTTATACATTGCACATAGTTATTTATAGCGAATTTAGATTACCATCCAACTTCATCAAACAAAATTTATAAGCAATATTTTAAAAAAAAAATCAGCTTCACGCTGTATCCCGCACACAGCAGAGTTAGCTGTAGAAAGCTAGTGTTACGACACTCCGTTCCCCACACAGTAACATTTATGTAGATATATATATACTTTCTTATTAACAAAAATGATCGGAAACTGTCAATACTTGGTCCCATGCTATTTCTAAGTAACTTTCTTCTGATGGCCAGTCAACCGACTGCCATTTAAAGCGATTCCACACCTGCCCACTTGATTTAATACACTCGTTAGCTACTATGTACGTAGAAGTTAAGCAGAGGACAAACGTACTGGGGAAATGAATGGTTCTATTTATTCCCGTCATACTAAATACTGATAATATGCTAATATCATATCCTATTTTATAGCGTAAATCGATGTATTTCTTAGAAATGTCAGGGAATATATATGTAATGTGTTTTTTTATGGCGCAGCGGCACTATATTTGAATATAAGAGCAACTGTTGTGGGTTTGATTTCTGGTCGAGGCAATTAATTATAAATGAATTGATTGACATATATCTTCGCTCACCTCTCTCACTACACAATGTTACCTACGCCTGCCCTGCTATTTACTGGACCAAACGACGAAACCATTACGATGCTTTACTACATTCGAAATTTTTTAACGATATTTGAATATAACTTTTAATTTCATATCATAGAAATAAATTATTATTTAATAATTATAAAATATAATTAAATATTTAAATTCAGTAAAAACTACAATTGCGCTGTTATTTCGAACTTCCTCGTCCATTAGCGGAGATGATCGTGCAGATTGTGTCTTCTTGTTCGGTACGAAATTACCTTGAATTTTTTTATTCTTTTAAATGAATATTACAAAAACATACTAAATACGTACGTACTTATAGGTTAGTCATTTTCTTTTCTAAAATGTATACAAACTAATGAAATGAAATACTTTCTCAATCGCTTTAATTTGGCGTTAGCGTGTGTATATAAAATTAAAAATTTTAATTATGTACATCCTAATAGATTTATTTATGTAAAAAATTTAGCCTGTAGTTCGCTTCACTCAACAACCCCTGTTCGATTCGCTTGTTATAGAAACAATACACAACTCTGGTGTTATGTATATTGTTTTTATACGCATACGCTTTGGTGTAGAGGCAAAGTGCGGCGTTAAGTTCCACCACTCAATACACAATGCCTTCAGAATTAGGTGGAAAGTGGATAGCGAAAGTGAAGAAGAAGAACTACCTTCCTACATACTGGAATACAGTAGGAAGCTGTAATATAAATACTAACATACATGTCGTTTTTATAGACCATAAGCATATTTTTTGGAAGTCTATTCTATATCATTCTAATTTTTATAATATGAATGTAATTTAAATTTTTCATAACAATACAAGTAAATATGTTTAAATAACTGATAACTAGTCAAAGAACTAACATATAAATATATTTTTCATAACTAACATTAATATATTCAAAAAATATACCAAAAAAAATTAACTTCGAAACATTTAATCACGTCACGTTGAAAATATTTTAATTAGATCTAATACGTATTATTTACACAAAAACGTTTGCTCTCAAGTAAAGTTCCAAGTAAATAAAAATAAAAACTCAGCAATTTCGAGTAAATTCGCTGCGAAGTTTTTTTGGCAGATGGTCAGAAATAAATTAAAACTGCATAATTCTCGTAATACGCGAAGTCAAAATGTATTTTATTATTGTTTCAGTATTTTTTGTAATATTCTTTGAATTATAGTTTAGTGGACGAGATGTGGGTTGAAAGAAGCTAGAGACAATTTACTTTCATTTACTACTATGTATAGTAGTCCGAACCTAGAAGATCTGGTGTCGGCTTTGCTATCAAGAATAGTATCGCTGCTAAATTGGAGGAACGTCCGATTCACATCTCGGATCGTGTAACCACACTACGCTTGCACCTGGACAATAACAACTATGTGAATATAATCAGTGTGTATGCGCCGACATTGGACAAGAATGATACAATCAAGGCTAGGTTCTGGGAGGAAGTCACGCAGGTTCTCTCTAAGATACCCCCTAGAGAGCAGATCCTTCTGCTGGGTGACTTTAACGCACGTGTCGGTCGTGATTTCGAAGCTTGGCCAAAAGTTTTAGGAAGACACGGCGTTGGAAATATGAATAGTAATGGGCAACTTCTTCTGTCGCTGTGTGCCCAATTTGAATTGGCCATTACCAACACCATGTTTAGACTTCCCGCTCGGCATAAAACCACTTGGATGCATCCGAGATCGAAGCACTGGCATCTGATTGACTATATAATGGTCCGTCAAAAACATATTTCGCAAGTGCATATCACTCGCGTTATGCGCAACGCTAATACGATTTGTTATTCTGACCACCGTCCCGTCATCACCAGGATAAGGCTCCGTCTGAAACCTCCTAGCAAATCAAGAAAAGCTAAGTTCGAGAAAATAGACATACAAAAATTGCAAAATCCTGAGTCACGCGAGATATACGCTCAGGCAATCAGCAGTAGACTTAAGACCATGGATGTTGAGAATGATGACTTTGTTGCTAATTGGCAAAAGCTCACGACAGACCTAATTGCCACTGCCTCACAGACATTGGGTATTAGACCTTATAGACATGAGGACTGGTTCGATGATAACGACGTAATTTTAACCAAGGCCATTCAGAAACATCGAGATCTATTGCGTCGCCACCAAGACGACCATCAGGCGAAGCAAGTTAGGCTTAGTGGTGATGACCTACGGAGATATGTGCGAGGAATAAAAGACAAGTGGTGGCGTGATAAAGCGGAACGCATACAGGGGCTCGCAGATAACAATCAGTTGGCATTTTTTTATGATGAGGTGCGCAAACTTATTGGCGTTAGCCCTCTTACTAGGGTGCCCTTGAAATCTCTTGACGGCACACTTTTGTTAACTAGTAAAGAAGACATGCTTAAAAGATGGGAGGAGCATTTTAACACCTTGCTTAATGTAAATCGAACGGCGGATATTGCTTACATAAACAGAATTGCATCACTTCCCAAGCACAATGAGCTGGATGAGCCACTATCTCTGCGTGAAGTAACTGTTGCCATTCAACAACTGCGAAATGGAAAAGCCGTTGGCATTGACGGTGTACCAGGGGAGTTAATGAAGTACGGAGGCCCAGAACTGCATATATATATGTGGAAGCTTTTTGCGCAAATGTGGGAGAATGAGCAAGTACCTGATACTTTCCGCACATCGCGTGTCTGTCCCCTATTTAAGAACAAAGGCAGCAGAGCGGATTGTAATTCTTATAGAGGAATCTCTTTGCTTGCTGCATCCGGAAAAGTCTTTGGGCGAATTTTACTTAACCGCTTGCTGCCCCTATCTGAACATATATTGCCCGATACCCAATACGGCTTCCGACCGAATCGAGGCACGTGTGAGGCTATCTTTGCAGTGCGACAACTACAAGAAAAGAGTCGCGAACAGGGTCAACCTCTGTATCTATGCTTTGTCGACTTAGAAAAGGCCTTTGATAGCGTGCCCCGTGAAGCTTTATGGGTGGTACTGGCGAAACTTGGGTGCACTGATAAGGTTGTGAGAATGATCCGTCTCCTACATGACGGCATGCGGTGCTGTGTCAGAATGCAAAGTGAAGACTCTGAGTTTTTCTCGGTAAGATGTGGTGTCAAACAGGGTTGCGTGCTTGCACCAACGCTGTTCGCAATGTACTTTGCAGTCGTAATTCGGGAGGCCTTGCAATCTTTGTGTGAGGGAATTCGTATTCGTTATCGAACTGATGGCGGCGGTATCTTTAATCTGACTAGACTAAAAGCTCGCACCAAAGTGTCTTATGCAACTATCACCGAGCTAGTGTATGCAGATGACCTGTGTTTTGTTGCGGATTCTCAAATGGGTCTTCAACGACTAATCACGGGTCTTGCTGAGTCATGTCGCAGATTTGGCCTCAAGATCAGTGTGAAGAAAACTGAAGTGATGGTACATGACACACTGAACGGCGGGTCAGCTGAGATAAAGCTCGATGATTACCCGCTCAAACAGGTAGATCAATTCAGATATCTAGGTAGCACCATTGCATCGAAATGCCTCCTTGATAGCGAAATTAACAGCAGAATTGGAGCTGCTGCCGCAGCCTTTGGCAGGCTGCGCAACAAGGTGTTTCGCTCGCATGACTTAAAGTTGCTCACAAAAATAGCTGTTTACAGGGCAATTGTAATTCCGTCTCTCTTATACGCCTCTGAAACATGGCCCCTCTACCGCAAGCATATTGTTACACTCGATCGATTTCATCTTAAGTGTTTACGTGATATTATGAATATTCACTGGTGGGACCGTATTCGTAATACGGAAGTATTACTACGTGCGAAGATTGACGGAATGGAAGCTTTTTTAATGCGAAGACAGTTGCGTTGGGCGGGTCATATCTCCCGGATGTCGGAACTAAGAATAGCAAAACGCATCTTTTATTCGGAACTGCAGGTAGGCAAGCGGAAACAAGGCGGCCAATTACTGCGGTACAAGGATGTGCTTAAACGCCACATGAAAAGATGCGACATGGATTCATCCGAATGGGAGACAGCTGCAACTGATCGGCCTCAGTGGAGACGTATCGTCAACACTAAGGTATCGGAGTTTGAAATAAAACGAAGAGATGAGCTCAATCTTAGACGCGACGAGCTGAAGGGCAAGGTACCTGAAGCTATTTATTATAATTATATTGGGGGAGTGCTGACATGCAGCGAATGTGGCTACACTTTTTCTGCAAAAATCGGTTATATCAGTCACTTTAGAGCTCATCAGCGAAGCTCTTGTTAGCCAGATGCCAGTCACTGTGGCCGAAAGCGGTCAGGACAGTATTATTACTATGAATATATTAGTTTACGCAGTAGTAATAGTTATGTATTAGTTTACGCAGCGTCGACTTAACAGTCGATTATTCGAAAATTAAATAAATTATGTAGTACAGAGTGTTATTAGGTTAACTAAACTAAGAAAAACATCTTAACAACACACATAAACAGTGTAACACAAAAAAAACTATTCGAACCAGTAGTTCTTGAGATTATCGCCTTCAACCAAATAAACACATGCCTCTAAGAAAATGCAACCTTGAAATAATAAAAAAACTATTGCCTGGCACAAATCTTCTAAAAATAAATATTAATTAAATATATGGCTAGCCAAATACGTATCAGCTGATGTCACCTAACATCGATACGTTATCACGTCACGCGCTTCGCTAAGCATCAGTGAAGTAGAAAATTAATTCGCAAACCTACCAAATTCATAATTGCTTCTGTAAATTTTGGGAAAATTTTACATGTAATATTTTCACTACTACTTACTAGTGAGAGAATGTCGTTATTTTTTCAGCAACACGCTGTATCCCACACCTAGCGGAATTAGCAGAGGAAACCTGCGACCCCAGTGTTAGGTCACTCTGTTCTCATTAAGACATTTCTATTTCAAAATATCCACCGATATACCAGCTCGTTGATACCATAATATTGTATTACTACCAAAGCTACGTTTAACTGTAAAGTTTCATGAAATTTCGGATTTAAATATAATTGGTGTATATTTCAAGTTCAAATTCAGATTCTTAGATTTTTTCTTAGATTCTTAGATTTTTTCTTAGATTTTATTCTATAATTTGTTACGACTCGAACTACTAAAAGCGTGTTAAAAAAAAATTCCATACCCTCGCTTTCATACCAGCGTATTTTTTCCCATTCTACCGTTCTTAAGACGCAGGATACTGAACAAGTATTTGTTCTGACCAAGTGCTAAGCCATATTTCATTTCTTTACTCATATAACCAACCTATTATGGCAACATAACCCGACTTAAAGGCATTGCAAAGGGGATAACTTTACCTTACTCTTAGTTCAGACATATGTGTACTTTCTTAACTTCACATGGTATCCAGCACAGAGCAGGGAGGTAGAGGGAACCTGTGAACCTAGTGTTAAGACAGTCCGATGCCACTAAGACACTATCGTTTCCCATTGCGATCCGAGTGTCGGAATTCAAAGCCGGAAAATTGTGTAATTGTACATATTTCTAATACTTAGCTGGTAATAAAAAATATTTTCTGTATAATTTTATTCTTCATTCTCCACCCTATATTAGTTAGCACTGCCAACACGCTATAAAGAAATGTATGTTATAAAGAACAACTCATTATAGTATAAAATGTGCGGATTTCGTAATGTTCAAATAAATTTTAGAGCTCCCAAGCATAGACAAATTAAAATTGTAATTATGTTTTAAAACTTTTTATATGGGATAATCCATACATTATTATAATTATTATTTAATTAAATATAAGATATTTTAAGAGAATATTACTATTACAATATATTATCTTTATTTTTCATCCCTAACTTTATCTTTTAAAATAGAAAAAGGAACAACTTCTAATATTATTAAAATATTCAGATCATAAACATTTTTACTTTCAGAGTGAAGTTCCTAAATTATAAGCATTTAGGTTCCCCCAGCAGGTACATATTTAATGGTCCATACAGATTTCTGAGATAAAATTGTCGGTAATGGCTCTTAAGATACATTAAAACGTAAAATTGGTGCTTCAAAATAATTACAGAGTAGACGTGTAACTGTATGTTTGTGAACAACGCCGCCGTTTATACGAAATTGGACATTTTTTTAGTTCTTTAGTTTTTTTTTTTCAAGCAAATCTTTTAATTTTCGATATGTTTAATATAAATATTTTCAATATTTTTATTTTGCTTTCTAAGCGTAGGTTTCTATATATATTTTATCTATACTCGTACATGGATTTGTCTGGTAGCTTTGTGCTACGAGGTGTTAAGCTCCGTCCAAACGCAATATCTGGAATTCCGATGGAAATCGAAAAACGATGACGACTTTGTCACTGCCTGCCTGCCTGCCTGCTATACAGGCGAACAAGTGAAACTGAAAAAAAATTACAAGTTTTAAAATATTACATAAAATTGGCAGAAACATTGCAAAATATTGATATTCACTGAAGATCGCTAATTTCTTAAGTAAACTTAGAATACCATAAGCGAGTTAAATGTAAAATGTGTTTTTACTGCGAATGTAAATATGAAATGTACCGATATTTACTTTGTTATTTTACCCAACACATTAGCACTGGTCCGTTGACGGTAGTTCAGTGGTTGTATGGTTACAAAAGAACGTCAATTCAATAACCATTAAATTACTAGAGATACTATCTAAATAACAGACATCTATAGTTTATACCAATGTTATAAACCTGAAATATTTATTCAATTGAATGCACTAATTACAAGGACTAAGGATTCGAACTTATATATATATATATATATATATATATATATATATATATATATATATATATATATATATATATATATATATATATATATATATATATATATATATATATATATATTCCATTTAGTCAGGAAGGCTATGTAGGCTATAGAGCGTCACCTTAATTGTCTCGATTCAACGGACTATACCTACGGCGGTCAGAGTTACCTTAGGCATATGTCATATACAACTATTAGTTATTCTTAATGACAAAGTAAGCAGAGCTGAAGGCAAATCCTAGTTGTAACTGAAATGCTACTTACTACCTATTTTTGTCACCATTACTTGTTTACTATGAGAATCCCAATCTTACCCAAATTAAATCTCAAAAAATCTAATGTATCTACATTAATAGCACATGGCTTAAAATATATGTTTCTCAATAGATTTTCTAATAACAAAATCAAGTTTATTTGAAATTCTTCAATATCATTCTTCAGTACGAACTATAAAGTTTTTTTTTATTGTATTTTATTAAAATATTTATAACATTGTAATGAATAGGATAGAAAATTGTTATCAATTAATAAATAATATAACATAGTTCTGAAGGCCGAGCTATTAAACAGACTCAAGGCCTCCATAGTTTATACATTCGACACGTTTTATTAGTCACAATATCTAAATAAAGTGAAATCAAGTTTCACCATTACTGCAGGTTACTATTTTCATGTGTATGTATGTATGTGTATGTCAAATCAATTTATATGTATTTATTTTATTTATATTTTCTGATATTGATATTTAATCCGTTAAATTAAGAGCTTACATCGCCATCGTGGCATAGGAGCACAAGTGTGCGTGTGCTATAAATGCGACGGTTGTGGGTTCGATTCACATTCTGGGTAATCAAATCTTTAATATTTTCTTTTCTTCGCTCTGATAACCATGCAAATTGGCGTTAAATATCTATTTGAGAAAATGAGTTTCTTAACACTATATTTCCAGGTTCCCGTTGCCTACCCTATGTGCTTGAAGCTAAAAAAAAAATATATCATATCTGTTTCAGCTTCCAAGCACGTGTGCTAAATTTAGTATGTGTATGAATATTTATTTCCTAAGTGTGGAATAACACTTTAAAAATGTTTAAAATAGTATATGTATACTTATTTAGAAAACGTATAAAAATTTGAACGTAGCGAGACTTGAACTCTCGCCTCCTGGAAACCGACCAAGTCCTGGTCGGTTTCCAGGAGGCGCGGGTTAAATAAGTATTTTTTCTTTCCTATAGGTGGAATAACACTTTAAAAATGTTTAAAATAGTATGTGTATACTTATTTAGAAAACGTATTTAAATTTGAACGTAGCGGGACTTGCACCCGCGCCTCCTGGAAACCGACTAGGTCCTGGTTGGTTTCCAGGAGGCGCGGGCTAAATAAGTATTTTTTCTTTCCTATAGGTAACACTTTAAAAATGTTTAAAAATAGTATGTGTATGTTTATATATTTATCCACAAATTTCTCGGAAACTAAAAGGCAATTTTCATGATCATAAAAATGGACAATACCTACATATATATAATGTATAATACCTATAGACAGGTATTTGAAGTTATATTATTTTCTTTCGGTAGCTTTTTTATTTAGCAAAAGTGATTCTCTTGCTAACCGTACATCTACTTAAAAAATCTTACTTCCCATTTTTCATTACTTTAAAGGCCACAGTGAAATTAATCATATTTAATGAACTTCAACATAGATTCATGGCGTGGCAAGGCCGTAGTATAATAGCAAATTGAAAACGATGTAATGAGCTTGATCCTTGACATGGTACAAATTGGCTGGCAAGGTCGCCTCCAATAAGAGTTGCGTTCTTAGCGTGCTGTAGCATAGTGGCTTATTACTATTCTATAGAATATTGTTATAATATTTTGTAGATTTTGATGAATGATTTGGATTTAGAGTTTTTAATTTTTATTTTGGTTTTTTTTTACGTGAAGTGAGAAATTACAGTTGTATGCTATTACCCACATATAGGTAGATAGAACCTAGTGATACGACCCTCCTTTCTTCACTTTCGGCATAATCATCGTGACAATGTGTGTGGAATGACGGAACTCAACGCTGCGTTTTCTTATGGTAGATTGTTTATACACTTTACATAAATAATAAATATTTAGAAAATATATTTCTCCTACAAGTAATATTAGTATTACGTGACTATGATAATTTACAACTTTAATTTGTACATTGTACAGCTGTGGCGCAGTTTGCATATTTTCTATTGGAATATTTTTATTTTTAGTATTACAACTATTATATTCCTCAACTAGCTTATACTTGATTTAAACGAAATAAAAATAGAATATAAACTTTATTTTTTCATTTAAAAATGCAAAAAATCATTAAAAAAAATGACTGACTTGAAATAGCCCTATTGTACTCGTACATGCCCCATTAGTTACTAGAAATTTATGGAGAAGCATACAACATAGGTATATATTTACGAAGCTTGACAAACAAGTTTGCCTAAGCCCTAATACATCATAGTACCAAAATAGCCAAGTTAAATGTACATCAATATCTCATTCTGTTTAATTATTTATGTGAAAAAATACATGAAATACAAAATACAGTGTCTAATCACTCCGAAAAGAAATATTTAGTGCCACACAACATAAACAAGTTACTAAGAACATTTTGAACACTTGGCGCGGCTCAAACGCAATTATTTTGGCTGGCGGAGGGAAGATAATTCAACAGTAAATCACTATGCAAATGCGTTTTGCTGTAATAAAAAGCTTCCAATGTATAATTTTGTGCAAAATATTGTATCGTGCGCGTCCCTGATGTATGTGTGTACGTCACTTCTAATTATGAGTTTTTGTGTTTGAAATTTGCTTTGGCTTAGCGTATGTTGTGCATGAGTTTGACTTTTTAAATGGTTTCCTCAATGTTAGTTACAGAGTCGTATTTTAATCTTTACTGGAAATTAAATTAAAGTTTTTATTGCATCTTTATCAACAGTAATGAAATTATGTATTATATATGATTCTCGTGTATATACGATATATAAAAAAAAACGAATTCTGTTACGTTTAGCTAGTTTTTTTTTTCTGTAAATTGAAATCGGGTATATATTATATAAATAACTAACTTAACTTAGGGTAACTTTTTATATAAATTTTTAAATTGATGTGTAATAACAAGTTTTTTGAATATACAAAATGAGTCAGGAATGTTCAATATAAGTCCAAACAATGAACATGCAATTCGAAGTAATAGAGGTGTATAATTGGGTATAATAAAAGAAATATATGTTAAGAAAAATCCATTTACGTAGTAAAAACTTAAAGAAACATAATATTTCAAATTTTTGTTTCTTTAATTGTTTAAAGTAAATTCTTGATTATGCTATTTTTTGTTTAAATATATTGTCCCAAGGTCAATTTCTCGCTAAGTGTCTGTAATTTATTAAAATCTTTTCCGCAATTCCAAGTTTATTACTAACATTAGTTTGTGTAAATCTATACTTATACTAAAATGTATGCAATAAAATGACCATTACCTACATCCCGTCTTAAATCCAACTCGCTGTGACGGTAACTATTAAATTTTTCTTTTATATAATGTATTATGTTGAGTATCCGGTGGAAATGTAGGTTCATATTTTATTTGTTGATTTTGTTTAAAGATATATAGCGTTTTTATGTAAGAGAGTTGGGAATCATTTATTTCATTCTATTAATAGTGTCTTTTTCTCTGCACTCTCCGTTTGAATAATATATTTAATATTACTAATTATTTAACTGATCGATCTATCTATCGATCTAATTAATTAACTGATGATAGATAAATTATTATTCAATGTTGAACTTGGCTTTTATTTCACATTCATATTTTTGAAAGCATTATATTTACAAAAGTAATTTAAAGATCATAAATAACTACTAAATACATATACATATGCATGCATATTTTAAACACTAGTTAATATTTTTATAAAACATACATTGTATGTAGCTTACAATTTTAAAAGTAACAAATTGTAAAAACTTTGAATATCTACTTCAAACGGCAATCAGCTTCACGCTGTATCCCGCACACGCCAGGGTAGACAGAGGGTACCTAGTGTTAAGACACTCCGTTCCACACTTTCCGCCGAATTCTGTAGGCATTGCATGCTAAGTGGCGGAGCTAAACGCCGCGCTTTGCTTCGAAATGAACCAGAGCTAAGAAATGAAAATATAAATAAATATTTTAATGTGTAATCGAATCTCTCACGAAAGTCTCAAAGAAATAAGAATGCTGAAGATCCTATCTAGATCATTAATTATAATCATGACATAATAACACAATATATGAAAAATATATCGCAGCAATAAACAAATAGATTGCGTTCCCTTCATTGTGAATGTGATAAATTACTTTTTTAACGTACGATCGAAATAACCCTCCCGACCTTTGTCTTTATTGAGATTTTTTAAGAATAATGTGAAGGTATTTGAGCATCTTATGTATTGATAGATGCTATTGTTGCTCAGTTGCAGTATCAGTTCACGATGGTTCAGGGTTCGACGCCGCCTTCAGTACGCAAATATAAAGATTCTACCTTTGTTTCTTTGTTCATTAAAAGTGTAGTGTTTAACCCTGATTGTCTAGCAATACAACGATGTAAAGAAAAATTCAGGACCTCGTTAAACTGTGTATGGCTTTTTGTTTATTTAAATTAAGTATTAAATTCGGCCATGATATTTTGTAAACATAAAAACCATAAAATAAATAAATCAATCAGCTTCACGCTGTATCCCGCACACTGCAGGGTAGGCAGAGGGAACGTAGTGAAAGACACTCCGTTCCCCACTTTCTGCCGAATTTAGGAGACATTGCGTGTTAAGTGGCAGAACTCAACGCCGCGCTTTGCTTCGACACCAGAGCGAAGACATGGAAATATAAATTTCAGTAAATATTTCATCTTCTCGAGTGGGGATCGAACCCACAACCAGTCGGTTTACAGTCACACTTTGTGCCGCTGCGCCACGACCAGCCTCTAAAAACCATATTTCATAAAAAAAACGTTTAGGCATCACGTTTATCATTATCATGCCTTATCAATTTTTATTAAAAATAAAACGACAAATATACACGAAAATTCGTCGGAAAACGGAGACGGAGTGTCTTGAAAAACTTTAACTGCGCCTACTCTACTATATTCGGGATAAAGTGTAATTAATAATACACTGACCGCTATTGGAAGCCACTACCAACACGCAACGCATAAGCTATTTCAAGTGAAACCGGAAAGGCGTTGCATACTCGCAATCTATAAGGAAAATTTGCTACGGAACCAGTTGCAAGCAATTCTAAATCCCACTGTGTTTTTCTACTCCCAATCAATTTAAATAGAAAGCACATGGACCCCGTCATTAGTTGGTCATTTATTTTTTGTAATTTTTTTTGTGTCTTTTATAATTACACACGTGACTCGGCTCGGGTTAGATATTGTACTATTATCTAGTTTTTTGTACGTTTAAATTTCGATTACATTAAGCTACAATAGATGCTTATTAATTTTAAGTACTTCTTGATACTACTTGAATGACGGGCTTTGTCTCGATGTGTAAGTATAGGATTTGCAAACTTATTTCCATATATAATAAAACCCGTATCGTCGATTATATTAATAATATCAATTTTGAGTGGTACAGCCTTTGACTGTAAACGTGGCGGTTGTGCGTTCGGTTCCCATTTTTGTTACTCTAGTAGACGATTCAGAGCGCGGTGTTAAATTTCGCCAGTCAACACAAAATATATCGAATAAGTGAGCCATCTGCCTACCCTGCTTTACGCTAGCGTGCAACTTTTGTTCTTTAGGAGACACACAATGTTAATTATAATAATATCTTATATATTTTTCTATTATTATTATTCAACACTAGCTAGTATTAAATAATAATTTAAAATTGAACTTACAACCTCAGTTAAATATGTATGAACTTTATATGGTTATTTATAAATTTCAATATTTCATGCCTCGAAATTTTATAGCGTTATTCAATTTACACATACAGGTAGAGGTGTGCTATAAAATATCGATTTTGCGAACTATTCGAACTGAACGTAATTTGCACTTGAATAGTTTTTTCTATGGTTAACTTTATTAAATTTTCGATCAAAAGCATAGGATTTTGAAGTGGCAATTGAAATAAATTTGTTTGTATCGTATTATTATTTTGATATGCTATAACTTTTTGAAGCCAGTCGTGGTACAGGGCCACAGGCTACTGTAAACGTAGCAAGTGGTGGGTTCGATTCCCTTCCGAGGAATTAAAATATTTAATATTTTCATTTCTTCGCTCTGGTGTCGAGGCAAAGCGGTACGTTGAGTTCCCCCACTCAACACGCAATAGATAGATGGGGAGCGGAGTGTCTTAACACTATGCTCCCATTGCTTATTCTGCTACATACATGCATACTTCGTAAAGCTATAAATAAAACCTTATTTGATTTTCCATCATCCATCATCACCAGGATTTTAATTTGTTTGTATCGTATTATTATTTTGATATGCTATAACATTTTGTATTATACCTAGGTATTTACGAATAAAAATAGCAATCTTTTTTTTCCAATCCATTTTGTGCTATTAAGGCTCAAGTTATTTCTATAGTATTACAATTTCAATTTTATCATAATATGTTATTATTGATTAAGGTTACCGTAGTGCAGTGGTGCAGGTCATTTTCGTACATTGCTTAAAGTCAATAATAATTGTTATATTTTTTACTCTTAGCTTCACAAAATACCTTGTGTGATTCTAGTGATAAGAGACTACGTTCTATGCTTCCGTCCGAATTCGGGGCACAATTAGCAGTCGATTCTTGCTCAGAGGAATGAAATATTTAATATATTTATGTCCTCGCTCTAGTAACGTGACAAAGCGCGGCGTTGAGTCCCGCCAAACAACACACAACGTCTCGACAATTCAGCGGAAAATGGGAACTGGAAATGTATTAATAGGAACGCTTAACACTAGGTTCCCTATGCCTACCCTGCTATGTGCAAGATACAGCGTGAAGCACAAAAAAATATCAGTTTAAATGGACCGCTATTTGACGTCAGAATAACAGTGATTTAATATGGCACACATGTACCATTCAGAAATCTAACTCATCTCATACAATAACAACTTAGGTCCAGACGGCTGAGGTTGAGAAAATAGCCAATTGTTGAGAAAAATAGATCTTGTTATTTAAAAGGATGCTGTAATGGACGTTTTTATGTATATAAATTATGATTACTTTTTAATCTTATGTTAGTAGGTATTTTACTATAAAATGCATTGATTTATTTCGTTTTAATTTGTCCATTTATTTGTTAAAGCAGTGTTGGTGCAGTGAGTCAGTCTTGTTGTATAATTAATTGCTGTGATCGAAAGATTGTATTTTTTTTTCCACATGGTAGACAGAGTGCGGCGTTTAGTTAGTCACTCAACACGTAATGACTCGAAAATTGGTTAATAAATGAGAAACAGAGTATCTTAAGATAAGTTTCTTTTGGCTTTGCGGGAAAAACGTGAACGATTTTTTTTTAAATAACCGACTCTGATAAGTTCTGATTTACACAACACGACCACAGAAAACATTCCAACCCCAAACCTTAACTTATTTATTTATTTTTAATAAATTTCGGAATTATCTATAGAACTTGGCGATTAACTTCTCATTAATTTTATTTGTTAACGTTGAACTTCATGTTATTTTTACATTTTATTCTGACCATTACATATTTTTAATCTAAATTTATGAGCTATTACTAATACGGTATTAACACATACTATATTATTATTTTATTAATAGTCATCAAAATGTATGAATGATTGAATGGATTTATTATCGTTACTCCATTAACATTACTTTTAAATAGTTTTAGGTTAGACAGAATACAACGATGACTTCGTAGTAACGTAGTGTTTGTCTGTAAATACGATTGTCGTGGTTTCGATTCTCGCTCGGGTTTTTGTATTTTTTTTAACGTTGAGTCTCACCACATGCAATGTCCCGAATTTGACCGAAAATGTGGGTAACGTATTGTCTTGATATAAAGTCTTGTTACATATATTGCTATCCAGAATGGAGCTCAAAGCTGAAAAAACAACGATATTTGTATAACATCAAACCCAGTCTTAGGTGTCTCAAGAAACTAACTACAAAATTAATATATTTAAAAGGTTTAAAACGCGCCTTTGCGCTTACAATATTTTACTGTATATTGTCTTTTTTATATTGTAATTTCTACTTGTATAGAAAATTTTAATCGGAATCCACTCTATAAACGCAATTTATGACTTTTAATATGATTTATTGTATTGATAATACACGCTTACATTGCTACTAAATTTAATAAAAAGTCAGGTATGTAAGTTTTACATGGTATATTGTTAGGACAAAACTGGTTAAGCGCGATTTAATGTAACATTTTGTTGCAATAATTTTTAGTATTATTTTATTAGCTGAAAGATATTTTATTTTTAGTATTGTATTGTGATATATTAGAATTGTTTTTCGTATTGTTTTTATTATTAACTGCCTTCATATGAAAGAAAGATGGAAAGAAGACATTTTAAAGAGTACATAACTCGTCTCAATAGTTTTTCTACATTTGTTTAGATAAACCTTTACATTAGATTTCGTAAAGTTTAAAATCGAACAAGTAGAAATAAAGAAAAAAATAGAAACAGAATGCTATAGCACTAAAGTGGCTCTTCCTACTATGTATAGATATAGCCGGGGAGAAATTAAATTACGTTTAAAGAATTAAGCTTGTATTTTTTAGCTTCACCCTGTAGCAGGGTAGACAGACGGAACGTTGGAACCTAATGTTAACCACTCTGTTCCCGTTAAGACACTTTCGTTCTCCACTTTAGTCGAATTCTAAAGGCATTGCGTATTGAGTGACAGAACTCAACGTCGCAAACTCAAATCAGTTTAAAATTACCTTCACATATAAAACAAAATAAATTACAATCAATACAAAATAATATGAATTTGACTATAATAAGACAGGAACAGTCTGAAAAAAATCCTAGTCCTCTATACGTATGCTGTACGAATAAAATTCTATGTACAGTTGTCGTCTTTTTACGATATTTCAGATTATTTTTCCATTGTTAATACAAATAGCTCTGTCTCCATATCGCATCATCCTTTCCACGACTATTGTTTTGTTGAAAATAACACAAAAATAACATTTTGAATACAACTCGGCATATTAACTAGATAAGGGTATCTTCACGTTTGGACGGGCAAGGATTTTATGGCTCCAGCTGACCGCACGTGTGATTGTGGCGGCCGTTGATTAAGTGTGGATAGAAAATACTTAAAGCAAAGTTCCTTTTTTTAGCTTCACTACTGAATCCCGGTTGACAGAGGGAACCTAGGAACTAATACTTTTTTTCATATATTTGAAAAAAAAAAACAAACCTACTACCCTTTGAACTAGTGGAAATAAACATCTAAGCCCAACACAGTCGCGTCGCATGTGAGAAGTCTATTTGTAATGCTTATTATAGATGCAATCGGTGTTGTATCGCAGTTATAACGCGTTTGTTTCAACTTTGTTCATATTTATTATTTCTTTAAACGTGAATGTTATTTTTGAAATTGCCATTTTACTATGGTACATTTTATAGGTAATTTCTGTGCTTTATTGTATGCTTATGGTTTTTCGGCATTTCGGGTGTGGCTAGCGGCTACAAAAATGTAAAGTGCTTCGTTTTTTTTTCCATTCGTTTATTTGATTATGACGTAAAACGTAAACAACAGGAGGGCGTAAATCGAAAAACGAGACTTTTTACTTCCAGGTGCCATCTTTGAGGACCCACAAGCGGGACGTCTAGACGTATTATCGATACATAAAAATCTTAACTCAATAATTAATGATTGGTGCACCAATTATTAATTATTATAATATAATAATAAAAATGAAATATATTTAATATCAATATTAGCGGTAACGGTAATTACAAACTTTCATCGAGTGCAGTATTTCCAAAAAGTGTAATTACGTCATTGTTTCACCAAATAAATGATACGCAGCATATCATACAAATTTACTACGACCTATCAACGTTTTACAACACATTCATGTATACTGGAGGAAACGGGTTTTAGTTTTATCGCATTCAAATACAAATTATAAGTTCGTTGTACATTTATTTTATCACTATCGTTTTCTTGTTTTTTTTTAAACTGTTCTAAATTAAAATTTCGTTGTGCATATAAAATGTTATGGTGTGGGAACGTTCAAATTTATTATCTATATAAATGTTTCTAGGATTTGTATATAGAAAATACATTTTTGGGTCCTGGTTTTTTTTTTTAGAAAGTGTAGCGTTGAGTTCCGCCGCTCAATACGCAATGTCGTAGATAAATTTGCCGGTGATAAGTAGATAACGTAGTCTCTTAACACTGCGCTGCTAGGTGTGAACACAACGGCAAGCTATTTAATTTTAATTTAATATCAAATAAAAAAGCGTGGAATAAAATATCGCTAAATTTTCTCTGCCTATAAAAAGAATTATACCTAATTAAAGTTTAGAATATTATATCTGTGTTTTACCTGTTGTTGCATCGTATCGCATCAGAACTTGGTACTTAAAAGCTTAAGTGGAACTAAGGAAAGCTTCTTATGTCACTAGGAATAGACAGCAACTTCAATTTTAAATAGAAAATAGTTAAGTAAAATAAATATTTTACTATATTAGATTTACTATATTTTATAATTATTTGAATAAAAATATAATAAAAATTAGGTAGTTTCGTAGAGCTGTAATTGAAACAGTAGTTACCTGATATAAAAATTTATTATTTATCTCAAGTTTCAAGGAAAAATATATCAGTCTTTTAATAACTGCTATGACTACTCAAAATATAAAAATCCTGCATAAAATGAAATGAACCTGTTACCATACAACATAGCATTAACAGCCAAACACAATTACTACGTATTAAGGTTAATCAGAGCCTAATAAAGGAACAAAATAGCATCCAATAACGAGTCTTTACAAAAGTAACACTATCAAAAGGCAAATTTATTACAACACGAACAAATTAAAAAGTACACGATTCAGATAACATTCTTATTATTATGCGACTATTAAACTTCGTCGGTTTGTATACAAATCGATACCGAGGCCTAATTTCCAAGGTATAATTGCATCCGTTGCTACTTACAAAGTATCGTCTTGCTAACTCGCTAAGTCATTATACGATGCGATGATAAATCGTATATGTGGTTTATAATCCTATAGCATTTTGCGAGAACGACTTTTTTTATTTTTGGTCATATATCTCGTCTCGTTAAGGCCAGTCATGGCTGAAACGTTCGAGTTTAAACGCAACAGATTGTGGATTCGATTCCCACTAGAGAAATTGAAATATTGAATATTTTCATTTCCGCTCTTCGGTCACGAGGCAAAACGCGGCGTTGAATTGCGCTACAGAACATTTAATCACTGTCAATAGCATATGCCTGTCGCATACTAAACACTGAGTCATGTGAAGAGAGGAGAGAGAAATGTCTGTCGGAAATACGGCTAGGCCTGTCGGCTAGAATGAGAGAGGAGGATTTTACGGCTGCCGTAAGCGTGTGAGAAAGAAAAGCCAGACAGACCGGCGTAACGCGTTACGTAACCAAGCGGTTTACCCTCCCATAAGAAGTTATCCCTTCAAAAAGTAGCAACTATACATTCACTTTTCAGATTAAAGAAATTGATTCATTCTCGCAAATGGTATTCAAATCCACAACCATTTATTTACTATTATATCGTTTAACGTTTAACTAACAATAATATCTTTTAAATACAAAATATATTTACTTCCTTACCCCGATACAGTCAAGGTGAATACTAATCCTCCAACAACCTAGTATACCTCGAAAAATTGCGTCATACGATAAAAACAACAATGGAAACGAGCAAACGTACTTAAGGCTTAACAAAAAACCATTAACAGCCAATTATTGTTGTTAAGAAACAAAAATACTTTATAAAGTAACTACTAAGAAATCCTTTTATACTGATATACATCATCTAAATGCAATTATGATATTGTACAATGTACCTATGGTTGTGAGAATGATTGCGAAATTGCCTAACTATTGAGGAGGTCTAAGCTTTATCTTTTAACTTCACAGACAGAACTTCTACCTTTCTCCCGAATTTGTCACTTTGTAGGGTTCCGTTAAGTAACGGAACCCTACAAAGTGACTTCGGCTCATTCCTCATCTCATTCCGCTCGCGGTTTCGTCTGCTGTGGTCACACTAATACAGTATGAATAAAACAGGTACTATGCATATTAAGCTTCCTTCGAAAGCTTTTTGTCCATTACTGAAAACCGCGTTAAAGCTTTGAAAATGCGTAAAGTAGAATTTTCAATAAAACAATAAATTAGCTAATACATTTTTGATTTAGAACTACAAACGAAATATTCACAATATAAATTACACATCACCTTCATACTAAATTATTATCAAAAAACTTTTATAAACTATCTATACCTATCAATAAAGAATATTTTATTCATTCCAACTATATTATAAAGCAACATAAAATTATCGGAAATGTAAAAGAGTTTTCTATAGAAAAATTAATTAAAAACCTTGTAATACGAGGGGTCCAAGCAGCTATGATTACAGTCGTGCGGTGTCACTGCCACCATTAAAACACGATTAATGGTAACACAAAGTTTTTATTGCATTGAAATACTTACCTAGCTTTTTTATATAGTTAGATATATATGGAGTACAGGTTTGTATGTATGTTTATAACTATATGAATTATGTTTAAGTGGGACGGTTTCTGATTGTACCCGCTTTGGTTTTAGGTTTTATCCTTGGTTAAAATTATATAATGTTAGCGTACTCGTGTAAAAGAGGGTAGATTTAGGTGATTCGATTTCTGGAGTCTTAAATAAAAATAAATATTTCATTCTCGTGACTGGACATGGACTCGAACTCACTACCGTTACGTTTACAAACACAACATTGCGCCCCTGCACCGGTACGACATCAATTTATTTGTCATCTTGAAAATAACAAGCAAATAAAAACCATAACATCCCAAGAACTGGTCAACTCAAAGGAATATCACAACTACTAACCCACAGCAAAAACCCAACCGAAACGGGTAGAGTCCTTAATTAAAAAAATATATAGTCGATTTAATAACCGCTTCAAAATCCAGGACGGCCTATACAATTAGCGCGTCAATAAAAACACGGTTACCAACGTGTACGTCTACATTTTAAACATTATTTATTTGATATTCGACCGGTTTCAGTCTACTCGCAATGCACCTGCTACGGGATTTTTGTATCTACTGAATGCAAAACTATACGTAGCTATAATATTGTTGTGGTTATTGTTTTGTCGATGTCGTTTTGAATAAAAGAAAAACGATAGGTTAGATTTGTGGGCGGTCGTGGCGCAGAGACATGATCGTGTGACTGTGAAAGCGTGGTTCACGTCGTGGATTCAATTTCCACTCGAGGAAATTAAATAATTAATATTTTCATTTCGTCGCTCTTGTAACGGTTGATTCTCACCACTCATCACGCAATACCTTCAGGATTCGGACGAAAAGTGGGGAATGGGAGTGTCTTAACATTTAAGGTTCCCATGTTCCCTCTGTCTGCCCCGCTATTTGCGGGATACAGCGTGAATCTACTGAGAACATGGAAAACATGTATTAGATAAGAATTCTGTGAGAATCTCCTGCTTATCTACAACTAATTTTGATACGATAGCTTAGACTTACGTTGCCTTTGGAGTTATCGCGAATGCCGACTTAGGGAATTGATTATCTTGAGTAATGAGCGTGTTATTATCAATGACGGATGCATCCACCTTTAATACTTTGCACCTTGCATGTACTTTGTATATGTGCATATACGCTAGTATTTCTTCTTGATATTTTAAGTCTATACGGGTCTGGTCGATAGTTTCCTCTTTTAAATGTATTTTTTAACTATATGATGAAAGAAGTTAAAAATGATTTATTTTTGTTTTTTTTCTTCAACCTTCACCCCCACTGTGCACAGATGGGTAGGTAAACTAGAAATCTAGTGTTGAGACAGTCCACTCCTACCAATTTAACGGGGAACCACTTTCCACCACTTCTTTTAAATTATTGTTTTTGTTATAGTGAATCAACGACAAATTTGATGACTTAGAATGTTATTCCTTAGTTAGTTTCATTTAATATGTTATTCCTCTTGAAATTTTTGTGGCTCGACATTAGAGTATAAATTTTTCGTCCAAACAATCGGATTTGCACTCCGGCGTGGGGACGCAGCTAGCATTGCCAAGATTCCACATTGACATGACTTGTATCGTAATACTTACATGTATAGGTTTTTTATTTTATTTCTACATACAAGTACATAGTATACATATACCATAAATATTTTACACGTTTGCAAAAGTCCTCAAGGTCAAGGAGTCGTTTTTTTTACTTTATATTACATCATTAATTTATGCTGTATACTGTACCAGTACAGACCTGGGGACCTAGTATTAAGATACTTCCGTTGCTCACTTTTCGCCAAATTCTGGAGACATTACGTGTAGAGTTGCGAAACTCACAAAAAAACGACACAAAAGAGAATATACACAACCTGTCACATTTACAGACGCACGCTTGTGCCCCTGTGTCACTACTGGCCTCAATATTTGTTTATATCAGTCTCAATCTTAGGCCTTATCTTGGTTTATAATCATTTATATATTAAGCAATATTGTATAAGGAGATTAAAAAATATTTAACAAAAAATAAACAAAAGAAATATAAAAAACGATTCTTAAAATCAACACAACTTTAAATGGATACAAAATTATTCTATTTTAAATACAATAGACCTTTAACGAATTTAATATAGTGTCTATTGTTGCCGACGTTTACTCGATAGCTACTAACGTAAAAAATCAAATCAAATTTATTCAAATCAATTAAAAAAAATCGCTAATCACCATACTCTCGTACAAATTCGTTCTGGTATTTCTCGATCGTGTTGTATGAAAAAATATTTAAATCAATCGTTTTTATTCAGTATAAGGATCTTGATTCTATATTTTTATGTAGACATACATATATGTATGTGTGTATGTGTATGTATGTATGTACATTATATCAGAAATAAGCTAACTGGTTTTTGTTTATGTTTAATTTTTTACTCAAAATATTTGATTGATAAGATTAATGACAGTATATTCAATCAATTTGATTACTTACCTTGCTGAAGGATCGTTACATACATATACATATATATGTATTTTTAAATAAAATATAGCTTGTATTTTAAACATAGGTCAAATTATTACTCGAAAGTCAAATTTGAGAATTTAAATTGCCGGTTTTGACGTATTTTTTTTATTGTGTCTAAGTTGTTTTTTTTTTAAAGAACTAACTCAACACTGCTGTTGAAGTTGAAGTTGACTTTATCGAATTTAGTTGAAGTTATCATAATCTTTGATAATAATGATAATATAAAATCTTTAACGAAAACCAAATAAATTTAGTCCACAGAAGATCAAGTTAAGGGTAAAAAAAACGAAGAAAAAAATAATATGAATTTTAAATGATCAATTCGCAAGTGTATGATTATAATCACAACAATTTTTTATAACATGCAAAAAATAACCACAAATTGCTTAGTAAAATTGAATGTATAAAAAATGTAGTAAATTTTATGACTACTATAAATACGAAGTAAAAGTCTATTACTAACTTAAATATAATCGTTAAATTGCGTTCTTAATATTTTTATGATCTATTGTTCATCATGTTACTAATAGGTATTGAAGTAGGGCTGGCAAATATTAATTGGTGCTATCGTAATGTCTCGAAAATTAGGCGATTGATTAAAGGGCTACCGTGGCGTAGATTTCACGTGTCTTACTTATGATGAATTTCTAATTTCCACTAAAGAAATAGAATCCTAAACTATCAAATGTACAATTATAAGGTGAATTGCATGTTATACAATATACAGAGACTATATAGAGACTATATATGAGAAAATATGAGGAATATACATGTGTAGTTAAAATAAAATATATACTTATATTTTATGGCTAAATCTAGGAATAACGTTTAACGATAGTAATACAAGACATTGGCACCCCTAAGAGTTTACTTTAACAAAAGAACGCATCAAAATAAAATGTTTGTACGTGATTGTGATTACGTAACTATTAAGTTCGCTTCACACTGTTAACTACTATTGTTTTCTAGCTTCATCTGTATACCGCACAAGGAATGGTATGCAGACAGAACCTGGGAACCTAGTGTTAAGAAACTCCGTTCCCACTGAGACATTTCCGTTCCCCACTTTCCACTGAATTCTGGAGGCATTGCGTATTACCGTGACCGTCGTACTTTGTCTCCTTCCAACCTACCATGTTCCTACGAGTGGAAATCAAACCCACAGCCGCGTTCCTACCAACAACAAACCAATGTATAACAAACGTAAAGATCATTTATTAAGACAGTCAACATATTAACTGTGAAGTAAAACGACCTTGATATACCAGCAAGTACTGAACGATGCTAATGCTCTGATGGTGTGAGAATTGTAGGTCAGTGTCAAATGAACCAAGTATAACCAGGTATCTCACGTGCGCGTAAATTTTAAACGTACTAGGAATTATTATAATTTGTGTATTTTTAACCGACTGCACGATGCCTAGGATGGTTATGTGTTTGCCAGTCGATACGTTTGTTTCTATGTGGCCAAATTTGATAATTCTTCAAAACTAACCATATTTTTTTCACTAAGGAAATATTTAATACTTTTGAAATCGGGGTTCATACTTCAACCTAGTAAATGCGTTCTGACCTGTTAATATTTATGATATTTTATGTGTGTTTTGATTATAAAATTATCTAAATGTTGTAGTGAACGTTCTTGAAAACATTGTCCAAGAGACGCGGATTCAAATCCTGCTATGCAAATAAAATATAGCAATTTTCAGTTTTTTTTAAACATACAAATCAAGAAGTGAATACGTAAAATTGGATAAAATCGATTTTCAATTTAGCCATACGTTAATTGTGATGTTTAAAACGTGTCCGTTGAGTTGAGAGCCGGCGTTCGTACGAGGGCGTGCTTCACAGCGTGTTCAATATTGTTGGAATCGAGGTTAAATTTTGTATGACCATTTTATATAATACGATTAATACGTTTGATTTTATATTTTTGTTGTATTATAAAAAAATAAAATTAAATTGGAATTTTTGATTTGTATTCCGTTGTGAAATTTTCTTCAAGAATATATTGATAAAAGAGGCTGTGTGTCAACGTCTGAATGTAAACGTGACGATTGTGAGATGTTTATGTATCCCGCATAAAGCAGGGTAGGCATAGGAACCCAGCCCTAAGCCGCCGTTTCCCACTTTTCGACAAAATTTCAAGACATTGCTTGTTAATTAATTCTACCGAGTGGGAATCAAACCCACAATCGTCACGTTTACCTACATTCTGGGCTGCACGATTAAATCAAATAAGTTGGTTCTATAATTAATATGATTAGAAGCATCATCACATGACACATTAAAGTCACTCTTCAATTCAAACAATAGCAATTTATGCTCATACATGAAGTCTGTGGATGACATCAGTTATACAAGTTAGTCTTGTGTTAGTGTAATGCAATATAACAATAAAAATATATAAAAAACCCACCCACAACCAGTCGGTTGACAGTCACACTTTGTGCCGCTGCGCCACGACCGGCCTCTTAAAAAAATATATCGTGGAATTAAACTGTATTTCTTTTAAAGTTTATAAAAAATAGTTCTTGATTTGCTTTGTCTTTGTTATTTATTATTTTACGTATACGATAAATGGACTATCCAATATAAAAATATATTTTTAAGTAAATTAGTTCTTGAGATTAGCGCTTTCAAGTTAATTGTTTATTGTTTCGATGTAATCAAATGTACTTGCGGTCAAAGTTACGTCGGGCAGTCGAAACGAGTAAATGCCACCGTAGAGTTTGAGGCTCCGTTGTCTACGGCAACTCCGCTAGCGACTCAGAGAGAAAGAAAAAAAAACATTATTCATTTTTCTGAACGTCAATCAATTTATAACTAGTTCACTAAAGTATAATGCCTCAGGCCTGAGAAGAATCGGCGCAAGAAACTCATCGGGACTTAAAAAAGTCATCCATTATTCACAAATTCAAGGATACAAGTGTGGAACGGTGAACGCGACAAGTTCAATTCCCACTTGACTAGAGGAAATATTTAATATGTTCCTTTTGAAAGTGGGGTACGGAATTGTCTTAATGGGAACGGAGTGATGTGTACGGGGGATACATATAGCGTGAAGCTAAAAAAATAAATCAACAACTTGGCTACTATCGAACTATCTCCACGATAACCATTAAGTAAAACAAAACAAGTATAGAAATAAGATTAGAAATGTTAGAACATTCTATAAAAACAACAGAATGGCCGTATGTGTTATTGCTATAGGATTTCTTCATATCATATTTAATGTATAAATGTCGTTCCCACAGATACCCATATAAAAATTGTACTTAGACCTATTGCGTTCCAACTGAATCGACGCCACTTTGTCGCTATAACGATCGACTTTCTATAACTTCTTAATGCTTTTCTTTTCTATATTACTTTTATTTTAGCTTCACACTATATAATGCATGTGGCTGGGTAGGCAGAGAGCACCAAGGAAGCTAGTGTTAAGACACTTCGTTCCCATTAGAACACTTTCGTTCCTCACTTTCCGCCGAATTCTTGACACATTACGTATAGAGGCGGAACCGCGCTTTGCCTAGTCACTAGAGCGAGGAAATAAAAATATTAAATATTTTATTTCCCCGAATGTTAATCGAACCCACAACCTATCGCGTTTATATTTTTTTTATATTGTCACCTGATGGTAAGCGATTACCGCCGCCCACGACCTCGTGCAACCCCAGGGGAGTTACAGGTGCGTTGCCGGCCTTTAAGATGGGTTGGGCGCCGGGGCCCGGCATTACCTGATGCGAAACGCAGTGGCATAAAGCCACTACTTCACGCTGGTTTTAAATGCCGGGGGTGGTAATGATCCGGTCGAGTCTGCCCATGCGTGTTGCCATTGCTGGCTTTAGTCGCGTCTTACGACACCACCTGTACCAGGATGATCCTATTCTAGGCCGGGATCACACGGCATAAGAAGTTTATAGTCGTGCCCCTGCGCCACGACGGACTCGATTCTTGATTATTTATAATATAATTATGATATCACCGCGGTAGGTGTGACTCTTTCCGTCAAAACCATCGAAATGATGGTAATGACGGAAGTATCTCACCTAACACTGTACTACATATCTAAAGAAAAATTATATTGTTTCTATTATGTCATCTTAAGTTGATAGCTGGCTAACGAAAACCGCCTACGTACACGCAATGGCTCCCTCTGCCTTCTCTGCTGTGGGCGGGATACAGCGTGAAGCTGATAAAAAAAATCTATTAATATTATAATAAATCCTCCTCGTAGCGTGGCAAAAAGAAAATAATAAGATAAGACAATAAAAAATACCTGTGCGCAGAAAATTATGATGACACATCGTCCGATTATAAACGTGACGGTCGTGGGTTTGATTCCTAAAACCGTCACGAATGGGAATGATGTTTATTTATTTTTTGCTCTTGTAAGAAGACACAACGCTGCGCTGAGTTTCGCCACTTAAAGCGCAATACCTTGAAAATTGGACGGTGCGTGAAAAACAGAGTCTCTTATGTTCTTTAACACTGGGCTCTATCCGCCTATCCTGATATAAGCAACAGCGTAAAGCTATAAAAAAAAACGCTGTTGATTCAAGTTTTATTTGCGTGCCCCACTTAGCATTTATCCATCATTACTATGTGAAACTTGTCGATAGTGTAATTGATCGATTTCCAAGCGAACGTTGATTGTTTACCGATCGCACTCGTAGAACAGGCAAGAACATTTGTATTGAGTATCTCGCTATTTGTATTGTAATGTTTTGCTTGTAAACACCTGGAGGAAACTTGGCTTTTTTAAATCAAGTATTAATTTGCTGTTTTTATTACTCTCTTATAGCACCTTATGTGATTATTCCGATTTTGACCACTCTAAATGATAAAAGTCTATACATAACATTTAAAGATCCAGGTAGCAATTACTGATTATTATATTTTTTTTTAAATTTTACATCGTATTTTCCATAGTTCTTCCTCTAATTTCTTTTTTTAGCTTCGCGCTATATCCCACATATACCAGTGTAGACAGAGAAAACCTAATGATAAGATATTCCGCTCTCCACTTACCATGCGATTTTCCAGACGTTAGGTATTGGAGAAGCCAAATCCAATACCGCGCTTTACCTTATGACAAGAGCGAGAAAATACAATTAATTCATTTCACCGAGTAGGAATTGATCCAACGATCGATCGTCGCATTAACTTTTTTAATTCTGCACTCTTAAGCCACACACAGATAAATATGTAATAGGTATGTCTATATGAACATAAGACTATTCATATATATAAAACACCCTCGAACCTCTCTAGTAAATTGTAACTGATTTAATAATCAACTCTTTTCAATTTAAATACATCGTGAAACAATGTATTCCTATTACTAATACAATCTGATATAAAACAGTATTCAAATAACAGCAGTTATGTTTATTTTTATTTTTAATTAGGCTGCCATTCATTAATTATAGTAAAATGTAGGGGCTTATAGTGGTTATTTTTTTCATTTTTACGCATATTAAAGTAGGCAAAGAAAAACTAGTGTTAATACACTCTGTTTTCGTTCTGCTCGAATTTCAGGCACTGATTGTTGAGTGGCGAAAAGTATGCCGCTCTTAGAAAATGGAAATAAATTATTTTAACGATTGAACCCACAAGCACCACGTTTACGTGCAGATGCGCCACAAAGACCCCATGGAACGTTGGTTTTCCATATGTTTTACAATCCTTTTGAGGTAAATATTTACATTGAGCACTGATATTAAATGTTGTCTAGGCTGATGGCAAACTTTGGATATTTTAGTAGACAATTGGCGCAGCGGACTCAAAGTGGAGAACGGAGTGACTTATCGAAAATTAAAAAAAAGTCATTTCAAAAGAGAAAATTAAAAAACAAAGTAAAAAATCATCAAATAAAGAATTTGATATGAATTGGAATCCTAAAAAAGTCAATACTTAATTGAAATATAATAAAGATTTCCTAACATTGTCGAATATCGTACGTTAATACTTTTTAAAACGTTCACTTTGGTCTCAAACTCGTTCAAGATAAATTATGAGATAAGGGAGCCGTTTTATTTTGTGTTCGCGAGTTCAAGGACCCCGCAAATTTTCGATATAATTGAACAGATTGAATTTAAATTATCCGGAATCCTTTTTTAAATAAATAATATATATATATATATATATATATATATATATATATATATATATATATATATATATATATATTTCATATACACTTGTTTTTGACTACGTTAGTTGCAAAAACGTATTTGCCTCCAGAATTTGGCGGAAACTGGGGAACGGACGAACTTTAACATTAGGTTCGCAGGTTCCCTCTGCCTAAAGCAAATATATGAAATAATGAGGCCATGTTGATGAAATAAATAAATATTTAAAATCTGTGCTTAACATTTTAATTACGATTTAGCGATAATATTAATGAAGTACCTGCAAATTGATGAGCAAACTTCAATTTAAATAATGGTGATTAATTAAAGCGGATATATTATTATTACAGAATACCACGTGGCACAGTGGTGTTACGTTTTCGCGATTGATTGATGGTAATTTGTTCGTTTTTTTATCTTATGTTTGCATTGATCAAGTAGTAAAAATAATTTTTAATTTATTAAATACGATCCAGCTCAGTCAATTTGTTTTAGGAACATTAAAATAGTACAGATTTATATTTTTTTCTCAACTGTTTTGTATATTGAATAAACTTAGTTAAAGAAAATCAGTCCTGATCTTTAAATTGTAAAAAAAAATATAGTTTTTTCTTATTAGAATAATGAAGATTATCTAGAAGAAATTAAAAATTACAAATTCTTCTTTGCTACTATTTCATATATTAAATATAAACAGTTCAACAAGAAAATAAAAAGTAAAACGGTTGTAAAAATAAAATAAACTGATAAGATGGTTGCATGTGTTACGCGTGTAAGCGATAGTCACGCAAGAGCTAATGCTGCTGATTTAATGCAATCACTTTATTTACTTATATCCCGTGTTAGTCTTTATAATGAAAACTTTTGTTTATTATATAGAAATTCAGAGTGAAGAAAGATCATTTTCTTTTAATATTTCAGAAATTAAATTTGCCATAAATATTTTTCACGCTGTATTCTGCACGCAGCAGGGCAGGCAGAAGGAACTTAGTCTTAAGACACTCTATTCCCCACTCTCCGCAAACTTCTGGGGGCATTGCATATTGAGTGGCGCCGCGCTTTGCCTCGACATCAGAACGAAGAAATAAAATTATAAATTTAATTAAATATTTCATATTCTCGAATGGGGTTCGAACCTACAACCAGTCGATTTTACAGTTACACTTTATGCCCCTGCGCCACCACTGGCCCCTTTTTCTTATAAATATTTTTACAGTGTCTTAAAACTATGTTCTCATATTCCCTCTGCCTTAAAAGGCAGAGGGAATATGATAACTATGCCTTTTAAGGCAGAGGGAATATGAGAATTATTTTAATAAGAGAAAAAAAAATCGTTCTGTATGTTCACACTTCCTATAATTTTTATAATGTTATTTATGTAATATAAATACAATTTTAGTTGGCATTACAAACTTTGTACGCTTTATTCACATTTTTTAAAACTTTACATACGCATTTTGTATGAAAATAGTAAAAAAAAGAACTATAAAAAGAAGTCTCCAGATATCCGGTTCCGTTATTTACGGCAAGCTCTCGCAGGCATACCGCTCTCATTGTAACTAGAAAAGTAGGTCCTCCCCATTATAGGAGTGGAGATGAAGCTGCGGCTGCTGTACTCGCGTCATTTGCCTAATTGTTGTCTGCGAAGTATACGTATAACGAGACACAATTTGTATGAAACGTGAATGTTTTAAATGATTATTATTGAAGCTGTAGTCGGTTGATTGTAAGAGCGTAGGTTATATACAGGTTTGATTCCCACTTAGGGAAATTATTTATTTTCATTGCTCCCCTCTGATAATGAGACAAATCAAGGAATTTTTAATTAAGTTCTGCAACTGAAAACCAAATATTTTGAAAATTGGTCGGAAAGTCGCAAAGTAATGTAGCCCTAGGTTCCCTTTGAATCCCAAAAAACTAGGATGTCTTGTCATGGGGTGGGAAGCGTGAAGATTTTAAGTAAACACCTAAATTCTAAATTATATTAGAGAGTAAAGGAACACTAACAAAAAAAGTCGGAGATGCCACTACATTCTTCTCATACAACTCGTTAGAAAAGCAAACGAAATCGCAAAAATAAAACATAATAAAGCAACAGTAAAAATAAACAAAACTAATCTTGCATAAGTATTCATATCACGTCCCAGTAAGAAGATTTCCTTTGAGTAGTGCATCAATATTATTATAGCAATATAGCGTGACTTAAAGTAGACTTATGCCAACATTAAAATCTAATAACCGGTACAATATGAGACGTGCTGGTATTGCCACTTTGTAGCTTCAATAAAAATGTTGCCTGTATAAATATAAATTTATTTATATAACGCTCATATGAGCGTGTAGGGTAGCTTCATGCGTTTTAAATTGAAGCCATTTTAATAAAAGGTTTAAACCTAAACATACTAGTCGTCGCCTGAAATATTGTTTGTATAGACTATAAGATGTACAATTAGATTCATACTTATCATATTAATATTAAATAGAAATAGCCCTGACTCTCATACTTATATGACAATTGGTTCAGCACTTTTGAAAAAATCAACAAAAATTAAAAATAAACTTAATATTTTTATATATTTCAATTTTAAACTTTATCAATTAACGTTCCTTGTTTTTTTACATTTTATTTAATTCACTAACTAAATAATTTCATTTAATCCACTAACTAATAATAGTGTGCAATAAAGTATAAAATAACTAACTAACTAATACTAAGATACAAGAATACATTCGCTAATTGAAAAAGCGAAGCAAACCCAATTTAAATTTAAGCTTAATTAGATGCAAAAATGAAATTCTATCGTCCCAACAAGAAACAAAAATGTCACATTCCAATTTCCTGTTTTATCTTTCGGAACCCTTTCTCGAAAATTAAGCTCCACGACTTGGGGATCGAGATGCGGCTGACGCCAGATTTATGATAATCTAAACATTATTTCTCCGTATTATTTCTCCGTATAGAATGGTTGTATTCGATTCCCGTTTGGGTAAAAATTAATCTGTTTTTGTAGCGTGGAGCATAAGTGAAAAAATAATTATTTGATTCCTTTTTCTAATTTGGCATGATCTGCGTATCATTGTTTTTTAGCTTCACGCTGTATCCCGCATATTATCAACGTGAAACTGGGAACCTAGTGCTTATACACTCGGCGATACGAAGAATGAGGGTACATTAACAGTAGTATTAGAAAATTTAACATGGAAGAAGACTGACTGAACCAGCTGGGAGAACCTGTTTTTAAAAATAAATTTTCAACTTTAAATTATGTACTTATTGAATATTTTTGGATCAAATATTTCTTATTGTTAGTTCACATTGATTTCTTGGGTTTTTATATTAAGGATTATACTTTTGATAATTGTATACTAAAAATATTTAAAAAAGCGAAATATTGTATTTTTTTTTTTTGTTATGGAAAAGACACGGCAAACGAGCATGCGGGTCACCTGATGGTAAGTAATCACCGCCGCCCACGGCCCCGTGCAACCCCAGAGGAGCCACAGGTGCGTTGCCGGCCTTTAAGATGGGTTGGAAGAATATTGTATACTTTAGATAGTTGTTAGTTGTTTAATTTTACATTAAGTAATGCAAAATTAAATATTGAATGATAAAAATATATTTCGAGTTCTTACAACCAATACTCGTACTACCAGATCTACCGAACTTCTAACCCGAAAATAAATGTCATGATCCAAAATTTATAGTCTTGCCAAGTATTATATATTGCATTCAAGGTTTGGCAGAAAAAGCTTAAGGGGCGATGGTAACAGGCGTTATTTGCAAGATTATGCTTTCGGCCGATTTATGGTCAAGTCTTCTTGTTTATCCCATTATTAGTTTTTGGGATGCACCTTAAAAGGCTTTGGATTAAATTTGATTCAAATGCATCGTTATTTAGATAAATTATAGCACGACTTCATTGTTGTAATGTGGCTGAATGCAAGGCGATGATTGTAGGTTTCAATCCCAATTGAGGGTATATTTTTAATTCAAATATTTTTAGCTTCCTTCGACTGGTAAGACAAAGGCTGGCATGCCCCACCCAGAACTTAGGGAGTGATGTTAAGTATTTCTTGAATGCACATTGCAAGAACATAATTTTTGCATATATGCTTGAAACTTTTGACAAAAGTTTTGAACTTATCTCAAATTACCTTAATAATATTACCTTAACAATATTTTTTTTTTTCAAACATAAATGTTTTGGAACATTTATTGCTAATACTTTTCTTAATGGGTAATAAAATTTCTGTATTATCCTTATGCTTTATTTTTGGAATTTAGAATTGGACGATATTTGTATACATACATATTATAAAACTTCATCTCTTCTTAATACGCTATAGACTTTTTCCCAGTTATCCTAGAAAAAAAAATCCACCTTAAAAATAACAAAATGATCCATTTCACTATGACAATGATACAAAAATAACTCGACAATACAATCGATGTTTACAAATCTGATTTCGAAATCAAATCGATCGCTTCACAATCTATTTCTAAACGAAATTCCCATTATGTATGGTCCTAATGGGTTTTATTCCCACGTCTTTTAATACGGATACAACACTAAATGACGACTATTGTTGGGCCCTCCCTTTTTTCATTTGGTCGGCAAGCCATAAATTCCGCTTGAATAATCACTATCGAATGTAGGATTTGATATTGCGGGCGTATAAGTATAATGTCTGGGTGTACTGAATGGTTGTAGGTTCGTTACCCGTTCGAGTGATTTTTTGATCCTCGGGAACAATTTTATTTCAGACTTTGCAAGCAGACATAGATTGTCTCAAAGATATAGTCTTAACATTGTCTGCCTACATTTTTATATGCGGTAGATGTTATGTTTAACATAATATGTATTAAACTAAAAATAATAAAAAAAAACAATGTAATTTAGAAACGATACTTCTTTGATATCTGTCATATTTGATCTGATTAACAAGAACTTTCTCCATACAAAGTCTCTAAGTATGTAATTTAAGACGAAACGATGACTCTATTAATGATATCGAAACATGATATGGTATATTATTGAAAGAATGGTTTTTAGATTTGAAGTCTATAATTTATGAATGTTGAAATTTAAATTGATAAGATGAAAGGTGATGTTCGTGGTAATTGTTGCTCTGTATTGTATTTACTTTTAGTTTATTTGTATTGTGTATCATCAGCTTTTTGTAGGATAAGCTAATGTTGTTGATTCTCTATCGGCTCCGCGACCATAAAAGACTGTTGTGGAGTATTTCATTGTGTATGCGTTGATTGCGGGTTTGATTCTGGATACAAAGACGAAGCAGTAAGACGATGTCTTTTGAAATGGATTATAAATAGGAAACAGTATGCCTTGACTTGATACTGTATACTACATACATAATTTTATATTTCATGTTTATATAACATAATATGTAGTACATAATTATAAAAATATTATAATATACAAATTAAATCTAATCGTGAGAACTAAAATTCAAACAAACTCTAAATGAAAACTAACGTTCATTATTACATTTCGATTACGCGAATCGTTTAGGATACGACAGAACAATAGGTTCCCGTTGCCCGCAAACAATACTGACCTAAATAAAATCTGCTCCATTGAGACCCATTTACAGAATCTACACATTATTATAGAGTACGGTTCAAAGAGTTTTGTGTTTTGTATTTTACTTAATATTATATTATTATTTCAAAGGTCTTTGTTATATTTTTTAGAGTGTTTTTTTTTTTGCTGATTATCACAAAAATGTAGAATTTGAAACTTGAAAATGGAGTGTAAAGTAGGGAACGTAGTGTTTTATCACTAGGTTCCCTCTGCCTACCCCTTGCTATATTTGTGATACAGCGTGAACCTAAATATAAATATATATTGAATATTTAAAAATAAATTGAGTAACAAGTAGTTATATTGTTTAGGCAGAGTGACTTACCACTCTTACACGTAAAATATATAAAGTAAAAAAACAATTCCAATTTAAAAAACCGTATGGAATTTCGCTTCATTACCCACTACAGGCAAGCAATTTTACGTGAAAAGACTATTTTCATATACAATGAAAGCAAAATAAACCCAATATTTGAGTTTTACGCTACAAAAGTCCAATGACCGAATAAATCCTGTTGCGCCGGTTATCTCTATCCGATCTGATTCTGAAGTGTCCGCTCGTGACCGCACTGGTGACTTATTTTCATCAATATATTGCGCAATATTATCATTATTATATACTTATTATCATTGCTTCCACTTTTTATGTAATTAATTTGTGTTAACACACTCCGTTCTTCAGTTTCTGCCCATTTATAGGGGATTAAATCTATTTAATGATTTTTTTTTGACACTCCGTTCCCAATTTGGAGTGCCAAATTTTCAAGATATTCCGTTGAGTTAAGTGGCAACGTTGTCTCTTTAATGAAGCGTGAAAGTGAAAACAATAGAACATAATCTGTTACTCTGGGAGGTAATCGAACCTAAACTCATCGTTAATGAAAACAAAATTATTCATGTAGGTACTTCATAATTTTTTTAGGAAAATAAATTGAATTTAAAATACTTTTACATTCGTAAACGTAAACGAAATTTAACAAACAACCTGGTTCGTGTAATAAAAGTGTATTATATTACTTTAAATTAAAATTTAATTTTATTACAATCAAGATTTACGATTCTCACTCCGATATAATAATAAAGTTCGCATAAAATATTTTTTATAGTATTCATATACAGGTTCAAATTCCGCGGCAGTTAATAAAGTCTGTAATAATTGTATGAAATAACTTTTTTGGTGAACGCCCTTTTAGCGTCATAAATGGATATAACATTAGAATTAATTTGGTTCGGTAAGTCTTCGCTCGACTTCTTTCGTGACTTTGAGACGACGACAGAGAGATAAATTTAGATTTTTATACCGTTCCCGCAAAATTTTCGTAAAATCCCCTCCTTTTGACGTGCATGTAGCTATGTTAGGCAGAGAGTACTTAGTGTTAAGACATTCCGTTCTCAGCTTCCTGTCTGACTTTGAGTACTACTGCATGTTAAGACTCGAGCTAGGACTTAATATCACACGTTGCCTTCCACTCTGCAAAGGAATCGGGCACAAAAAAGGGGGCTTCCAGTCAAATGCGATCTCACTCCACCTCAGTTAACCCTGTCTTAAATGATAACATAGTGACAGCTCAACATGAGTAAAATACTTTATCAAGTCACTTCTTCTTCTTCTTTGTATAATAAAAAAATATTGTTCTTTTTTTTATAGTGTCCTAATTAAATTCCGAACCGCCAATCAAAGTCTATTCAAAAGTTCTGATATAAGATAATATTTTATTATTAAATATTCTTTGTAGATGATCATGCAACAACTTTTATGAAACGTATTTATAAAAGTGGATATGGGGAACGGAAGTATTTAATGGGAACAGAGTGTCTTGACACTAGGTTCCAAGGGTCGTTTTTTCTACCATGCCATAAGTGGGATACAGCGTGAAGCTAAAAAAGGAAAATGGAAAGTATTGAAACAAAAATTCAAGATTCTACACACTGTGGTTTGTTAATTGGAGGAAACTTAATGTATGTATGCAATAGTTGATTTTATTCGAGGGCTTACAAAAAATGCAAAGAATTTAACTTTGTTCATCGATTCCCTTAGATTTAATTTTGGTTATGAAAGGGCCTTGTACTCGTAAATTAAAAATAGATCATGCTCCTTATATTCACTTAATGCAGAACATAACTTAATGCAGAAACGTCTCTTGCTGGGATACAACGCTACATTTTCTGTAAGCCACGAGAATTGAACCCACAATCTTCGCAGGTCAGGTTGGGTGTGATTACTTTATATGCCTTATTTATAAACAGCTATAAATTTCGTTGAACGAACAGGCACAATGTAAATAGTTGTATGCACATTAAAATATACTGCCGGTGATTTGTGTTTTTCCTCTTACGGAAGCGACTTGACACCTCAAGTTCTTTACTTCTTTACTTTCTTTGTAGTTGTAAAATATACAACTAGCTTTTCAAGTGCGATTGTTTGTCTAAAATATTATGATTATTTTGCTTTTTAACTCCGGCCTTCCTGGGTATGATTAGATACATTACTCAAAGAAATGTTTTAATTTTTATATTTTTATTTTCTCGATCAAAAGAACAGGTTCATACTTCTCCCTCATAGCAAGACAAGCCGATCCCTGATCTGTTGAACTAATGAAATCTTAACCCATCTTGCAAATTTTCAAAATCACGAAAGCCGTTGTATTGTATTTTCTTTTTTGTTACAAAGTTAAAATAAACGTGTAGGTACTTATGAAATATATCAGTTTATGCTATTTGTTTTAAATATATGAAAAGTAGTAAGAATGCGAACGTATCTTTCATATGGGTTTTTATCATCACATTCTTATACTCAAATGGTTTGCAATGAGTTTTATACAAGCCATTACTCGTACGTGATGATTGCATCAGAATAACTGACTTCCTTTTTATCGATGTCCGTTGTGGTTCCGCGAGTACCCGTTTGCAATTGTACATTTACAATTCATTCAGAAATTTTATGTTATAAAATCTGACAGAACGTAAGTGCGATAGTTCTAGATTCGTTCTCTTCTGTTGGGGATTACCCTGCTTAGACGATTTAACGAATAAATATGACATGAGAAATGACAATCTTTATGAATTTTTCATTACAAAATTCAAGAATATAACACCAGCGTACAGTTTTCATAGATATTTAAATTTATCGCGGACCACATTGTGGACCGCCTTTAATGTCGTGTGAGCGTGACCTCCCATCAGACGACGTAATTTTCTTTGTTAAATCTTGGACGAAGCTCAAGATTTTCAGTATTCTAAATTCTCCTTTAAAATATTTGACGATGCAAATGTAATTTATAAAAATTTTCTTCAACTTTAAATAATTTTAAAGATGACTATGAAACTTAAGATTTAAAAAGAAAATAATATTAATATTTTTTTATTAATCGTTAATATACATAGTTGATATACTTCTACAAGTATCTGTAGATTTGATGATTTGAAAAAAAAAACAAAAATATGCTTTTGCAAAAATTGGCTTTCATTATAGAGGAATAATATATATGTCCTTTCCATACATAAAATATTTCTTCGAATGTCACAGAATGTCATCGTCACAATAGCCTTATCATTGGCCAAGTATTTGCCAAAAGAATGATTGAAGATAAGGAAACAACGAATCTTTTGTTTGTAAAAGAAAAAGAAAACTTCTATCGGTGACAGTATAAAAAGAAAACAAAAAGGACTTCATTTGTACAAGTGCGGGCTAATGGGCGGGATAAAAAATATACGAACGTATGAAGGATACATAGAATGAAAATATAGAAAATTGTATCGTCATTACAAATATTGATTTTAAACTGGATATGTACACCACTTTAAATAAAATAAAGTTTATAATAGAGTCACACTGTATCCAGCACACAAAAGGATAGACAGAGAAAACCTAGTGTTAAGGCACTCAGTTCCCATCTTCAACCGAATTCTGAAGGGATTGTGTGTTGACTGGCGAAACTAAACCCCGCTCTTGCAAAAACTAGTTAGAATGTTGAGATTGAGATTTTATAAAATTGTTGTTGCCATGATTACTCATCGCAACGAAAATATCTTTATTCGCCATTCCATTCAAATATCTCCTAAATAAAGTTCTTATATAACTTCATGTCTATACATCTTGAACTAAAGTGCTCACGTATCACATACATACATACATAGATATACATATTATAGATATATGATATATACATATACGTATGGGTATGTATGTACGTAGATCAACAAATTTCCACGGTCTCCCATCATTCACGAGACGCGACGGCAAGAAAGCAAATAACTGACAATTTTCATTCGGCGCTCGTTCCCTCCTCGCGTTCGCTCCAATAAATGTGAATTCTACGGCATTTCTTTGATCTGAGATAATGATCGGCGTGTTACGAACGGAAGTATCCCTCGACAAATACATTACTTTTATAAACAAAACGTTTCGATCGATATTGTTTATGCGCAAGGTAATTTTATTGTATATTCTTATTTATTTTTTTGTTAGAGGTACGTCTGCAGCTCAATTTTTAGCTTATCGTCGTCTTCAAATACGTATATATCTATTTTAAGAAAATCATTATGGGCCATAAATTATTTATTTTCAACATTCTCGCTCTCTCCTCGCTCTGCTAATAAGACTAAGCACAGCGTTCTGTTCGTGTACAGAGTGGCGACTCAACACTTAAGTTCTGATAAGTCCGACATATTACAATAGCGCTTTTTTGAAGTAGTAGTAATTATCCAATTTTTATTTTAAATGAATAATTCTTAAACCAAATTAAATGAAATAACAGTAGTAAACCACTGGTAATCTATTTATAGTAACTGTTCTGCCTCCGCCGACGTGATGAGACACGCATCTTGTCAATTGAGAATTGGCGTGGAAATTCTGCTGCTCAAAACGTAGACGGTCCGTCCTTGATGTCTTGATGTTGACATGTTTCAAAATAAATGAGGATATTTCGTAAGCTACAAAACCATTGGACGGACGGTTTTGTTTTTGTGATATCAGACTTTTTCTTGGAATAGCGAGAATACACGCGATGGTCGTGAATTCGACTCTGGTTAGAGGATTTTTTGTATTAAAATATTTTAGTTTTGTAGTGTGGCAAAACAATGCAATAAGTTGATATAGAATTCTGATGTCCATTTTAAAATATAATTTTTTGTTATCATGAACTACTAGAAATATAAATAATTGATGATGAATTGATGTGACTTAACTTAACTTAACTTACCTTCACGCTTTATCCCTAGCGGGGGTAGTCAGAGAGAACGGAGCGCCAAACGCTACGGTCTCTACATACCTCTTTCGCCTCGTCCACTGTCATCAACCTCTTCATACATGCCCTCCGGGGGACCCTCATGCTTTTTACGTGACCTTCCTCCAGTATCTTTGATACTGTGTTTTCGAAGGTCAACCGAGGTCTCCCCCTACCTCTCTTACCACTCACTTTTCCATCATAAATCTTTTTTGCCATTCTTTCCTCGCTCATTCGTTCGACGTGCCCAAACCAGCTGAGCACGTTCTTCTTCATTCTCACCGTGACATCCTCGCTGGTACCTGCCATTCTGTGTACCTCTTCATTGCGGATTCGATCAGCTAGGCTGACTCCGCATATCCTACGAAGAGATCGCATCTCCACAGCATTCATCTTTCTTTCATTCTTCTTCTGTAATACCCACGTTTCGCTGCCGTATAACAGGGTCGGTACCAAAACTGCATTGTGTACGGCCAAACGCGCAGCTGTGCTGACGTTTCGCCGTCTCATCAATGCAGCCAAGGCTCCGTTAACCTTGTTACCGGCAGCAATACGCCTTTCCACATCCACCTCGTATCTTCCATCTCTACTGAACATACTTCCCAAATATACCACTTCATTCACCTGTTCTAATATCTTATCATTTACACTGATCTTGCATTCCGTCCTTTCTTCATCTCGTTCAAAAATCAGAACCTTTGTCTTATTCGCATTGAGGCTTAGACCATTATATTCACACTCTTCTTTCAGAGTGGTGACCAATGCCTGCAACTCGCACTCTGATGATGCAATAAGCACTGCATCATCTGCGTACAGCAGGCAATTCACATTCAGGTCACCTACTTTCACTCCTATATCACTTTGTTTCACTCCTTGGAGACAGCTATCCAAATACAAATTGAACAACCAAGCTGACATGGCGCAACCCTGTTTAACACCCGATCGGATGTCAAACCAGAAGAAAGAATGAAATTAATATTTTCCCTAAAATATTAAGTAAATACTATCTCATCTCCTGAAATGCTCGGTTCCTTTGATTTTATATTATTTAATGTCCGTTATAACCTTTCGACAGTAGACATTAAACTTTCGATTGTATTCAGTAATTGTTTGTAAACTGTCTGAGATTTTTACTTAATCATTTTTTTTTCGATGCCCGATTTTCATTTTTTATTGAACCTGCAACATCAACATGTCATTCCCTACTTTCTTCGGGGAATCATATTTTTTCTAGTTAGTGTCCACGTTATATCTCGCATATAGCAGGGTCGGCAGAGGGAACCCAGTGTTAAGACATTCTATTCCTCACTTTCGGCCGATTTTTTGAGGCTTTGCGTACACGCAAAAGCCTTGTTTCCGGAGTGTCAAGAAATAAAAATATAAAAATTATTTTCATTTCCTTGCTCTGGTAGACATAACGTAGCGCCAGTGAGTTTTGCCACTCAATACATAATGTCTGAAAACTTGGGCTATGTGTGAGGAACGGAGTGTTTTAACACTCGGTTCCCTCTGTGTCTATCTGCAATATGCAGGGTACATCGTACAACAAAAATAAAATACGCTAAATTAGTCGCGATACATATACATATAATATAAATCTATAGTAATAGAATGTATTTTTAATTAGGTAAATTAAAAATACATTCTACTGGTATAGTTTATAAGTTTTTTCTTTAAATTATAATTTTAACACTTTTTTTCTATTTGTCAACAGGTAGCGTTAGTGAACATCCAAATGTGCAAATGCCGATAGTGTATGCTAGATAATCGCGCTGGCGTGGTACGGCGGGGCGATGCAGGCGGGCGGCGGGTGGTTCGTACCATGGATGGGTGTGCAGAAGTTCGCGGTGGCACTTCCTATGGGAGGTGTGGTGCCTTTAGTGCCGCCGCTGCTGGCCGCCCTACCGCCGGCCCCGCCACCGTTGAGGCTTATACCGCCTTTACCGCATCAACAGAGTGGACGAAAGGTAAATTGTAGTAAATTAGTGCATCCCGCACAAGGCAAAGTACCAGCCGTACGGATATAGATAGAGAAAACCTGGGGAAATAGTGTTAGTGTTTTTTTCAATTTTCATCACCACCTCTGCATTGTAACCGTCGCGTTGGCAATCGCTGCTTGCGCCCCTGCGCTACTGCTGGTCTCATATTAAAGATGAGGTGTGACGTAGGAGAATATTCATTTAATATTAAAGATAATATCAAATTAATATTCTCATCTCAATATTGATATTCTGGAATAAGGCGGAAAACAGAGAATGTAGTGTCTTAACACTAGATCCTGTTCTACATGCAAAGGAGTATAGTTAAATAACACTTATTTGAATATCAAAGTTAGAGTTAGACCACATAACATTATGTGGTTCAGTGACTGTGAAACAAATGAAAAACAATTCTATCCTTGTCATTGGTTGGAAGCAATAAAAAAAAGCTTTTATTTCAATCTAACCCTTAACGTTAACCTTTTGTCATATCTATGGTTTACGTTTTCGGTCTCGTTATATTAATGTGGGAATTTTAGCCGTGTATTACATAAAATTTTCAAATAGAAAGTATGATAGCTACTGTTGTAGGTTCGATTACCATTCGGTAGATTGAAATATTTAATGTTTTTACCTTGCTCTGATAGCGAAACAAAGGGTGGCCTTGAGTTGCGCCTCTTAACACGCCATTTCTTAACTTCGGATAGAAAAAGGAGTGTTTTGACACTAAGTTTTCTTTACTTTCTATGCCTACCACATGCGGATGCAGCGTACAAGCTGATATTAGTGCAATAACCTCTAAATAGAAACGTATTTATTCTACACTATAATGTAAATACTAGTATTAATATACTGAAATGCCTCTGTCGCCAGCCTCAGTCTATTACCTGTTCACGCTGCTCTGACAGTCCCTAGATATAGTGATAAAATTTACAGACGTACCGCTTACATTCCTTATATAGACTTGGTTACTTCGAAAAAGATTCCTTTATTCAGAAATATGTGGTCTTATGGTATTAATATACCATAAGACCTATACTATATATACTATTATAATTTATACTACCTATTAAGGATGAAAAGGTTTACTTTGTTTGTTTCATTGAACACTCTCTAATCTCAGGAACTGGTTCGAATTGTAATAGTACAACTCTTAATTATTTCTATATGACCACGCGGGGAAAGCCGCTGGTAAACCTTAGTGAAAGGTAATGATGAGAGTAGGTTCAAATTAGTTATTATTATTATAGCTAATACTTATTTAATATTCGCAATCTACCCCGACCTCTGATAAACGCTATAAAATTTGTATGTAAGTCAAATTTCTTCAAATTCAGAAAAGTTACGTATAATGGGCCAACCCTCCACATGAGTACAAAGAACAAAGAAGAGTCATATATTCATATTTTTTTGAAAATAATTATAAAAAAATACATTATATTTTTTACCATTGCAATCGGTAAATAATAAATATCCAAAGCCAAACGGGTATTCGTTTTATTCAGTAGTGTCGCATCGTATTTCTACATAGAAGTTGTGGGTATTAAAACTCAAGTTTATTTACCCACTTTACAACAAGATCTCAGACACCTGCCGGCGAACACATATAAATGGTCGAATATATCTTTGACAGTATGAATGGCAGTATTTATTTAGACACTTGCCTTTTTATTATCTGTGGGTGTAAATATTTTATGGGTTGATTATATTTTTTTACTATGGTAATGTCTAGTTAAATGTGTATTCAGAGAATCTACAGTTTTTTAAAGAATTGACCGATAAATATATATTTTTAATTTGGGAACCGAGAAGAGATTAAAACAAATGATGTAGTTAGTGGCGGAGCTCAACGCCGCGCTTTGTCTTGCCAGAGCACGGAAATGAAGTGTATTCATTTCCCTGAGTACAACGAGTTCACAACAATCGCGATTACAGTATGACACTGACCCACTGCGCCACAATAACCTCAACTTATACACATATATATATATATATATATATATATATATATATATATATATATATATATATATATATATATATATATATATTTATATATATATATATATATTTATAATATTCCTCAAACACTAATTCCGAAAACATTTATTTCATAATTACTTCTCATTTGTCATTATTCATTGTAACATGTGTATCATTATTTATCATTAAACATGGGATATATTGATTTATAAACAACCATTAACTAAAATATTTATAATCATCAGGTTCACGCTATATCCCTCACACAGCAGGGTAGGCAGGAGGGAACCTAGCTTTAAGACACTCCGTTCCCCACTTTCCGTCAAGTTCTTGAGGCATTGCGTCTTGAGTGTCGGAACTCAACGTCGCACTTTGTCTCTTCACTAGACCGAAGAAATGAAAATATAAATGTAAATAAATATTTCATTTCCTCGAGTGGGGATCGAACCCACAACCAGCCGATTTTAAAGCCACACCATGTGCCCTTGCGCCACGACTGGCCTCTGCCAAAACCAAATTTAATACAATTTACATCTTTAACACAAAGTATTAAACTATTGACTCTACGTAGAGACGCCAAATTTATTTGCAAGCGTGCAAAATAATCTCGGAGAGAACATCTCGTAATTAACATGTGATTTATAACTTAAATATATATATAGTATTAGGTGGGCCGAAACGTTTTAGTTTAGTTTGGATGATTTAATTTGACGTGCCCACCTACAATGTGGGGAGGCAAAAAGTAAGTCGCGATTAAAAGTTAGGAACAAGCGATGCTTGAGGTATGGAGTTTTATTTATTAATCATTTAATAAATTATTGGTTGTACGTGTTCTTTTTATTATTAGTTTATGTTTCTTTTTTTGTGTATTTGAAATGATTGTGTGTTTCATTTGATTTATTTACTATTTGTTTTGAGATTTTTTTTTTTGTATAATCGTAACATCGATTTATATAAGTAAAATTTATACTTGATAGTATTGATGTATTTTTTATGTAACCAATTGAGTATTGAAATAGCGTTTGATAATAAATACCGTGGTTGTGTGTTCGATCCTTACCCAAGGAACCGAACTATTTTGTATTTCGCTATTGTGATAACACAAAGTGGAAACTTTCTCCCATCTGTCACCCTTCCATCATAAAAACCTTGTGAGTCTCAAACCCACTGTATCAGAGAATAAAATAGGTACAGTCAGCTTATTTACAAGAATCCAGGGCAGTAGGCGAGGCAATTAAGAAATCGTTGGCGGTAGTATTATGTAATGATCATGTCAATTGATGCCATATCTACCTGTAACCAAATATGTATAAAACGAAATGAATATATGCAATTTTGCAAGGTTGGATTTTGGCGAAAAGTGGACAGCTGAATGTGGCACTTGGCTCCGTTTACCTATCCCGCTTTATAAAAGATAAAGGGTTAAGATAAAAAAATATCCATACAATCACCAGAGTTGATATCGAACCCACAATTATCACCTACAGCCACAATTCCACTACGACACAATCACGTCAACTACTAACAAGGTAGACTCTATTACTCCAATATTTTACAATACCGCATATAACGAAGCAAGTCCAACATTAAATTGGCATCAACGCCACAAGCAAAACGCTATGTTTCGCGATGCCTTTGCCGCGATTGTTTTTACGTACTGATTATGGGTGGTGCTTAAGATTGTATGGTTTATTTTAATTTCCTTGCTTAATAACGAGGCAAAGGGCCACGTTGAGTTCCGCCACTCAGCTCGCAATGCCTCAAGAATAGGAAACGGAAGTGTCAGAATGAGGAACGAAATGTCTTAACTCTATTCCCAGGTTTCCTGTGCCTATGAATCTAAAAACAACTTTTAATTTTTTACACACGTTTGATAAGGTAGCTATATATGTATTGCTATAACAAATAGTGCTTATTTAAACCGTCATGTTGTCTCACATATATATATATATATATATATATATATATATATATATATATATATATATATTCGTATGAAAATCTCAAGCAATAAATAAGAAACTTATCTCAATCGAGTAATTATAAAGATATTCAAATGAAATCTTGATATGGAAACAGATTTTTAATTAGCTTAAATTCCTTTACGTTTAAAGAGACTATCATTGCCGTCAGAGATAAGGCCTTATCTCAGTAGAATGCCTAACTTTACTTTGGTAAAAATGTGCGACTTGAAGTTCGTTAAGGTCGTCGTGGCGTAGCGGTACAGCGTCTGATTGTAAACGCGACAATTGTGAGTTCGATTTCCACTCGGGGATTTAATTATGTTCCTCGCTGTGGTATCGAGACAATGCGCGGCGTTATGTTCCACGCAATATGTAATGTCTCGAAAATTAAACGGATGGTGGGGATTGGAGTATCTTAATACTAGGTTCCCGATGACTACTTTGCGTGAAGCGTAAGTTCGCCGTGGAACCTCTGAAATGTACCCGGCTGGTATTATAGATCGATTTCCGAGGGATTAATATTATTACGAATGATAAAATAAAATTCTCCGGGTGCAAAAAATATATAATATTATTAAAATACCTAGAAGACATAACAACAAAAAACAAAGTACACTCAGATGAAAAGATGTAAAAAAGTACTTAATAGATGAGCCAGACCAGCAATATCTTTCTTACTCGGGTCGTAATAATTCACTCAAAATAGTTTTCTGACCACTTAAACTTCAAGTGTATTGAAGCTTTCAAAATTAAATATGTAACTTTATTCTTTTACTGTGAGTGTGGACTCAAAGTCTATGAAGACATTTATCGTTGAATTAATGACGGATTTAAATGATTTATTAATGTTAATTTGTATAATTTATAATTAAATAAAATACTTAAATAACATAAAAAAAATATTTTAGTATTTTCTAGACTTATTGTCAGTCCCTTTTGATTTACTAGCTAATAAATGTTTCTAAATAATATAATAAATCGAAGGTCTCACTTTACTTTTAAATACGTTGTCCTACTGAATTGTATTATGCACTTTGTACCGTGAATCCTCATGGTTTTAACATGACATTCCTTCGTTAGCTCTCTTACACCTCACTTTTGCTTATAAATCTTCTTTGCTATTTTTTTTTTGTCACCTTTTTCTCGACGCGCACAAAACTATGGAGGTTCTTCTTCATTCTTGGCATTAATTGACTAATGTATATAAAAAGGCCGATCGTGGCGTGGCAATTAACACTCGAAGAAAAGATATATTTAATATTTTTTTTCCTTGCTTGGGTAACGGAAGTGTCGTAATGGCAACGGAGTTTCTAACACCTAGGTCCCCAGGTTCCCTCTGCCTACACTGCTATGTGTGGAATACAGCGTGAAACTACAAAAAAATATTTTAACATGTTTAATAGTAATTTTTGGAGATATGTATGTATCTACATACAAACACATGTACAGTAGATCGCTAAACGAGCATGCAAAATACGTTACGAGTGCAATTTAACCACTTTAAATTAGTTTGACGCGACGACGCGAGGCGTTAAAGCCGTTAACGCAAATGGTCCCACTATTAACAGGACGCTAACTGGTTTCGATTTAACCTATTTAGATGTGGTTCTCACTGCATTATTGTTTTTTTTTCTGTTCTACAACATGAAGATTATAGATACTTGATGATATTTAAAGGTCTTTGATTTTATTTTTTTCTTATTATTAGAGTTCGTTGCCGAACAGCAAAATAATATTTTTTTGTAGTTCTGTTTACCGTGACTTTAGTCGTTAGTTTATTTCATAATAAGCAAAGATACAGTTCGTCAACTATGTAAATTTTACTTCCCGTTGATCACAATGATGCAAATGGTACAGAACTCTTTTTACGCGTGTTCCACTCGCGCTTGGCCAGTTTTTTCATATTGTCAGGCATCTTCCACTGTCTAAATGGTAGGTAACACGAGCTTTATTAACTTACTGCATTCCTCATTTTCCAGCCATCGCATACTTCCTATAAAAAGTGCACGTTAAATATCAATTAGTTTTGTTTTTTTTTTTAATTTTATAATTAAATATCCTTTTTTGAATTCTCCATTATAATGCAGTTCAGTTATATCTAAGTGATTCGTTTACTATATTTGTATAGCTTCACGTTATCTCCTATAATGGCAGGTTAGGATAGTTAGAGGAAACCAAGGGAAAACTACTATTAACACACTTTTTCACCTATTATATTCGAATTCGCTATCTCTACCTTACTAACAAATGCTAATTGTCAACTTAATATACTATTAGATCTCGTACGTATATATTCGTCCATACATTATCATGTATGAGTTAAGTTGACATAATTCCTAAGTAATTCTAGAAAACCAGAAACTAGTTGCGTTCACTTTAATGAATGTTGTCATACACTCGCCCGCTGTGTGGACTGCTAATCGCTTCGTTTACTATTTTTAACGTAGATCAAAGTAAAGCAGTGTACTTCGATTTATCTGTTTGAGCTACAATTTCTTATAAACTATGATAATTGGCGTATCTTATAGATTTTTCTTTATATTCAATTTTTTAAGGATCATAGTGGTAGTACAAAAAACGCGGCGTTGAGTTGCGGATCTCAACTCGCTATATCCCTAAAATGGATAGTGGAGTGTCCTGACACTAAGTTATTACTGCCTACCCTACTGTACGCATTGTATACATTTTCATTCAAATAATAAAACTTTGTATATAGATTTTCTATTACATTTTTATTATCTATAGATGCCTAATAAAATTCATAAGATACTTACGACTGCAGTTCTACTGCTTCCATAAGCCTTATTAAGTCCGTTTATATAAATGATTTATTATATGCTACTGCTATTTTGCTTCTATTCACGTAAAATATATAGCAACTCAGCACGCAACATTTCGAATTCGTGTCGTAATTAGGGAACGGAGTGACTATACACTTAGAAAATCCGGAAAAAAACGATGTGGTTTTGTTGGTTTCATACACGAGCATATAGCTCTACATATCAAGTGAAACTGCGGAAGATACGTTCACAAATCAAAGACAAATATTATGAATATGAATGAAGGTTCCTTTGCTACGCTTTCAAGCCGAAACTACTCAACATATTATTATGAAACTTAGAAAACTTATTATTAGATATTATTAGAAAGGAATCGGATGTTTATTGAATTATTTAAAAAAAAAGTAATCTTTGGCTATATAATATAAAAATAAATTTAAGCAAGCAAAGCCGCGTTTGAGTCTTTAGTATATATAAAGCTCTTCTGTAGAAACGTAGACGGGACTACGCGGAGTATTAAGAGGAAATTTTGCATTTGTGCTCATCGGGGAGTATAGTGAAGAACAGTGAAGTACCGAGAGAAGAATTCTCGTAACTTCTACCAGAACTTAAAAAAAATACATTTTCCGTTTTATAGCCCACACAAACGATATCGCGGGCTATAGTCCGTATAGCCCGTATAAAATAACATATTATATACATATATCTTTATTATGTATTGTTACTACCAATATATTCAAAATAAAATTTATGTACGTATACAGATACAGATTCTTGTAAAACAAACAAAACTACCCTTTTGCCTAAAGCCCGGACGGAATCCAATTAAACGAGGAGCGGTAAGTGCATCTGTCAACGTCAAATATATGAAGATAGCCGAATTGATTGAGACCTTCGAGGTTTTGTTTCGCCATCATTCGTTGGGTGGGTAGGTTTTTGTTTTTTTTTTTTGGCTTAGACTTGAATTTGGCCTAAATTATAGTCTGTGGAATTTGAAATTTACTAAGGTATATAAAGTTTTAGGTAACTTTTTGCTTACTATATATATTTTATACAATCTTTGTAAATTAAAAGTGATTAAGTTGATAGACGATAGTAGACGCCGTCGTGGCGCTTGTAGGCACAAGCGTGTGACTGTAAACGCGACGGGTTCTGTGTTTGATTCCCACTCGAGGAAATGAAATATTTAGTATTATAATTTTTTTAATAGGCGATTCGACGGAAAATAGGTAACGGAGTGTCTTAAAACTAGGTTCTCTCTACCCTTATTTGCTATATGAGGTACACCATTACCTACAATCCACCCATTTTATGACACATTGTATACACTTGCGAAACTCAACGCTAATAAAGAAATATATATAAATTAACTCATAGCAACTGTCATCTTTATTTATATTTTTTCACATTTTATAATAAATGGACTCTAATGTGGCGTCAAACATTGTCGCGTCTAAAGTACAGCATAAGCTTCTAACGTAAATATTTACATATCGTGCCAAAATAAAATTCAAACGGATTTAATGTGTTGAGTGCTATTATTTGTATAATATGTTGTATAATATGTTAAAATTATAATGAATTTTGTGGGTGCCTGTATTTTTTTAGGGATTTACAAGGATTTTTTTTAACTTTGACATAAAATTAATTATTTTGTTTAATAAATAAATAGTAGTAAGTACCTACTCGTAAAAAAGTGGGACAGTGACTGTAAACGCGGTGATTGTGGGTTCAATCCTCTCTCCAGGTATTTTTTATTTGTACTTAGAGCCTTGTGTTCCACCACAACAATTTTGAAATATAATTTGTTTTCATTATCAACATAATTTAGTTTGGTCTATTATTTAAAAAAAAAATTCTTTCCACGTGTGGATTAACACTTTAAAAATATAAAAAATCTATAAATTACTTTTAACCAACAAATTTTAATTACACTTCCTTTTCTAACAATTCTAACTTGAAACGAATTAATTAACATCAATAGACGTAATCGAGACATCGAATACAATTATCGATTTTAAATCGTTCCGCTATTCAAGTCACGAGGTGTGCATCGGCTTGGTAAAATCAAACATTTGATACGAAGACCCACAAATTTAAATTTAAACTATTATAGTACTAAAATTGTAGTGTATAAGGCTTATAATGAAATGTACAGAATGTAGTCAAAAAGTTATTTTTTTATTTGTATAAATTTTTATCATATCTGTTAATAAATAAGGTTCAAATTTGCTTGTGTTTGACAAGCTTGTATACAGAGCGTGTGACGAATTTGAAATAAGTTATTATGAAGTGGGTTTGTAGGGAAGTCAGTGAATGTCAGTACGATTTCTTTATTTGTGATATCTGTACTCATATATCACTGGGTCAAGGAACCGTATTATATAATATATGTATTTAGATATACTGTATTATTATATAAGTATGCTTATGTAGAGATGAATTATTTAATACGAATAAATGCTAGTGTATTTCTAAAAATAAAAAAATAATAAAAGTGTAGTATAATATAATAATATAGTGTGTAAAAATGTTCTTAAATAGCCTTCTACTTTGAATTTGATTTGCTTTCACTTAAATTTAAATCTAACACAGCACTCTTGTTGCCCCTCGCATTCGTAATCAACCCTTTATGAGCCACCCCTAGCAAATACCAGTTAAAATACGTATGTAAATATATCTGAACGAAGTACTTCGGTTGTTTAATAGTGAGATGTTTTCAATCTTACTAGATGCTCACTTACTTGTTGAAGTGGTTTGTAAAGAACAAAATTGATTTCTTGTTACTAAATATTTTTGTCTTGTACTTAGCCTTTCGTTGTATCCCAGCATGGTAGGTAAAGGGAATCTGAGAACTTACTTTTGAAACACTCGTGGCGGACTGGTTTCAATAAAATATTGTTAATATATTTTTATTTTAAAATATCATTACATATGTACAATTTATAAACTATATAATAAAGTATCTAAATTCCTAAACTATATAATAAAGTATCTAAATCTACGATAGTTGTGGATTCGATTTCTGGTCAACGTAATTTTTTTGCTAAACATATTCTAAACCGCCTACAGCAAAAAGACATGCACCGTGAACCAAGTAGGTTTCCCTGGCACCTTGCCAATCTGTTAACTATTCATGCAACCTGCGTTCATACCAACCTACCACTAGACAACAAGAAGCGTGCATTACTCTACAATATTTTGGTTGGTATAGTATACGAGTTTGTAGTTCTTAAAATAAAAAAAAAATCAGCTTCACGCTTGTATCCCACACACAGCAGGGTAAGCAGAAGGAACTTAGTGTTAAGACACTCCGTTCACCACTTTCTGCCGTATTCTGGAGGCATTGCGTGTTGAGTGGACGAACTCTACGCCGAGCTTTCCCTCGACACCAGAGCGGAGAAATGAAAATATAAATTTATGTAAATATTTCATCTCCTCGAGTGGGGATCGAACCCACAACCAGTCGGTTTTACAGTCACATTTTGCGCCCCTGCACCACGGCTGGCCTTTTTGTAGTTATTATTATAAAATAATACTACTGTAGATATTACCAGTGGATATTCCTCCATAGTTATACGAAAATTACTAAGAGTTTTAAATGAAATATTACATTGATACACATCAACTTAACATCCTTTTCCTCAAACTCAATACGTTTGTATGTTTTGGATATAAAACATAAGGAATTTTTCTATTCGAATCAGAAGCTCCTGAGATTAATGCGTTGAACCGGACTAGCTTTTCAGATTTATAATATTAGTATAGATGATGAGAAACGACGATTGAATGGAAGGAACTCTTATTTCCAGTCTGATAGTTGTGTGGATTAATAAAGTGCAGCATAGAAAGTGTTATACTATGCTCATTCCTATCCGATATAGCATTTTCACCATATATAATGGTGGTACATAACATTATATTTATAAAATTTAGTTGTATTAAACTAAAAGGCCGGCAACGCACCTATAACTCCTCTGGTGTTACACGGGGTCATGGGCGGCGGTTATCACTTACCACCAGGTGAACCGTACGCTCGTTTGTCTTGTCTTTTTCCATAAAAAAAAAATCATTTGTGTACCGTCAAACGTTTGATGGTACACACAATACATTTTTTATGCCAAAATTTATCACTCACATTGGAAAGCTGAAATAAATACAAAATAATAATTTATACCACCTCTAGCAGTTACAAGAGTAATAAAGCTTTAAATTTAGTGGAACGTGACCCTCGTCTCTACTATTACTACTTCAGAGACCAGACAGCTTTTAGCATACTTACGTGAGTGAGTATTAACAAGAGATTGGGTGTAATTTCGCGATATTAAAATTTTTCAATTCTTCCCGTGAATGACATTATATGGATGGACAATATTTTTTTATGTTGTCAGTAATATTCTTCTTGATCACAGGAGTAATGGAAATTAAATTATATACTACTCTCTATATTAGCGATGACCTGGTGTCGAGGCACTTCACAATCCGCCCGAATTGGAAATATTGCTTGTTCTTCTCTTCTCTTGTGCATCTTAATAATATAAAATAATAATAATATTTAAAGCTATATAGAAAAATCTGGATACAAATTCAAAGTCTATACCTATCTACATGTCTATATGATGAAACCAAAAGAATATCCATACCTTATGTTTACGGTTCACCGCCATATACATTTTAATATTCCAAAAGCCCTTTGAAAGCTACCACAAGCTAGGCGCACCTTGTTTTGTGTGTTCCAATTCATTCCAAAGGGAACCTTAATGTTCTAAGAACAAAGTTGGTAATAGTTCACCAGGTTCCATGACCCCTAAGTGATCGCACCGCCGATACAAATCATTTGAAGCGTTCACAGTGCTTGCAAACCAATTTCCGGTTCCCGTCCATATTGAAATGTAAACGACACGACAAATAACACGATGTTGTCGATATCGTTGATGCTTTATATATAAAAAAATGGAGCCGTCTATTGTTGATAGATGTCTATTATAAATATATATAACTATAGGACTAGAGAGATAGGGGACTATGGTTGTAGGCCTACCAATTGCTTAAAATTATTTTAATTTTATTTTAACCACGCTGTTAACCGCACATCGACTCCGTTCCCATTAAGATAATTTCTAGAAGCATTGCATGTTGGATGGCGGAACTTAACGCCGCAAATAGTCGACGAATATATGTGGAATTAGATTTCGATATTTGCAAAATCATGTTTTTCGACGACGACGACGATCATCGACGTTTGTTGATAAAAACGTCCATTTAAAGTTATAACGACAATAAAATAAATGTACTAAAATATTTTTAAATGATTTTAACGAGTACTTATTACTACGAAAACCGAAAACGATTTGAACCCGTACTATCATTTATAATACATTCTACTTTGTTACGTCTAATATTATATAACATGACAATACGTGCACCGACCCGATATCGATTGCGATAGCCTGCCCTGATCCTAATCAGACCAGAACAAATATTTACATTGCCAATATCTAGCTGACCTAACTGGACGCCAAACGTCAACGTAAACTAACGCCAGTTGAATGGAATTAAATGTTTTATTATTAGTGATGATAACTATCTTCATTTTGATCTGATAGGACCAATAGACAAGACACTCCGATACCCATTCTTAGCCCAAGTTTTAAGACATTGCATTTTGGGTGGTGGAACTCAACGTCGCGCTTTGTCTATCGTAATGGAAAAATGAACATTATTTTGATATAATCAACCCACTATGACGGGGGAATACTGCACTATGACGGGGGACATGGCCAATGTTATATCTTATATTCGCCATGACGATTGATAGATGGACGATTTAAAATATTTTTATATGCTATAGCATCTTAGTAAAAATAAATATCATCGAATATTTTTATAACTATTCAAAAGCGTCGAAAGTGACCTCTTTGTAAAAAATAAGCCTCATTTTGTATAAAAAAATAAAAACTTTTAATGTACTACTGAAATAGAAATATTTTGTATCAACTTAAAGGACCCGCCGATTTTTGTAAACAGGTTCTTATATAAGATACCTATAAAATATCACTGCGAGACATTTATAAATCGGGAGTGTTTTCTGACTCACTTATTTCAAGTTTATCGAATCGCCTTTTATCATTCAATTTGGCGTAGTCTAAAGGAAACTTCCTATTATTAATTACCCAATGGTCCCCAAAATTGAAGGTTCACGCTGTATTTTACGGACTTTTATACGAAATTATATTGTTTTCGCTTAAATGTAAACGACAAGATTTAATTAAACTGAATTTTGCTCAATTTTGCCTTTGTTATTTACAATCTGTAGAAAACGTAATAAAATGTTATATAAATTGGTTTTAAAAATATTATATCCAAATCAAGAGTTTTGACCAAGTAGTAGCTTAAAGTAATAATTTAGTATAGTAATTAACGAAATTATTAATTTACAGTAAATCAATCAGTCAATTAGTTATAAATTGAAAATAATAAGTATATTCATTAATTTCAAATGTTAAATGGAAGAAGATTTATACTCTGTTTTATTTTTGCTTATTCAGAAAAAATCTTTGCTATGTATCAATATAAAAAAAAGATATAGAGTAAAAATATTTGAAGCCAGTGGTGGGGCAGTGGCAGAAGCGTGGGACTGTAAATGCGAAACTGGTGTCGAGGCAAAGCGAGGCGTTGAGTCCCGCGACTAACTCACGCAATGCTTCCAGAATTCAGCGGATAGTGGGGAGTGGACTGTTTTAACAATGACCTACTTCTGTCTAGCTGCCCAGCACTAATAACTAACACAATTGAACAGCAAACGAATATACAAAGTATATATTGAAGATCTTAACAGCTTTGGTCGTTTCTGACATACTATCCGTTCAGTTATCAACAGAAATCCTTATAAAGAAAGACCCATCGACTCGACACTCTTTGACAAGGGTCGAGGGGACCGCGAAACTTTTGCTTTTTGTCAAACAACCGGTCCACAAATTTCAATAACGTAGCGAGAGCTAGCACTCCCATATTTTTTTGTGCGTCCACGCAAAATGTATACCGCAAAAAGTTTCGAGTATAGAAGCTAGCTTCCCTTTGAAAAGTTAGAAAACTCGTGTTTTGGGCGTATACTCTGAAAAGTTTTACGTTTTAACTGTATTTAAAACTGTTGATGTTTGTCCTTTATTTTATACCTATATGTGAACACATGCCGTGGGCTTATGAGAGATAATGGTATGTATTAGTTTTATGGATTATTATGATAGCTCTACGTAACTTTGTCGTGTTTGTGGGAACAGAGTGCTTTATCACTGCTTTTCTGTACCTAACTTTTGACTTGTTTTTTGCTTTCCCCCCTTTTTTACCAATTTCGGAGTTTTATACAAGCCCCTTAGAGCCCCAAGCCCCAAGTTTTTTTATAGTGAGAAACCAACCAAGCAATCGCTCAAAAAAGATAGGGTTGCTTTTGAATGAAATGTGCTTTTTTTCGATATCTAGTACGTAAAGTTATTCAGTCATTTTTTTATTTATACTCCGATTTCCTCCTTCTTCTTCTTCTTTCTTCTTCTAATCCTTTCAAAAGTTTTATTTTTATTTATTGTGTACAAAACTTTATACAAATATTTTGAGAAGGGTTAAAAAGAGAAAAAACAAAAGTGTTTGAACTGGTAACTCGTTTTTAGGCGTGGCACTTTAATATGTTTAATTTAACATTTCTTAAGAACAATTAAGTCTTGAAAAATTTTAGCAAGACTCGATGTTTTTATCAAACTTGGACCTCTTCTATATAGGAATAACATTGGAAATATAATATCATACATTTGTCTTACACTCATTTATAATTAACTTTTTATTACTATGAAAGGTAGACTTAAATGAGTTCGGAGTTCAGTTCCGCCACTCAACACGCAATGCCTCCAGAATTCGATGGAAAGTAGGGAATAGAGTTAAAAAAGTATAATATAATAAGAGAATAAGAAAATATTATAATATATTATGTAAATAATATTGTAAATTCAACAATGTTTGTACATTACGTTTGTACGCACTTAAAATGCGCTACAGCCCGTCTTTATGAAGGAAGTGTTATAGTGTATTGTACTAGAAAAACATTGACCAGTTCGACTTTCTTAGAAACCTCTAAAATATAATATTTAAATGTAAGCTGTGTAAGAAATTAGTATTATAATTTTGTTACGTGCTCATTTTGAATATTGATAATGTTTATTTTTATTGTAGCCGTGTTCTTCGTTAATGATTTGAATTACTTTCATTTCCTTTCGTTAAGTTACCGACTGTCACTAAATAAATCGGAAAAGAGGAGTGCCTTACCACTATTAATGAGTGCAAGATTGTTTAATCTACTATTAATGATTGTTGATTTTTTTCTTTTTTTTAAATATTTCATTATATTTTATGTGATTTATCGCCATTAGAATAAAAAAAAAGTTTCATTTCTATAATTTACCCTAGAGTAATTATTATTTTTTTAACAATAATGAACGAATATTTTAAATTAGGTAATAAATAAAGATCCTCAAAACAAAACTCACCCCTTGCAGGGTACGCCGAGGGAACATACGTAGGCAAATTGTTCCCCACTTTTCACTCATTTTTCGAGATTTTGAGCTGCGGTGCCGCGTTTTATCTACCAAAGCAAAGAAATTAAATTTATATCATTGTCGATTTTCTTCAAAAAGCAATCGTTAAAATTCAAAAAATACTAACTCAACTTCACCTTATAACTTAAGGTCAACTTCACCTTATACTTATTCCAACAAAATCCCAGCTCATACACCTCCATACAGGCACATGTAATTTCGCAGAAATATTCGCCAGTCTTTATGCCACAGGCGAGGCTGTTGAGGCATTTGAGGCTTTATTCTCATACCCTTCAACAGTTTAGCATTGTAGCCGTTTTTTAGGCTGTCTTCGTTAGCGAAATCAACTTTTACGTTTTGTCGATCGTATTTCGACTCCCGCCCGTCGCGTTTCGAATAACTTGCCTTTTTATGCTTTCGTTCTGGCTGTCTCGGGTCTTTTGGTGAATTCTGTTGAAATAGGACGCCACTGATACTGGATTAAAGATGCCGATTTCCAAATGTATCTTAAATATGCCAATGTCATTTAATGTTTAGCTAAAATGTTTTTGCTATTGTATGCTTGTATTTATCAGTTTGTTAAAAAGTTTAAAGTGAAGTAGGTATAAAAAATTATCGCTTTCTATGAATTATTATGAATGGTCGGTGTTTTTGGAAATCTTCTTTTCTGTACACGCGTTTGGTCGGTAAGTCTGATTTTACTGTGAGTATCAAAGTATACGTTTCAATGTTATACTTTCATTTCTTCGTTCTGGTGTCGAGGCAAAGCGCGGCGTTGAGTTCTGCCACTCAACACGCAATGCCTCCAGAGTTCGGCGAAAAGTGGGGAACAGAGTGTCTTAACACTAGGTTCCCTCTGCCTACCCTACTGTGTGCGGGATACAAAGCTGATTACGAAGCTGATTTAATTTATTTTTTTAACGTAATAAAAACCATGTACACACTTTTCTCACACACGGCTTAACCGATTTTAATGCAGTTATCACTACTGTATATTGGTAAACTTTAGTTGTTTATAAAAATTGCTTTGTTTTCTTTATTTGATTCGGTTCATAAATAAAAAATGTATATCAATAAGAAATATGAATACATAAAATATAAACATTTTTTAAAATACAAAGAATTTTATACGACGTTATATAAATTAGTTTTATTAACATTCTTTAATATCGTATAAATATTTCTTTAGTAATAATCCATATAATAACGATAATTGTTAAATTACATTAATCATATATATGATTCATAATGCTTATAGTATCTGCGGCTTTCGGTACCATTAAAATAATAAGATATATAGCAGTGTATCTTACTACAGTCGCTATCGTTTTTGTTTTTATAGATGGCGTCACGCATAGGTCGTCGTGACACAGTGGGATAATGTTAGACTGTAAATAAGAGGATTTTGAGTTTGATCTCACGCCTTTTTAATTTAGAATTATTGAAATTAAAAATATGATTTTTCACCGCTATCTTTTAATTTTGAAGTGGTCGTAGCGTTCCGTAGCCTAAAGCTAAAAAATAATTTAGTTAATTATGTACCCATTGAATTACAATCTTGCGATAGACGCTAGCGAGTTTCGAAGGAAAATAAGAATAATAGTTAAAAGGAACGACTGAATCTTGTATCTGGTAATTGAACATTTAAATATTTTATGTATCATAACTTTTCGGTTTAAGGTTTAAAAATTAATTTTAATATTACGATCTTTTGTTCTTATTTAAAAAAAAAGTCTCTACTGAAATGTACTTTTAAGAAAACAAGAGTAAGGTGTTGTAAGCTTTAAGAATTCCAACGTATGTTTTTGGGTTCAAATCTTTACGTTCAAATATTTTATAAGTTTTCTAAAAAAAGTATTTTTTATGTGCGGTTAAGAATTTAAACAACAATTATTGTACGCTATAAACGTTAAGTGATGACGCTATTAATGTATAATTTATGATTGTTCTTTTACTGCAAATTCTTCTGCAATGCAAGTAGAAGGTCCGCCGCCACGGCTTACAACGGAGAGCTCGGCTTCAAATTTCGTATTTAGTAGACCCTTGTATTTATTACATATTTTTTTATCCCATAAAAACGAAAAGTTTATGTACTTTCATTGTAAGTAATATAAGAAAAAAACAGAAGAAAATAGTTATATTTTAGTATTACTACCTTAATATTTAGTTACTAGCAATAATTTACAAAGCCAACACACACAAATTCAATTACCTACAAACTTTGGTTTGAACATACGCTGTTTCATTTTGAAAAGCTCAGTTATTTCGTATTGAAAAGTCGAATGTTTCTCTGAAAGCACTTTTAGATTACTCTTGCCCAGAAAGTTAACCGCGAAACCAATGATTTTGTTTAAAATCATATTGTTCCATATACGGCGGCGGGTTTCTCGTAACTCGTAAACCGTCTGTGGTTGCCTCAAGTTATGGCGTACTAGCGATTTTTTTGTTCTTTTTTTTACTTAAATTAATATGGAGATGGTATTTTTTTTCGTGTATTAGATTTCATCACCTATTGTGTTAAGTCTCCGTCGAGAATTGCTTCTTAAGTTTTTTTTAAATTTCCTGTATGATATCTATATAAATCCAAAAAGTCAAAGCAGAGAGAATCATCACTAATTTAACTCTATAATTCTCTCAATGTAAGATAGGTGTGATTTTTGCTTTGTACTCGGGGCTTCTTTTAATTTAATTAGAAGCTAAAAAAACATATTGCAATATAAAAATTAATGCTTGAATTTGAAAATTGCCGCGAACTAACTAGACTTTAACTAAATAAACTATCGTATTGTAGAAACTCGTACATACAGACGACGATAAGGAAAGTGTACTTTACTGCCACTTTGTTAGTGTCCCTTCTATTGTTATTCATTTTAATGTAAAACAGATGCCTCTTTACCTGATAATCTACTAGAAAGGTCACGAGTTCAGTTCTTGCTCATATCATCATGCATATTAAAAATTTTAATTTATTTAGGAATTGTGTTCTGTTCTTTGGTTTAATTTTTTTATTTTACTTTGCTTATATTTTAAGTTTAATTTATTTATCAGGATCAACCCCTGATAAGTGCCTACGGCTATTATTTAGTATATAAAACATATGATACGCTACGATAAAATAAATATAATGAAGTATATCTATAATATTACGAAATATACTAAAAGACATATATTTATAAAAAAATAACTCCAATTACTTTTGTATAGGTAAATTGATTTCTAATAAAACCTACATTATTAGTTGTGTATAAAAATTTAAATAATTAATAATTAAATAACTGCAACAACACCTTATTATAATTCAAAATTACATAGCCCTCAAAGACCAACTGAGCCTGTCGTAACTTACACCATTAACAGCCACGCCTATCGACCTTGCTTCTTGGACCTCACAACCTACTTTTCGTAACATTTATGACGACTGTGCTATGCTGCCTATACCTACCGCCGCCACACGAGTACACCGCACTGTGCGAGCTTATGCGCGTTACGTACATATAAACATTAATGGTAAAAGGTGACTTTACAATGTTAAATTTTGCTGGCGTTTTGTGTAATTGCTTTTGTTTTATAGTTACTTTTACCGATAATGTATGTATGTATAAATATATAAAATAAATGTTCATACAATCAGCGTCACGTTGTATCCTGCACACAGCAGGTTAACTAAAAGGACCTAGTGTTAAACACTCCATTCTCCGCTTTCCGCCCAAATCTGGAGGCATTGCGTGTTGAGTGGCGGAACTTAACACCGCGCTTTGCCTCGACACCAGAGTGAAAAAATTAAAATATATAAATATTTCATGTTCTCGAGTGGAGATCGAACCCACAACCAGTCGATTTTGTAGTCACACTTTGTGCCTCTGCGCCACGACAGGCCTCAATAAAAAGATATATTTCTGTAATTAGTGTTGACATGTAAGACGAGTGTGAAGAGTGGAAGACTTGATATATTTTTATGTTAAATTTTTCTTATTAATGAATAATAATTGATTTTATTTTTTAGTTTTCTTTTTAGGCTCTACTTCCGGTTATGACTCGTATGAATGGAAAGATCAGCTTACGCCTCGCGATATGTACATGCCATATAGTTAATATTTTTTTCTCTATTTTTCTAAATGACAACTTAGCCTACATGTTACTCGACCACTCGTTCTATCGTTCAATATTTGGTCCATAAAATCCAGTTTAAGTTCTCCCGAGAGTAACCCGGAGAAACATAAAGATAGACAGACGACATTTTTAAAACTGTTACTATGTAAATACTTAATTACAAAACGTATAAAAATTTTGAACGTAGCGGGACTCGAACCCGCGCCTCCTGGAAACCGACCAGGCGCTCTGACCACTGAGCCATACGTTCTCGCCAAGCTACGTCGAAATTCTTATACGCTTGTTACAACTTACGTTACTATGTATTTTAGTATTCTGTAAAAAACTATATATATTTGGAAAAACACTGTTATTTGACAATCACAGACAGACTCTTTCAACATTTATTTTTATATATAGATGTATAATTAAAGCATCTATCAAAAGAAAGAAGAGCTCGAGTAAAAAGACAATTTCGTTATTTTAGATAAGACACCGTAAACATTTTTATCTATCAGAAACCTAGACTGGGATTTAATATTTTTCTATGTACTAGCGTGGCCAGCAGACCTTTTTCTGCCCAGAAATGATTATGATTACAAAAATATATACTAAAAAATTTTTTTTTTTTTACTTTACGCTGTCTGTTGGCTGTTTATCCCGTTAAGATAACTGTAAATACAGGATTGCGTTGAGTGGCGGAACTGAACGCTGTTCTTTGTCAAAATTAGACCACATAAACATTTACAGTCTCACATATGTAAAAACTCATATTATTATTTAATTAATACACATTACACACACTAATTATAGTACAGGTGGATTAGGCTTAAGCTGTCCGGTAACCTAATACAATTAAATCTTAACCACAAAATTTCAACTAAATTACTCCAGTTGTAGTGCAACAAACGTACTTACAGAAGTAATATATATTTATCTATATACAAGATATTTGTATAATACATTTGTTGCCCGCCGAATCGTAAAATGTATAGGCTATTAATTAGAATGTTGGCGTCCACCCAAACCGATAGGTCAGATTCTTTGGACGTGACCAATTCTACTTAGTCTTTGTTCCCTTCGTGTATAAATAGGTAACTATTACCCTGTATTTTTATCTTGAACAAAATATAATTATATAATTTATTAAAAATCAGGTTAAGCTGTATCCCGCCTACAGCACGGTAGGCAGTGGAAACCGTGTGTACATATATATTATGAGGAGGGAGTGTTGAGACACTTCCTTCCTCATAATATAAATAAAATATAATTTATCGTATATTTTAAATATGATATTATAAATAATTTATATTTAGGGACCGTCGTGGCGGAGGGGTACAAGAGTTCGATTGCAAACGCGACGATTGCCCATAAGCGTTCGATTATCATTTGGACAATGAAATATTTAATATTTTCATTTCCTCGCTCGCGCAACGTTCTGTAACGTTGATTTCGGCCACTCAAGACATTGTATGTTGAATTTTAAAAATTCGGTGGAAATTGGGGTAGGCAAGTGTCTTACTGGGGAATGGAGTGTCCTGACACTAGGTTCTTAGATTCTTTCTAATCTGACATTCTTTTTAAATTAAACTACAATTTAAAAGGGCGGTACATATTAATAACTTTCTAATCAAAACTTATAAAGCCATAAAAATGCTCTAACAATCAAAGAAAGAGTGGGCGAACTCAGTGGGCGATATAAAGTGCAGTACAAACTTATTATGTATATAATACACGTAAGTTATTGAATAGAATGCATTAGATATGGAGATGCATTCGTCTTCATTAAGATATAATTAAATGATGGATGTGTTTGGGCAATATTATGTGATTTCTTTATATAGCTATACCACATCACTATATGGATATGGATGCAGCTTCACGATGTACCCCGCAGGAAAAATATATCGAACGCAGTGTCGTTTTCTGTCCGAATTATAAAAGCACTATCAATATTTTAGCTCCTACCCATATTTTGCTGTTATTACCGGGATAAGAGTTAATACCAAATAGAAAATTTTAAAGATATTTGTGTCTAGCATAACTAATTGCCACGTTTAATCTAAAATATTCAAAACATTTTTCTAGCTATTTTAAAGCAGATCGTTGCCAATATTTCTTTAAATTTTCTGAAATTGCTTTTCATATATATGAGAATAAATTATAAATTTGAATCTACTACCTCCGCGCTTAAACAGAAACCTCAAATTACATTTTATCAACTATATACCTACTTACAAAATACAAAAATTTGTTAATATAATTTAAACTTGTAGATATCATGACGTTCTAAAGGAAAGCCTAGTACTATCTTATCCTTGTATTAGTTTATTGCCTTTGCGGCTAACTCTCGTAATTCAACTATCACGCACTCTACCCTCATAAAATGTGCCTACACTCACTTATTGACGTACATACATCCATATACATATTTCGTATATGCTTTGTTGGGACATATCGTACCCTTCGTACAAAAGTGGCCTACCTCAAAATTTCTGTAAACTCTTGTTTTTGCAAAAAAATTTTAAAAACTGGTAACTCTACAAACATATGGTTCGTATCCTTTCTTTCATACAATTTTTTTACATTTAAGACTAACCAAGTTACATTTAAAACCTGATCTTATTATAGCCAGAGCTCAATGTATTTTTTGAGTTAAATCACTTTCCTTTTTTGGTATATAAATACATATCATCTGAATGGCTATACATAAATTGTAATTTTAAATCGCCATCATAACGTTGTCAAAGCAGAATGCAAATTTGAATTTGAATATTATTCGAAGGATTATTTATAACAATAAAAAATCCTTAATGAGATTTGAAAAAGTTCGATATTTCGGCCGCATTTTGTCTCTATGACACTCTACTCTATGACAAGAAAGAAGAGAATTTATAAATATATACAGCTCTATTAAATGAGAAAAATGTGTATTTACAAAATAAACCTTAGTTAAAATGTCAAGCTTCAGTTGATATGAGAAATGTTAACAAATATTTTATAATGTATTAAGAAATAATATCCCGTGCAAGACCATCTGTCTGTGCTGTAACTACTCCAACGGTACTTTAAATGAAGAAAAAAAATAATCAACGACATCCTATCGATACAAAAATCACACATTCCTACTCGCATTCTGTGAGATGATATTTCTTGTTAATAACTCAAGGTATTGCCTGTTAGTTTATTAAGAAATATTTTTTTTATATATTTATTCAATTTTCCTTTAATTATTTTTTTTATAGTTTATCCGTGTAATTGGAAGTGACAACTGTCGCAAATAGTAAGGTAACTATAGAAAACGTATAAGGTGCTTACCAATATAACTTTACAGAGACCATTGTAGCGCAGTGTAAACATGTCTTGACTTCACGCGAAGATTATGGGTTCGAGGCCAACCACAGGCAATGAAATATTTTCAATCCTTCGGCCTTACAAGAAAAAAGGCGGTGTTGAATTCTACCATTGGACTCCGATTAGCGAAAAGCAGAAAACAAAGTGTCTTAACACCAGGTTCCCAGGCTCCCAGGTTCCCTTTGTCTACCCTGCTATGAGTGAATAGAATTGTAATGCCTTTCAAAGACAAATTCCAACTAACCCACAAAATATTGTACCAAAATAAACAAATAGCTGAAACATAAATAAATATACATAAAAAAGTAATAAATAAGTGGAGTGCATACTCCATTCAGTGGGGCCGCGGGACGTGACGGGGTCCGTATTGGATTGCGAGATGGTATGAAATATACGCTACCGATCTCAATGCCTTAGCAAATGTGCCTCTAACTTCACGTTTCTATAAAATGAGGGTAGTTTCGCTATATTGATGTTCATTCTTACTAAGATGTTATAATCTTTTTTGATTTTTTTCTTACTTAAGTTGGCGAGGCACACACACACACACAGCGTCTTACTGCGCGATGGTTGAGAGTTTGATTCCCGCGAAAAGTCGGTAATGATAAAAATATAAAACTCTTATAATTAGCTTGACTTAATAATGTGATTTTTTCACGCACGAGCATGATAGCCAAAGGTAACCTTTTCTGCCGTGTGATCCCGGCCTAGAATAGGATCATCTTGGTACTGGTGGTGTCGTAAGAGGCGACTAAAGTACGTGTGGTAGAGTCACATTGCCAGCAATGGCAACACGCATGGGCAGACTCGACCGGATCATTACCACCCCCGGCATTTAAAACCGGCGGGAAGTGCCACTGCGTTTCGCATCAGGCAATGCCGGGCCCCGACGCCCAACCCATCTTAAAGGCCGGCAACGCACCTGTAGCTCCTCTGGCGTTGCACGGGGTCGTGGGCGGCGGTAATCACTTACCATCAGGTGACCCGCACGCTCGTTTGCCGTGTCTTTTCCATAAAAAAAAAAAGAAAAATAAGAACCTGGGGACCTAGTGATAAGACAGTCCTTTCCTATTGAGACACTGCTAATCCCCACTGCATGTGTTATTTTTGTATATTTAGCGTCCACAATTATCAGAAACTTTAAATTCTATTTTCTAATAAAAACAGTCACTTTTTATCGAATTCAATACCACCCCGTATAGTCTGATATTCACCAACTCTACCACAATGTCTTTCCAAAGAGTTTTTGTACGAATATTTAACGATCACTCGAGACATCAAGTGAACATCGATGTGCTCTTAACTCGAGTCACTCTTGATTTCCATTCAGTCGTGCTTGAATTATCTATGAGTGCATACAGTGTTGCGCCTACTGCGGAAACCTTTAGACGTTTGAATCGAAACTGAATATTTTATTGAAGCTTTTACACATATCGAAATATTTAAAGTGTCGGATAAACTAACTTTTGTAAAGTTAAAGTCGTGGGAACGACAAGCGTTCCCACGGTTTATCTTTGATTACAATATAGATTTTTTTTGTTGTAAAACAAGTGCTGAGATGAGAAGGATTTATGGATATTTTGTAATTTAGTATTAAATTTTGAATTTAGTTCAGGGTGTTTATTTGTTATAGCTCGTTTCACTTCAATTTCGTTTCAAAATGTTCTGTTTCTCCAAAATAAAAAATAAATAAAAATAACATAGTATAAAATTAACTCTTATTTTCTATCTAGATTGTCCATATATGTACCTATAGACTTTACATTAACTACTAAACTGTAGAACAATCAGCTATAATAACAATTGACATCTCCTGCATTATCTCATCATGGCAACTAATATTAATGTGATTACCACTGATAGAAATTGTTTAATATTGATACTGATAACTAGTATCAATATAAAATATCTTAAATAATTATGTTGATGCTGATGTTTTTGCAGAAAAACTGAGGTACTGGTAAAAAAACGTAACTTCTGTACGCTTACGCTCCAAAATGTGAAATAACTACAAAACCAAATCTAGTTGGGCATGACTCGGGTTCCGCCATTCAACACGCAATGCCTCTAGATTTCAGCGAAAAGCGGAGATCGGAAATATCTTAATGGGAACGGAGTGTCTTATCACTAAACGCTTTGCACGAGAAATAGCAAGAAGATGACAAGAGAGAGAAACAAAAGAAAGTATCTACTTAAGCATGTAGTCTACGTAGGCCAAGCCGTAGCGGAACACTAGCTATACAATCTAAGTAAATAGATATAGTGACTGGTCACTCAGTATTTTCCTTATTGTCCACACAAACATTGCGCAGTGGGTGGCATAATACAACGCCGCACATTGTCAACTTATAGCTTATTCTATTTTATTGACTTGCAATAAAATTTTATAGTTGAACTATTTATTGGAGTATAAATAATTTACTACGCACTAATAAATATAAATGCTTGCGTTTGTGATGCCGCCTATTCAAGGATTAGGGGTTCAAATGCCGTTGAGAATGATTGCTTATTTATTCATTTATTCGTTTATTTATTTATTCGTTCCTTATTCATTTGTCGACATTGGCAAAGGAAGTAGATAATCAGATTACTATGTATTACGTATTGAATAATTAAAATGAGAAACAATCGGTATAATAAGAAAATATATAACTGTAACAAATATATAAGAAATTGAAGTATGGTAGACGAGACGTAACCAGGTGATGAAATGAAAATATGAAATATTTAATTTCCTCGAGTAAGAATCGAACCCACAGTTTATCGCGTTTACAGTCGCACGCATGTGCACTTGCGTCATTTCGGATCTATGGTACTGTATAAAGTACTTAGATCCGAACGCATCTATATTTTTATATGAAAATTAATATTCATTCGCAGCTTTGTTATAATATATTGTTGTGAAAAGAAAATTGAGATATTTTAGGCTTTTTGAAGAATGACATGTGAGTAATTTCGGGGAATCTTTCTCAGTATTCTCCGAAGCGAGTTGAATTATGTTGTACGTCAGAATTGCCCTTCTGTAGCTAATGAGCGGTCATCACGATTTACTTACAATGTCTGGCTTGAATGTTAAGTTTAGAGCGGTTATTTTTTTTTATAAGTTTTTTTTTTCTTAAATTTTTCCTTTTTACAAAGAGTTTGTGGTCATTTACTCTGTTCCATCCCTCTGGTCACTTATTTTATCAGAAACTAGGGTAGTTCGCGTCCTACATTTTCTTAATATAATATAATTAGGCTGTCAGTGCCTGCTGTCAGTGCTTGCAGGAAGTGGAGAATGAAATAGACTTATAAATACTTTCTGCCTACTAATAAAGAATAAAATATATTAAATAAATAAATAATCTTAAACAAAGCATTAATATTATATAAGATTTGTTAGTTTCGCTATTTTATTAAGTTTTAAAGAAAACTTTAAACGGAATGATACTTTAAACGTCAGGTTTTCTAATAATCATTTAGGTAACTATAGACGGGACAGTGCAATTTCCTTTGGAAACAATCATTTTTTTCCATTTGCTCACCTGAGTAATAACCTACATATACCACAGTTACCACAGAGTGTCTTAGCCAGGTTCCCTGTGTGGTAGGCACAGAGAACCTGGTAATTGAGAGGGAAATCGTAGAAAAAGTTGTTATATGCGTTTTTTTAAACCTAACGTTAAAAAAAATGCAAATACCAACTTGTTCAAATGTTTCTTGCCTTAAAGCTTAGCTTATCTTTATTAGCTTGTACCACATTCTTTTTACTTTGCACCATATCTAAACTTACTGATACCAATTTAAAAGTTACAAGTCACGCGATTTCGTATGTTGTGATGTTTTTGAACTTTTGATGGTTTTTTTTCTTTCTTTTCGAATAAAAGTACCTATCTGTTAAATCGATAATTGAGGTTGTAAAGGCTCTATTCTCTCTTATTTATGAGATGTAAGCGTTTTGCTTTAAATATTTTATAGAGATTGAATGATTATGTTCTTTCTTTTAAATGGTAAAGTTCAAGGCTGTGTAGATTTCTTATATTTTAATTTGAAATGTGTCTATTTGTGTGGTATTCAGGGGTTATCATCAATTATAAATAGGTCGTCGTGGTGGCGTGGCACAGCATTTTTTTGTAAAGACGATGATTGTGGGTTTGATTTCCATTCGAAAAGTATGAATTATCTTTATGTCGCATTCTGATAACTGAACCAATGCGGCGTTAAGTACCTTGACCTTACTGTACTAGCTGATAATGGAGAGTGGAATATCTTAACACTCATGTTTTCTCCTTCTATCCCGGTTATTTTCGATTTAAAACGTGAAGCTATAAAATTAAACACGATTACAATTTTCTACAAGAAACGTATATTTCATTAGGAATATCCATATGTAAGACATTAGTCCAATTATAATTTACATATTCATATAATAGAATCAAGTTGTTAAGAGATATAAATGGATATCTCCATTTATATGGGCCGAGATTAATTAATGGATTTTACATATCTTGTTTTGGAGGATTTATCAAAAGACTTGTGAATTATATTTTCTTTTGTATTGATATTGATATTTTTGTTGTAACTAATTATAACTTCTAACAACATCAACTAATATTAAACAACATCAACTTTCCTCGCACAATACATTTATTCTGCTTTTGAAATTATGTATTATGAATAATATTGTTATTTTTGGGTGGGGAATAGAGTGTCTTAACACTAGGTTCCCTCTATCTACCCTACTGTGTGCAAGATACAGCGTGAAGCTGATTTTTTTATTCTTTATTATTGTTAATCAATATTGCCACCACGACAAAATGGCGGGATGTAAACTTTTGTATAAACCTACAAAATATGGGTGTCAAATGAAAGGGTTACATTTGTAAAACACAATATACCATGAAATAAATCTACAATGTTTTTTTTTTAGTGAAATTAAGCTCTATATCGTTCTTTATTCTAGCAAAACACAAACACGAATAAAGTACAGATATTTTAAATTTAGTGGTAGTGTAGTACCATAATTATAGAACACATAAAACAAACGGAAAGTGATATCAATATGTAATAAAAATAAAAACCTACTAAAATTAATAACTTAACTTAACTTAACTTAGCTTCACGCTTTATCCCTAGCGGGGTAGCCAGAGAGAACGGAGTGCCAAACGCTACGGTCTCTACATACCTCTTTCGCCTCGTCCACTGTCATCGACCTCTTCATACATGCCCTTTATATTTAGTAGGGACTAAATAATATAATTTATATATTAAAAAAGACAATTTACATATATTAAAATTACAACTGAAATGAATCATTTTGTGGTGAATATTACAAGACATTGTGTCTAAATAATAATAGTAGCGAAGCCACAAGCGCAAACTAATTGGGTATTCATGTGTATAAACCACTCAATTTGCACTCCTCCCAACTGTGTTGCAGACTGTTCTAAATTACATCTTCAAATACTAGGCACCTGACATAGAAAGAGAGAGAAAGAGAGAGAGAGTGTTAGTGATGTATTATTCCGACAGACATTATTAACCATTAAACCTAACCTACCAATAATAAAAAATGTCATCTGTAACATGAAATTGTCTTAAGAAATACTTTTTTTAGAAAATAAATATTAATAATTTGAACGAAGCAGAATTTGAATCCACGCCACTTTAAAACAGTCCAAGAGAGTTCAAATTTATATATTCGTAATTTTTTATGTTTACTAAAATAAAGGATTTTACTTAGAGATATCTTAAAACCACTTGCACCAGAGTCTAAACTTTTAGAATTTTTAAGTCGGTTCACTTGCACCGCATACAAAAGAGTATTTTTAATATCCCTAAATAAAACAAACAATGTAATTTTAGTTTATTTATTTTTTATTAATATTTTTATTTCCATTTCTTCGCTCTGGTGCCGAGGCAAAGCGCGGCGTAGAGTTCTGCCACTCAACACGCAATGCCTCCAGAATTCGGCAGAAAGTGGGAACGGAGTGTCTAAAACACTAGGTTCCCTCTGCCTACCCTGCGGTGTGCGGGATACAGCGTGAAGCTGATTTATTTTTATTAATATTTTTGAAAAAAAGATTATATTTGTATTTCAATAATTCAAAAGAAATGCTATCAATATAACTACAAGTATCTGGGTATGAACCTTTTACACTGTCTATAAAAGTTCTGTTCTCTAGAAATAACTATTGCGCAGTTAATTACCTCACGACATTCGACATTCTACATGCGTCTTACTGTATCCATAGCTCGTTTTGACTTTATTTGCTCTACAGTAATTTCGTTTGACAAACAACTTTCTCTCCAGAAATAAAACAAGTTTCCTTTTCGTAGGTAATGTATGTTTCTATAATTGTAAAAGTCATTTATATATAATTCGATTATAGAATTTTCTGAATAAAAAACAACAGCTGCTTTTTTGGTATGGGAATGTATGAAAATTTGGGAACATGTATGTTAGATACATACATGTTCCCAAATTTTCATACATTCCCATTTTCATACATTACGCCACAAGTGATGAAAATAATAAACAAATCGTAGTTACGAAATACGTACGTCTCAAAGCAAAATGTCAGTTCATAACGTACAAGCATATAATTTAACATTAATACCATATTATTATTGCAATAGACAATTGCGGATGGATCTATTAAATATGACCCCAGTTTAACGTCAAAGTTGTGTAATTTACCTTATGTTTTTAGAATATTTCGTTTTCATATTAGATTTTAATAGTGTATCTTTTTTACTGATATGTCGTGTCGTGTCTTCACCATTCAAAAAGACATAAGACAAATGACTCTGGAGAACGGACACTCCGTTCTCTATTTTAGCGTTTCACATTTATAGCTTTATACCGAGACAGAGCGAAATACAGGTTTTTATTAAGTTATTTGTTTGTTTTTTATCTAAATAAATACAGCTTACATACTCTAATATTTACTTTATGAGACTATAATATAAATAACATATTGTATGATATTTAATTAAAAATCCTAAATCCTACTCTGTAATACAAACTTTTATTACGAAACAATACTCTTCAACCATATGTTTCAGCTAAGAACACCCAAGCTCCAAAATTAACCTAAAAATAGCCAAAAACTTTGAAACTTTCCGAAACTTAATCCATTATCTGAGGCAGTATAAGCGGTCGGAAGCTCGCCCGATACGATTTGTCCAAGTCGAACCTGTCATGACCTCAGTACTGGTCATTTGTCTATCGTGTGAATTCGACGTGCTTCCATTTGTAGTGGAAATGCCTGGTGATCTTAAAGGTTTTTTTTAATAGAAAATACGTTAAGTACTAACATACAATACTTAGAATGTATATATTTTTTTATTTATTTCTTTATTCTGCAAGGTTCATAAAGCATGACAGCGCACACACACGTACGTAGAGCATAGGTGGAGGTAACCTAGTGTCTAGACACTCTGTTCTCTGTCATTGACTAAAATTGAGAACATTCTGTGTTATATGGGGGGCTATCACCGCCGTTTTGTGCCACTATTACCAGAGCGGGTAAATGAGAATGTTTGTGTTCCTTGAGTACCTGTCAAACTCACAATCAACGCGTTTACAGTCAAACGTTGTTGTCGCTATTATATTTTTATCTAAGTACATTAAATTATTAAAAAATTATAATTTATCATTTTATTTTTATTTTATAATTCCCCACCGTATCACGCACATACCAGAATACTCAGAGGGAACTTGGGAAACTAATATTAAGATACTTTCCCGCTCCCATTTCTGCCGAATTCTGAATTTCCGCGTGTGGCAGAAACAGTGGCAGAAATCAACGCCGCGCTTGGCCTCGTTACCAGAGCGGGAAAATAAAAATATTAAAATATTGCACTTCTTAGAATGGGAATCGAACCCACAGCATGTCGTAATTTACATCCACACGCTTGTGCCCCTTATATATAGTTATATATATAAGGGGCACAAGTATAGCTAATAATAAATTTTGCTTCCGTTCAAATGTTCCTTTTAAAAAATCTCAAGCGCTCAGCTATAACGGTTGAAAGGTCTCAAATGCTAGCCGACTTTTACTTTCATGACTAATTACAGGAATAACTATTTCCTACACTTTATACATATTAAACAGTTAGGCTCTCTGCACATTTAAAAGTTTTTAAAGTATATTCTACAGCAAAGATAGAAAAGAGTTAAAAAAGGAAATCTATATATCTACATTAAATAAGGATAAAGCTAAATTAAAATGTAAGATAATTTGTATAATCAATATTTTTAATTTTTTTTTAGTTATTTATAATAAATACATATAGTTTTATTACGTTATATTTTTATTTTGGCTTCACGCTCCTGTATATAGATAATAGTAGGTTAGTCATAGGGATCCTAGTGTTGAGACTCTACGTTCCCCACTTTTACGCCAATTTACTAGACATTGGGATGTCAAGTGGCTGAACTCAAGGGTGCGCTTTGTTTTATTACCAGAGAAGAAAAATCCATCGAGCGCTATTTATATATTACATCTAATATTATACAAATTTATTTTTATAACTCGATAATATTAGCATATATTATGACAGTATTAAAGTATAATGTGTATACTGCTTAATTTGTATGTAGCCTCGTAGCGTCGTAGGCGGTTACTATCGATCGTAGCGTTGCCCATTCTAAAAAATGGTGCTCATTTTCCTTTAGATGCCCTTACACTTTTTTCAAGCTATGTGTACTAGTATCTCATAGCTCTTGCGGGTTCGATTTCCATTCGAGGCAATTATTATTTATTAATATTTTTTTATTTTCTCGTTCTGGTAACAAGGTAAAGAGCGACGTTGTGTTCCACCACTTAACACGGAAAGTTATAACCGGCGGAAACAGAGTGTCTTAACACTAAGTTGCGTCTGCCTACTCACCTAAAGACGAGATACAGCGTGAAGTTGAAAAAAATCCAAAATTAATGGAAAGTTGCGAGTGTAGACTAGAGTTACTACGAAACGAAACAAGCCGCTATCTTCCTAATAGTCACGCACAAAACAAACTAAAATAAATTCGACACGATTTTTCTTTCTATTCTAATTTGACGGGGCCCATTTTTCAGTCTGATAAATTGAACACCCTGAATGACCGGGCGGGTCATTAAAAAGGTAATTTATGGTTTGACCTAACTATGCTAATGCGTTTCATGGGTTGTTGCTAGCCTTATAGTGCAATGTACAAACAAACATGGTTTTCCTTCTTGTTTTTTATGTGCATATGTGTTTCCTCTATTTGTATATTGTATTGCTTAATAGATTTATTTTATGTATATTTAACACAACATATTTATTTTTAATCAAATGATTACTTTAAAATGGTTCAAATTAACTAATTAATAAATAAGAGTTAAATTCATATATTCCTTTCAATGTATCATATAAATATTTATTGGTACTTAGATCACTTGGATCGCCAATGTGATCTAAGTGATCTCAATCATATGTGCTGCTCACCCTGCTAAGAATGCCATGAAATGGGTACTCGTGCAGTAGATGCCAAGTATATAGTTTTAATACTGCTTGACATTGGAAATTTTGAAATTTCGACTGTAAACGGGGTAGGTAGTGAGTTCGATATCCACTCGCAGCGGGCAAAGTACTCCTCTACTTATGAAAAAATTTAAGAAATTATCTTAATGGGAGTGTCTTAACGCCAGGTTTTCAGTATATCTCTGTCTGTGTTATATGCGTCGCGTGATACAGTGTGAAGCTTAAAATAGATATAAATCTATGGGTAGTTATCTACTACCCATAGATTAGTTACTTAATAATAAATAATGATTATTTTTAATGTTAGAAATTTAATGATAATAAAAATCAATTTTTTTTGAACACATCATCTTTATTAAAGTTGGGACAAAGGACATGTTATTTCAATTCTACACTAGTTCATTATAAATTTCAAACACAATATCCTTATTTCCCTTTATATTTTCATAATAAATTTAAAAATAGCAGTTAGCTTAAAAGCCATTATACAGAATATTAACAACTCCTCGATATTGGTCAATATGAAGGATGAGAGTCATCTATCTTCCAAACAAATGTTGCTGAAACGTTCCGGACAATAATTTGCCGTGTTTTTCCACCGCTAGGGATGTGCTTCATACGATATATAAAATGTAATTACACACTCATTTCGCAGCTTATTTGCGGTCGACTGAACGCAACAGTTTTAAATTCGAATCTTGCAAGGAGAAGGTAAATGACATTTTTATAGAATGTATGTACAAAACCAAGTCAAAGCGTGGCGTTCAAGCAAGTCAAAGTGAATTTGGCGGAAAATGAGAAAATGAATTGTCTTAATGAGGGCGGAGTTTCTCAACACTAAAATCTCAGGTACCCCTTACGTACTCTACTATATGCGTGATACAGCGTGAAACTGAAAGAATATACCTATATGATCTTCCAATCTGATGTGACAAAATGTAACCCTTGTTTAGCTACTAGTACAACTTTAAACGGGTTTTATTTTTTAGCTCCAAGCTTTGTCCTGCATGTATATTTACTGCTAAGCAAATAGGAATATCAGACCGAGTAGGAGACAATAGCAGACTTAGTGTTAAGACACTCCGTTCCCAACGCCCAATTTTTTTATACATTTCATATTAAATGATGAAACTCAATGCCGATCTATTTATTATCTTCGAGTCCTAAAAAATATTTCATTATCGTAGTTTCCTTAAATTTATCAGAAAGTATGGATTACTCTACCAATAATTTCATTTGTACTCTAAAATAAAAAAAATATGAAAACCCAATTGTAATCTTAATATATTGTAATAAAAAATATATATTTAAGTATTTTTATTTATTACCAGCCCTAGTCGTATCACAGGAAGTCCTGTTCTATTTTTTCACCAGACCAGTAACTTAACCCATGATTTATCACGATGTCGTCAACATACGTTAACTTCGGAAAGCTCCACATCGAAGCTTATTCAAACTACACTTTTTACGGAGTTTTGCTCCCCGTTGAGAGTGAAGACCTCAAACTCGAAAGTTTTAATACAACTTTTTGGGCTGAACCAGTTTGTCATGTTTGGTTACCTATTTATGCATGCATACGTCGCTTTATAAGTGGATATTATGTATTTGGAGTAGATATTTCAATAGAAATCTTTAATTTCAATCTATTAGACTCGCAATGTACATAATTTTGTATTTTTTCAGTTTTAATTGTATTTTATTTTGTTCTGGTAATAAAATTTCGTTATTAATCGTTAAACGTTGACTACAACTAATTTGTCAACCTCTTTTGTAATTTTTTCTCATTTTAGCTAAGTCATATCGGAAAAATAATTTCCATGTAGTTATTATGTATTATTATATTATATTCCTGCATCGAGGAAGTCTAAGTGAAAACTCAATAATTGTGGACTCGATCCTCACTGGACTAGAAAGATTTATGTTGATTTCGACGCGATGGTTAAAAAAACAATGCGACTCAACAAGCAAAGTCTCCAAATTGTGCTTAAAGATAAGTACAGTGTCTTAACACTAAATAATCTCTGCCTCTGCGGGATAAAGCGTGAAAATTCTCAACACGTGAAAATATTATGAAAATGAATATGATATAATACTCCTAAAACAAAAATGTACCTTTACCGTTCGTGTGAAGATTGTTTCTGGTGCGCGTATTACAGATCCCTTTACTTGTTTTCGTAGATCCCTTTATTCTCCTCGGACTTTTAGATTGGACGCCTTGATTTATAACACTGTATGTAGGTAATATTTTATTCGTACGTTTCTATTGTTTTTTTTTCATAAAATATATGGGAATTATATTCTCGATTAATAATATTTTTTATATTTAATGATAGCCCGTCTTGGGGTAACGTTTAAATGTACGTGATGGTTGTGGGTACGATTCCTGCTCGTGGGAATAAATAAAAAAAGAATAAATAAAATTGATTTAAGCAAATTATCAGAAGATTTTACATCTTCTACCACCAGTGTTTAAAAAATTTATTTAATATCACAAAATTTTCATTTTCCAAAACTTATTGTATTCTCAAGATACTTCATATTATAGATGTGAATCTATAATATGAAGTATCTTGTTTGTTTTGTTTTGTTTGTTTTGTTTTTTACGTTTTGACGGGTGAATTCTAAAAAACCACGAAACACGTGTTCAATGAAATATTTCATAGAGTCCGAATTTCAAATTTTATAAAAATCGGTGCCGTTTTAAAAAAATATCCATACAAACTTTCAACCCCTGTTTCATCCCTTTAGGGTTAAAATTTTTCCAAATCCCTTCTTAGTGGATGTCCAGATTATGAAAATAAACTGTTGTCCAAATTTCACGTTTCTACCATCAGCGATTACGGCTGTGCGTGCGTCTTACCTTAGTCAGTCAGGTACATGTCCTTAAAAGGAATAATATGTTTTCATCTATATATAAATATATATAGATGAAAACATATTATCCTTTGGGTATAAATAAAAATAAGTTTAAGCGACCGAGACGAGTTCGACAGTCCATTGAAAAAAAAGGTATATTTTGTAATTTTTTTACACTTGCGTATACAAAAATACATAACGAAAAAAACAAAAAAAAACAGTGTTAGAAGAGTTACACTCCAATCCGACGACAACGAAATACGTAATATCAACGATTTTTACTTAGTATTACTTAGTAACTTTTACCATATAAAAAGACAAAATCTTATATCAAAGAACGATCCTCCCACGTAACCATACCCATACCCATATACCCATATCTGTACGACATGAGTAGATCAAAAGTTGGCAACACTGTAACAAATGCGTACAACTCGCAAATGTTCTAAATAATTTACGAGCGCTCATCATTTCTGTTTGAGCTCATTCACGTTGGGGTTACGGATGTGTTATTACTGGTGCTTATGTCACGTGTCTGAGGAATATGAATTTTCATAGTGGATATATGGATATATGTTTTGTTGTAGCTATACGTTGAGGCCAATTGTGGCGTGTGGGCACTGCGACTGTAAACGCGACAGGTTGTGGGTTCAATTCCCACGTGAGGAAATGAAGCGGTTAATATTTTAATTCTTTTCGCTATGGTCTAGAGCGAATATAGCCCGCTTGAAAATATAATCTGACTAAATCCATTTTGTTTATTTTTATGTAAATATAAGTACATAGGCCTAGTCAGAGATACATTTAACTTAAAAACAATGATCCCGACTGGAAAAGCGATACTTGTAGTTTATATACAAATTATTATTTTTTTTGGTAGACGCCGCGGCGTTCTATTCCGCCACTGTATTTACTATACGCTGTGTCTCAAAAAATTATTGTAAAAGTTGGAAACGGGGTGCCTTAATTGTTAACACGAATTTAACACACCACCCTGCTACATGTAAAAAGCGTTAAACTTGAAAAAAAAAAAATGTATCAATCGTTCATTTTAATTACATTAAATTAATCTTATTAATACATTTAGTCATTGCGTTCGCAATTTAATTAATGCAATTATTTCAATTTAATTAATGCATTTTGTACGTGGGTGGAAGACGTAAAGATCTTTTATTGCACTAACAGCAACATGTTCTTTCTCGAATGGTGGGCGGAACCGTGAACATGGGGCATAGCGTGCTAGCGTTTATTTTTTATTATGTAAATTAAAGCTTATTAGACATTACTATTCTATTTCGTATATTTAAATTTGCAAAGTGATTAATTTCTCTAACATCTTAGATTTTATATCTTAGGTTTAGGTCTGTCTATTACTGACTGGCTGTCTGACTAAAATAATGTCACAAAAAATAATAAATAAGGATTTAAATCCCATACTATATCCATATCCCATACTTATGTGCCGTGTGATCCCGGCCTAGAATAGGATCATCCTGGTACTGGTGGTGTCGTAAGAGGCGTAAATAAAATAAAATAATGTATAAAAAATACAATAATAATGTATATATTACGCAGCAATTCACATATATTTTATTTATAGCCACGAACCTCGCATCACGCGAACGTTCTTCTCGAATAACCGGCAATCGCTACCATAATGTGACACTGTAGGAATATAATAAGGATAATTAAAAGGCTTACATTAAATAATCATAGCCTAACTCAAAAAAATGTATGTACGTTTTTATTTTGACTGTGTGACTTAAAATACGATGTGGATTTGTAGGTTCAACTCGGATAAATTGATCTTTATCATTTTTGCGGTTTGGCAGACGAAATGCGGCGTTGAGGTCCGCCACTCAACGTTTTTCTACGTGTCTTGAAAATGTAAATAGAGTGTCTTAAGACACAGTTCTTGTGTTGTGTTTAATGTTCTTCTTGTGTCTTGAAGTTCGTATTCCAAAACTGACTAAGTAGCCCATTTTTGTACATTTGTTTACAACTCTTTAGTTCATTGAAGTCGTAGATGAGAGCCAAATGTATAACACAAAAAGCTTATTCTTGTACAAATACAGATTTACCAAAAGTTTATCGTAGCATAACTTTGAAACGTTTTTGTTTTGCTTAGAAACCACATGTACATTTGTAATATATAATACTGCTTAGTACCGGAAATGGAACTTCTGGAAATCCTATCTTAGTTTTACTCTAAAACGCAGATTAGAGTTTGTCCCATATCTACATACCAAATTAAAACATTTTAGTTCAGTAGTTTCGTCGGTACGGTAGTCATTCAATCAGTACCGTAACGTAAATGGAAAAATTTAAATAGATTATTTACATTAAACTAAATGGATAATAATCTTTAAATCACTAGCCTCCGCTTATAAACAGACGATTATACGACAGTTTTCAATAAAGGTACAGACATCAAAGGCCATTCTTTTAAACAAGTGATTGAATTTCTGCAAAATTTCAATAACATTTCGGCAAATTGAGAAACTTTTTACTTTAACTTCTGTGTACATACAACTGTTAAGTTTCCTGATCCTAAGGCCGTGTTATCTCCAATTTTTCATCTTTACGCTTTGGTTTCCCAACAATTTAATTTGAACGTTCAAAATTACTGAGTTCCATGCTCTGGAGATTTATATTAATAATGTCGGGGAAAAAGATAGAAGGATAAATGAAAGGAAAGAGGTTTCTAGGCAACAGAAAAGTGTGATAAAAAGTTTCCTCTTAAGTTTTTAGATAAGAAATGAACATTTTACGGTCTCGTTTTACTTATCACGGTGAAGATATTTTAGTGTTCATCTTTACTCCAGACATTACACACTAGATAGTGTTAAAAGACTTCGTTTTCCGCATAACATTGCTGTTGGACCCAGCGCCACTATGGTTGTTGTATTTTAGTTAATGTCGCTGTAAACTGTTTATGGGATTCTTAAAAAAATATCAGATCATTATCAAAGATAAAAAATATACTAGTAGTCTATAGGGATAAATAGACTATCCAGTATTTTTTTTATTTGGACCAATAGTTCCTGAGGTTAGGTAAGGTTCAGTAGTTTCGTCGGTACGGTAGTCATTCAATCAGTACCGTAACGTAAATGGAAAAATTTAAATAGATTATTTACATTAAACTAAATGGATAATAATCTTTAAATCACTAGCCTCCGCTTATAAACAGACGATTATACGACAGTTTTCAATAAAGGTACAGACATCAAAGGCCATTCTTTTAAACAAGTGATTGAATTTCTGCAAAATTTCAATAACATTTCGGCAAATTGAGAAACTTTTTACTTTAACTTCTGTGTACATACAACTGTTAAGTTTCCTGATCCTAAGGCCGTGTTATCTCCAATTTTTCATCTTTACGCTTTGGTTTCCCAACAATTTAATTTGAACGTTCAAAATTACTGAGTTCCATGCTCTGGAGATTTATATTAATAATGTCGGGGTAAAAGATAGAAGGATAAATGAAAGGAAAGAGGTTTCTAGGCAACAGAAAAGTGTGATAAAAAGTTTCCTCTTAAGTTTTTAGATAAGAAATGAACATTTTACGGTCTCGTTTTACTTATCACGGTGAAGATATTTTAGTGTTCATCTTTACTCCAGACATTACACACTAGATAGTGTTAAAAGACTTCGTTTTCCGCACAAATTTGTTGACAAGGCCTTGTTTCGCTAACTTTTTTAGTCCTGTAATGTTATGGATTGTTAAAAAAATATAGATTAATTCCAGTAAAAACTTTATAGAGTCTTAAAATAAATAGACTATCAAGTTTTATATTGACATATTCTGATAGGGATATAAGTTCAGCTAGTTTTTGTTACTTTGGATCATCATAGTCCGAGGTTAGTAAGGTAAATGGTAAATTTCATGGTTAATTAATCAATATAACTGAATCACTAACGGAAAAATTTAAATAGATTATTTAATAGACAAGGATAATTTCATAAATCACAGCTCGCTATAACAGACATTTTCGAACAGTTTATTAATTTGCAAAATTCAAAGGCCATTTGCAATTAAAATATTATTCTTCAAATATTTCAATACAATTTACGGTTCTTGACAACTTTGCTTTACTCTCCAATGTTCAACTCGTTAGTTTGTCCTAAGCGTTATCTCAAAATTTTTCATCTTTGACAGCTTTGGTTCAAAATTATAGTTCATCGTTCAAATTATAGTTCCATTCGGGAGATTTATAATAAGTGAGGATAAAGAAAGAAAGGTATTTCAACTGAAATGGATAAAAGTCCTCTTTAGTAAGAAAAAAGTGTGATAAAGTCTTCTTTAAGTTTTAGTAAGAAATGATTTTAGGTCATTTTACTCACAGGTCGAACATATTAGTGTTCATCTTACTCGACTTCCAAACATTGCAGTGTTAAGACTCGTTCCGCCACATGCGTTGGCGCGATTGGTTGTGTTTTTAGTTAATGTCGCTGTAAACTGTTTATGGATTCTTAAAAAAATATCAGATCATTATCAAAGATAAAAAATATACTAGTAGTCTATAGGGATAAATAGACTATCCAGTATTTTTTTTATTTGGACCAATAGTTCCTGAGGTTAGGTAAGGTTCAGTAGTTTCGTCGGTACGGTAGTCATTCAATCAGTACCGTAACGTAAATGGAAAAATTTAAATAGATTATTTACATTAAACTAAATGGATAATAATCTTTAAATCACTAGCCTCCGCTTATAAACAGACGATTATACGACAGTTTTCAATAAAGGTACAGACATCAAAGGCCATTCTTTTAAACAAGTGATTGAATTTCTGCAAAATTTCAATAACATTTCGGCAAATTGAGAAACTTTTTACTTTAACTTCTGTGTACATACAACTGTTAAGTTTCCTGATCCTAAGGCCGTGTTATCTCCAATTTTTCATCTTTACGCTTTGGTTTCCCAACAATTTAATTTGAACGTTCAAAATTACTGAGTTCCATGCTCTGGAGATTTATATTAATAATGTCGGGGAAAAAGATAGAAGGATAAATGAAAGGAAAGAGGTTTCTAGGCAACAGAAAAGTGTGATAAAAAGTTTCCTCTTAAGTTTTTAGATAAGAAATGAACATTTTACGGTCTCGTTTTACTTATCACGGTGAAGATATTTTAGTGTTCATCTTTACTCCAGACATTACACACTAGATAGTGTTAAAAGACTTCGTTTTCCGCACAACATTGCTGTTGGACCCAGCGCCACTATGGTTGTTGTATTTTAGTTAATGTCGCTGTAAACTGTTTATGGGATTCTTAAAAAAAAAGAATTATCAGATCATTATCAAAGATAAAAAATATACTAGTAGTCTATAGGGATAAATAGACTATCCAGTATTTTTTTTTATTTGGACCAATAGTTCCTGAGGTTAGGTAATTTAATCAAACAAACCCTACTGCTTCATAATAAAAAAATAAAAAAAATATATTTACATAAACAACACTTTATGTGATTTCCAAAAAGACTTTTGAACTGCGGATCATCTCCTCGAAATCCAAATGGTTGTCCTCCCTTACAAGCTACCTCTGGATAAATGAAATTTTATATTAATGCAATATTTCAGACGGAGCCTCCTTATGAAATAACTTCAATTTATTCTTAGCATTCGGCACAAAGATTTATGTTGTTATTATATTTTCAATCTATACGTAATTTTGTATAAATAATATATTGAATAGATTTTCCTTTCGTATAGCAGAATAGACAGTCAGAAACATAATATTAAAACATTCCGTCTCCCACGTTTTTTTTTTCAATTTGTAAGTTATTGCGCGTTGAATGGCGGTACTCAACTGAGTAAGAAAATAAAAATAGTTCATTCCTCCATGTGGTAATTGAACCCACAACTATTGCTTTAACAGACAAATACAAATTCACCAGACTTCATTATGTCATCGAACTAGATTTTATACAATAGAAATTAATATAAAATTGTGTTTTGGAATATTATATGGTATTCAAAAGATTTCTTACAATGTTAATTGAATTTATTGAGTATAGAATAATATTTTAAGATTTACATCATTTTAATAAATCCTCAGTCGTTAAATTTTTTTTAGATATTCGTTTTTTAATTGTATTATTTGAGGCCAGTCGTGGCGCAAGGGCACAAGTGTATGACTGTGACCGTTAGAGCTTGTGGGTTCGATACCCATTTTATAAACTTAAATATTTAATATTTTAATTTTGGTAACGAGACAATTCGGCATTGAGTTGCCGCCTGTAGAATTCGGTGAAAAATAAGAATCTTAATATAATAAAACACTAGGTTCCCAGGTTCCCTCACCCCACCATTCGATGTACAGGATACAGTGTGAACCTAATTAAACAAAAAAAAAAAAAAATTAAACAAACTTTCATAATTAAATTAATTTGTAATGTCATATCTTTTAAAAGTAACTGCTATGTAAATATAATTAACTTGAATAAATAGAAAATTTATCTGGAGCTTAAGTTAAACCGATTAGCAATAAAGTTAGCTACTCCCGCATTGGCTTTGATACTAAAGTTTTCATTTGAGACATTTTTTTTTAGAAAAGCTTAATAGATTTGTTCTATATTGAATTTAAGATAGTATAGGTGTATATAAATGTATCGATCCAGATACCGGCCTGGATATATTTATCACCATTTATTGCTTAATTTCGGTTATCACGTGATTTGATTATTAAAAAGTTAGAATTAAGTTACTGTAATAATAATGATAATAACCAATAAACTGTCAAAAAACCTGATATCACTCGAAATATAAAGGCAGAGCACACCGACGTATTTTCTCTAAATATACTTAAATAAAAAAGAGGCGGGCGAAGCAACGCGAAGACTATTAGTGCAACAATGAATTAGTTTTAGTATACAAATCTATCGGCGGCTTATTACTAAACATTTTTACATAAGAGTTAAAAAATTCTGAGATTTTAATTAAAATTTTTCAAATAAAGTAAAAAGTATTTTGAAAATGCTTTATATTTCTTCTACTTCGGCTTTGTTTTATATATTTGACAATATGCCAAAAACGTGATACCCAGGAATACGTAAATATTTTTCTAAACTGATTCATTCGTACTCTTATGGTTAGGTATAGATACCCACTGGAGATATTAAATGTAAACCACTTTACGAATTAAATTTTATACACGTAACCTCTCCGCATCACCCGCCATCGGACCTGACTCTCGCAGCGTGACGTCATCGCAGTAGCGAGTAAAGGAAGGCAAATTTAAAAAACAGTTAAACTCTACAACGTTGTATAAGTTTAGAAAACGTAGCCCGATTTCGATGAAACAAAAATTTAACTACTTTATAGTAATGTTGCTAGGATCCGCCACATGCTGTGCGCGGCGGAGCTATGTTGTGCAATGTCATCCAAAAAAAATAAGGAACTACTTAAAATAAAATGACTCGTTAAAACTGACATATACATATATAACTGACGTATACAATTTCAAAACGATTCACAGCTGAAAGCATTTCAGAGCTGAAGGTTTAACGGTCTAGGAGGACTATCATTACAACGAAACGCACTTTTGACCATTAAGAGATTCGCTTCGCTAAGCTCAATGATGTGTTGGTATGACCAATGTCTCATCTAACCCTCACTTATAAATTTATATCTAATATTATATATTAGTATTTAACGTGTTTGCTTATATTTATCTACGTAAGTTTATGTTTTTTTAAGAACTGCCGTTCTTTCTTTCCAATTGTGGCGCAGGGGAACAAATTATGACTGTAAACGTTACTGGTTGTAGGTTCGATCCCCACTGGGGAACGGAGTATCTTATCACTAAGTTCCCTCTGCCTACCTGGGATACAGCGTGAGGCTGAAGAACATATTTCTTCCTGCACTTGAAAGTGCATCTGCAACAATTGTCACCTTATCCCATACCTATAGTTTGACTGGATGAAATCTCTATAAGAAATAATTTCAAAATCAACGATAAAGTTACAAATTTTGTGTTATTACACAAAGTGCCATAGAGAGATAGTCTCTAACATAATATATACAATACATATATAATTTACAACTTATTTATTATAATTCCCATTTAAACAAAACATTCGTGACACAGTCGTATTACTGATCAATGAGCTTAATTATAACATAACATTAAAAAGAAGCCCTAGGAGTGGCTATTTACAGGCGTGTGGCATGCGACATTTTATATGGTTTACTTTAAATAGGTACTTTTGTAAATATAGTATTATTTGTGTAATCTGTATTTTAAAGAGGAAAGTAGGTATTATTTTATATCGCTTTTTCTCACAGATTAAAACCTGAGATCCACTCTGTTCCGTTAGGACACTGCCGCTTCTTATTTTCCTCCAAATTTACATTGCATGTTAAGTGGCGGAACTCAACGCTGCGCTGCTTTCCCTCGTTACCTGTGAATTAGCCAATGATTATAAGGACGAAGGTTGTTAGTTCGATCTCTATTAGGGGAAATCATTAATGAAAATCGTTACGTGGACTATAGATCTGTGCATGATTTAATACGATGACGTGTATAATTTAATTGTGAAAGGATGATAAATAGTATTTTAGTAATCATTATTATGCTTATAGAAAATTCTTTTTAAAGTGCTCCAAAAAGAAATTTACCCTTTTTTATTTAATTTTGTTAATATTTTATATATCAATACTGTTATTTTATCATACCCACTATAATCTTACAATTAATATCTAATACACATATATAATCACTTTCATTAAAACATAATACTTATAAAGCTCACGAAGCTTGCTACCAATTCTCAAGGGGCCGAAATAGAGCGAATGGATGAATTTTTCTTATATTCTCCACGGATGAAATTCCAAACCAGGCCAGCATCCCTACGAGAGGTCGACATTCTGGGCACATCTTACGCCGCAATCATATGATGGATAAATTCTATTATACTGTCGTAAATTCGAATAAAAGAAGACAGAACTGTACGAGTATACATACATACGCTGCGTTCAGTTAGTTTACTCAATATCTCGAAAATTGGAATGAAAGTAGGGAATGGAGTGTAAGACACTCCATTCCTACACCTAGACATTAGGCTTACCTAGCCTAATCTGCCATATGCAGAATATAGCGGGACTGAATATTGAATATGTATATTGAACCTGTGCTTCATGGAAACCTTTCAAGTGCTTTGACCACTAAGCCATATGGTCAAGCCATAAAGATCAGAGTGCTTGGACAAGTGTCCAGGCGCGGGATCAAATACCACCACTTTAAAATTTTTGTGTTTTCTAAAAAATATTTTCCTTTTCTAACACTTTAAAAATGTTAACAATATGTAAATAACTAGTCCATTCCTACAAAATGCGTTTAGAAATCTCATACATACAGTTCAATTACATTTATATGTATTTATATAGATGGTAATAAAGTTGAATATAAAAAGATATCTGAACATTAATTCTAAAATATCTATTCTTTTGTTGCAGGGTGAAAAAGATAACGGAAAAAACTGCATACTGTCTTGTGAGAAAAGGAAAGCGGACGACTCGGATATTAACAAAGACTTAAAGAAGGTTTGTAATTTTTCATATTATTTGCTTCTTTTAGATATTTCAGTTTGAAATGGAACTTTGGTTAGAAGTTTCAGAAGTCATGGACCTTCAATTTATATTTTTCTGAATATAGAAATATTTCTATATTCTTTAACCAACTTTATGCTGCGGTATCGGCTGCGTGGTTAAATGAAAAAATAATAAGAGTTAGACTCAACGCATTTGTTGTAATCGAACATTTTAATTGTAATCTGATGTAATATTATTACAGCCTTAATCGATGTATGGACTATCCAAAAAAGAATTTAAAATTTCATAGTAAATAGTAGTTCTTGAGATTAGCGCGATCAAATAAAGACACTCTTATGACACATATAGTAGGTAATAGGTATTAGTATCGATTGAATATCAAAAAAAATTATATAGTTTTCAATACTCTTAAACTTATTTGACTATGCATACACACATGTATGAATATCAACCAGACTCTGCGTAATATTTGTTAAGATACAAGTTTAGGTTCTTTCTGGGTATCCTAGAAGGATGTATAGCGTTAAACTAAAAAAATGTGCTCGTACGGTAGACACATTCATTATGAGTGTGTCTACCATACGAGCACCTAGTAAGGTTTCATTTCCCTTTGATAAAATATCCGTTATAATATATTGGTTTAATTAACCAACGTTTATTATAACGTTACAATAAAAAAAATTGCGAAGATGACCCAATGAAGAACGACAGTGGGAAGCGGAGTGCCTTAACAATAGGTGCTCTCTGTTTTATGCGGGATACAACGTGAAGCTTTAAAAATACATCTAATATCGAATAAGATCGAAGACAATGTTAGTCCATTTTCAGAATCCACCATAGTTTAGGAACCTTTTTTCCTCGTCATTAACCAAAATGGAATCCATAACTTCCTAATTTCCTTCATAAAGTCAGATCCATACCAGCTGTATTCCGACAACGAAATGTGAAGAAACTTGCCTACTGTGTCCAGTAAGAAGACCGGAACCGTTTCTGGTACTTGTTACCAAAGGTTTTACGGAACCCTTTGAAATACTTCTCTCCACCCAAACCAAATTCGAAATAATTCATACAATAAAAGAAATAAAACTGCGTATTTACTTACAAACATGCAAACTCATAAACTAACCATACAAGACACGAATGTAATGAAGACATTTCATTTGCCTCAACGTGCATTAAGCTTGGAATACACTGAATGGTTTCGATCACGCACCTATCGACAGATAGAATCGACCACCAAAGCTCCCCCTTTCTTTGAAGAAAATAGCATTTTGATACTTATAGCGATTGCAATAGAATATAAATTCGTGTAAAACAAGTTAAAGGTACAGGATGGATAGCATAAAATAAATGTTGTGTGATACTATTAACATTTAGAACTTGAGACAATATTATGATAATTGTTTTGTTTTGTTTAATATATATTTAACAGGTTTGTATGTTTGATTACTGATTTGTAATGTATCTGTATGTACACAAGAAGTGCAACTGGGCTATTTTGCAAATCTCTGGTACTACTTTTTGTTGAATTTTATTATTTTATACACAAAAAAAAGATTTTGTATATATCTGTTAAAAGTCCACATTATAAAAATAACGTTGAGTAAAAATAATCACTAATGAAAAATAAAAACGTTTGTTCGCTAATAAAAAATCCCACAAACTCCATTTTTAACTTCGTATGACCCGTTTAAACAAAAATCAAAATCGTTTGAAGTAACTTTAACGATCTGTAAAAGCAGCACTCAGAGCCAGAGTAAACACGAACGGCGGCCAAGCTAATTGTTAGATATTTTAAACTCATAAAACGGTTTAGATGCACATCGAGAATTGAATACACATTGAATCGCACGCATTGCAAGGCACTCTGCCAAATAGCGATCGCTGGCACAGATCAACTTATGTCACTTACTGTGGTTTATATAGTGGGATTATTGTATTAGAATTCAAATTTGAGGAGAATCGTATCGTAGCAAATAATATTTAATTTAGTGGGAATATCAGTTAGTTAATCCTGGCTCTGCTTGCTTATTATTGCGGTTAATATCTTGATTTATTGTGAAACATAGTTGTATTTCTTCTAAGACCTTTTTTTCTTAAGAGCTATACATATACAAGCATACATATATGTAAAACAAAGGACTAATTAAAATTAATAAAGTTCGAACTCTTCGCGTCCCGGGTATGGGATCATTTTGTTTTCATTATCTCCGCAAAATGTCCTGTAGAGGTCGTGCTAAATTTACGACTAAGTCGTGCACTCCCACCTAATTTAAATACATTAGATATCTTAAAAGAAAAGGTTTTTGGCTCGCGACGGATGAATGGACAAGTTTTTTTATATTCCCATCACAGCAATTTCCGGCGAAATAATTTAGCCTTTGTATATTTTAATGAATTTTCGTGTAAACTGATTGGATTTCGTTGTTCTGACAGGCCTTATAGTATATATGATTTGTTATTTATTTATCCCGTCTCACGATCTTCAGGGAAAAAGATATATAGTCTCCCTCCTGTTAAAATAAAATAAAAAAATCTAGTCATCTACAAGCTGTGTCCTGCATACATCATGGTAGGCAGGGGGAACCTAGTGTTAAGACACTTCGTTCCCCACTTTCCACAATTTTTTTTTGAGGCATTGCGTATTTAGTGACAGAACTCAATGCCGAGTTATACCTTGGTGCCAAAGCGAGGAAATAAAAATAATAATCCATTCTCTCGAGTGGAGAACGAACCCACAACCTCAGCTATACAAAAAACATACATACATTTAAAATAAATACTATCAGATAAAAAACACTTCTAAAATTGATGCAACTCTAGCTTTCATTCAGTCCATTTAAAAAGTCAAAATGCCATTAAATACAGGAAATACTCCTTGATATTTTTCTGTATTAAATTCTTTTAAAATAGAAGCTATAGCACTTCGCACAACGACTTGTTCATCCCATACAGTTTATACGTATTTATCGCCCCATAATTTCTACTTATAATCCAGTTACACGTGTTGATAGGATTGGTTTACCAGGTTCCTATATTTTTTTTTATCCCGGGAGTCTGTCTGTCTTATATATTTTAATATATAGCAGGGTAGCTAGAGGGAACCTAGCGTTAATTCCGTAACCCACTTTCTCAAAATTTTCAAGACATTGTGTATTGTAAATGCGGATCTCAATGCCGCGCTTTCTCTTCTTACTGGATCGCGTCACTTGCCTTATATAAATAATGTAAAAATACACACTAGTTACATTTCCAGATTTAACTTTAACGTAGAATAAACACAATTATTTTTAAGGTTCAATTATTAACGGAATGGCCGATGCGTGTGAATGTTTAATGGTTCGCTTTGAATGAGCTTTTGAATTAAGCTACAATATATTTTATAATATGAAATAAAGTTGTTCCTGCAAACGACATTTTGAAATACTTCACGTAAAACGTTTATTAGTTATAAAATATATGGTTTTTCATAATTTAATTTGGCTTCATTTGCTTGGTTGATTATTTTGCCTTTTTGTTACTGGCAGTACTTTTAGTTAATAAGGCTGGGATTTTTCATATTTTTAACTTTTATTATGAACGCAATTGTCGTATGTTCAATATCGTCTATTAGTACATTTTTTGCATCAAATTGTATACCGTATATAGCAGTGTTCTTTTTCTTATCAGAAAAATAAAAATAATTCATTCCGTGATATGAATAACACAGATCAACGCATACATTACTTTAATATTTGACTATCTGTAATTTATTTTAAGTTCAATTCTTAATCACTAGGATCTTTTTATATAATTTTCCTCAAAAAATCTAAAATCTTACTCAAAAATCAACTCACTAAATATAAAGAACTATACAAATATGCAACAAACGCTACAGTTTTTCAGTAAACATCCAATTTCTACATAATTATATCACTGAAAACTCGCTCAACTGAAGACACGTACAATGGAATGAGCAAAATCTCATGGCACGTAGATTGTTTCGTTTTAAAAAAAACTTTTCTCATTTCGCCGCCGGCGGGCTCTGCAAGGAACTTTTTATAAGCGTTTCTTTCTAACAAAAGAAGTGTGTGTCAATTTAATTTATTATATGGATTTATAGCCTTATCTTGGGTAAGCCTTGCTTTTTTTTCAGTTTCACGCTGTATCCCGCTTATGGGTAGGCAGGGAGAACTCAGTGTGCTAAGTATCTTATGACTGGATTCCCTCTGCCTATCATACCCGGCGGGATACAGCGTGAAGCTGAAAAAATAGATCACGCCACTCACATCCGTCAAAAATGATTGATGCATAATTTGAGCAAACCCATTATTGGCTTAAGCTAATATTTTATCTGTACACAGAAGGTCGTTCAACATTGTTATGTAAATATAAATTACTTTTTAATTTAATTAATCCCTCTCTCTCCAAGGCAAATATTTTTTTAGATTCACGATATACCAGCGTAAGCAAGATGAACCTAGTGTTAAGACACTTTGTTCCCATAAAAACAACACGAAGTTTTTTTCCCTATTTTCCGCCGAATTCTGGAATTCAACGCCGCTTTCTGCCTCACTGACAAACGTCTCTAAACTTCTCTATGTAAATTATACCCATTCGATTATTGTTTTTGTTATTGTGCTGTTCTTCACTTATGGTTGTTGTGCTGGCCTTTACTTTCTATCATTTTTCCTTTTATATAGAAACATAACTTAGTATGTACACTATACATTCTTATTGTACCTGGACTCGACCCCGCCCCGAAAACCTTTCCAGTTCTCGAACTACTAAGCCATACGTTCTTATGAAACGACGTCTTAATTCTTAACAGCTTACTAATGTTGGTAGCATCTCTGTAGGGAAATTAAATAAATATCGTTTATACGTTTTCTAAAATATTTATCATTCAATCGTTCATTACTATAAAACATTATTTTACAACGTTATCCTCCATTAAATAATCAAAAACCGTACATATATTTTAAAAATGAATATTCCGCTGGGTTGAAATTTAACTTACAAAATGAATATATTCTAAATCAAGAATTTCTGTTAGCCCCATTAAAGTACTATTAAAGTACTTTTTTTTAGAAAAAAATTTACAAAGCTTTTCAAATATGGTCATACGCTTTAGCAAAACAGATGAAAATATCTAAAATTAAACGTACATTCGATATTGAGGCGTTTTAAGAAATGGTAGAAAATAATTTATTTTTATTTTCCAGACAATACAAAAAGCAGCGTTGAGCTACGTTACCTATGGCAATAATAAGGCCCACGTGTCTGTGGTTAAAATTATAATTTAAAAAACTTTCTTACCTTGCCAAATCTGGCAGAACATATAAGAAAATTTGTATTTAAAAGGCAAAATAAAAAAGTACTTTAGCTACATATATTTTTTCTGTATACCAAGATATGCAGAGTAAACTTAGTCTATACACCCTCCATTCTCCGCTTTCCATCTGATTTTGAGATATTTGGTATGGACGGTGCTTAACGCCGTTATATGTAAACGATATTAGTTAAAGCACTTCAATTGCTAATAGAATGTTCATGTTAATATGATTGGTTATCAAGTACCTCTATAATACTCTACTGTAATATTATGCACATTACTGAGTATTACTAAAATAAACACACTACATTCAAGTAGCATTTCTGGTAATGAATTAGTTCTGTGATTCTATACGGATTATTTATTTTCTTTTAGATTTATACTGTATCTATACTGTACATAATAGTAGGGTAGGCATGTTGAGTGGCGTAACCCAATGCCGCGCCTTGCCTCGGTACCAGAGCAAGGGAATAAAAATAATAAATATTTCATTTCCTGGAGTAGGAATCTAACCCACAGCCTATTGAATTTTGCAGTAACATGCTTGTGCTCTGCGCCACGCCTGGTATCTATGTATGTACCTGACTGTAAACTGTGTGTAGCGATAGTAACACATTCGGTTACCAATCTTGTATTGAGTGTTCGGTGGCGGAACTCAACACCGCACTTTATCTCTCAGAGCAGAGAGTAAATATATTCATTACCAAAGTGGGAATAGAACCCCTAGCCACTACAATTATAAACTAATGCGAGCTGCCTGAACGCACCGCGGCCTCATTAATTATCTTTAAAACTAAACTATATCACCAATAATAAAACGTACCATCAAGAGCTAGTTACACCAAGCGGCAATCGAATCTATACTACAATTAGAACAAAAGAAAGTTCCACGACCACTTTTCTAAATGCCTTTCAAAGTTGGTTAACTATTTATTGATTTTTATTGTTCCAGGCAAAGCTCGAAACAAAGGCGTTGAAAGCGAAGAGGCCTGGATTCACAGACGATAGATATAACGAAACCTCGTACTACATTGAAAATGGTTAGTAAATTAAATAGCTTCTGTAGAGAATTTTCTCATTTTTTACTTGCTCTGTGATGTTATACACTGCTAAATATTTTAAAGCATTAGTTACTTGTTTACATTTTTATAGTGTCTTAATGAGAAAGAGAGAGTCTTAACACTTGGGTTCAGAGATTCATTCTGCCTACTCTGCTATATGAGTGATGTAGCTAAAAAAATTTATAGTAGTCAGACCGCCTCGTAAAATGAAACTTTGTAATATACTTTATTGTTACTATATTGCTAGCTTATTGGGGAACTCAATTTCACGATTTGTCAAAAATTATCGGAATTGTCTCGTTTATTAAGTGTAGATATTCACCAAATAAAACAAACCAATTCAATTTTAGCTTTTATATACCTATGTCTCAAGATCGAGAATGGAGGGATTGATCACTTATTCATTGTTATAATTTGCAAAATTCAATATACATGTGGGATTTAATAGCAAATACAAAGCTGTACAGTTTAGAATTGTACTAAGTAAAGGTGATCATACTCGTAGGTATTGTATACGCCAAGTTGGTAACAAAGCAAACAATGTTCTGAAATTTAGGCAGAAAGTGGAGAACGGAGTGTCTTAACACCAGGTTCTCTCTGCCGACACTACTTCGTGGACAAGTGTAGCCTGAAAAATAATACAGCGTGGCCCTTACTGACTCTGAACTCAACGCAAGGTTAACGTTTAAAAATTAATAAACAGAGAATTGAGTTTTTTATTACCACTGCACTGGTTTTCATATACTTTTCTAAGACGAACTAATGTACGTTTTATGCTTTACATTTCATCTATACATAAACTTTTGAAAGGCCGTGGCTAAAATAATGTATAAAAGTCAAGATTAAGGTCGTTTCGAAGAAAAGAAACAGTTTATGATTGTATTAATATATAACTTTAATTTTTCATTTGTACTGTAATAATAGGAAAAAGTTATGAAATTGAATTCAAAAAAAAGTAGTTCTTAGTTCCACCCACGTTTATAAGTCAAAATTGAATAGAAATTAATCACGCGTAATCAAAATATATATTTCATTCATTTTAAGAGCATCTACACGTTTTTTTTATATAGTAGGGTATGCGGAGAGAACTTAGCATTAATTAAATGTAAGAACCGAGTTGGAATTCTAACCCACGACCGTTCCTATCTAGACATTCGTGTCGCTGCGCCAGAACACTTTCATTTTAATGAAAATTTTAATCCACTTTAAACACAATCACCCCAACACAATTTGATGAGTCACAATATTCTAATAATGAAGTTTTAATATAAATCAGTGTAAAACAGGTACGGAAGCCTGTTGAGCCAGTCTTAGTCATTTTACCGCAGTGCCGTAATTCCTGCAAGGTTTTATAGGCGTAACTACATGGTGTTTCTTGTAAACAAATCTTTATTATATTATTAATTAAATTTTTAATTGTGATCAATAACTACACAAAAGTAAATGACTTAATACTTAATTTATTTTTTACAGTTTAAAGTAAATAAAATTTAATAAACTTTTAAGATATTATACAAAATATTACATATCATATTAATTTATTATAAATCCAATCACATTATTACTACTTACTAATTTGGGAGTATATTTAAATATACAGCAAATTACATTAATAATTTACAAATTCAAATAGTTTCATTGCTATCCAATATTTCTATTCATCCGTCACCATTTAAATTTGCAGGCCTCAGGAAAGTATATCCTTATTATTTCACTTTCACAACATTCACCAAAGGAAGATGGGTTGGCGAGAAAATCCTTGATGTATTCGCCAGAGAATTTAGGGCGCATCCGGCCGCAGAATATGAGAGGTGCATTCGAGCTGGTACCCTAACCGTCAACTATGAAAGAGTTGATCCTGACTACAGACTCAAACACAATGACCTACTCGCCAACGTCGTGCATAGGTATTGCTAATTTTAAATTAACTCTAACTCATATAGTAGCTACTACTGTAGATAGCTTTTAAGATATAGATTATCATTTAGCACAAGAATTGTAAAAGGAACTACCTAATGTTTACAATATATTTGCTACACTTATGTTAGATAACGCGGAGGACACTTTAAAAGACTTAACTGTTATTAACAATATTCTTTCCTGTCTTACTTTTGTCTTTATGTAAGGGAAGTATTATATAGAACCGGTGTATTGGTGATATGATTCATTTTTTTGGCTCAAAACTAACCTATTAATTATATATAAAAAAATTGACCATTAAAATGAATCCATTCAAAATTTGGTTTTAGCATTAGACACAAATTGTAATTCGTTTGTACATACAAGCCTTTAGTTATTGGAATGTCCTATTATCAAAATTTCAATCGAATGAGCACCGGATGAGCATGCGAGTGCACACAAAAATTTATTCTTTCTTACAGATACCAAGTTGACAGTTAAACTCTACTTAACTTTTCTTAACGTGTTATCCCTTGTATCGTATTGCAAAAAACCTTCGTGTCTAAAAAGTTAAATTCGAACTTTCTTTTCTAATAGTTTTATGTCTATATTATTAACAAAAAGTTCCTAATTTTCATCCCATATGTAAAATAACCACTTTCAGGACAGAAACTGTTAGAAACGAAATCCTCTAACTTATTTTCGCTCACGCATGTTCATTTGTTGTCGTTTGATCTCGTCTTATCTGTATTTCATACACCACGAGATCAGATTAATGGTACTAGTTAACTTGGATCTTGAGCAATGATTTTTTCATGTCTTGGGATACCACCTGCGTAATCGTGCTATTACAATACACATATTTATATTCTCAATCGTTCTTTCAAATCACTTCTCATTTATATCAGTAATTCTTATCGAAGAATGCTTTAGTGGAATGAAAAATAAGCAATATTAATTATTTATGTATTATGCCTCCAAGATTTACGACCTCTCCGGTCTATCACTAAAAATATAAACTAAAATCGTAAATTGTCTTTTTAACTGATGTTCAGATCCATAAAATAACCGAGGTATTTTATTATAGCCATTCTCAAAACAACAAAACCTATTACAGGTACCTTTTATGTTTTATTATACGTTTATTTTTTACCTATTCGATTTTACTACGCCACAGTGGATTTCAACATGAAAATCTGTCGTTTCCATCAAAGGCTTACCTACAAAGTTTTAAATGTTGACTCTTTTGAACTATTTTTTTTAATTTCCATTCCCATAGCAACAATGGCAAAGTAAAAGTCTTACATTATTTTTATGAATAAAGTCTTTGTATAATATTAATATTTGAAATCTAAATAACGTTATATTTCATGACATTTAAGTCCCACTGCACAATTATGAGAAATTCCACAAAATTTAAAAGAACGACAACGCAGATGATATCCAAACTAAAAAAAATACGTAAACAGCCGTAAATTCTAAAAACCCAAAAGCATCTGAGTGACGATCCTTACAAAAGCTGACGATCCAGCTACAGCCATACATACTCCTGTCTGAATTCGTCCGTGACGTATGTATCGTTACAGGCACGAAGTACCGGTGACCAGCCAACCTATCACCCTCGTTCATATCGACGAGGACATTGTCGTTGTCAACAAACCGGCATCTATACCTGTAAGTGGCAATTGAGACGGCCATACGTATGTTAAGCTTCTATCGACGCTTTGTTCCTTGCATGAAATTGACTTTTGTATTTTGTTTAGATTAGTGGGTAGTTTTAATTGGAGGTAAGTGTTTTTATTTTTTTATTAGTTATTTTTATAAGACTTTTTTTTTTGGTTTTGTTTTAATTGTTAAATGTTGAGTTTAAGCTGGACTGGGTCTAGGTAAAAGACTTATCCCAAATCAAATTACACATTCATATTTTATATACATGACAATACATACAATTACACATATACAGCATTATTATTTATTAGACATATATGTCTAATAAGTAATAATGCTAATGCAAAACAAATTTTTATATATTTTTTAGCTTTACGCTGTATCCTACACAGAGCCAGATAGGCTACCTGCGAAACTACCTGTTAAGACACTCCATCCCTCATTTTCCACCGAATTCTAGAACTCACTACCTTTCGCGTTTACACGCACGCCTCACCCCCACGACGGGGCTCAACATATTTATACTTAATAATTACACATTAATATTATTATTAAATATTTTCTTAATTTATTAAAAATAAGTCAACATCTCCAAATTATTATCATTATTAAAATATTTGAGCTGGAATCTAAGCATTAAACGTGACTACGAAATGTTTACACGAGCTGAAATTAGGTAGCGTTGTCTATGGAAGCATCTCATAAAGCCCTTTCGCTTATACAAAGTGCCTTTAACAGGAAATAACGTTGCTAGTCATCGTATACATAATCATGTTCTGTTTGACATCGCTCAGGTATTGCGATTATTTTTCCATCATATCGAAGAAGTTTGGTTGAAAATATGCTACATTATTATTAAAAAATCTTTTATGGGTCTGAGTATACGTGTATATAATAAACTTCCGCAGTGTATTCTTAGTTTGCCACTACCACAATTTAAAGTGACCTTGAAAAAAATACTAACAAGTAAAGCTTATTACACTGTTCAAGAATATTTAGAAGATAAACATATATGGAATTAATGTCTATTGAATGTAATGCAGGATATCTGTAAGTTTATGTAATACAATTATATATTATGCCAATGACTTTGAAAAGAGCAACTGTTGAGTTTCTTGCCGGCTCTTCTCAGCAGAACTGCCTTCCGAACCGGTGGTAGCTTTTTTTTTGTCTATATTTTCATTTGACGATTCAAAAGTGCTTACAAAAGTTTATTTGAATAAAGAATATTTTGAATTTGAATTTGAATTTGAATTTGAATAAAAAATTCACTCTGTATCCCGCTGGAAGCAGTGTAAGTGGAGAAACTTGGGAACCTAATGTAAGACACTCCGTTCCCATTGCAACACTTCCGTTCCCCACTTTCCGCCTAATTGTCGAGACCCTGTGTGTTGAATAGAAAAACTCAAGGTCATGCTTTGCCTTGTTTCAATGGCTAAAATAAAATATTAAAGATTTATTCGTCAAAGAAGAATCGAACTCGCAACCGCCATGTTTACGCACGCGTGTGGCCCTACGCCATGAACGAGCGGCTGTTCTTTTATTTGGAAAAATCGCTTAAAATATTTATTGTATGATTGAACAAGCTTTTTCATTATTTTCTATCATTTCCGTTTTTCATTTCTTTTATATAATATTTAATTTTATTGCATTCCGCCATTCTATAGATACAATAACGCAATACAAAGAATATAATAACTTGTACTGTTGGTCGCTTTTGTGTTCGAAATTTATGGATGGTATAGACATGAATTCCATATATGGATGTAATACTGATACCATTTTATATTGTTACATAATAATTTTAAGATGTCTTTGAAATTTTAATATAAACAACGAACTCGTGGTGCAGGGTCACACAACGTATGACTGCACGGGTGTGGATTCGATTCCCACTCGAGGGAATGAATTATTTTCGTTTGGTCGCTCTAGTAACAAGTTAAAAGCGACAAGCAACATCAAGTTCCGCTGAGAGATTGGACGGTTTATAACAAGCTTTTTTTTATTTGTAAATAATAATTTAAAAAATGGTAAAGTTGATCTCAACTCATAATATTACGTGGAAAAGTGAAATACTTTGCACGGCGCTTATAAGTTGTGTTTAAGTTAGTAGTTTACAATTTACTACTCCTTAAAACATTGTTTGAACTTAAAATTTTCTTTAACTGTTCACACATGCGGTTTTTAAAATAAATATTTTAAATATATATTGAAATAGAGGCCTTTTCTAATAAAAGTAAATCAAATATTAATTAATAAGAAGTTAAGTTTTCTTCTTTTCTTTCTTCTCTTCCTCTCTCCGCTCTCTTCCACGTCGTCGTGGCGCTATCTCACAGCGTCTCTACATCTGACTGTAAACTCCATTGTTGTGGATTCCATTCTCACTCACTCAATATAACATATTCGAATTCAAAGAATAATTCAAAGGACTAAAGTAGAAAATACACTTATTTCTGTTCCAAACAAGAAATGTATATGGACAAAGTACAGTTAGTACTGTAGTCTGTAAAATTTAGCACGCTTTTCCCCCCAAAATAAATATATAACAAAACTTAATAAATCATTTATACGAAAAAGCCTTCTAAAACGAATATTACATAAATCACTTTGTCCTCACAAGAAAGGGACTTCTATAGAAGTTATCAAGATTAGGCCTCGGGCGTACTTAATAAATTAGTGTAATCACGGTGGAAAGGAATTCTTTGGCTAAAGGCAAGATGTCTCTTTCATTTATCATTATTGAAACACGCGACTCTGCGTTTAATAATAATAAACTGTATAAATAACATATGAAAGTATGTGATAATGTGATTATAATTATACCTTTGTATAGATCCGACTTCTAGTCGAAGATATATTTAGGTCTTTCTGGTCTTGTTTAGTCAAATACATACAAAGAAATTCTTAAAAAAAAACCACGAGAAATGAAGTAACACTTTTCATTAACCTACTATGTCTCGTCGACACAAACAGAATGGACATACAAAATTGTTTCATTTACATTATTAGTATGTATAGGCTGTACAGCGTGTTCGTAAAAGTGGTGATTTTTATACGACGCAAGCGCCAAGTGACCGACCGTGTCCAATTATGTTGATTGATGCCGCGCTCTCAGGGAGGTCTCGAATCGGTAAAGGTAAAGTGATATATTGTTGCAATACGTTTGCCATGGCCGATGTGCAATGATAACATTGGTATTATCATAAATTACGAATCTCCTTATTTGGTGTATATCTATGTAAATATAGATGGAGAGATTGTAGTGGATAATTTCACTGGTGTTTTTCTTCTTAAAAAATATTTTGTAAAACGTACGAGGTAACGTATTCGTGGTGACAGTAAGTGCGACAAGTTTGTTGGAAATTCCCACTCGAGGAAATGGTAACGACTTTGTCTCGGTGGCGCTGAGTTCCGCCTTTCAACACGCAATGTCTCCAGAATTTGGCACAAAATGGGGAACGGAAATGTCTTAATGGAAACGGAGTGTCTTACTCTAGGTTTCCAGATTCCCTCTGCCTACCCTGCTATGTGCGGAATACAGCGTGAATCTCAAAAAAAGTTTAAATAATCTTAGTTGTAAATATTAAATAAACAAAACTTAACGCTATACATATAATGTTATTGTAATTAATTGTTTTCAATAAAATATATATGAATAAATTTAACGAACTATCCATGCATTTTGGACCCGTAGTATAGTTATATAGTTCCTTCTGTGTACTAAATACACATACACAGGTACATAGCAAATTTAAAATGTAGTAGATACTGCACATAGTCGATTTTTTAAATACTTAAGTGAGTTCAGGTCAAAAATTATTGATCTACAGTATGCGGTGTGCTGTACTTACTATAATGACGCTATGGTATTTGAGTAGTTAGATGTTTCAGCTATTTTGTGTCTTTTATTTTCCTTCCACTAATTTCAAACTTGAAACTATTTTATTTTTCAAAAACTATTTATGTATATATATATGACTTTCAATATAGACTTTTTATAAGTTGAAACAATCTTAAGTCGTTGTAACGCATCTGCGTAGTATTTACTGTAAATGTGACTGACGGTTCTAAATTCGATTTGGTTCGATTAAGAAAATATATTCATTTTCTAATTTTGGTTAAACTACAAAGAGTTGTGTGGAGTTCCGTAATCAAAACGGATTATTTTGATTAGACGGAAAGCGAAGACAAAATATCGTATGAATACTCTACTGTTTCTCTAAAAAGCAACCCACAAATAAGTACTAAGTTTTATAAAAATTTCATCATTCATTTTACGTGTATTTATTTATTTCGCCCTATTTTATCTTACATCATATTTTATATTATACAAATACCTATTATAATATTTTCTTTTGGTAAACATGAAACAGGAACGTTGCATTTTATGAAATTATAACTTTTATACACAAGCTTTGTGATAATGAAGGCATTAAAAGTCCTAAGCGAAATATCAAGGCAACTTCCAGAAAAAAAAAACCTTTGGAAAACCGCTCCCCTTTTTTATGTTAATCTTTCTACAGCTTACGTAAGAAAGTCTGTCTATCAAAATATTTACCGCTGTAATATTTATTTATAAAGAGCATAATAGCAAATGGCAAAGCAGAAATCATTATTAGAATAAGTATGACTTGAATTCTCTATATTTTTATTAATTTAATTGAATGTTTAACACCTTTTTAAAAATTAAGAAAGCTCTTTTATAGCTTGTAGATATTAAATTATCGAAGAGCTTTCTTTATTTAATAATATATTTATAAAAATCTTAAATTTTAATCAATCTGATTTCATAAATTTCATAAGGTCATTTCTTTTATTATATCAAGAAGTGTTTTATCATCATTTATAATTGCACTATTTATATTATTTTCAATCACTTTTAATATTACTATTTAATGCTTTTATATGAAACATATTATATTTATGCTATATTTATATTTTTACTTTAAAATCCAAAAAAACACTAAGAATGATTTTAAAACTAAGTTAAATTATTATATGCGATTGGTTGATACCCAAAACGCAACATATAGGACATTAATATAATGTTCTGAATGCGGGCCAGGCACGAGACGCCAGTCCTCGCAAGTCCCTTATGCATCATACACGTGGATGAGGAGCTTCTCGTGCTAGACAAGCCTTGCTCGTTGCCGGTGAGTCAGCGTTGGGACCGTTTGTCTTTGTATCAGGCTCTGGTTGTATGCGAACGTAGCTAGCTTCTTTTTGGATTTCCGATTTTTCTTTGTTGGATTCTTTTTATTATATTCCTTATTTGGATGTGAAAGTTTGATATGTTTGAATTTGATAGTTCACGTTTTACATTTTTTAATATTTCAGTATTTTGTACGTGATTGCAAAAAATTTCTGAGTTTAGATGAATGATTTCTATTTCACTACAAAAGTTCGCTATCAGGGTCTGATAATTTATGTGATCCGCACAAAAGTGGAATAAATATTCCAAACGGAACCAAAACATACAGTCCCATTTGGACTGATAATCCCACATGAAAGTGGTTCAAGAGATTACTCGCGTCTTTTCTCAAAAACGACTTTCACATGTTTATCCTAATTTAAAAAAATAACCGTCGTATTAAAAAAACTTTCATTTACTGTACTAATATTTATAATAAAAAATTAAATATAAATAAAATTGTCCTCTTGTCTCATTCACCATTTTTATTTTATGACACATTTTGTTTTTGCACGGCACCAGCACTCTTGTATGAACTAAACAAATTAAAACTCAGGACAAAAATGAGAGATTTATGTCGTTTTCGCTTTATTCTGCGGCTTTATTTAAAATATGTATGGCTGTATCATTATTGCTTATTTTCGTAGCACCAATTTTAATTACACGATATAAAAAAATAAATTAAATAAATAAAACAATAAAATAAAATTATTTATTAAGGAAAGTTAATTTTTATAAGTTTTTGTTTACAGCATTTTTTTATATTTTTTTTTTGGGAGTAATAATGTAAAATTGACTTGACAGGTGCATCCTTGCGGTCGGTACCGTCACAACACTGTTGTGTTCATTCTCGCTAAGGAATATAACCTCAAAAACCTCAGGACCATACACAGGCTGGACAGGCTAACATCAGGTAATCTAATCATGCGACATAAATAATGCGCCATAAACTAAGAACTGAACTGAACCAAACTGAATAATGCATTTTTTTTGTACTTTACACTACCAGCCAAAATTGTGACTTTGTATTCTAGGTGTCGAAACACAATGCATTGCCTGCTTTACCTAAATGGGGAGTGGAAGTAAATACGTTCCTCCCCACATGAGATTGGACCTACAACCATAACTTATATATTTTATATTCTATTTTTAAAAATATTTATTTCGTACAATGATCAAAGAAGTTCTACTTTAGAATGTATATTTAAATAAAGATCTTCCAACAGCACAATATTATTGTTAGCGTCATTAATAATATTGACACAATTCCAAACAGGTCTCCTACTATTCGGGAGGAGTCCAAAGAAAGCGAGGCAAATGGAGCACCAGATAAGAAATCGACAGGTGCAAAAGGAATACGTTTGTCGAGTCGACGGCGAGTTCCCCGAGTATGTATACTCTGTTAATTAAAATAAACACTTAACTTATTTGCGCTGATGACAAATCAGCTTGCAGATCACGTACCTCGAGATTTATGTAAACCAAGTGATGTAAGGTTGAATATAAATAAATTATATGATTATATTGTTTCGTATAGAGTATCTAGGAAAATATTTAAGGATGCCCAGATGAAGAAAATAAATTTAATATTAACCAAAATTATTAACATTTAAAAAAATAGATATATTATTGAAATTAAGTATTAGATATATTTATTTGTAACAGACTGACATAAAAATTGAATACGATCTAGGAAATGGCATACCCATTTCCTGGATTGTGTTCAATTTTAATGTTTCTATACTTTTCAATCCTCTCAAACAAAGTTTCTCATTATTCAGCGAGGAAATCGAATGTCTGGAGCCAATAGAAGTCGTAAGCTACAAGATAGGTGTGTGCAAAGTGTCACCGAAAGGCAAGGATTGTTCAACGATTTTCAAGCGTCTAGGATATAATACAAATACGAACACCAGCGTGGTACTGTGCCGCCCAAAAACTGGTAGAATGCATCAGATTAGAGTGCATTTGCAGTATTTAGGTAAGCGTTCATTTTTACTTTTTTAGCATTTTTCATGAAGTAGATTTTTTTATCATGTTGTTTTGGAAGAGTATTTTTTTTTTTCGTTTTTCGTGTATTGAAATACTAATATACAGAATTATAAAACACAGAAGTATAAGTAACGAATTCTATAATGTCCACGCTCTAACTAGATCAAGTAAACCCTTATACACACTACAGATTTTAAACCTTTTCAAAGTATCATTTCACTTTTTTAGAAAATTTATAGAAAATTTAACGTTGCACGATGAAAACAATCCAAACGGTCACCAGTAAGTCATACTTTCTTATCAATCTACGTCGAAATTCTTATACGCTCTAAAACTTACTTATGTTGTTAGCATCTCTATAGAAAAATTATACAAATACATCCAAAAAGCGCAATTTCAAATCCCTTTGCATTAAAATATTAAATTATAATTTTTTTGCAAAAGCACAATTTTAAATCCCTCTACACTGAATATTATAAATATAAAAAAATATATATTATAATTTTATTGAAATTTGATTTCAACCAATAATTATCGAATGTAAACGCTTCTCTCGTGATAAATTAAATATAAGGCACATATTATTTTGAGTACATATGAATATTAAAATTGATACAACAACAGCCTCGTTCCGTTACGATCCAGTACAAAAAGTTATTCATCAAGTAACAAAAAAGCAGTTCGTTACAATATTGGCTTTACGTATTGGTAACAATTTTTAACTTGATAACGGCCCTGCGATTTTCGTGAATATTTAAACTGTAATTTTGCCTTGCCACGGATTTTAGTTATGTATACGATATAAATGTGTATTTCTTTCCTTGTGTTCGCTTATAGAAAAATATATGATTTTTAAATTGACATCATGCGGTATTGCTTTAAATTGACATCATGGGGTATTGCTTCTGTTTAAATGATTTTAAACAACGTTGTTATCTTATACATAGTATAAGGTGAAATTTGGTCTAATCTTATTAGAAATTATATTATAATAGGCATTTCCCAAAATTTACTATAAGTTATTTTTTTCAATACTTACAAACAAAAAATAACGAAGAAAATTACATAAAATTATTATTAATTTTAATAAATTATATTTTTAGGTTACCCTGTAGTAAACGATCCTCTATACAACCACCCAGTGTTCGGACCGTTACGAGGCAAGGGAGGAGATACAGGTGGAAAGACGGACGAACAGCTCGTCAGAGATCTGATAGCTATACATAATGCTGAAAATTGGCTCGGAGTTGATGCTGCAGATGATGATATGTTATTTTCAAAACCTGTGTCAGATGACAAAGGTAAATTTTTAAACTTGAAATGAGGCGGAGAGTGGGAGACAGAATGTTGTAACACTGGCTTGGAACTTGATTAATCACTAGTTTCCGCCCTACTTTATTTACCTCGCCCATTTAAAAACACCGTCTGCTGAGTGATTAAATTCTAGAAAATAAAAGCTATCTTAACAATCTATGAACCTTACAGTACTTTATTTAATTTTTGTCTTATAATTAAACTTAATAATTTATTTAATTCGATTCCTTTATTAATTTCAACTTTATTTTTAGTGGGTGAAGACGAGTGCGACACAGGGCCGGCGTCTCGCGAGTCGTCGCCGCGACTGGAGTCCCCCGCGCCGGGACTGACACCATCCTCTGCTATGACTCGTAAGTTAAAATTATATGTAAAAAACCAGCTTCCCAGGCTCTTTCTGCTTACTCTTCTAAGTGCGGGATACAGCGTGAAGCTAATAAAAATGTTTAAGCTTATGTACAATGAAACATTTTCTGTGTTCATTATGGCATTTTGAAAAAGACAACAAATATTTATAAATTCTTTACTTGTATATTTTTTTAAATAATATATTTATTCGGATTTTAAAAAAAAAGGAAAATTTAGATTTTTCAACTTAACACACATATTTCTCTTCATTCATCTTGCTTAACATTGTTTTTATTTTTGTATTCACAATGAAGCTTATTTGTACAGTTTTTATTGGTGTTTTTGAGTTTTAATTTGATCTCCTTTTTTAAAATTTTTTGCAAAGGTTATAGTTATTAATATTATTTATATCTTTCGAAATGTATTTTTTATGTTATAGCAACATTAGCAAGTCCCTCTAGTGGGGAAGAGGCGCCTATGGAGGTGCGGTCACCGGCGCCGCCGTCGCCTTCTCTCAACGAAGACTCTAATGACGCTAAAGTAAGATTTATATTATCATAATAAAATTAAAGAATAAAGTAATATTACTATAAAATAAATAAAATTTTCTTGTTGAGTTTTAATTTACACAAAAAATAAATGTAGAAAAGAATATTATAATGATGATGATGCTGAATCTATCTCGTATCCTGCGCATAGCAGGATTGACGGAGGAATCCTAGTAACCTTAATACACTCCATTCCCCACTTCCTGTACAATACGAAAAAAAATACTTAAATCAATTTTCCAACCAACAGTCAGACAAGGTAACAGTCGCAACGCAAACCGGTTGCACGCCCGCTTCACAACCACCGGCGGCCGCAACCGCGCCCGCAACCACCGCGACCGGCGCGGCGGCCGCAACCGGCGCGGCGGCCGCAACCGGCGCCGGCGACGCGCTCGCCGCCGACCCGCACTGCTACGAGTGCCGCGTGCGCTACCGCGACCCGCGCCCGCGCGACCTCGTCATGTACCTGCACGCCTGGAAGTATAAGGTCGGTACAGTGCGCGCGCTGAGTCGTGGCCGCTTTATTACTACGCTGAAGTAAGAAAAACATTCAATCAATCTACAGCTAAATTCAGGACGACCACGACTCGTCGAACGTACAGTAGGCGTACGAGAGGCTTAAGCTGAGCGTTGCATTTGTACATGTGAGTGATTTTAAAAGTAGAACAAGAAAAAAAACATAAAATTAAAGTTTTTAATAAAAAAAAATGCATTAGGATATAATAAAAAAAACATAATATAATAATTATTATTTCACTTCTTCTGCTCTGAACATAGTATAATATCGTCCTCATAACTTTTACTCTCGTTTGATGTGTTGTTGGAGTTAATAATATATAGGTTTAATAATATGTAGGAGTTTATAAATATGACTCTAAATTAAATACCAAGAATTAAATGAAAAGCGTGAAGTTAAGTTAAGTTAAGTTAAGTGAAATGTGATTGCTGCTATCTGTATAAGAGGTCTAGGTCAGTTGTCAAAAAGCAACATGAACCGGTTTAAGCCAAACCAGGAACGTCACATCTAAACTATATAAGAACTCACACAAATGCAATGCTCAGCTTAGACCTGGCGGATTGTACTGTAATAAAACAAAAACGTCGCTAAAATTGGGCGGTGTGTGGACAAGAAAGTGTCTTAACATTAAGTACTGAAAAAACACAACACTAAAAAAATATAGCCCACACGAGCGGAACCGTGAGCGGGGTACTAGTAAAACATAAATTCTCTCAGTCGAAGAAGCTTGAAGTGAATTCAAACGAACAACTCCCCAAGGCTTTAATCCGTATACATTTGTTACTTGTACTTGAGACTCAGAATAGTGACTCAAATTGGTTTGAGACCAATGCCTTTAAAATTTTCTTCAATAAAATATTTATTCAGTTTGCTCTTTTATTGTGTTTGTCAACAAAATAACAGTGAAATGTTTATATGTAACAATTTTAAAATGCATTTTCCTTTAATCGCTCTGGGCAGGGCCCGGGCTGGGAGTACGAGACGCAGCTGCCGCAGTGGGCCGGCGTGCAGTGGCAGGAGCCCGAGGGCTCGTAGTGGCGCGCTGCCCCGTGACGTCACGCCTCGCTAATATTGTAATAACCAAGTGAATTTAGGACAAATTTTCACAATTTATAGTGTATTGTTTGTGTTTTATATATAAAATTGTATTGTATCGAATATTCTCGTTTGAACAGAGCTTAAAGGTATTGCGAGGTGTTATTTTTTTTTATAAATAAAACAAATGAATACACCTGGCTGTTATAACCTAGCTGAGGTAAGTTTTGTAAGTTAGACGTAAGTTGAGTGAGTAAGAAGCGTATTTTGTATGCAAACGTTGCACTGTTGACCTCGTTTTTTTGTTTTCAAAATTGTAGTAGGTACGTACTTCGATTAGTGATTTAGATTTTATTTTATTACCTTTCAGTTCCTATTGCTTAGGATGTTTCGTAATGCTTGTAGGGTAGCGTAAGGCGGGTCAGTTAGTCAGTCGTTGGTGAACTAGAAATGCTTTTTTTATTTGTGGGGAAATTGGATACGCTAGACCTATTTTGTGGATTTTCAACAACATTACAATATTTTATACAAAATTAATACAACATTTTTATTCATATAGCTCTAATTTCCCTTTATAGACGAGAGTCCATACGCCGGCTTAAATAACCACGATTGACAAGTATAGGCCTATTATTTGTAAAAAAAATATCACTATCACTAATACATAGACTTTAAATGAATTGCTTGAACGAAGCAGGGTCGGAACAACAAACGTAAAATTAAAAAAAAAAACATTAGTATAAAGAAACGGGATAGCTCTTCTAAACTCACCTCATTCGGTCATTTTTTTTTCAACATACAACGTAGAACTCACCAAATTTAAGAAAATACAAATAAGATTAAAAATTTGCCTTAAATAATTATACGGCTGAATTTAAGTTAGATGTATGTAAAACCTTATAAAATGTGTTAGTGCTGACAGTTCGGTTGTTACTGATTATTGGTTTTTGATACTTCATCTAAGATTTGGGCTTCGGTTGCCCTTATTGATGTCTAAAGAAATATTACGTTTGAAACAACCATTTTTAAGCTATATGGTTTTTGTTTAATTTTGTTACAGTGTGAAATAATAATAAGAATAATGCCTAATATAAAGACAACTGATAAAAACATCTAAAAAATAATGTATTTTTACGGTTTTTCCATTTTCGGTTGTTTCCTGCAACTAATAACCGAACTGATGACACTAGATAAATAAATTTCGGACCACTGCAGTATTTTCTTAATGGAATCACATATAGGACCACTCTTGTAAAATTTATAGAAAAGCTATCTCTGTAAAGTACGCGTTTACATAAATAATGAGAATTAATGTTAATATTGCATTTTTGTATGCGGTGTTAAGTACCGTTACATTTTGGCTTCCATAGTATCGTGTAGAGATAGGTTCTCGAAGATTTTGTACTTTAAATATATACGTGTAAAATTAGTGAAATCTTCAAAAAAAATCATGCATTCTACTTATTTTTTCCATTTCATTTCTTCGTATTTTCAATGCAATTGCTGAGTGTAATGCATTTATTTACACATTTCGTACTAAATTTCGTGAATAAAAGACATATTTAATTTTTTTTATACAATAACCAAAGTTTTTAAGGTAAAAAATCCAAAGAATGGAATGTTCTCGCCTGGTGGCGTCGGTTGACAGATCGAGCAGCACTTTTAAAGACATAAAAATAAAAGGGTTTTTTTGTTTGTTTTCATAATTCATAAGTTTTGAATGTTTAGTTCGTAAGTTTTTATCGTCTACAGTTTTCTCTATAGGATTGTTTTTTTTTTGACGTTTCTCATCGAAATTTTTCATTTTTTTTTTGAATTCATGTTATAATTAATTTATTAAGTATACTAGTAAGTATTAAAATGTAAAAGACAACTCTTTCTAAACTAAAAATATTTTCACGAGCTTTCATACATATATTATTATGTAATTCTATGGGAAATTTATATATTTTTCTTACTTGTAGTTTAGCGGTAGCGTGCATTGTATTAAATACCATATATATATATATATATTTGTATTAAATTAAACATGTTTTCTTTGGAGTAAGATTTTTTTATGTTCATACGACTAAAAATCGATTAACGTATCGATTTTTTGACAATTTTATATAATTAGTTAAATATGGTATGTATTTACTATATGTATATTAATTTTCTTTCTCCTTACTCCACATTGCACTATTGCCGTGCACTGTATATACGCTTGATGTTAATGTTAGATTCGTTTTTGTTGAAACATTATAAAACCCCAGTATAAAATGATAATTGTCAGTTTTGGGATCAAATGTTATAAGTAAGCTGGGGATTGCTTATAGATATCAAAATTACGCAAAATATATCGATGTCCAAAAACGAAATGTAATGAAAATCGATTTTAAATTTGCCACTTCGTACCAAAATTTGGTGAAGGCATCGATATATTTACTCTGTTCAAATATGAAGGGTAGCGAGTAAATTATTTATAGTCTGTGGCATATCACGCGACGCAAAGCTCATTTGACTATTAAAAGTCAAATAAACTTCCCAAGTGAATTGTTGTATTTTTATATAGAATAAGATTGTTCATATATTATACTTATGTTGTATAACGACGGAACATTGCTACGGCGACGGACAGGCACAGTACGGCCGACGAGTCGTAGCCGCCTTGAAGTTAGTCGATGATGGCTGCGCAGATTCGATTTTAGGATTTTGTTAGTTCCTTCCTAAGTGTATAATGCGCAAAATTTCAGAACACTTAACTTCAGGGCGGCCACGACTCGTCGACCGTACTGCTCACGAAATTGCGATTTTTTGTCGCAAAAAATCAACTTTGTTTCAACATATACAGCCTAATTTCGTAAACATTTTTCATATCTGTTCTGCTTTTTCGACATTTCGTCTCGTCGCTCTCGTTTTTCATTTATTTATAAGAAATTTTCATGTGCCTTCTGGAAATTATGAGGAAAATTTGTAATTTTGATTACATTTAATGGTGATTGTTACACGTTTTTGAATTAGATAATATGTAATATGTATTTGGCACTGACATGTCCTTGTGTGGCTAGGAAACAATAATGTATACGTCACTTATAGACGCCATTTTTTAAAATAAATAATTGTTTGTTGTTTTTTTTATTCTGGTCACACTATTTTAGGCACAAATGTATGTATTTATGTATTAAATAATTAAATATATTTTGCATTATGTAAATTGTTTACCAATTTAGTGCCATTTTGTGGCGGACATGTTCTTTTTAAACTTTTCTGTTTATAATTTCCTAATTATATATAATTTTGAACGACAACATGAAAGACATTTTGTTATTTTTAAATAAGTATTTGGTAATTAAGGTTATAATAGCGTTTCCTTCTTTAGATTCGTGTTATAATAATTCATGTTTCCACTTAAATTTAATTAGAATAAAATTCATCTTTGACACATTTTGTTTTATTTAATATCCTAAAAGTTAAAATGCTGTGTTGTTTTTAAATAAAATATATATTAATAAAATATAAAATAATGTTTGTATATAATTCATCCATTTCCCACGGTTTATCGCGCCCGTTTATTTTTCCCATTTGATGAGAGCGGAGTGTCTAGACACTGGGTTCCTAGTTCCTCTACTTACCCTACTATGTACAAGATAAAAAAATATAATTTATACTTGAACATCATATGGAATTATTATTTTATAACACAATTATGCTACTGACTGCAGACAGAGACTGGAAATTAACATACTAGCAAGTATGAAAATTTTTTTTCATTTTGTATGAGAATAGCAAATCCAGCAAACGATATTATATCTATTATATATCTATATATTAAAATGTGTTGTATTAATATTTAATCCAAAACCACCATGTTCAATTTGCTATCTGTTCTCAATAATAGAAAATTAAAATTAGAAATATAGACGGAAAAAATTACTGAGGCCACTCGTGGCTCAGGGGTACAAGCGTGCGACAGGAGGAAGTGAAATATTTATTTACATTTATGTTTTCATTTCTTCGCTCTGGTGTCGAGGCAAAGCGCGGCGTTGATTTCCGCCACTCAACACGCAATGCCTCCAGAACTCGCAATCTACCTTAGAAGATTTGGATGTTGCGTACGACGCCTTTGGAAGTTTTAAACGAAAAATTTGCAAATGCTTACAAGGCTCTTGACTCACTCTCTTGTTTTGTTTTGTATCTTGCTTTTTATTTTTTGTTTTTTATTTTTTATTTTTATATTGTTATTTTATGTGTCATTATCTCGTTCCGTTGATTTGTTGTTCAATTGTAATATTTGTCGTTTTGTATATATATAGTTCTTATGTGTTGTTAAATCCCATTAGATTGTTTTTCTCATCTAATAATAAAATTTTATGTAGAAGTAATTTTAAAGAAATTAAAAAAAAAAAAATGTAAACAAAAGTATACTATTGGTGCATGTTGTGTCTACCTGTAAAGGGAATAACACTTACCAATGTATTTTTTTTTATTATTATTTATATTCATGTACTGTGTATATTCTGTTGGTGGACCTTATAAATAAATAAATAAATAAATAAATAAATAAACTCGGCGAAAAATGGGGAACGGACTGTCTTAACATTAGGTTCCCTCTGCCTACCATGGTGTATGCGGGATACAGGGCGAAACTAAAAAAAATGAACGGTTAATAATATAACGGTTAAAACGTAGCATGATTTTTTTCATACTTGACGCGCCATTTTTCACACTTTTTCCCGCATAGAAGGGTAGACAGAAGGGATCTAGTGTTAAGACAGTCCGTTTCCCGCATTACGCTCTATATTCCAAACATACACAGGGAACCTAGTTTTAATTATTAGTTTGTCTACCAGAGCGGGGAAATGCAAATGATTTATATTAAATATAATCATTCCGTCGAGTGGGAGTCAAATCCACCACCATTATTTTTAAGGCCACGCCATCCGACTGCAAAATATTGTGAAATAAACCAACAAATTTTATTAAATATAGAAACAAAAATAAACGGGAAAACTTTATATTTACATATACATCGTATATTTACACCGTGTTCAGTATTTTATATCATATATGGAACAGCCATTACAAATTCAAAGCTATAATTTGAACAAGTTGAAATTGAGCTATAAAATATGCCAGGAACGGGTAAACCCCAAATTAGCCCTAAAATGGGGTAAAAACGATAAAACAAAGCGGGGAAATAGGGTAGGGGTGCTCTCGTATAATATATTATTTAATTCAGTTTATACTGAATAATATTAATGAAGGTAAATGTTGGGATTTACCACTAGCTAACAATGCTTATCTATATTATTAATGTTGTAAAACAAAAGTGTATGTTTGGTTGCACCCAACTTTCTCGGTAAGTTATTACAAATTATTTTTAAGTCGTATAGTGGAAGGATACGTTAGATCACTTTAGTAGTATATTAGACCATGCGTGTGATATTAATTATATTATGAACATTAAATTAAACATTGCGTGTAAAGATATGAATTTCCAATTTGAAATATTTATATTTAAATTATGTTCATTGTAAAGTAGGCAACGGAAAGTCCAAATCCTAGGGCACTTTTACCCAAAATATAATTACAAAGTAAAAGTCATTAATGAAATAAAGTACAGAAAATCCACTGAAAATATGAAAAAAAAATGTCCACAACAATAAAACAGCAATTTAACTGCAAAACTCATTGAATAGATAAAGAACGTTACGTGAAAAACTGGCAGCCGTTTTAAATTTCATCATCAACTAGTCCACTAGCAAAGTGTTTTAGAATTTATATTCAAAATACTAAAGTAGATTTTATCATAAAGAGGCCTTTTCTTTAAAAAAATTTACAAAAAAACCGGATCAATCCAGATCAGAGTTCGGGTAACGGCAACAAGGGCTACCAAAATGCGTAGGTCATTATGATAAGAAAACGTTTCATAGTAATTTGGATGTGGTATTTCTACAAACGATCGTTTTTATTTACATTTTATTTTATTAGGCCAAAATTGTCCCTGAAACGCTGTTAATGCTTAGATACGTTTGGCTCTTTCAGTTGAAAAACGTTAAAGCGTTCTTATCAGACGCTTTTTAAAGCTTTAGTAATGGATTTTGTAAGCCGATAATGTAACCTGCATTAGGACTATAAATCATACATGAGTTCAATTGGCATGCTGTGGGTTCGATTCCCACTTACACGAGAAAATTAAAAATGTTCATTTCCTCGCTTTTTGTAAGGTAGTAAGTAACATTCACTACTTTCCTCTACCTACCTAGCTATGTATAGGGTACGTGAATCTAAAAGAATAAAAATTAAATCATATATAGCATGAATTCTAAATCGAAGTTAATTTAAATAATAAATTGATTTTTTTTTCGAATTATGCAACTACTACATTTATTACGAGAAAGAAACAATTGGCATCAAAACAATACACAAGTCATTTAAAAAAAATTCTTAGGAAATAACACTAATCACTTTTTTACCAAAATTTCTTTTTTCGCACAGCCTCTGACTGTAAGGGTGATGGTTGTGGGTTTGATTTTCGCTTAGAAGAATGAAAAAATAATAATTTCCTTACACTGTAAGCGCCCAAAAGACAGCACAACGTTCAATAGAAAATTGGGTGGAAAGTGTAAAACGGAGTATTTTAACAGCATATGCGTGAAACAAAAAAATATATTTATACAAAAATACATGAGCATGATCATGATATATGACATAAAATTTTTACTTCAAATCGAGGATCAACGTGAACAATTAGCCGTATATATTGACTGTATGACAGTTTACGGCAACAAATCACGGTAAGTTACGAGCCGACCCCTGTCAATATAGTGTCGAAATTCGTCGAAATACGTGTCGAAATTCGCCCTAGCGAGGAAGTGACAATGACGGGATGGATGAAAAGCCTAATAATGTAAAAAAATGGTAAAATAATATTAATTTTTATTCATTTTTTAACAGTTCTATTTTAATACTACAGTAATTGAGGCGTGGCGCAAAGGTGTGCCTCTGCGCCACGACAAGTGTGTGTGTAAACGCGACTGGTTGTGAGTTCGATCCCCATTCGAGGAAATGATATATTTATATAAATTTATATTTCCATTTCTTCGTTCTGGTGTCGAGGCAATGCGCGGCGTTGAGTTCCGCCATTCAGAACGCAATGTCTCCAGAATTCGGCGGAAAGTGGGGAAAGGAGTGTCTTAACACTAGGTTCCGTCTGTATCCTGCTGTGTGCGGGATACAGCGTGAAGCTCATTTAATTTTTTGATTAAATTTTTGTTTTGCTGCAGTAACTTGGTCCTTATTTTTTTTTATTTGTTATTATTTAGTATTCTTAATATTCATTATAATATTATTATTGATATACATATTAATATATTATTCTTTTGCTGAACATTTTTTTAGTTGTTCCTTAGAAATAAGGTTATTTTAAAATACTTTAAAGTTTTTACATAATACAACACATTACATTACATTTATTAAAAACGATGTGTAAAGACAATAGCCATATATAATAAATAACAATGACAGCATGAGGCCGTCGTAGCGCAGGGGCACAAACCTACACAAGCACAAGATTATGGGTTCATTTCTCACTCGGAAAAAAAATATTTTCATATCCTCGCTCTGGTAACAGGCAGGGAATAGAAGACACAGCGTTCCTCCACTCAACACGCAATGCGTCGATAATTCGGCGGTATATAGGGAACTGAAACGTCTTAATGGGAACATAATATCACAGCACTAGATTCCCAGGTTCCCTTTGCTGATCCTATAATAAAAAGAGTTTATAGACACTAGTTATAACACAATAAATATTACTATCACGTATTATTAGTAGGTGTGACACGCTAAGACTAATCTTTGCTAGATATGACCCTCATCAACGTGACACTTGAGTTTTCAACTTCAAAATTGAATTAAAAGTTAATAATAGTACGTTTATAGCTAATATATCGATGTTGCTTGTTAAAAATTAATGATTGTTTCTAATTTGAAGGACTTCGAAGGATTTTTGTTTTGTTTATTTTTTATGAACGCACAAACGTCGCGTTTATAGCCAGAGCCACTGCGTCACCACGGCCTTAACGTTCTTAATTTCTATCATCTATTCCTAACAATATTAGGCCACATAAATTTTATAAAAATATTATATTCGATTAAGAATTCGATTCTGAATAAATTTAAAAAAGCTAAAATTTACTTTCAAGCAAATGGCTTTCTAAGGAGCTTGCAAAGCTTTTAATATTAGAAATAAGCTCTATGGGTCGGTCAGCATCCAACGCACGCACGCACTGTATTTTAATCTGAGTTTTGCGTAAATAAATAGTGATCCGAGATTTCCCACGAGGTATTTTGCCGGTGCGGAGTAACTTTTACTGAATTTATCAATATTTTGGATATTTGGGTAAGGTTCTAATAGAAGGGATGCCTAAGTAAGATTTGTTGCTCGAAGGCTGGTTTGAATTGATTTATATATAGTTTAGTATAGTTTAGATTAGGCCGTCGTGGTGCTATAGTATAAGCCTGTGACTGTAAACGCGATGGCTGTGGATTCCATCGTCACTTGGGGTTATGAATTATTATTTATTAATATTTTCAGTTCTTCGCTCTGGTTACAGAGGTAAAGTGCGGCTTTTAGTTGAACACACACCATTCCTTTAACATTAGGCTCCCTCTGCTCACCCTGTTATAAGCGGGATACATATACAAAAACCATTATATATATATATATATATATATATATATATATATATATATATATATATATATAATCGAGACTATTTCCAAAGTTCATTTTGACAAGTCTGAACAAATTGTTGAAGAAGTTTCTACTACGATCCGTCGTCGGCGAGACAAAGGGCGTTATGAATATTTACAAAATCCACCTGATTTTATATTCTTCAAAAAGTTACCATGAATATGTATTGTCACAGGATATTTAATACTAGCCGTGTACACTGGTTCCACTTAGAGCTACAGAATAATAATGTATATAGAATAATAATAACAATGTAGCTTCACGCACGCAATATTAGGTTCCCTCTGGTGACTCAGCTTGTAGCAGGGTCACCAGATGGAACCTAGTATTGGGACACTCCGTGCCCCACTTTCCGCCGCTCGAGGGCATTGCGTGTTGAGTGACGGAACTCAATGCTGCGCAATTGGCTTGTCACCAGAGCAAAGAAAACGAAAATATTAAATTCTATATTCTAAACAGAAATATATAGGGATTAATAATTTTATCCAACGCTCATTTTTTCTGTTAAAGCCTTCGTTAAGTATATATAAAAAAAATACTTTACAATGTTAGGTGAGTAAATACGAAAGGTTCAATGAGAGTTCAATTCCCAATTTATGATAAATTTATTTTCATTTTCCTCACTTTGGCAATGAGGCAAATCGTGGCGTTGAATTCGGCCACTCACTAAGCAATAAGTCCAGAATTCGACGAAAAATGGGGAACGGAAGTATCATAATGTGAACAGAGTGTCTAACTAGGTTCCAAAGTTCCCTCATCGTGCTAAAACAAAGAAGCTATTGCTTAGACGTTCTGTTCACCACGATTAAGTGGAGCTCAGCTGAGCAGGGTAACGATAATAAAATTAATTACCCCAAGGGGAACTCAAACCGATAACTATCAAATTTCGTTAACACGTCCAATAGTTTCATATTATAAAAAGCCTAGTCTTATTATCTACTACTATATTATAAAATAGTTAGTAAAGCATTAAATTTCAATTTGGTGGATTTGTCAAATTTAATTTTAACTTACATTAGAGCGATGGGAAGTACGAAATTAATATTAATATGAATTTCATCTCGGTGGTCTCGCTCCGGATTAAAGCATCACCGCTCCCGCTGCTTCTGGAGCTACGAAATATTGAATGGTTTTAAAAATAATGATGTACTAAAAGTAATTATGTGTTAACTAAGCTCTTGTTTTGATGATTATATTTTGTTGAAGCAAAATTTCTCTTTTTTTTGAAACTACATCGGTGTTTTTTTCTTAGTTTTACAAAGAAACAGCTGTAAATAGCGTTTTTACTATATAGCGTTGCGTACCTCAAATGAAAAACAGAACTCGTCATAGGATCTCTTTGTTGACGTGCAGGTCTGTCGCAAAACATTCAAATTCCACTCTAGGAAATTTACTAGTTAAAAAGGAAAGTTACTAGAGTGAGGAAATGAAAATATGAAATATTTTCATTTCCTCACTCTAGTAACAGACTTCCCTTCGCCTACCCTACTATGTGCGGGATAAAACGTGAACCTAAGAAGAAGAAAACAATAATATCATAATTTTAACATTATATACATTTTAATACGTCTCTTTATAGAAAAAATAAATAGTTAAAAAACAATATTTTAGAACTCGAGACGTATCCACTCATCGTGTCCCCGCGACGGCGTTTTTTTCGCACATCAAAGTACATTTATAATGAAGCGCAAGTCGACTTTCCACGGAGCCGCGGCAGAATCTAGCCGACACTGAAAATTAAGTGCTTCCCATTTTAGAGCGAACGTTTTAATGATTTTTCAAAGGAACCAGGTGCTGAGGGATTACTTACCGCGCTTTAAGTCTGGGAGGAGAAGGCTTTAAGTACGAAAAATATTTTTTTTATGTTTTTCTCTTCAAACCTGGAGAGAATAATAATGATACACTCCATTTGTCCCTTTGATCTTGAAAGATCTAACTGACGACTATCTTGTGAATTAAATTTAGCGGTATCGGTAAGTTACATATCTGCTTATGATATATAATAATATGATATAAAAATGTATTAATTATGAAAAATGGTAAATATAAAATGATATTTACTATTTTTCATAATTAATACATTTTTTAGGTATAGGGAACCTGGAAACAGTGTGCTAGAGACACTCCTATACCCATTAAGACACTTCCGAAATCACGCACTGCGTGTTGAGTGTCGGAGCTCAACGTCTTGCTTGCCTCATTACAGAGCGAGGAAATACAAATATGAAATGTTTCATTCCACTGTGGAAATCGAACCCCCAACTGTCGTGTTTAAAGTGGCACGGTTGTGCCCATAACTTATACAATAATTTGTAAATACTTTTAAGAATATTGAGGAGGGAGACGTTCTCTCTGTAAATGCAATTATTTTTTCACGCAATTTCTCCAATTCGGACGGACAGCGGGAAAAAGGTTGCAGCTTTTTAAAAATATTAATTATGAACCTAGAAAAATTTTTTAGCAATCCGCAATTCTGCAGTTTCATCTTCCATCTCAAGAGATACTCGAGCTATTTATTTATTTAAGCATTACACAATACAAAAATATATATTTTTAAATATTTATACAACAAAATAACCTCCATTTTTTGCCCTTTTCGCGAAACCGCATTCATTAAACGTCGCTAATGAGAACTCCAACTTGTCAAATGATCCCTCCATTTTATTGCTATAGTATGAAAGTCTCGTTAAAAATATAAATGGAAGTCACCGTACATTGGAGATTTTTTTATTTACGTTCTTACTAATAGTTGACTTGGATGAGAATGAATATTTCTTTATCACTTATTTCTTTTTACGTGTTGTTTGTAGTATTGAATTTTAAGGGTCGTTTTGTTTCTCTAACTATAGAGATATGAGATTATGAAATATTAAACTTAATGCAAAAAATAGAGTAAAATCGAATCATAGAATTGGTTCATTAGTAAAAGATTTTAAGATGGAGTTCAAAAATTAGTCTCGTTTAGTATTTTACAAAGACCAGCACACTGTTGATGGGCTATCCTTTACAATTATAAATCATATATAAAATTATCTGGATCTAAGAAATTAATAGTAGTATATGGTGATTTTAATATTAATTTACTAGAAATTACACGACTTGACGACTTAGATGATTAATGATCTAAATGATCTGAGGTCATTACTAAATTCGTCTAACATAGATCACCTATTTCTAGAGCTAACAAGACTCACTCATTGTACTACTATTTGCATTGATAATATATTTACAAACTATAGAGGTACTATGTAAAAAAATATAATGAATGTGTTAAGCTCAGATCATTGCAGACAGTTGGCTTCTTTTAATTGTGGGAAAAAATATAATTAATAACAATAAAAAATACATGTTTGTATATTGACGACAAATGGTCGTGTAAAAAAGTTTAAAAGTAATGTAGCAAAACTTAAATATCTAATTTTCAATGTTATAAAAAGTGAGATGTGGGGATTCATAAGAGTAGATAAAGGTTATGTGAACTATATAGTGAGAGAAAATATATAACCATAGTGAATCATTTATGTCATTATGTTAGAGTCTATTCTAAATTGTTTACAAATATATGTGTCATGGCAAAATCTACAATACAAAGGCAACTTCTTGATCAAAGTTAGTTAGTCTAATGTCAATTTTAAATTTAAATACAAAGTAATGATCCTTAACTTTTCCAATTTCACAACTTATTATGTTCCATGACTTCCATGTCATTTTAATTTTATTAAAAATTCTTGGGACTTATTGCAAGATTCTCTTGGCATGTTCTGTAATTTGTCCAAAGCTTTTAATTGTGTGCAGCACTCAACATTGATTATGAAGCTACTAAAGCACTACGGCGTAAAAGCACATGACTCGATCGTCTGACCTCTTATATAGCTGTCAGAGTTCAGAAGATTGACGTGAATGGCAAGAAATCTCCTGGGTAATCAGCATGGGGGCCCCATAGGGTCTATTCTGGTCCTTTCTTTCTTTGATATCCATAAATGATTTACCGTATCTAGTTGAAAACAAACATGAGATAGCATTGTGTGCTAATGACACATCATTGATTTTAAAAATGAAAAGACAACAAATCGTATAGGATGATGTAAACGGTAAAAAAACTAAATGTATAATTTTTTAGAACACCTAACACGAAAATTGTTATAGTCGATGTGCTCCTGAATGATGAACTAGTGGATCTTGTCGATTCCAAAGCATTTCTCGGTATTACCATTGACTTTAAATTACAGTGGGGACCTCATATTGATGAATTGCCAAATAGACAATATATAACAACAGACATTATTAACTGACGTGAAAATGGCTCGACTTGTTTAGCGTAAGTCTTTAACTACTTTCATGGTATTATTTCCTATGGGATTTTACTTTGAGGTATTCAATTAATATATGTCCTGCATAAGCGAGCTATTCGTGCAATCTATAATTTAGGCCCTGAAGATTCCGTAAGGCAAACGTTTAAAGAAATTAATATATTCACAGTTGCATCTCAATGCATTTTTGAAAATGTTATGTATGTTAAGAAAAACATTAATGATTTTACCATAATTGGTGATGTTCATAATATTAATACCAGAAATATGTTTAAACTTAGTGCATTTGTAAGTCGATCCCTAATTAAAGAATTATGAGACAATGTGTACGCTTTTAAAATAATATCTCAGAAAAATAAAATTATATGACTTTGACTTTAAAGAGATAGAATGTGTGTATGTCTACGTATGTAGTCTCTAATAATAACTGCCATATGGGCATAATTTAATCAAGAAAAGATTGAAATTAAAAAACATACAAAATAAATTAAAACTTAATTATAGTATTTTTTGGGTATTTTTATAAAACATAAACGCTGTAAAAAAATCTACTATGTGCGGTTACAGGAAAACGTCAACGAACTCTGAATCAGCGACACTATAAAGGACCCCCTTTGAAAATATTCTAATTGGCGAGGACTTTTCGCGGCAGGTTCAGGTTGTGAAAAATATATAATTATATTTCATTTAATTAACCAACAGACGATACAATTTTATTTACTATGTAAGTTACAAATTTATTTTGATGGATTTTTTTCAGTAAAAATGTTTATTTATTATGTTTGTTTATTAGTATGTTTTATTATAATATATCAAAAGTTCAATGTATATCGCTTTTACGGTGCAATAATGACGTATTTGCACTGAAATATTGCACGAAATTAAAGTTAATAGCTACAGTCTTTTTTCACATACATTGTTTTTAAAAATAAATTAAATTAAATTTTTGTTTTTAATTTTAAAAAATGCAAATATGTCGGTATTGCTCCAAATTGACAATTTAATATAAAACTAGTTAACAGTTAAAATATGCGTTTTTAATATACTTTTTATTTTTTAAAAAAATCTCGACAACAGAGCGAAAAAATGGAAATATAAATTTAAGTTAATAAGAAATATTAAGTGAGGTACGAACCCAAAACCAGTCGGTTTCACAGTCACACTTTGTGCCCCAGCGCCATGACTGACTTCATTTTCTTGTTAGCACGTTGTTATTGATTCCATACCGCTGCACAGGCTTTAAAACACTTACAGAACACTGTGATTACATTAGAATTAATAAACATTTATTAACTGCTTTCGGCCTATCAAGGACCAAGAAAACTATATATGAAACAGGTTGTGAGTTCGATTCATACTCGAGGAAAAGGTTTTTTTTATTTTTTTTTATTTACTCTGGTAACGATGTAAATGCGCAGCGTTAAGTTCCGCCACTCAACATGCAATGCCTTCAGAATTTGGTAGAAAGTGGAGAGCGTCTTAACACTAGGCTCCCTCTACCTATCCTACATACAAAAACTTGAAGCTGAAATAAAAATTCTCACTTCACTCAGTTAAAACCACCGTTGAGTTCAACCACAATTTTGAATTTAGGCGGACAGTAAAGAAAAGAGTGCCTAGACACTATTCTCACTCTGCTTACCATACTGTACTAAGAAAGCGTTAAGCTTTTCATAATAATTAAGATTTTGTGAAGCACTTTAATAGTAAATAATAAAAAAATCCGTTCATATTTGACACGTTGTTCTGAACGACTGAATGGGTCTTTGCCGCCGTCCTGGAGACGGTAACGAGCTGCATTCACGTCCTTTGAATATCGACTGCCATAATCATCTGCGTTAGTGTGTCTGTGCGTCTGCATTTTGTTGGGTTTGTTTTATTTTTTTTTTATAAATTATCTATGTAAGTAATACTTTTATATACTTAGTCTACTATACTTTTATATTTGAAATACTTAATCACTGACCATATCATAACCGCTCCATTTACAAGACATCGAGTATTGAGTGGCGAGACTCAACGTTGTGCTTGTTACTAGAGAGAGGAAATGAAAAAATAATTTCTCTGAGAATAGGAATCGAATCCACATTCGGGCTCAAAGTCTAAGGCTACCGCACCACAACGGCCGCATTATCTATGATTATTTTATACTTAACTTATTAAATAACTAAAAAAATACATAGAGGCTGGCCTCAAAATGTCTGTGCCGTGTACACACCCTACTTGTCTTGCTCACATCACGCTCTCATATTGGCGTGCCGCTGCATACACATTCTAGGTAAATATGACTAGCTATTAACGCTACCTTATACCTTGGGGTATATTTTTTTATAAAGTTTTTCTCATTAGTAGTATTTTTTAATGAAAGCTAGACTTTTTTAACCTCCTTCAAAAAAGGAGGTTATTAATTCGAACTAGAAGATTTATTAAGAATAAGTGGTAAGTGAGACAGAGGAAGACTTAGGTTGACTTTCGAGAACTCAATATCGATGATGCTGGAGGAAGGTCACGTAAAAAGTATGAGGATCCTCCGTAAAAGGAGATGTATCATGATGTTGAGGACAGTGGTTGAGAACAAAGAGGTATACAGGACGGTAGCGTTTGGCGATCCGTTCTCTTTGCGTGATAAACCGTAAAATTAATTTAACCAAAATAAACGAACAGAACTCAGCGTTAAATCAATACCAACACCCCATTTTGATGCATCTCACGAGACCGAAATTAAGTGGAACGCTAAAGACATTAATTCTGAAAAGTCCTTTGAAATTTAAATGGCGGCGCTTGGGTTCGAAAATGGTCATGAAGAAATATTTTAAACTGCTACTCTAACTGCCTATTAAGAGAAACTCTTGGAAACTCGTGATAATGGTACTTAAATTTTGTATTAGTGAAAAATTTAGCAAAATGAATTATTAGTATTATATATAAAGTAGTATTTTTAGCTTAACTTAAAGTGTTATCCTATGGATATGGACAGTTTGAAAAGACGTGGGTTCCTATTTTTTTTTTTAACTTCACGCTTAATCCCGAATGTACCACGGTGGGCAGATACCTGGGAACCCAGTAGACTTTGGGGACTTAGCGTGTTTAGTGGCGGAGCTCTGGTTGAGGAAATGAAAATTTTAAATATTTCAAATATTTATACGTTTTCTAGACAAGCAAAAAGAAAAAAAGTTTCTTTACCCGTCTCTTATATTTTCTTACTTTCTTTAGACTGTAAAAACTGTACAGTAGTCGGTAAAAAGCTGCTACGGAGTGTCTTGACACTAGGAAAAAAAATGTATATATATTATGGCAATTAACAATATTTTAGAAGACTTAAAATATACGATGTTAATAATTTCAAGAATAAAAAATATTTAAGCTTTCTTAAATATTTTTTTAGACTTTATATATACTTTAAAAACATTTCCATAATATTTTTCGCAATTTTGAATCACACTTAAAACAATTAACGATCACCACTTGCACTTATGATCGTATGTACCTGAATTATTTTCATTTCTCCGCTAAGAAAAAACAAAGCGCGGCGTTGAGTTATTCCACATAACCCATAATACGGGCGGAAAGTGGAGTGACACTGTATTCTCTCCATAAATATACTTGCGTCTACTATGTAAGAGAAATCATCAAAAAATTAAGTAATATTTTGCACAATAATCGAACCCATGACCTGCTCAGACCAAAAAAACATCCCCACTAAAGCACAGAGCTGTTTACTAAAGTCCCAAATACTATTGTTGCTTGCACAAACCTGTTCACAATTCACAAAAACTGGGTATAAGTACTAAATGAATGTAATTTATACGACGCGACGGGTCCCTTTAACGTGTCGTGACCGGAATTAAAGTCAAGGGACCAAATAATGGTAGGCAGTTCTCAACGTTTTTAAGGTTTTTAGGAAAGATGCGAGTTACCTTAAGTAAATGAAGTTTATTTTTTCATTTTTAACAAAAAAAAATTGGTCTTCACGCTGTTTCCCGCACAAAAGCAGGATAGGCAGAGGGAACGTTTTACTTTTCACTTACTATTTAATTATTAACAGACACCCAATGCGTTTTGTTTAATAAGTAAAGCAGATTTGTCCGTATACCAGAGAAGTCAGTGATTGAGAAGTAAGAGATTTTTTCATTTAATGTCTTAAGAGTTTCGGGCGACTACAAGTTCTATACAATATGATATCAATCGTCATCACACGGTACAAGTGCCACTCAACTCTAAAAACACAACTACAATTTACATAATATCAACTTATAAAAATTATTATAATATATATACATACATACATAAAATATAGAGTATATACATATATAGAATATAAGCTTCCATATTCAGTTAAAGCCGAGTTGGTCAAGTGCGACTAATGAATAATTCAATGGACTGAACATACACACCACTGATATGAGCAAGTGACGGTTACAACTTTATTAAGCTTATATTATATTATAATATATTATACCTTTTGGTACATTTGCTGGGAAGGCAGTTACTGAGTTTTGATAATTATAGGAAATTAGAGTTTACAATATTTACTGATTTAAAAATTTCTCTTAAATTAATAGTTACTCATAAGTAATGTAAATATAAATAATATAATCTTTAATATTTCTGTATTGAGGCCAGTCTTGGCGCAGGATCACTATGTAACTATAAAATCGACTGGTTGTGGGTTCGATCCCTACTCGAGGAATATTTATTTATATGTATACTTTCATTCCATCGCTCTGGTGTCGAGGCAAAGTGCGGCGTTCAGTTCCGCCACTCAACACGCTGCTCTTAAAAAGACATAATAAACAATATTTTTATATTCAATTACATATACACTTTAAAAATTTATCCAAAGATTCAAGGGAGTGCTTTTGACAATTTTGTTACATACTGTTATAAGTTCGTAACTGTTACCTTCAGTGAGCGTGAACTGAATTGGAAAAGATTTAAACGCTTGAAAATGACGCGAAAGCTTATTTCGTGCTTTTTATATTACATTGTGGATTTCGTATTTACAGTAAACTGTGTAAATACTATAAATACAGTTGATGATCTTAAAGGTCAGTCGTGGCGCAGTGGTAGAAAGTGTGCCTGTAAAACTGACTGGTTGTGGGTTCGATCCCCAGGCGACGAGATGAAATATTTACTTAAATTTATATTTCCACTTCTTCGCTTTGGTGTCGAGGCAAATCGCGGTGTTGAGTTCTGCCACTCAACACGCAATGCCTCTAAAATTCGACAGAAAACAGGGAACGGAGTTTATTTATACTATGTTCCCTATGCCTACCCTACTGTGTGCGGGATACAGCGTGAAGCTAATTTAATTTATTTTTTAATGATCTGATGATTCTTGAACATGAGATGTACTTCCACAGTTAATGAGATACAGCCTTGTGACAGATGGACAGTCGTACGGACGGAAAGCGGAGTCTCAATAAAAGACAAATGAACCCATTCTCTATGATTGATAAGAGTTACCTTGGGAACTTAAAATGCATTTTAGTTGTTTTCATTTGATCATAGGGACGAAATCGCAGGTAAATGGTAGTTTTTCCAAAGATAAATAGATTTTTTCCTTAAATCAAGGATCACGATTATGGTAGGTAGCGTGACAACTTCGAAACTTAAAACTAATCCAACGACAGCTTGCCTGAAAATTAATTTAAAAACTTTTCACTTTGTCCTCGGTCAGAATTAAATATTCAATAGATAATTAAATTTAATTAAATCATGAGAACCATATAACGGTCATAGTTATCATAGATTGAAAATTAAATGTTTCTACATCAATTTAATCTTTGTATTGGCCCTATTTTTATAGGTCTTTTTATATATTGTGTAAGTCAACATAAAAATATAGATTAATTCTTTTTTGAAAAATATCTAACCCACAAAAGACGTTTTCTAGTTCGACTCAAAAGAATTGTTAATTTTAGCTACTCGCGGCATCATTCGCATAATACAGTGGATAGAGGGAACCTGGGAACTTAAACACTCCGTTCTTATACTAAGACACTATAGTTTCCCCACAACTCTACGCTGCGCGTAGCCTTTTTACCAGAGCGAAATAAATAATGAAAATACTAAATATTATTAATCCTCCCTAGTGAGAATCAAACCCACAACCAACGCGCTTACAGTAGCTTGTGTTACACCACGACGGCCTCAAGAAAAACTTTATCCACTTCGCTAATACCTTGACCGACTTCTTTGTGGTATCATTAGGAAACTCTAATCCGTACTTTAATATCTCAAATATTCGCCGTTTCATGGTAAGAAATAGGAAACAACCTTAAGGTAGGAAAATTTGTAATTACACTATTTTCCTAAAATATTTTGAACTCTTTTGTGATTTGTTTTCACATAAAAAGTAAATGGCACAATTTTTTTATTAATAATTTTCAGGCAAAAATATTGAACAGAGTCTTAACACTAGGTTCCCTCTGCCTACCCTACCCTACCCTACGGAATGCAGTGTGACGCAAAAAAAATCGGCTTTTAAATCATTAACTGTCACTTTCAGGTCTTTTCAGCTAGGAACCTAGCGCTAAAACTGTTTCCCACTTTCCACCGAATTTTGGGGATAAAGCTTGTTGAGAGGCGGAACTCAACACCGCGCTTTGCCTCTACACCAGGACTAAGGAATAGAAATCTAAATTGAAATAAATATTTTATATTCTCGGGTAGCGATCACCTTCAACCAGTCGCATTTACAATCACAGTTTGTGCCCCTGCGCCACGACTGACCTCACCAAGTAATATCTTGCACTTTGGGTTTTTTTATCCTAATAAAATATTTGATTTTTGTGATTTTTAAACATTTTAAACTAAGACATTTAATTGAGTTCCCCCACTCAAAACGCAATGTCTCGAAAATTAGACGGTTGGTTGCGAACCAAGTTTCTAAAAATACCGAGTTCCGTCTGCCTTACCCAACGCTTAGCGAGAAAAAGCGTAAAGCCACTTTCGTTTATTCCTTCACATAAAATAACACCCAATTTTTACTTCGCCCAAAAACCTATACTACCTAAAATTCGTCTAAAATCGTTTTTAAATTCCATCAAAAATGTCATCCAATTTTGCACTGTAAAAGTCCCTGTGCTTGAATTAGTAACGTCGCCAATTTAACTTGAGAATTACATCGCGCCGCCAACCCAAGGGACTTGTTGGTAAAAGCTACTAAAGTCTATTTTTTTTAAATATTTTATAGATATTTATTTTATCAAAATGTATATAGTATCTATATATATAGTGCAGTTTATGATCTTTTTTCACTTTGTTTCACGCTATATCCCGCTTGTAGCAGGGTAGACAGAGGGAGACTAGTGTAAAGACAATCCGGTCCTCTCTTTCCACCGAATTCTAGAGGTATTGCCTGTTGACTGGCGAAACTCAACGCCGCGGTTTGCCTCGAGCAAATGAAAAGTTAAAATGTTTTATTTCCTCTCGTGAGATTTACGTTACAACAGCGGTAGTTAATGTTTTCAGCAAAAAATGTATCAAAATTACGACGTGACTTCTTAAGAACGTATCGCTTAGTGGTCAGAGAATTAGAACAGTTTTCGAACAGTTTTCAGAAGGTCAAATCACGCTTCGTTCGAAATTTCATGTTTTCTGAGACATTACTAAAGTTTTAAAATAATATAAAAGATTTAAAAATAATATAAAAAAAAGAAATTATAATATATATGTATGTATACTTAGTTTCAGATTTTCAGAACTGAGTTTCAGAATGAATAACTAAAATCAGATTAGTATTATTATTGTTTCTTACATCAGTTTTGTTCTTAATCAAATTAAATATGATTATTTTATACAGATATCAAACGGAAATAAAGGCAATTAAGTCAATGAAACACACGCCGTTACCCATTTTCTGAGAAATCTCAAGACATTGCGTAGTGCGGGGCCGTAACACAATACCGCACCTCGTAACCAGGCAACATTATCATTCTCAGAAAGAATTTGCGGAGTTAATTTCCGCCACTCAACACACAATGCCTCCAGAACTCGGCGGAAAATGGGGAACAGAGTGTCTTAACACTATGTTCTATCTACTCTGCTGTGTGCGGGATACATTGTGAAGCTGAAGAAAGGAAATCGAAACTATCACTATAGAACATAGTGAACCGCCACTGCGCCAAAGCCTCTAATAATATAATTATTTACAATTTCCATATATAAAACTAAACGATTTACTTGAAACGCAGCGTATAAAAGTCAGCTAAGGAACGAATCAACTTTTAAAGAGCTCACTCTCATATATCCCGGATTAAAGTGTTCAAGGCGTTGGGTTCAAATAAAACAAAGTCTAAACTCAACTCTTTCTTGAACTAAAGATAATACTAGTGTTAACAAGACTTAGAGAGATGCCTTTTTGTCTTTTTTGCGAGACGTTCGTAAATTGTAATGAAAATAGACTGAAAATTGTATAATATTCTTTATTATACTTTTTAAGCTTCACGCTCTATCTCGCATATATTAGTGTATGCAGAGAGTGGGTAACCTAGTGTTCAAAAACTCTGCTCTCCATTTATTAAAAGCGAAAGATAATGTTGTACAATAATGAAACAATATATATGCAAGTCGTAGCGCAGGGGCACAAAGTGTGACTTTAAAATCGACTAGTTAGGGGTTCGATCCCCACTCGAGGACATGAAATATTTACTAACATTTATGTTTTCATTACTTTGTCCTGGTGTTGAAGCAAAGCGCGCCGTTGAATTCCGTCACTCAACACACAATGTCTCCAGAATTTGGCAGAAAATGGAGATGGGTGTGTTTTAACACTAGGTTCCCGCTGCCTACCCCGCTGTGTGCGGGATACAGTGTGAAGTTGATTTATTTTATTTTAATTGATATATGACCTTTACTGCTTGCGATACATCAGTAAAGTGAAAATTATGAAGATGCAACATCTGGTGTAATTGAAATGATATAGTTTTATTATTAGATTTTTTTACTGACTCTACTTTTAGAGACACTCACACAAATGTAAAGCTTAGCTTATTCCTCGCGAACCATCCATCTCCTCAACCATCTCATCAACCTCTATCTTTATAAGGAAGTATCTTGGAACTGGTGGAATATTTACAAGACCGCAACTTAGATAAAGCGCAGCATTTAAACTTGTTTAAGTTATCAAGATTGCTGTCTACTTCAGCGAGATTCTTGATGATATGCATTTGTCTTATTTAATATATTTTATATAGCGTTTTTGAAGACAGCGTCTGACTGCAAATGTGATGGTTGTGGGTTCGGTTCCCATTCGGAATTGTTATTATCTTTTATTTATTTTCATATTATATATCGCTCTGGTGGACGAAGGCAACGCAATTTCCCTATGTCTTAAAAATAGGAAAAAGTGGGAAACGTAGAGTTCTAATACTATATACATTCCTTTAGCCTTAAATATTTAGAAATGGAGCAATTCAGTAACAGTCTCCCTAAATTATGAAACATAAGAAAATATTTAAAATATACCTACATATATTTTATTTGAAAAACGAACAATCATATTTATAAAATCTCTCCCTTTACGGGCTGACAATGAACAGCCAAACTAACGCATCGTAGAACGCTGAAATTTGTTTGTCAGGAAGTACAAAAAAATATTTTGTCTAAATTCGTACGGGAACAAGAAATACTGGATAGTATGTAACGAAGTTGCGAACAGCTAGTTATTGGTAGTCATCGAACTAAAAAGCCAACTTTATTGAGTAGAATAACTGACTCCTATTGGCTTTTTAGGCTCTCTCTATTCTAATCTATTAAGTAGAATGATTCACTCTGTCTCACTTAATTCAAATTCGGCAAAGCTTCCTGTAAATTCTATTCGGGTGTAAACACTTTGTCTATGGGCCCAGCACTTTGATATTTTATCTTTGAAATGACACTCGTTTTGAAATTCAAATCCGTTCATTTGTTATGCGAACCGCAGGCTTTTAACATGGCGCAAAGGACGGTTTTAAATAGTTCCCTGTACGTAGCTGGACGTCACTACTATTGGCAGATGACTGAATGTTTCAAAGATACATAACAAGATATTATAATTTTAGCTGATGAAGGAAAACTTACATAATTTTACAATACTTTTTCTCAAGATATTTTTCAAAAACAAATTTTAAATGCTGGACTTGGCTTAGCCTTGATGTCAGGTCTATAATATTTATATATTATATATTACTGATATTGTTGACGTTAATAACCATGTATGTGCTGGAAGTTGACCACTTCCAGCCCTTACATGGTACGAACAGTAGGAGCCATTTTATTCATTAATTTCAATAGGACACGTATACCTTGCCATGGATGAGCAATAAGTTGAGCAAGGAAGAAAGGGTAGGCGAGTAAGTGTTACAACAAATGCAAGAGCAGCAGGTAGAGATAACAAATATATGAATCAATTCGTCATAGATCTGTGTACCTTAGAAAAATAGCCAGGCTTTACCAGCAGGAAATATAAATATATCAAATAAATAATCACGGAGTGAGCGTGGAAGCCAATTATTGCTTACTGTACTGTCACACGTTTCCGGATGAGAATGCTTCAGAAAATTAACTTTTTTGTAAAAGAAAACTTGGGTTGCCATGATATTGAAAGAATTCTGATTGACAATGTAAGGTAATATTGGTAAAAATATATTAAAATATAGTCAGTAAAGGTAACTCGCACAGTAGGCGCTTTACTTTGTCTATAACTTAAGATACAGCTACTACAACAGTATCAAATGTTCAGACGAAACTAAGAGCCTGTATATGCGCAATACAAAGCTTCAAAAGTTGGAAGTTTCATTCTCATATAGGAAGCTATATAGGAAATTATATAAAGGAAACTAGTATAATATAATTTGAGAACAAATAATTTAAAAACCAATATCATATTTTATTTAAAGGATTCAATACATTCCTTTTTTTCTTATTCCAAATCCGCTTTTATTATTATTTTTATACTCTTTTCTTATATGATAGTACTGTAACGATCCAATCATTACCGTTACAATAGTTGTCCATTATCCTAAAAAATAATCAAATATAATACAAAGATATATAATATGAGTATATTATTCTGTTAAGCAATATAAAAATACAATATAAAACGCAATGGTTTGCAAGAAAGGTTCAAATCCCACTACGTTAAAAAAAATCTAAATTTTCTAAACAAACATACTTTTTCATGAGTGTAGAATAACATATATATACTAGATACATATATATACACTTCCATACATATTATATACAGGTGTTCTGGTTTGTGCGGGCGCTAACGTGCGACACCGCCTCTAATGACTATCGGATGTCCGGATCAACGCTAATGGCGCTGCAGTGATGTATTTGACAATACAACCCATACAAAATTGTATATAAAGCATTTAATATATTTTTAGAATGAAAAGGAAAATTCCGTTTTTCACTCCGCCGAATAATGGAGGCATTGCATGTGGAGTGGCGGAACACAACGCCGCGCTTCGCCTCGACACCAGAGCGAAAAAATATTAAATATTTCATATCCTCGGGTTGGTAGTGTGATAAGCGTCACCAGAGCGATTAATTAAAAATACAATTAATCGCTCTGGTGACGAAACAAAGCGCGGCGTTGTGTTCCGCCACTCCACATGCAATGCCTCCCTTTTACAAATATTACTTGTTGAGTGGCGGAACTCAACATCGCGATATATCTTATCAGTGCAAAGATGTGAAAATAATTGAATCATTAATTGAGTAAGAATCGCACCCGCAACCACAACGCTTGCAGAGGCTGCACCATGAGGCCTCATACTATTTAAGAGAAAATAAAAGTAAAAAATAACCTAAAACGAATATTTTTAAAGATATACATAATAAATATCTTGGTGTCAGCAGCGTGATAAAAGCGGATGTCCGGTTCAGGACGTCGCCATGAATTTTGATTCACTGTTAAATAAAAATCAATTTCGGCAAACTTGAGCAAAATTAAAACAAAATAAACGAATATATTAAAAAAATTATAACAATTGAAAGTTACTTTGAAGGTTAAATGATTACATGGAAGTATTGTGGGAGTTCAGGTCCATTTTTAGAGTTTCGTAACTTTTAAGAAAAAAAGGAACCTTTATAAGAATCACTTTCTTGTCCGTCTGTCTGTCTATCTGTCAAAAGCCTTTATATCTCAGGAACGCGAGGAACGCTCAGGATATATCGAGTTGAAATTCAAATGATATACTCGCGAACAAAGTGATCATCTACGGCCCCATGATTACTTGATAAAAAAATATTTTTACATTTACTTAAAAAAAGATATAGTCGTTAATTTGTAAATTACAAAAAATTTTTTTAACAAAATCAGCTTCACGCTAAATTTGTTTAATAAAAATCAGCTTCACGCTGTATCCCGCACACAGCTGGGTAAACAGAGGGAACCTAGTGTTAAGACACTCCGTTCCTCACTTTCTGCCGAATTCTGGAGGCATTGCGTGTCGATTGGCGTGATATTGAGTTATTTGTCTATTGGTCGCGCACATACATACTTAATATAATTTAAGACTTATTTAATTTTCTCATGGATGGTGGGAAACACTAGCTTTCAAATAAAAAAAAACATCACAATCAGTTCACACAGTCAAAAGTTCTGAAGTAACAAACACAAAAAAAAAACGAGTCGAACCTCCTTTCACAGAAGTTTGTTAATAAGGTACTCCCCACAAAATTAAGTTGAGTTGAGTTGTCAACTTTTATGAGTTGGCAGTTCGCGTTGAGAAATCACGTACAGAACCCACAGTGGACGAGTACAGCCCGTGTTGGGCCGGATTTATTAAATATTCGGTTGTAATTGGGAGCCGCTACTGATATTACAGAACCTTGTTCATACGACTTCGCCCACATCTGAATTACCCAGTGCTACGCCTCTGATATTAAATATTATGTTTATAGTAATATAATAAAGCGGAAGAGTTTGTTTGTTTGTTTAAACGCTAAGATCTCTGGAACTACTGGTTGGATTTACATTTTTTTTCTTTTATATGAAAGCTAAATAAAGAAATAACCATAATAATGAACATCATGAAATTGCTTTATACATAGCGCGTGCGCTGCAAAAATAGTTGAATATATGTAAATATTTTATTGATTGTACTACAAAAACAAATTTTATTAGTTCTAAAATAAAGTCCGTGACATCCTATATCTGTCTTTTATAAAAAAGACACAATAAGGTATTTTGTGAGAACAAATTATGGAAAATTCCAAGGTTTAGGAACAAATTTATTGAAAATTCCAAGATATTGGAACTTACGAGCGAGAGTTATTCCATAATTATGGAAATTGTATGAAAATAATCTTTGCCTTTTATAGCATTTAATTTGGACGTATACTTTTCGACAAAATCTAAAATTAAAATAATTCAACGCTTTGTTTACGCCCGCAAGCCTAGGCTAGAGTACCGTGGGGGCGCCATTGCCGCTGATGGCATCCTCGCATGCAGCTACGTAGTAGATACTTTCTCAATTTTATGTGCTACACTTTCTTATTTTTCATCGCTGAATATATAAATTATGTTAAAAGAATTATAGATGGTATGCGGGCGAAGCCGCGAATGGGCAGCTAGTATTATAATATACACCAATATATATATAAGCATTTCATCAATTTCAAAATAGACACCGCGTCATTTGGCAACAATGAATATTCTTTAGGAAAATTTAATAAAATGTATGATCATTTATCACGGCAGGCACCAGGCAGGATAGAATAGGACATCTTCTTGCTGATGGAGATAGCTCCTCGTCTCGTAATTAATCACCTCGTTAAATTAGCTAAACGAATGCTCTAGGCGGTAAGCTGTAAAAGTCGATTTTTGATGGAAATTAATATTATAATGGGTTCTTTTTTCTGCGGATGATTCTTTCAAAATATGGGTTATGGTGAAGATTATTGGTGTTAATTACACACTCACGTAAAGTGTTTTCTTTTCAAGGGTTCCAAACTTCAAAACAAAAATTAAATTCTTTGTAGGACTGTAATGTCATTTTGTCTGTCTGTCTGATTATTTGTCTATCTGTCTGAATGAATGAAAAGAATGAAAACAACTTTGTTTTTGCGTCAATAGTGAAACTTGAAACTGCTACAAGGTACAGCTTGACTATTTTACTAAGCTAAAAGGAAGGTAACGCAAATTAGATTTTAGCACAAAAAACAATCGATTAAGTAAGTGCAAGTCAGACTTTTGATTTAAGCATATATGCACTCATTTTATATAAATATATTTTTTTTTCTACGAAATAACAAAAAAACAACCTTTTCGGATATTTTTCCGCTCCTTGTTTTTTTGTTCTCACTACGGGAAAAAATCATAACTGTAGATCCACAGTTATTATAACTTCATACAAACTACAGTGCATACATACATGCTTAAATGCTCGTAACTTTTGAATGCGATGATTTCGAAGCTTGTTTTTAACCGTAAACTTGAATATTTCATCTTAATTTAGCTTAATATTATTCGACCTCCAGGGCTTCAGGTGATCTCAAGATAATTGATCTGGAGAGACAGACAAGCGAACAGGCGAACAAAGTGATCATACAAGGGTTTCGTTCTTTCCTTTTGAGGTACGTACCTTAAAAAGATAATTCATAAAAATTATTAATATTATAGGATTTTCTAACGACAAATATACCGAATATTTTCGTCGCTTAATATCGTATATAAACGTAAAGTCAACGAAGTCTTATGAATTTATATAAACACAACGTCGTAGGTAATGCGAACAAATGTGGTTGGTTATAAAAATAAAGGGTGAATGTTCTACTTCCTTTCTTTTTACATTACAAGGCTAATAAGAAGCATATTAAATTTCAACTTTTTTATTCAGAGATGAATGAAGAAGAAAGCAGTACTAATTATCATTTGTATTTTAAAACCAGGTCAAAATACGTAAGTCGCTGTACAGTCAATGCTGTACTAAAGTTAATGTTAATTTTGAGTACTTTTACTTGCAATGGGACTGTCTTGAAACTCGACTTCTGGGTTACCCCAGTAAGAATGGAACCAACAACCGAACGAGTTATTTTCATTTCGTTCCTCTGATAACAAGACATAACATGGCGTTAGGTTCCCCACTTAGCACGCAACGTCTCGAGCTGATAGTAGGGAACGAAGTGTCTTGTGTCACTACATACCCTCCGCCCGCCCATCTTTCTAAATATAGTTGACAACGTAAAACTATAAAAATAAATAAATAGAAAATTCAATTTCAACAACAACAAATTATTGCAACCTAAAAACAAAAAAACGAATACCTTATAAAATGATAAAAGAGACAAAGAAAAAAAATCTGTAACAGAAACTAGGTTTAGTAACACATGATAGAATTACACGGGCGCTGAATAATTAAATCATATAACGTTGTTAAATCCTAATGCGCTTTGGACGGATTCACTTTGAGGGGAAAAGTTTGTGAATTAATACAAGTGTTCGTGTAGTCTCTATGGTGGAAAATGATTTTTTTTTAGAAAGATCACTTGGTTCTTTGATGGTTTGAGGCCAGTCGTGGTGTAGGAGCACAAGTTGTGACTGTAAATGTTGAGGTTGTGCATTCGATTCTATCACACGAGAAAATTTTTTTCAATTTATTTCCTTTTTCTGGCAACGAGGCAATGTTCCATAGTGATTTCTAGAGAATTCAATAGTGAATTCTAGAGAAGGTCTCTAGAATTCGGCGAAAAGTGTGTTAAGTGGTTTAGTGGCAAAGAAGTCTTTTTACACTAGGTTCCCAGGTCTCATCTGTCTACAATTCTACGTCCATAATAAAATATGAAACTAACAAAAACGTTGAAAAAAATGATATCCTCGAATATCTTTTATATTGTACTGGTATAGAATTAACAACAAAATAGTTTTAATAAAGTATAAACATAAATTTATTCATAAACAAAATTGTTTGGATTTTGAACTACGGCTGCGCCCTACTGGCAAATAACTGCTCACAACAAAAAAAGCTATTCGGACTAGTAGTTCCTGAGATTAGCGTTCAACTAAATAAATTCTACAGACTATATTATATTATATTAGTACAAATAGCCTAGATTACATAGAAAATAAAAAAAATATCCGTTTCAACATTTCTTGCCTATTTCTATCTCGCTATCTATTTGATGAAAACCGACTACCATCGGTCCCCATACATTCAAAACACACCTCACAAGTGGTCCTCAATCTTTCTTTCCTGTAATCATTTTAAAAGTCATTATTTAGGGTTGTTATTTATTTTCGCATTGTTCCAACTGCCGTATAATCATCGTAGAACGTGGAACGGTGCGACAGTTACGTAGAGAAATGGCTTGAGGACGTAGGGGGACGTTATGACATATTACGCGAGTAATGCTTTAAAAGAATGATGAATGAGGCCTGCTTTGGAATCACGACATCATAAAAGGTGGCTATTTGTAGAAAAATATAGTTACATTTGTAAATTCGGTGAGTTAGATTGTTTTAAATTTTATTTTATTTATTATTAAAAAATCGGTTAAGAGCGAATCGGAATTGCCAACGCCAACGCTTCTATACGAATTTCAGGATTGCAGGTCAATGATAAATACAAATAAGAAAAAGGGCCTTCAACTAGAAAATAAATAAAACTTTGTGTAGGACAACTCTGTAGAAAGTTGAAAAGAAAATTGAACCCACGACTATCGAGCTTACAGTCAGATATTGTAATACCACGAAGGCCTCAATTATTAATGTCGAATGCTAAGTTTATATTATAACATTCTTTTTTATTTACCTTATTCTCTCACTTTTCAATTTTCCTTTTTTAATTGAAAATTTTATATAAATGTGACAATACTGCGTACTCCACTTCCCGTCCAATTTTCACGATATTGCGTGAGAAAATGAAAACAGTTCATTCTCCCAACTTGAAACCAACACCCGTCGCGTTTACAGTCTCACATAACACATGAATTGAACACCATGCTTTATGTATTAGAGCGAGGAAATAAAACTGATGAATTCCCCCGAATTATAATCGAACCCACCACCCTCGCGTTACAGTCTAACATAAATCATACAATATAATACATAGATTCAGTCAATTACAACCAAGTCGTCGCTACTATAAAACCGATTGCTTACATTTATTCACCCGAGTGAACTACCTGCTGGCGGAGTGTCAGCGGCGTCGGTGCTGGTCGTCGGTATCAATCAAAGGAAATTAGGTCCCAACCGCGTTCACCGCACAGAGTTGAGTGAACATGTGTTCTAGAGTTACTCATTTGTTCAGTGCTCGCTTTGTATATCTATATAGGTATTTATTTCTGGTATGAAATTGACTTTAGAGTAGGTGGTTGTGGGTTCGTTAATTTTTTTTTTTAGTTTTATATTGTGTTTTTGTATGGTATGTTCGTTGAAATAACTGTTTCTTAATATAGTTTTTACTCGTAGCTTTGAAAAGTTCATTTATTTGATTAATTTATAGTTACTATAAAATTGTTTTTTTTAATAATTCCAACACTTTTGAATAGATTCCGAGTTGCTTGAAGAGCTATTACATTTTTTTTTTTTTTCAATTGATAAATATTTTTAAAATACTTATAAACGTAGTAGGTACACAGAAGATATTAAATTTTAATGACAATATTTTTAACACAAGCATCCTTTGAAAACGAATCGAACTAACAAAGGCGAAGGGAACCTAATTTTATGGTACTCCGTTTCCCAATGAATATCGGAACTCAACACTTTGTTACCAGAGTGAGAAAATATTCATAAGTAACAATTCAGTTCTCCGAGTGGGCATCGAACACACAACCTTCGCGTCTCACACTGTTATGCCACTCTACTACGACGGGCCCAAACATATTAAATTGGTTCGAATAAACAATGAAAAAAACTGAACATATTAAAAATTCCTTCATATTATCAACGTATTGCAGATATTAAAAGGAATCATTCAACGTTTCAAACATTGTTCGATCTGTATACGAAAATAAATGAAACGGCCGATATATCTCTTTAATACCTTTGGTGTGGTGTAAAAAAGAGAAATTGGCGTATTTTTTTTCGTTACGGCAATAAAAAAATATATTAGATATTGTTTTTTTTTTTTACTTCGTACAAATATCATGTTTTGTGGCCGTTGTGGTGTAGAGTCTGACTGTTAGCGCGACGGTTTTGAGTTCAGGAGAATAATTTTTATTTCCTCACTCTCGACAAGAGTGGTGTGAGTCTCGCAGCTCACTCATTTCTCGAAAATTGAACGGAAAGTGGGAAACGGAGTGTCTTAACACTAGGCGAACTTTGCTTATCCTTCGATGTGCGGGACGTGAACCTAAAAAAAAAATACTCATACAATACAGACGATTTATTTTCGTGTGATAAATTATTCTTTACGTAGGCTATGCATTTGTTACTCCATGCTGCGTGATTTTTTTCTTTTAGCTTTAGGCTGTACTCGTATGTAGAGTAGAGTAGGCAGATGGAACCTAGTATTAAGCCACTCCGCTCCCAAATTTTCGATGAATTATGGAGGCATTGTGAAAATATTAAATATTTCATTTCCTCGAGTGGGAATCGAACCCACAACCTGTCGGGATTACACTCATATCCTTGTGCATCTGCGAATCGACTATAAGGCCAGCCTTACATTTAAAAATTAAAAAGAAACGGAATTCGCGATGTATCGTGAAGCAGATTTAAGACAAAGTAAGTATGTACTAAGATACATTAATTTTTAATATAAATCAATAAAAAAATTATAATACACAACGCTTAAGTAAGGTCTCTTCTAAGGCTGTGATGTATAAAACCTTTGCTATCTCGATTATTTCTAAAATCAGTCACGCGAGTAAAAAGTTATAGATGGCGAGCGACGTCGTGGTGACGTCACTTCCTTTACTCAAAACATCATTAATATTGTTCAAGAGCAATGCCAAGAACCTTGCGCCAAGATACGCTCAACATGTGTTTAATTGAATTTTAAAGATTTATTATTATGGAGGCCGTAGTGCACCACTACAGCGGAACAGCTTCTGGCTGTAAAACGCTACGGTTTTGGATTCAATTCCCACTCAGAGATATAATTATATTTCACTTATTATCATTTCCACGCTCTGATCGGCGGAGCGCGGCGTTGAACTCCACAATTCAACACACGAGGGTCTTAGCTCTTTGCAATAGTTTCCCTCTATTTACAATGTTTTGCACGTAAAAGCGTGAAGCTAAGATAGGTTTGAAGTTCAATTTTTTACTCAGAGGAATTGTTATTATAACATTGTATATCACTCGTTTAATTGCAGAGTAAAAAAGAAAATCGAGAAGAGAATAGAAGAAAGATTCATTTTTTGATTTTGTTTAAAGAAAAACTCTATGGAAACAAACAGTTTATACACAAACATTCACAACTAGTATAGAAATAATATCTAATTTCATCTTAAATAAATAAATATATATATATATATATATATTATTTTTAGTAATTTTAGAATCTTTCAGTGGCTCAACCGTTGTTAAATGTGATATAAACACTGCTTCAGTCCCTAGATCTCTTGATAAAATTTAAAGCGCAATACATTTTGTCATTACACGCATTGCATGTTAAGTGATAGAACTCAACGCCGTATTTTGTCTTGTCACCAAAAATGAAAATATTCCATCCATAAGCAGAGAGTGGAGAAAGTAGTATCTTAACAACAGTTTCTGTACCCTAATATAAACGGAATATATGTAAAGTTAAAAATATATTTGAGAGATTCTGTAAATAGAACAGTTTTTTGCAGTAGAATTGATGTAAACAATAGCACAATGGATGAGACCAAGAGCAATAATTGGTTCGGAAGCCTCAAGCCTTGCGGGGTCTCAAGCCCTCTTAGCTAATAAAGCTTACCGCCTGCACTTTTAAACTGGGTGTTTTTACACCTAACGATACTATTACGATACGATATTATCCAGTTTGCCGTGAGAGTGTGAGAATGGAGTATCTTAACTCCATTGAAATCACGTGTTTCGGATCCAGTTAGGTGGAGAGAATTCCGCTGTATTTTAGTGGCTATTATCTGGTACCTTCCCCGGTGAGCCCTACAGTACCGTTCGTGCGTACAACATATTTGCGCTGCGCACAAGCGGTCTGCGTGAACTGAATTTCACACCATAAAAAAAGTAAATGTGGAACTCAATCCATACCATCTAAAACTTTTCATTTCCATCTAAAAAAATATTTTCAATGTACATGTTAATTTGAATAGCTTAATCAGTATCAATATACTTTATTGCAAAATAAAATCTAAATTTGCTTATATTAATTTATTTTAAAATGACATTAGATTAGAAACCAAATTTTTATGGTGGATGTCATACAAGCGTAATATAACAAACATATACGAGTATAAGTATAAAATAGGTATATAGATAGCTTTCTGCATTTTCATTAATCGAAAATTAAAGAAATACTTATTTATATTAATTAATATATTTATTCCTCTCAGAATTACTGACATCTGCATTCATCATAAGATTTTTGTAGGTAGGCAGAGGGAACCTGGAAATGGTGTTAGTGGTTGTCGACCGTTTCCATTAAACGATACTTCCGTTCCCCATTTTCAACCAAATTGAGTGACGAGTGGCGGAACTCAATGCCGCACTTTGCCTCGTTACTAAAGCGATGAAATGAAAATATTTAATATTTCTTTTATTTCTTCGAGTTGGCATCGAACCCACAACCTCCCCATAAGATTCAGTAAAACTTTATTTTCTGTCCTTATTTTTTTTTCCGAGTCGTATTCGTATCGTCGACTTGTCGTGACATTAAAACTAAAACTAAATACCTTTTCTCTCATATTTTTTGTAGGCAAGAGTAACAGATCGTTAAGCGCATTGATACTTACCTACTGGAGAACCATCTTGTTCATTAAGAGTATTTGGAGTCGCACATTTTTGATGATTGGTTGGGCTGATAAATTTTTTTTTGCTTAAATATAATAAATTTTTGCTTAGAGAAATGAATCACATCATTGTCCTGATGGCGCAGTGGTACTGCGTCTGCCTGTTAAAACAATAGTTGTGGGTTCGATCCCACAGCAGGGAATGGATTATTTTCATTTTCTCTCCCTAATAAGAAGACAATGCTTAGTGTTGAGGTATTGTTCAACACGCAATGTCTAGAAAATTGAAACGGAGTGTGTTCACACTAGATGCACCCTGCCTACCCTGCTACACGAGGCATATACTACAAAAGTTAGCTTCACGCTGTATTCCGCACACAGCAGAGTGGGCCGAGTGAACATAGTGTTAAGACTCTCCGTTCCCCACTTTCCGCCGAGTTATGGAGGCATTGCGTGTTGAGTGGCGGAATTCAAAGCCGCGCTTTGCCTCGACATCAGAGCGAAGAAAATAAAAATATAAAAGTAAGTAAATATTTTGGATTAAACCATCGATTTTCACATTCTGTGCCACTGCGCCACGACTAGCCTCAACTGGCGGCATAAAGTGTAGATTTTGCATGTTAGGCGTAACCCAGCGCCGCATTTTCACCAGACTGAGTAAACAAAAATACTATGAAGAATATATTTCTAATATAAAATTCAATTTATGGAATTTCTAGACGGTCTAAATTTTGCTTTTAGCAAACATAATCAAATGAAGCTATTAACTTTCGTAAAGTAAATGCTTTTTGAGGGTGAAGGAAAGTTTGGCGTTAAATATAATTACGAAGTCAATGATGTCTCTGATCACTTTATAGAAAGTATTTCTTTTATAGAAGGGATCGATTTTATATAGGTCGACTTTTGACTATGTAATAAATGTAAGAAACTGAATTCGACCCACTAGTTATGAAACTTTACAATTACGCGTAGCCTAGGTAACAATACAAAAAAATGGTATCATTGCTGATCTGATGATGGAGCCAGGACTTGAATAGAAGAACAAGCCAGGACTCTCATTGGTTACTTAGCTAAGAAACTTTACGCCTTTTCACGCGTAGTATGGTATAGCTTAAGATTTTTGTTTCTTATTCATCAATAAATAATTTTATAGAATGTCCTTTTTATATTAAAAAAATAAACCTTTGCTTAAAATAAATAGTGAATACATAAATAACGTAAATAGAATCACGACATCACGCGAATGCACGGCTACCGACCCGCAACGTGTTACAGTTGACCTAACACGTGATTTAGAGTTTATCCTAACTTTACAGTTATACCTCTTTAATAGAATTTATTTGGCGCTGTTGCGGCACATCGGATGCGGTGGTTGTTAGTTCGATTCTCATTTGATTTTAATATCTTATGATTATTAATCGAATTACGTATTTTCTTATTAACTAATTAGAAAGGCAAATTAAAAAATTAAATCAGCTTCACGCTTCGGAGAGTCCTTGTATCTAAAGTTCGTTCTGGAACTTTCACACTTTCCGTCGAAATCTGGAGGTTGTCGCGACTAGCCTTGATACTAGACAGAAGAAATGGAGATATAAATTTTAATAAATATTTCATTTCTTCGAATGCAAATCGATCCTAGAATCAGTCGCGTTTACGTTTAAGTCATACTTTGTGCTTCTGCGCCACCACTGACCTTGCGTCGTTTATATTAGATATTTCATGAAAGGCACAAACATCTTACAATAATACTATCTAACCAAGTAAGTCATACGCTAGTTAGTAAGTTTATCAGATTTCTAGCCTAATATAACCAAAAAAATAAAAAAAAAAAATATAAAAATAAAAAAATCATCGGTACCGGTAGAGTAATAGGAGTGAGAGGAAAAAAACCTAATGTAGCCATTCCACAGTACTTAGACCTACCCATACCTACCTATGCACCACTAATACAACGTTTATTTAAACCAACCACTATTGAAACTAAGTCATTCATTATTAATATATTATAATGTAACAAGTACGTTCTTGTTCTATCTGTTCAGAGAACGGTAAAGTTAAATCGCTCGGCATCCGCGAGTTTCCGAAGGCTTAATTCCGTTTGGTCGAACTTCAGTCTAAGTTACTGCGTACGCTGCACCGCCTCCACCTGCGTTTTGAACAATGCGGTATTGCAATATATGTATTAGTATACTGGATTTAGTATATCAGTAAATTATTAGAGTTTCAAATTTAATTTATTATTTTTTGCACTAAATACATACAAAAAAAAGAACTAAAAATTTACTTGCAACTGACTGGACTGGATTTACATATCTCCAGAAGAGATCTTTTTCAATTAAACTGTGGGATTGGTAAAATAGCACGGGAAAAGAACAAAGCAGTTATTAGTAAGAAAATAATAAAATTGAGCCGTTGGACTCTTTAGAGTCGCACGGTTGCGGCGGTTGTGGGTTCGATTACCACTTGGATATTTTCGTTTCCTCCTCTCGTAATGAAGCAAAGCGCGGCGTTGAATTAACACGAGAATTCAACAATAGAGTGTCATAACACTACGTTCTTAGATTCCCTCTGTCTATCCTGTGTTGTGCGGGATACAACGTGAGACTATAACAAAAATCAGGACTATCGATAGTCGACAGCAAAAAAGCCTAGAGATAAAGAGGATAAGTTTGACGTAAAAACTTGTTGAATGTTCTAGATTTTGTAAAGCGTAAACGCCTGTGTTTCAGTTTATTTCAATTTAAAATACGAAAATAAAATAAAAATTTAAAAACACTAAATTCCCAGGTTCTCTTTGTCTACCCTGCCATGTGTATAGCGTAAAGCTTAAAAAAATGAAAGTAAGTTAATAGTAGGTGTAATTGAAGTGGGTAATCACTTAGTTTCTTTAGCAAGTAATCAAGTGACATTTACACCAGGTTTAATGCAGCCATTAAAGGCGATTGTGCTTGAGATGGCCGGAGCATCCTTTTATTGCCTTATTCGCAGATAGCTTAATTTGCATTAAATTGTTTGTAAGATTTTTATGAATTAGTAGAACTAGCCTATTGGAAATGTCCAAGAGGTACGAATTCAAATCCCGGTAAATTAAACGCGAACGTGAACGCTGGTGTTCCCCAAGGCTGCGTGCTGTCCCCTACGCTGTTTCTTCTGCATATCAATGACATGTTAGATGATTCTAGTATTCATTGCTATGCAGATGATAGCACGGTGGACGCTGTTTACTCCGGCCGAGCAAGTCTTTCTCGGGAAAACGCTGAACAGTGCCGAAATAAACTTGTGTCTTCTGTTGAGGCGTCCCTCGACAATGTTTCCTCATGGGGTGAAAGGAACTTAGTTCAGTTTAACCCCCTGAAGACACAAGTTTGCGCGTTAACCACAAAAAAAATCCCATTTATCGTATCACCAGTCTTTCAAAACACTCCCCTTACAGCCGCGCCCAGTATCAGTATATTGGGCCTTAATGTTTCGAGTGACTGCCAGTATCGCGATCATCTGGAAAGCAAGGCCAAGTTGGCCTCGAAGAAACTGGGGGTCATCAACAGAGCGAGACGGTACTTCACGCCAAAACACCGATTGGCCCTATATAGGGCCCAGGTTCGGCCTCATATGGAGTACTGTTCTCATCTCTGGGCCGGTGCACCCCAGTATCAGCTTGAACCATTTGATCGCATACAACGGAGATCCATTCGAATCATTGAGAACCCAATGATCTGTGAAAGGCTTGACACTTTGGCTTTGCGTAGAGACGTCTCCTCGCTGCGCGTTCTCTACCGCATTTATCATGGGGAGTGTTCTGAAGAACTGTTTGACCTGTTACCTGCCGCCGAATTTTCTAACCGCACAGTACGTCACAAGTTAAAATATCATCCACACCACCTGGATACGTGGCAATCTACTACTGTGCGGTTTCGTAGGAACTTCCTTCCACGCGCCACAGAACTGTGGAATGGCCTACCCGCGGCAGTGTTTCCAGGTCGATATGACATGGGTACCTTCAAAAAGCGCGTCTATCTCCACCTTAAAGGCCGGCAACGCACCTGTAGCTCCTCTGGTGTTGCACGGGGCCGTGGGCGGCGGTAATCACTTACCATCAGGTGACCCGAACGCTCGTTTGCCTTGTCCTTTTCCATAAAAAAAAAAAAAAAAATTAAAATTTATATAGGTACATTTTGTAAAAATATTTTTTTACCCCATACGAGTAACATTTTAACAATATTAAAGACTTTTAGTTTATCTGTAATAATTTAGTAAAGATATAATCAAATAAAGTAGTTGCATAGAATTTAAATCCTTCCAAATTTCTTCTTTAGTTAAAGGAAGGACGGAATGCAAGATCAGTGTAAATGGTAAGATATTAGAAGTGAATGAAGTGGTATATTTGGGAATTATGTTCAGTAGAGATGGAATGGATGCAGCGTATTGCAGCCGTTAAAATGGTTAACAGTGCCTTGGCTGCATTGATGAGACGGCGAAAGAATAGCTACACGTTTACACAATGCAGTGTTGGTGCCGACGCTGTTGTACGGCAACAAAACATATATATTACAGAAGAGGAATGAAAGAAATATTAATGCTGTAGAGATGCAATCTCTTCGTAGGATATATGGAGTCAGCTTAGCTGATCGAATTCGCAATGAAGAAATTCACAAAATGGCAGGAACTAGCGAGGATGTCACGGTGAGAATGAAGAAGAACGTCCTCAGCTGGTTTGACCACGTCGAACAAATGAGTTTCAGAGATGGCAAGTGAAATAAATTAAAAGAATTTCAAAGATTTATGAAGGAAAAGTGAGCAGTAGGCTTTTGTGATTTTTAGGTAAATGAAGTGAGAAAATCTCACTTCATTTACCTAAAAATCACAAAAGCCTAACAACAACGACTTCTTAGGCTCACGTAATCGACTCCTGATAACTAAGTTTATTTCCTTTGCGGATATGACATTGCCAAAGGGCAGGCTGATTGATGTTTATTTGATTAACATCATTTTTTTTAATGGTGTTCATTTTGATCACACTAATGCCCAATCTGAATAGCAATTTCCTGTTCTAAAACTCTTTTGTGCTGATAGCTCCACATAATTACTTATTTGTTCAGCGCTTTTCGTAGGATTTTTGGATATTTTAGTTTAACTAGCACTTGAGGCCTTCAGCGGCACGGCGTGCGACTGTAAATGCGATGGTTGTGAATTCGATTCCCAGTCGAGGGAATGAAATATTTAATATTTTCTTCTCCTCGCTCTTAGGTAAGGCAAAAATCAGCGTCGACTTCTGCCACTCAACACGAGGCATTCCTCGAACATTGGGAAGAAAGCGGAGTACGGAGTACAACACTCCTTACTCCGCGTTCTTCCCCGTCATGTAGTTTTTTTTTTTTTCAATTTGACATATGTGAACTGCCTCATGGGAGTTTCAATTTGTATGTATTGTTTTTGTTTCAACTCGTATTTAAAATAATAATTTAACTTTATACGTAATAATGTTTCATTCATTGGACTGAACATCCTGCGACAGCTGCTGCTTTTCCAGATTTGGAAACGTGCAAAATATAATACAAATTTACAACCACAAATTTTATATATTAGAGCAAACTAGATCTTTGTTACAATCAATATTTTATAAATTATTTTATAACATTTTTAAGTATTATTAACAACTTTTTTTATACTTTGCGTCGGTTCTTATTTAGGTTTTAATTTTATTGGATAGAATAGATTAAAAAGTGTATGAATAAGTGAACTTGATTCTCATATGTTATACACGCTACAATTTTACCAAGATGGTATTAATTTTCTCAGATGTATCTACATCCCATAAATTTCGCGATCAAGTACAATGAACATACTTATCTAAGTATGTTCATTGTGTCAACGTTTGCTTAGATAAGTATGTTCATTGTACTTGAACGCGAAATTTACGGGTTCGATTCCCATTTGGGAGAGCGGAATATTTAATATTTTCAACTCGTCGCTCTGGTAACCATAGTAAGCTCAATATCTTTATAATTCGGCAGAAAATGGGGAATGGAAGTATATTAATAGGAGACGGAATGTCTTAACACTAGTTTTCCATGCTACGCGCGATGCAGCGTAAGCTAAGAAAAGATGAGTTCATTACTAAAAGAGCAAAAAAAATTGCAGCTTCAACAGTAATCTGTTAAGTGGTGGAGCTTAACGCCGCGATTTATCTATCAAAGCGGAAAAGTGAAAATAGTAAAAGATAATAATTATAATTTGGAATAAATATAATTATCATCGTCGTTGCAGCCACACGCTGTCTTACTGCACTATAACGAGCCACTACTTTTCAATAATATAAGTAATCTTAAATATTGAGATTCTAAAACAAAATCACCATTATACAAATTAAAAAAAAACCTATTCACAAAATAGATTTCGCAGATTAATTTCACACAACGCCGCCTATAGAAATGACGGAGCGCAACGTTTACAGCTGTTGCTCGCAACGCCGCACATTTCAATGAAACTAGAATACTCCACATTCAGACTATTTACATAACAAACGGCTGAGTTCAGCTCCAAAAACTACAATTTAGGGGAATTTCAACTACTTTGCTTTGGAAATAAGAATTATTCAAAAGATTGGTTGAATTTTTGGAATGGAATATATAATTTTGTTACAATATGAACTAAAATCTAGCATGAAATGTGGTATGAGAGCGTTGGAGTTGATGAAGGCTGGGCATTTTTTTAATTGTCTAACAGTATTTCAACAGATTTAAGTATTTGTAATATTTTTACATTGTTCTTCTACTTAAGAACGCGTATAAAAATTTAAAGCGTCTGTCCAACTCTCACTGCTAAGGCATACATTTTCATCAATTTCAATCTACGTCAAAATTCTTGGACATTTGTTACAATTTTATTCTTTACCGGTCAATTTCCTTTGTGTGTTTTACATACAACGTGACATTGGCGAAATAAATTGTGCTCGACTGGCACGCTCGAAACGCCATTAATTAAGAAATCAATCAATCTATAATTTTATATAATAAAATTATATTGTTTTCGAAAAAATTTTTTTCTAAGTACCGAATAATGTTAAATGTATTTAAAAAATAGCATTCTCTCTTGCGTAACAAGAGTTCCTAGCAAAATTTTTTGGGAAACTTGTAAAAATCTCCCTACAGAGGTGTTTACAACATAAATAAGTAGGAACAAATGACCCACGTTTTTTTTTCGCAAGGTAGAGTTTTTTTCTGAACTTGAGGTTACTGCTGTTAAGTAAGACTTGCTTTTGTTTTAAAGCAAAACTGGATGGGTAGCGAAGAGGATAAAAAAATTGCAAGCCCTATGAGGCTGGGTGAGAGGATGCCGACGGCGGAAAGGGCATCTCCTGCGGGAACCTCGGCTTGCGGACGTCGAACGGACTGGGAAGCAGCAGGGTAGGCAGAGGGAAACTATCGTTAAGACGGGGTTGCCTTTCACTTTCCGCCGAATTCGTGAGGCATTGCGTGTTTAGTATAGCCCGTTGCTTATACAGTCACGCTTATGACTTCTTATAATACATATATAGTAGTATAAATAATAGAAAAATAATTGAAAACAAATCACGGCACTCAGATCCGTCTCTAATTACTGAAAAACTATCTGTTTGAAACTTTACTTTCTGTACATTGAATAATAATAAGCAATGGTTCTCAATCAGTGGTCCGTGCACCACCGACGATACGTATGTTGTTGTTAAATCTATTAAAATGATTTAAAGTACGTTCATTCATTGTGTTTTTTTTTTGTATGTTCTCAGAAATCACATTAATACTAAATTATAAAACATTATTTTTTGCTCAGTAAGTTCCTATTGAGGTATTAATTATAATTTAAGTTTGATTATCAACGTTTACTTTTATTATATATTTAGAAAAGATTCTGAAACCCCGAATTGTAGTTACATTACATACATAATATGTTAAAATAAATGTTCGCCTTGGATCATTAGCTAATTGCAATCGACCACAGTTTGCGGCGTCAGCTATTAAAATATAGCATTAATTTTAAATTAAATTATCTTTGTACGATAACGAGTGCGGATGTTTTTTAAAGCTAATATTAGTATTCAATTTGATTAATATCGATTTTATTTGTCAAAAAGTCATGAAGTAGCTGCGCTGAGTGGTGTCATTAATAATTGGATAGCCAAATTGGAGACACTTACTTGGCTATCCTGTACTATATACACTTTTGTCAAAATTTCTTTATTTACCAGCTATGACAAGAAAGAAATATGGCAAGAACGATCGATCGATCGATTCGATTAATAGAATGTCTAGTATTTCCTGTCTTCAAAAAAAACAGCACAAAAAAGACATGAAAATTTTCACAATTGCACATGTGTGGTGTTGTTTTTCTTCGACATTACAACCCTTCATCACCTATATCAAAAAGAAACAAATATGTAAAAAAGCCAACGGGCACGCGGTGTTCCCAGGCGGTCACCCATCCAAGTACTGACCGCGCCCGACGTTGCTTAACTTCGGTGATCGGACGAGAACCGGTGTGTTCAACGTGGTATGGACGTTGGCGATGTGTTAGTACAAATCATTTATTAATATGCTAAACTTTTGTCAAAAGGACTAACCTCTACTGTTCACTTGGAATGATCTTTACAGCGGCACCGGGTAGAGGGAGTCTGCTAAAAACTTAAATTCAGTTTATATATGAAAGATAAATCTTCGGTCGCCCTTATTAACTCACTGCGCTACGCAGAGGAGAGTACCTACTTATTAAAAAAAATACTAACTAAGGACAATTTGACTACCTATAATCATTAAATTTTAAAAGAAGAAGAAAAGATATCGTAAAAATATACTAAATATACTATATACTATCGTAAATATATACCCTTGTGACATATTGTAATAAGTAGATATTTTTTTCTTTAAAGCAATGTTTACAATGACTTTGAAATTTTATGACAAAGTTGTTATTTAAATATTATAGAGCCTATATCGAGAATATAAATCCTCTTTAACAATATTAACAGTGAAGATCCAAGAGTTTATTCTTTATTGATTTGGCAATAGAGTTACCATAGTCGCGCTTATTTTAGGATTATAAAAAAGATATTTTATATTTGTATACTTTTAATATTTTTTAAAAAGAAAGAGCGATTATTTTCTATCCAAAGCAAAAGAAGAAAATTGTCTTTCTTCTGTTTTGTCTAATATTAAACGCGACGGTTATGACAAACACAAAGACAAAACGAAGACAAAGTGCAGCGTAGAGTTCCGAGATGCAACACCCAAGAGTGGGTGACGGAGTAAAATTAGAATGTGTGAAGCTGAAAAAACAATGTCATGTGTGAAAAACATAGTACACTTTGCTCGTTTATTATGTTTATTTTGCCAATTATTATGAATATGTGTAAATAGACAAAATACACATTAAATGTATAATTTTATATAACTAGGAACGATGCCATCTATAAATATCACAAATAACTACATTCCCTGTAAGATTATAAATAAAGGCTTTATTACAATAGAGGGCGCTATTACGATAAAAGAAACAAAATATTAACTTTAACTTCACGCTTCTAGGAGCATCTAGGTAAAGATAAAATAAAAATAGACACTTTGTAGACAAAGTTTGTAGACACAAAGTCACGAAAATTCTGCAGAAAGTAGGTTAAAACGGGGGGGGAACCCCTTAGGGTTCCACCCTGTTTTAAAATGTATATACCACTTAGAAGAATGTATATGCGTGCTAAATAATATTTTCAATTGTCCAGTGTAGCGACATAGGTTTGATGTGGGGATGTTTTAGAGATAGCCATCTACAGAGTACTATATTTTAAATAATATTTAAATATTACATTCGAGTAAGTATTTCAATTTGTCTGTAGATGTTGGATTTTTAATTGTTTTTTATGTTTATTCCGCAAAATGAGAAATATTCAAATAGATTACAAATAGGTAAAAACAACACATGTATTCATGTAAAAACAACTATAAATTGAATATCATTGAGTTTATTAAATCAATAATTTACATAAATTTTTATATGATCAAATCAAAATAAATCTATGGAATAAATGATATAGTCAATGGCCAATTAACAACGTTATGACTTTTGTATCTTATACTATGTAAGAAAACAAAAGTCATTAAGATATTTATTGAGCTATAAAACATCCTACAAAACTAAGTAAGTATAGTCCGTCAAAACTGTTATTGACAATCGGAGGTACTCGCGTAAAATTGCGCAGAATACCTATGCGCAGAAAACGAAACGTTCGATCAGTGTTACCCTGTTATGTTGTTTTACCCAACGCTTAGCAAATCATAATTAAAAGGTAATTGAAATATCTGATCATCTTTATGTTCTTATAATTATACAAAACGAAAATTTTATGAGGATACCTATAAAATTTAGCAGTTCCATACATCGTTGTCGAAAATAAAATTTTAGAGAAAAGTATTTTTTTTTAGTAATGAACAGGAGCCATTTCAAACTAAACTAAAATAAACTTCTGCTTACATAACTAATGAAACATGATATTTATTTATATACTGTATACACCTATGTACAACTTAAATATCCAGTAAGCGTATTACACAGTACTATACAATATGGACAAAGAAAGATCTGGCAATATTTAAACTTCTTAAAGATTATATTAAAAAAAAATATTGGGTAAATTAAAAAAATTAATTTTGAGATACAAAAAATAACAGTCTGGTATCCCTTTGCCTTATCGTGTACTGTGCGTCAGTGTGACCGCTACGTCTTTACAGAAAATTCGTACCCACACATCTTTATAAGTACAATCGAGCTCACAACATATATGTACATATGGTTTAAACAAAAATATAATTAATTGTAAACAAAAATGCCTTTTATCGTTTTCATTGCTTGCTTTTTATAAATATTTTAATTAAAACGGTAATAAATATTTTTTTATTTGATTTTTTTGATTAAATTGATGAAGATATCTAATTATTTTTATAAATTAACACTAGCTGAACGCCATTCCCTTTAATTTTTGCTTTTATATTTAATATTTTATTTATTTAAACTTTATTTTTTACAACTTTTTTGCATATATTTTATAATTAAAAAATGAAAAGGTAATTTTATATATAGTTTTACATAAAATCATATTTTTTTATTATTTTACGTAAAACCATATTAAAATTACCTTTTCAATTTTACTTTTTTATTGAACTTGAATTGATGAGGACTTTGATGTGGCCCCATTATAATAATTACAATTCAGTACTTAATTTAATTTTTAAATATGCTTATTCATAACTTGATTTTGCATGTCGTTTAATCTAACACGCTAATTATTATAATATTACTAGACAAATATGCTTTACTGCGCCATTTTGTATATATGACACTATCATATATAATAATATATAATATATTCATATTTCATAGCAATGAACTGACAGCGTTGCGCTCGACTGTACCATAGTGATGTGACCGCCCGCGCTCACGCCGCACCGATCCCCCGCGAGCCCTCGCGGAGAATCGGTGCGGCGTGAGAGGGTGTCTATGTGCAGATATCGAAATACGCTTTCTGCGCAATTCTACCGCGCGTGCTTCCCATACGCAATAACGATAGTGTCGGACTATACATCTGAATAAAATAGCAAACACAAATAAATATATTTAGCAAAAAAGCCCACGGCACGCGGTGTTCCCAGGCGGTCACCCATCCAAGTACTGACCGCGCCCGACGTTGCTTAACTTCGGTGATCGGACGAGAACCGGTGTGTTCAACGTGGTATGGACGTTGGCAACAACTTCATTTAAATTATTCATTAATTCATATAATATGGTGTTAGATCAAAACAAAAAAAATCGTTGCTATATAAATATTTAATACTGTATTAAAATTGTAATAAAATATAAGTATTTCTTTAAATAAAATTTGATTTCACCTACATTCAGAAAAGTCTTAGTTTATTAGTAATTGAAATATATAATAAGTAAAATATATATAATTATCATATTACAGCAACTATAATGTTATTAGGATTATGTTTATCCTGAAAATCTTACTTAAATTATGGCGACATTACACTCCGTGCTTGAACGAGCAGCATACGGCTCAGACTCGGGACCACATTACTAAGCGACAAAATGCTAACTTACTTTGTTAGATCTAGAAGTAGTTTAACGCTCTTATTTAGAACATGTAAAATATGTTTAAAATATCTATGTATCTATATAAAAGAATTTGATCCGTGCTAGCTCTGAAAAAAGTTTTCGTTTTTCAATAAATTCATTCCTTCCCCTATTTACTTTCTTTCGAAATTAAGCAATCGAATATATTAGTCGAAGAATCGAAGTATAATATTATAATATAAAAATCACAATTCTTTGTAAATTTTAATAGGCTTAATTTTTTTTAATAGGCTTAATTTATTTTAATAGGCTTAATTTATTAGAAATTTTCTAAACTAAAGTTTATTTATAGGCAAATTTTAAAAAAATTAAGTCATCTTCACGCTGCATCCCGCACACAGCTGGGTAGGTAAAGGGAACCTAGTGTCAAGATATATGCGGAATACAGTTTTTTTATTAATTCTACATTTCAATTGTAATAAAGTCGATAATAAATATAATTATTATTAATTGTTATTCATAAGAAATAACACTAAACCTTCGATCAACTGTAAAGAGTTGGTCAAGGCTGTAAGCCAATATTATTGAAATTATTAATTAAAACATAATTAATTATTATAGAGAGTAGTATGAAATGATTGGTATCTATTGGTATTAGTTTTTTTGGACTTTCTCTTTCATACAAAATGAAACAAAATTTGTGAGTTGTTTTCTTTTTAACCCCCGACGAAAACAGAGCGGTCTTAAAAGTGCATATGGCTATGAGTGTGTCTATATGTATATGTCTATGGCATCGTAGCTCTCAAACGAATGAACCACTTTTGATCTTTGGCCTATTCACGAAAGGAAGAGATAAAAGGTAAACAAATCAAAAGAAGGTTTTTAGTTTATAGATCGTTCAAAGGTTTTTAGTTTTTAGTTTATAGGTCGTTTGATAAAGCTTAATATGGTGTATCAAGTAAAAAATATCTATCGTTGGGAATCATACCCAGTACCGTCGCTTTTACAGCTCGCATGTTCCCCGGATAAACGACAGCCTCAGAAAAAAAATGTTTATATTTAAAAATAATTTACTCCAATCATTGGTTACATAAAGCAGTTTAGAATCATGATATTTTTTCTACCAATACATACTTACATAATGCTGTTGATTTTCACAAATAGCACAAAAAAAATATTTTGCAATATATATATTTTTAGGTTCAGGCCTGTCCTGTAATATGACGAGGTAGTCTAACCCAGTGTTGAGACATTCGGTTTTTTGTTTTCGATCCTTTCTTAGAGACCATGTTTGTATAGTGGCGGAACCCAGCGCCGCGCTTTAAGTGATTTAATTATTAATTCATTTTGATATATATAATAAAATTTAATTTTCAGGTGACTTATAAAATAGCGGATCTCCGGGTTATAAGGTTAAGTACACATTGATAACGATAACGTATTTCATAATAGCCACCTAGTGATATAATAAAAGTATAAGACCTATTATAAATGTTTATTTATTCAATGATTAATATGACGAAATAATTGAAAAATATCATTCTTTACACAATTACGTAGACTTTTATGAGTACTACCTCTCGCAATTACCTATCTCTTGAATACTCTGCTTTATTTTTACCAGATGCTATAAATTAAAAATATATAAACATTTGCCGTGTGATCCCGGCCTAGAATAGGATCATCCTGGTACTGGTGGTGTCGTAAGAGGCGACTAAAGTACGTGTGGTAGTGTCATGTCGCCAGCAATGGCAACACGCATGGGCAGACTCAACTGGATCATTACCACCCCCGGCATTTAAAACCGGCGTTAAGTAATAGCTTTTTGCCACTGCGTTTCGCATCAGGTAATGCCGGGCCCCGGCGCCCAACACACCTTAAAGGCCGGCAACGCACCTGTAGCTCCTCTGGTGTTGCACGGGCCCGTGGGCGGCGGTAGTCTCTTACCTCAGGTGACCCGAACGCTCGTTTGCCGTGTCTTTTCCATGAAAAAATATACATATAAAAAATAGATATCATAGAACTAAAGAATAGAGCACAGTTATTTATTCACTTCACATAGATTCATGCAATATAGCAGGCCAGATAAAATGAACCAAGTTTGAAGACACACACTCCATTCGACTTTTTTATATTACATAAATTCACTGTGAAATAATAAATTCAATAATTTAATTTCAATTAACGTCCGATTTTTTTTTATAAGGAAAGGATTGTCTTAACACTACTCTATATCTTATCCAGGATACAGTACAGTGAGTACCGCAACTGAGTTCTTTAGATTTTTTTCTTAAAAATTTGCAAAGATAAAATATACATTATATGTTTAAATTATTTAATTGAAATATTTATATTATAATTATTATATTTTTTTATCTATGTATATACAGCGCGATTATTCGCTTTATCACAATCACGTATCCGCCTTGAGCTAGAGCACACGTGTTTAACTTATAACAAGAAACATTTTAAATAAAAAAAATAATTATTAATAACATACAATAAGATTTATAATTTTTATATAATAGTAAAAATATATAATAAGAAAAATGTTACGTCCGTTATTCCATCTGTCTGTGGTAGCAATTAATACATTTGTTTTGTGCTACGATCAGTTATACATAAATCTTCCATTACTTAATAAGGCGATGGAAAGTCTACCTCTACGATCTAGGAGTATGTTTTTAACTATTTGGTGTTTAGTGAGTATTATTTTTTATATCTGCTCCAAACATTGTACTATTTAGTGTTAATACACTCCGTTTTTTGCTTTGCGAACAAATTCGGGATACTGCATGTTGAATGACGAACTCCTATCTGTTGTTAGGCCACAGCGGTGCATTGGAATGATAATAACACAACCTCACGAGTGGGAATCGAACCCATAATTATTGTGTTTAATGTCTATCGCTGCCCCGCTGTCAAAAAAAATTTGCTTCACGCTATGTCCGGCACACAGCAGGATAGACAGAGAGAACCTAGAGTTAAGACACTCCGTTCCCAACTTTCCGCCGAGTTCTGAAGGCATTGCATGTTGAGTGGCGGAACTCAACGCCGCGCTTTGCCCCGACACCAGAGCTAAGAAATGAAAATATAAATGTAAATAAATATTTCATTATATATATATATATATATATATATATATATATATATATATATATATATATATATATATATATATATATGTTTACTAGAACTCCTTTGAATAGTAGCATAAATTATATATTATGATATATCGACATTATAAACAAGTAGCTTTTTAAAGTTACATCGACAAACTGATAAGAATTGTGTGTGATATTTCGTTGTCTTTGATAACCTCATCTGAAGAGATATTGTTACAGATCGCTTTAATTTTTAAATTGAAATATCTTTAAATTATATAATACTTAATTTAATAAAGGCAAATATATAAAAAATGGTTACAAAATAAATATACATAAAAATCGTAAATATATAATAAAACATATATTGGGAAATGAGCCTTACAATGTAGCAAGCTTGGCAAGTTATCTTTATTTTTTAAGAGGCTTTTTTATAATTATTATAAATACGTAGGTTATTTTTTAAGAGGCTTTTTTATAATTATTATAAATACGTAGGTACGGTTTTTAATGCCAAAAAAACAAGATTAATTAAACGAGCAATTAACTGGTAGAGTTGCTTTTAAATTATATATTATATATATGTAAATCTCTTCCGTTACTCACAACTCCGTAACAGACAGAGGTATATGTAGGTTCTAATATAGGTTCCTTGGGCAATGTCGATGAGCCTTAATTTTTTTTTGACATTTAATTATTGCTTAGGGAACGGAAATAACGAGATTCTATTTTCTAAGTTATAAAGTAAAAAAAATGAATACATGAATAAATTGACAACTTTTAGTTCTTGATAATATTTTTTAGAAATGATAAAAAATTACAGAAACTAATTGACTGCTTTTATAATAAAAAACAACCATATTTAGGGTTCCGTACGAAAGGAACCCTTACAAGCCACTTAGTTGTCTGTCCGTCTGTGAAGAGCCTTTATCTCAGGAACGCTTGGGGATATCAAGTTGAAATTTAAGTCATATACTCAAGTTTACAGTCCCATAATTCCCTGAAAAAAATGGTGGTGAGATAAGTCACTCTGCCCTGATTTTAGAGACATTGTTTATGGCGGTAATAAATGCCACGCTTTGTATTTTTATCATTGCGAGGAAATAAATGTCTTTCGTTCCCGCAAGAGAAAATTGAATCCACAGCCGTCGCGTTCACTACTACACTGTTGCTTAATGACAGCGACTAATACATTTTTACTGAAAACATAATAACTTTATATTACATAAATCGTACATAGAAATGTCAATTAATGTTTAACTGGCATTAACCTGAAATACAACGATATAATCCATACTTATATTATAAACTCCATCCTTGAGGTCAGTCACAAAATCTATTTTGACCTATTTAATTTAAATTAAAATTTATCGGATTATTGTTAATATATTTTCTTTAATATGGTCTTCCTCCTTATCGATGTAAGTATAATAGTAATATAGATTGCAATTATATTTTACTGCATATTCATTATAATCAAAACTCTAGGAGATATCACTGATTCCAACTAACCTAGCCTGCGACCCGAACGGCCGGACGACGTGACGTTGACGGTTTTGTAAATTTTCTTACATTTTCGATCTACTGTTACTTTTTATGTGGTTATTTGCTGTTTTAGTATTTTGAATATATCAGGTATTTTTTATATAATTGATAATTTTATTTCAATTACTTATGTCTAGATACTTATTGTTTGTTTTCTGTTTATTTAGATGATAAATAAAAAAATTAAATTAACTTCACGCTGTATCCCGCACACAGCAGGGTTAGGCAGAGGGAACCTAGTAGTTAAGACACTCCGTTCCCCACTTTCTGCCGAATTTTAGAGGAATTGCGTGTTGAGTGGCAGAACTCAACGCCGAGCTTAGCCTCGACACCAGAGCGAAGAAATGGCAATATAAATGTAAGGAAATATTTCATCTCCTCGAGTGGGGATCGAACCCAAGACCAGTCGGTTTTATACTCAAATTTTGTACCACTGCGCCACGACTGGTCTCAATTTAATTATTTAGGCTTATATTTTCAATAAAGAAAATAATTTCTTAAATATATAAATTAAATATTCGTATACTTCAAGTTACACATAAACTAGTTTTTACTGAGTTACATAACAAAATAAAAAAAACGTACGTTACGTTTATTCCTTGTTGATAACATCAAGACCAATTAATTTTAAAGCCGTATAAGATAATTATGTGAAGATCAATTTAGGCTTAATAAAGTGAGAAAAAAAGTTTTTAGAGCTACATTTGAGCCTTCAACGTGGAATCATTTTAAAGACATAATATGAGTTCTGCCACTTAACACGCATTGATTTGAAAAAAGGCAGAAAATATAAACTAGGAAATTATAATAAAAAAACACGTAAGTTAACTAGAAACCATGGCTATTCATTCGTAATCAAGTCGAGGACACCACGATAATTGTAATTATACAGCAGATTATGTTACAGACAAGACGTTGTGTAATATAATAATGGCAATTATTATTATATATTTTTATAAGATATATATTATATGACATGATCGGTACGGCCACTAGCATGTAACTATAAACGCGACAGGTTGTGGATTCAATTCCCTCTCGAGGACATTAAATATCCAATGTTTTAATTTGTTCGCTCTGGTGTACAGGCAAAACGCGTTGTTGAATTCAGCGGAAAGTGGAAAGCGTAGTGTCTTGACTCTACCTACTCTGCTACATAAGGGATACAACGAGAATTTGAAAAGGAAAGGTATAAGGCATTTGTACATGCAGAAGCTTAAGAGTCTTAAGGCTATACTTCGGTCGAACATATTACTTCCCAGGCACTGTTCCGAGCTCCTTATCCTTAGTTTTTAATCGTTTTTCGTTTTATCACATTCATATATTCAATAGAAATACGAAATTTGGCAATATTCCGAATTGTAGAGTACACAGTTTTTACTACCGTTTATACTACCGAATGTCAATACACAAATCTTGTCAACTGGCCCATATGTACAAGTTATATTAATTTTATCAAATAACATTAATTTAACCACTAACCTATTATTAGACGAGACATATGAGAGAAACATGTTTCTAAATAAATTTTGTCTAATCCTAAAGTTCTGAGCCAAAGGCCGCATGAGAGATTAACTAAAGCAACCAAGCACCAGTTATTATTGTATACATATATTCACACTGATTTGGTCATAAAAGTAAACCAATTAATCATTATTTACAGATTCTCCAAACCATTTACCACTCAATTGCGCTGTTAAACGACGTCGTGGGTACGAACGCGCCGACGCCCAAGAGGCCTCCTATAATCCGACGAATTAAAGATATCCTATTCACTCTAGCATTTTCCATAGCAATTTATGTGTCCCTCACGTTTTGGAGCATATATTTCGTGGACAAAGAACTCATATTTCCTGAAAGCATCGCGAAGGTCTACCATCCAAGCTTCAACCACGTGATGCATTCGACAGTGGCACTATTTATACTGATCGAACTACTTACATCTAATATAATTTTTCCATCAAGAATAGTGGGGTTTTCATTACTTTTTACGTTTCTGACTTGCTATATCTCTTGGTACTTTAATATTTATTTTACAACTGGTGCTTGGGTGTACCCGATTTATGAGCATCTGAACTGGCCTGGTCGTATTCTGTTCACTGCTCTCAGTGTAGTCGGAGCTGCAGTATTTTATATATTGGGTGAAAAGTTGCATAGCATTATTAATGGTAAACAAAAGCAAAGCTATACGAATGGCACTAGCGCTGGTAAAGGCAAAAAGAAACGAACGTAAGCAATAAAATTTTTATGATATTTTTTTTTGTTTTTTATTCTTCTCACTTATTTATTAGTTATCTTCCCATAATAATTCCTACATATAACAAAAATCATACAAAAAAAAATTAGCTTCACGCTGTATCCCGCACATAGAAGGGTAGGCAGAGGGAACCTAGTGTTAAGACATTCCGTTCCCCACTTTCTGCCGAATTTTGAAGGCATTGCGTGTTGAGTGGCAGAACTCAACGCCGCGCTTTTGCCTCGCCACCAGGTAAATTGGGGAGTAAGGCATTTCGTTCCCATTGCGACACCTTCGTTCCCCCCTTTCTGCCGAGTTCTGAAGGTGTTGAGTGTAAAGTGGCGAAACTCAACAAGCGATGCCATCACAATTCGCTTTAGTAACAAGGAAAAGCGCGCCATTGACCGACTATTAATATTAAATCTCTCAACGTATAACCACATCCGCATAATATTACCTATATACGCACTAAATACACATAGCTCACCATACCGTAACCTTGAAATATTTAAATGTTTAACGACCATAGTATCTTGTTCTATAAATTATAAATTACAACAAATCTTGTCATATAATGCGTATATACGTCTTTAATCATATATAATTTGATCATTCATGTATTTATAGCTATATAAATAGATTTCTAGTTTTCATTATCATTAAGTCTATGATAAGGAAAAATGCTTCAACAAACAACAACAAGAGAATGAAATATTTAAACACTAGGTTTCCAGGTTCCCTCTGCCTACAACGCTATACGAGGGATACAGCGTATTAAGCTAAAAAAAATGTTTGTAAATTATATATTTTTTTTTCATCTAACGCCCTCTGTTATTACATCTGTATATTGTTAAGTTAGAAGCAATTTAAGTTAGTTGTAAGTATAAATAAGATTTCATAGATGGCGCTAAATTTATATAAAACGTGAAAAGTGTCTAATTTACCTCATCTATCTATTTTTGTAACCTTTTAGCAACTTCCGTTTGATTACACGGATGAACACACAGGTTAAAGCTAGTTATTAACAACCTACTATAATTTAAATTAAATTTGTGAGGCCAGCCATGGCGCAGTGGCACAAAGTGCGACTGTAAATCCGACTGGTGGTTCGATTCCACTCGAGGAGATGAAATATTTACTTAAAATTTATATTTCCATTTCTTCGCTCTGGTGTCGAGGTAAAACGCGGCGTTGAGTTGTGACACTCAACAGGCAATGCCTCCAAAATTCGTCAGAAAGTAGGGAACGGAGTGTCTTAACACTCGTTTCCCTCTGCATACTTTGCTGTGTGTGGGATACAGCGTGAAGCTAATTTAATTATTTTTTTTTTACTATAATTTAAAAGTCTAAAAGGTTTATTGTAAGTGGTTTTTGGTAAAAAAATATGCTACTGTAATCGTCTATGAATAAACTTCTGAGTCTTTAAGAGAAAATAATTATCAAATTTTAAAATAAAAAATTGCTTACGTTTACTTTTGTTTAGATATCACGAGGCTGCGGGTTTTGTCACATATCGCCTCTCGAAATTAGACGGTATATGGAGATCGAAGTGTTTTAGAACAAGATTTTTTTTATAGCTTCATATTGTATCCCGCATATGGCAGGATAGGCAGAGGGAACCTGCGAACCTAGTGTTAGACTAATCTAGCTAAGACGCTCCATCCCCATTAAGTTTCGGCAATCGATTTTAATTTCATTATTTTATAACAACTAGTAAATAGTAGTACTAAATAGTAAACAACTAAGCACAATATCTAATAACCGAATAGGTTTGTGTCAATGTTACAATTATATTTTAGTATGGCTGCTGTGCCCTACGTCTACTTCTTTGCATCCTTTTTTTTAATTTCACGCTGTATCCTGCATATAGCAGAGTAGGCAGAGGGAACCTAGTGGTAAGATACGACGGAAAGTTGGGAACGAAAGTATCTTAAAGGGAAACATAGTGTTCTTACGTCAGGTTCCCAGATTTCCTCTGCGTCTGCATACCCTGTTATTAGCGTTATGGGATACAAGCGTGAAGCTAATAATGTTGTCTAACCACTATTAAATCATAATTTTACTTAAAGTAAATAAAGTTTAAGTTTAATAAGAAATTGTAAGTGAATAAAAAAATATAGACTTTTTTGTCACATAAGTAGGTAATTAACTATCGTCATTAGCATTTACGTGTGAAAATGACAGTGTTAATATTTTATGAATAATATAATATTTTTTGCTGAATTTTATGTTCTTTGTGTTTTCCTTCTCAACCGAAACCTTGCCTTTAAATTAAAATAATATAGTAAAATTTAACAACTATAAAATATTGTAAAAATATGTTTTCGTTTACTATCTCCGCCGAATTCTGGAGACATTGCGGCTTGAGTGGCGGAACTCAACGCCGCGCTTTTGCCTCGACACCAGAGCGAAGAAAATGGAAATATTTTATTTCCTCAAGTGGGAATCGAACCCACTATCTGACGCGTTCACAGTCACAGTCCGAGGCATTACGTGTTGAGTGGCAGAACTCAACGCCGCAATTATTTGTTTAGAACTTTATTTTTTTCTATATATAAACACGCATATAACACAAATTATACCTAGAATCTAAATAGATATACCACAAAGGTCAATGTAGATCGTACAAGATTAGTAGTTTGTAATATTAACGTAGGTACGCATAATATATTTAAAATGTTTGCCATTTAAGTATTGTATAAATAGCCGATATTTTATTTCACTCTGAATCCCGCATTTAGCAGGATAAATAGTCTAGTGTTAAGACACTCCGCTGATTTTCTTCCCACTTTCCGTAGAATTCAACATGCAGAACTCAACATGCAATGCTTCCAGTAATCAAAATATTTAATATTACATTTCCTCGAGCCGGAATAAAACCCACAATACGTTGTCACATTTACAATCACACACGATTTGCTTCTAGCTTATTATTTTTAAATAAAAAGTTAATAAATATATTTAAAGAAAAAGCTTACCATTGTCTCTGCTATGAGAACCTTAACATTGGTAAGTTCAAAAGGAATCGTCTCTATCAAACGTTCACCAATGGTGACTGAATCGAATAACTAATTACATGCTGTCGTTGAATATTGCTTGTCAAGTAGGAACAGCGAGTGAAAAATAAATAGTATATGAGTTTGATTTTTTTTCTTATAGACACTCTATTCTTCACATTTCTCCCAATTGTCAAGATATTGTATAAAATGGCGGTACTCGACGCCACGCTATATTTTGTTATCCAAACTAGAGATATAAGTTCTTAATATTACTGATTTAAATGTCGTGTCCGTTAGCGTATTTAAAGATATTTTCTGGAGGGCCTGGACTTTATCTTATATGTACGTGTAGATGTTGTTTTTTTTTTTTATTTAATTTTTCAGACTAAATTTTGTAGTAAGTAAAATTTCTGAAGATACCCATGGGCATGGAGCTGGGCATGGGGCCATGCCCAGCTCAGAATAGCCGGTTCCACTCCTTCTTTACCAAATAAGTTATAATTGTTTTCAACTAAGACACCCTCCTCTCCGGGAAAAGAAGAAATGACTTGCCATTTCTATAAAGCCTTTTTCCAGCTACTAGCTACTACTATAAGTTACTAACAGTTTTACCAGCAAAAACTACTGAACGGATTTAGATGAAACTTAATACAGTAATATAGCTTATACATCAAAATTACACATAGACCACTCTTATGTAAAGAGTTCATTTCGAATTTAGATTTTACAATAAATTTAAGCGGACAAAGCCGCGTTCAGTGGACCCATCATGTGTACAGTCATTAGTACCGAAATATTAATGCTTTACGTCGACTAAACCAGTGCAGTGCGCGATTTCTTCATATCAATACGTGTTCTTTTTTTAAATTAAGAAGTTAAAAAAATATTAATTAAACTAAAACAGGAATCAGATAGTAAAAAAATAAAATGTTTCGTCTCTTATTCCATTCAACGATAGTAGTCGTAAATTTGTCATGTATATATTATGATCAAATGTACGTGGATTTACCCTTTCTTAATGAAACAGTAAAAAAATTACCGTTGAAAGCCAGGATTATTTATTTTACGTTTTGGTGCGCAGTGAGTAGAATATAGTATTTTTTTTTATAATTAGTTCGAAAGTATACGGAATTCTTATTTTAAAAGTCAGTACTTCAAAAATTAAATTAAATTAAAAAATTAGTAGGCAGAGGGAACCAAGTGTTAATACACTCCGTTTCCTACTTTCTCGAGCTGTGGAACTGAAATGTCTTAATGAAAACAAAGCGTCTTATCCTTAGGTTCTCAGGTTCCCTTTGTCTAGCCTGCTATGTGATAACCAACGAAATGTATTTTTTTTTAGTTGTTGTTGGCGATATTTATTTACGATTATCACGAATTTAATCCTCAATATTGTTTTCTTTACAGATTCTCCAGATTGCGTACCACTTCATAGCACTCTTGAACGACATCGCGGGTTCAAATTCATCTGAACCAAAGAGACCACCTGTACTCCGGCGAATTAAGGACAGCCTCTTTCCTGTAGTTTTTAGTACAACTATTTACATGTCTATCGCATTTTGGGGGACTTATCTTAGTGTCGACAAAAAAATGTTAGAGCCTTTAGACATTGAGGAGTTCTATCATCCACTGATGAATCACATTATGCACAGTACCGGCACTTTGTTCATATTTATAGAACTACTTACATCAAATATCAATTTTCCATCGAGAAAAATTGGATTTTCCATACTTTATACGTGTTTATTTGCTTATGTTGTATGGTTTTTTAGTATCTACTATTCAACGGGTAACTGGGTGTATCCAGTTTGTGAACATACTAGTACGGTTGTTGTAGCTCTGTTCGTAGCCTTGGGTTTAGTGCTTATGGGTGGATTTTACGTAATAGGCGAGAAATTAAATAGCATTGTAAAGGGTTGTATTAAGGGATACGCGAGTAACGCTCGCGTCAGTAAAATAAAATAAATATATTATGTAAATAAAATATTTATAAAGAATGTAATTTTTTTATTCCTCTGCCTATCCCGCACATAGTGGGGTAGACAGAGGGAACCTGCGAACGTAGCGTGAAGACACTTTGTTCCCAATAAACACTTACGTCCCCCCGTTCCATCGAATACTGGGCGCATTGCGTGTTGAACGTCGCTTCGTTACCAGAACAAGGAAATATATAATCGAGTGGGAATCGAACTCACAACCTATTGCATTTATTGTCACACATTTGTGCCCCTGTGCCAAGACGGCCAGTCTTTTAAATTATTTTCTTCCCTTAAATATTTTTTTATTGATCTAATTGTACGAAAAGTAAAAATAAATGTGGTTTTATTATAGATCAGAATCAAAATCAGCTTAATGCTGCATCCCACACCCAGCAGGGTAGGCAGAGGGAACCTAGTGTTAAGACACTCCGTTCCCCACTTTCCGCCGAATTCTGGAGGCATCATGTGCTGAGCGGCGGTGACCTCTTATAGTTTTATTATGTTTTATAATTATGAGTTGTACAAGATTGACATAATGCTATTTTTTATTTATTGAGCGTAAAAACTGATATGTGGTAATCGCCCACTTGTACTCAAGTATTTATTTACTAATTTGAATTAAAGATAGATTCATATAAGCACAAGCGCACAGATAAATAAAAAAATATAAAAAAAACATTATTTTATTCTATTGACTTGATAAATTTTCTAACATATGAATAAGTGTTATTCCACACATAGGAAAGAAAAATTCCTCCTGGGAATTGACCAGGTTCCCAGGAGGCGCGGGTTCGAGTCCCGCTACGTTAAAATTTATATACGTTTTTTAAATAAGTATTTAACCAATAATCTAATGGCTCTGGTGCCGTTAATAATGGCGTTTGAGAAATCAAAAGTATATTCTACCGAATTGAACATATATTTCAATAACGAAAATATGATAGCAAACTTTGCATTCTGATGTTTTGCGTTTTTATTTAAAAAGTGTATAATTAACAGTTTATTAAAAATACATATTAACGTTTTGAACAAATTTTCCTTGTTTATTCTTTTTTTATCAGTAACTCTCGACCCACTCGCGGCTTCGCCCGCTTAAACCACAGAATTATTTACTTAACACACTCAAATATCTTCGTGTTTTGATATACCTGTACTGCAACGCAATTAATATTTTTAAAAAGTTTTTAAAACTTTAGGTCGCATTTTCGTACCTCCCATAAGAATCTTCAATTGAATGTTTGAAATAAAAACACAACTTATCGATACTTCCAATAAAATCCTAACCCATCGGTGTCTGTACATAAAAGATATTACAAATAACAATGTAATAAAACTTGGTCAGTTTGTCTATTTGTCTGTGCGTTTCTTCACTATAATCTCCGAAACCGCCTAATCGATTTAAGGCGTGTGCGGCGGTTTCCCTTTGATAGGTTTATGTATGCGATAATTTTATTGTTTATTTTGGTTGAACTTACTGAAATTTCTGTATACTCTAGGATGAAAACTAACCTATAAATTGCTTTAGGCTTTGAACTATTACCATGCTAAAATTCATTTAATTTTATATAGTAGTTATCGGTATTTTCAGTAATTTTCATTTTTCAGTTCTTATTTTTTTTAAAGAAAACTATTTTGAAATTCGAAATAAAACCCAAAAAAAAAGGGGGGATCTTGAGACCCTAGGCTAACACCATGCAAAAATTCATCAATTTCTGTCTGGTAGTTTCTGCGTGATTGACGCACAAATAATCCGACAGACAGACAGACAGACAGGCAAGAAATCTGCTGAGTGAGTCTTTAGGTTCTATAATCGACACCCGACCCAATTTTTATTTTTTTTATATATTTCATGTACAGAATTGACTTTTCTATCCTTTTATTATATAATATAACAAGAATTCTGCTGAGTGGTTTTTTAGGTTCTATAATCAACATATTAACCGACCTAATTTTTATTTTTTTTATATCTTTCATATACAGAATTGACTTATATATGGAGATAATAGAGATAGGTGACGAGTAGGTAGGTAGTCGCAATCGGACCAATAAAATGCGATATTAATAAATTTATAAATAATTTATTTCGTGAATTATAAAATTTTGTATACAATAGCATCGAATATTCGAATAATTTATTAAATAACTGATTAAATTATAAAAAATCGTTGATTAGCATAATTGTACAAGTATATGTATTCTGACTATATTTCTGTGATTTGTCGCTTTTGTCGCTTAAACAGCATTAGAGATGCTTCGTTTCTTCTTATCATTGCAGTTGCAACGAGAACATTTACAGTCGTTGCTGGATTTTAATAGCACTTCGTTGTTACAACAATTGCAATCTACGCATTGCTCCAAGCCTTCTTTCTTGCCACCGCAGTTGCAATGGGCACATTTACAGTCGTTGCTGGATTTCAATACCATCTCGTTGTTACAACAATTGCAATCAACGCATTGCTTCAAGCCTTCCTTCTTGCCACTGCAGTTGCAATGGGAACATGTACAACCATTGCTCGCTTTCAATATCACTTCTTTGTTACAACAATTGCAATCTACGCATTGCTTCAAGCCTTCCTCCTTGCCACTGCAGTTGCAATGGGAACATTTACAGTCGTTGCTGGACTTCAATCCCACCTCGTTATTACAACAATTACAATCTACGCATTGTTTCAAGCCTTCCTTGTTGCCACTGCAGTTGCAATGGGAACATTTACAGTCGTTGCTGGCTTTCAATATCGCTTCTTTGTTAAAACAGTTGCAATCTACGCATTGCTTCAAGCCTTCCTTCTTGCCACTGCAGTTGCAATGGGAACATTTACAGTCGTTGCTGGCTTTCAATATCGCTTTTTTGTTACAACAGTTGCAATCTACGCATTGCTTCAAGCCTTCCTTCTTGCCACTGCAGTTGCAATGGGAACATTTACAGTTGTTGCCAAGTTTAAATCCTCCCTTGTTGTTACAACAGTTGCAAATTTTACGTTGCTTGAACTCCTTTTTGTCAATACAACATATACAGATGCAAGTGTATTGTGTCGCGGAGTTATCACGCAGAGCACAAGCGCATCTTTCCCTTTGAACCCCAGTTGACTTGGAATGGTCCGCCATTGTTGTGTTTTATGATGTATCTGTAAATAAATATATTACGATTTGTAGTTTCGTTTCTAATTATTAATATAATAACCTGCTGCAGTATCGTTTTAATATGAAAATAATCAAATTTTATCAAGAAAATTATTGTTACAATTGAAAAAAAAAAATATACTAACTTTTTTCTACTAACTATATAATAACTTTTTTCGTTATAAAGAGAAATTGAAAGTAATTTAGATATTAAATGTAATTTTATATATTTACATATATGAAAAATAGTTTATTTATATTTTGGTTTCCTGCCTTATCTTGCGTATAACAGGAAAGGCAGAGACACCCCAATGTGCATTCCATTCCCCGTTTTCCTCTCAAATCCAGACGTTACGTGTTAAATGGTAAACACAATACCGCACTTTGTCTTGCTAGAGCGAGTAAATAAAAATAATTGATTACCCGCAACTTTATGACATCGATACTAAATATTGATGTAAGAAATTGAACCCCGGATCCATAGCATAGAATCCATAGCTATTTAAATATACCTATCACAAACTCAAACGAAAACAAATAAACAAAATTGATAGCAAATAAATCTTATCACTTATCAGTACTTACTATGTTCACGTAACAAGTGTCGACGGTGACTGACGAGTCAGAATAATGATGAAATAGTTACCCTGCTGCTTTAATATAGTGAACATTTTAGTTTGCCGTGTGCAGTGAGATGAACATGACTAATACTTGTAGTGTCGTGTGGTACCTATAGTACCGAGTGCAGACTGTGCCGTGTGAAGCCTTCTTTCCATGGAAAATGATTCATCTAATTTAATTTTTACCTAGAAATGACTATTTATTACTTTATATACGTAACGCGCGGCTTCTCCCGCTTATTTGCACCCTTAGGGGTGAATTCAAAAAAACCACGAAACACGTGTTCAATAAAATATTTTTAATAGTCTGAATTTCGAATTTTATAAAAATCGGTGGTTTTAAAAAAAACCATACAAACGTTAAACCCCTATTTCATCCCTTTAGGGGTAACATTTTTCAAAATCCCTTCTTAGTGGATGTCCAGATTATATAAAAATAAACATCTGTCCAAATTCCAAAAGATTGATTTTAATTATTACAGCCTGTTTATCTGTGCGTTTCTTATCGCTAATCTCAGAATCGGCTTAACCGATTTAAATGCGGTTTGATTATTAAAATAGGTTCCTAAATAAAAAAGTAATATCAATTTAAAGTATGTAGTTCGACAAATTTGCTAATTGCTATAACAGTTATTTTATATAACTTACTTTCGTTAAAATTAAACTTTCTCATATTAGGCGACTGTCTCCTTTTAGGCATCTTTACCCTTTTTTTACATTTTGTGCTATTGCTCACGTAGGAAAGAAAAATATAAATATATATATAATATTGACCGTAGCGGACTCGAACCCGCGTCGACCAGGTCGGTCGGTTGCCACAAGGCGCGGGTTCGAGTCCCACTACGTTCAAATTTTTATACGTGTTACAAATTATTTTATTTTAATGTTCAAATGCTCGTGTTCGAATACGTACCAATGTTTTTTTTTATTTTCAAACAAAAAAGCATATACATAATGCCTTGGTACATTTGTAGGACAAAAACTATTTACAATATTTTGTTAATAAATTTTAATGGATAATTTTGAGCTTTAATTAATTAGGTACTTATTATAATTAAATATTGTTAATTTTTTATTAGACTGTTAAGATACTCCCCACTCCCCAATTTTGGAGTTGCGTATTGAGTGATGATGATGGAACTCAACAAAGCACTTTGTTTTATTACCAGAGCGAGCAAATAATTAAAATAATTGAGACCAGTCGTAGCCCAGGCCAGCGTGCGGCTGTAAACGCGACCGGTTGTGGGCTGAGTGGAGGAAATTAAATATTTCATATTTTCATTACCTTCATTACCTTTCTGGTAACGAGGCGAAACGTTGAGGCGTTGAGTTACGCCATTCAACACGAGGTCGAAAATTCGAAATATCTCCAGACGTCCACAGAAAGTGACAAACAAATGTCTCTTGATGAGAACGGAGTTTCTTAACACTAGGTTCCCAGGTTCCCTTTGTCTACCCTGCTATGTGCGGGATACAACGTGTAGCTGACAATAATTATTGTTATTAGTATTATTTCCATTCCCACGTCCTTCCCACGTAGTACGCGCCATAACATAACAAACATACATTATAAATGTATCTTTAATTACTTAAATACTAAATAGTATTAAAAACTAAAAACATTGACTATACATTAAAAAAAAATATTTATAATGCCATCGTGTGTAATTTTAACCTGACGCAGCAGCAGCAGTGTGCTGTTGGTCTGGAGAGGAATAGAAGATCTTGAGTTGGCTGATATTTTAGGAACCAAGAAATAGGAATATATTGCTGCGAAGGTGTCTCCTGTGAGACTTCCCATTTTTTAGATTTACAAGTGTAAATCGCTCTAAAGTCTAAGATCGAACTTGAGATGTTGTGTTGATATGAGAAATAATGATTTTCATTCATAGATTGGAATTTATTAATGAAAGCAGCCTCTCAAGATCGATCTCAGACTTTACAGCGTTTTATAAATAGGTACTTACTTAATCAATAATTTTTATTTGAATTTACTATCACAATGCTTTGAATTTACTATAACACATTTTCGTACCCGATTATTATTATTATTAAAAAAAAATATTAATTTATATCAAGCTAATGATTATTTTCAACAATATGTAGGTACATACATGTATATATAGTCTTCACGCTGTATCCCGTACACAGCAGTGTATGTAGAGGGAACCTAGTGTTAAGACACTCCGTTCCTCACTTTCCTCCGATATATGTACATATATTCTATATGCACAAAATCCAAATGACGTAAAAAATATTTATGTTTTGAATATGTAAAAGGATATATGTAATAAATAACATATTTAATAAATTAATAAAAACTATAATTAACGTAAATTAATATTCTTGAGATTAGAATATCTATAGTTGAACTTTGACTGTAGAAGCAGACGCGCGCAAAATCCTCTAAAACATTTTGTTCAAAATTAATTTGAGTTCCTCAAAATTAGTTTTTAATTCGTTTTTTTATTATTTCAAAATGTTGCGGCCACTATTTCATATAGCTGTGGTGGTTATAAATTCTTTTGCTATATATTATGACCAAACGTTCATTGAATTACCGCTACCAGTGAAGGAGATGGAAAGTTTACCCTTAAAGTCCAGGAGCTTGTATTTGACTGCGTGGTGTTTTGTAAGTATGAAAACTAAGAAGATTAATTACTAAAAAAATCTTCGTCATTCAAGGCCATACCTTCTCGTCACTCATTCTCTCACCGCGCTCGAACCATCTAAGCACGATCTTCTTTACTGTGACTAGTGGAAGACGGTTTGTATGTTACTTAAGTTAATGTTTTGACATTTAAACACGTTCACTGCGATATCGGGTTGATTGGATCTGGTGCTAAAATTTTGTCCGGTACGGGGGCGGAAATTACTGAACTAGCCGCTGGTGCGGGACATATATCTTTGATCTCCTTATAAATGAGAATGAGATGATGATGATGATGATGATAAGTGGAGTGGTGATGATAAGTTGTCGAATAGATAATATACAGGGTGGAAGTGTTAGCACTACTTCAATAAAACCACAGTTGTAACTACTCTATAAAAGCTTAATACAATATTTTTTTCCCAAAAATGAAAAAGGTATTTTTTCAAACAAAATTATAATAATAAAGTTATTGTTGTAATATGAAACGTCAGTTGTCAAGAACGACGCACGCACATATAAACCTATCAAAGGGAAACCGCCGCATACGCTTCATTCCGAAATCGAGTCGTAGGTATTGGCTACAATGTTCAAAGTTGCTTAACCTTTAGTAGTATTTTTGTAGTAGTACGAGTATGCGTTTACGTTATCGCATATCTTTGCGTAACTGTGTTACACGAAATACAGGTATGGATAAACATCGTGAAATGAAAAAAAAAATCCTATGTCTAAACTTTTGAAGTATCTTAATTATTTTGTTTTAGGTATGGGCTTAAAATATTTTACCCTATATGCTGTTCCCGCAAAAGGAACGCAGACACTTCCACCCTGTAGGTACAAAAAATATGTAGCGGGTCTTTACAACCCCATACCGAATGAAGCAAAATATTTTACGTCTAGTGCGTTTATCGGCCGCACTAGATTACATGTTAGTCCTACTAGGTCGATCGGTGTATGTTGACATTTTATTAAAATAAATACTGAAAGTGAATGCAGCGAAACATGAAGGGATTCTAGAAAATGATTTTTTTAAATCGTCACGGTGTAATATTAAAAAAAATAAGTTAGTAAAGTTTTCCTGAATAAATAGTAATATAAAAAAACTAAATACAAACATTACACGTCCCCAAAACAGACTACTAATTATAATAATACTGAGACAAAACAACCTAGTTCAACTGATAAGTTAGATTAACAATGCCCTCAAGATCTAATGTAAAAAATTAATATGCTTAAAATCTAAAACTGAAGAGCAAACGACAAAACGGTACCTGGAAATTTCGATAATATTTCGAATACGAAATCATTATGGATGCTACGATAACCATTAAGTAGCAAAAAAGGAAAATTGCGAAAAAATGAAGAATAAAAAAGTAAATGCCATCATTTTTAATTTATTTCATACTAGCTTCGCCCGCTTGAACTACATGATTAATCATTTAATAAACAGAGTTGACTGATAACTATAATAACTTTTAATATGATTTTTTTAATACTTTATCTTTGTATCTTTATCTGTAATCTTCCAATATGTTTTTTTTACTACATTATTCTAATTTCTTTAAGGTTTTATATTAATTGTTTTGTGCAATGTTGATACTATAATAATATACTTTGAGCATCGATAAATAAAGCTAATTATTTATTATACATATATATTTCTGTAACATTACATTCTTTTTACCTATGTTATGTACATAATCATAATTTTAATCATAATTTTAAAACTCTGTTAAATGTGCTGATGTCAGTGAATAATTTAATTTACTTTTTCAGAAACAGCCTTAAATGTTAAATTATTGATTTGGGTAAGAATTAATAGTAGGTATTCTATATAAAAGGATTGCTGTAGTTTTTAAATTAGTTGCATATATTATTAGGTGAATGTGCAATTAGTAAATATGTAGATATTACAGAGTACACATAGAAAGGCTGTTTTTTACGTATTTTTTTATAGATTTATTTCAAACGAACGAATGAACCGAAGAATCTTGACTGAAATGGATAGAGCATACTATTTTTGTTAATTACATAACTATCAGGCTATTGCCTATAGTGTCTCCAGATCTCCAATTTTGGATTTAAAATGTAATAGATACTTAATTCAGTGAACCTTATTCAGTGGCTCATCTTTGAAGTGAGCAGAAAATTTAGAAAGAAATGTAGTGTCACTGATAAAAGTAATTTAAAGATATTAAACCGACCTGATATATCTTTCAATTACCTGTATAAACTTATGTGCTTTTTAGAATCGAAGTGGACACCTCTATCTCAAAACTACTAAACAGATTTTGATGAAAACTGGACTGTTTTTAAAAATACCTACTACCTACCTATATACTATACCTACGAAATCAAAAAGGAGCGTCTCGATGTAACTTTTAGTATTCGAGAAATTTGTCGACAAATATACTTACATACACGAAATTGAGCACACGTGCTAGGAAATAAATCAAATATCATTAAATTTCAATAATATCACAAACATATATACATAATCAAACTGATGACCTCCTTTTGTAAGTCGTTAAAAAATATATTATTTATAAAACTAACCTCGCAAAAGAAAGCGAAAGGCAAGGGTTGTAGGTTCAACCACATTCGGAAAAATGAATTATTTATCATTTAAAATTATAGGTACATACAAAAATACAAAGCATGGCATTTAACTAAGAATATACCTACCGCCACTCAGAACGCAAGATCTTGAAAATTCAATGGGAAGTGATGATCTTAATTGTAGCTTCCTATTACCATGGTCTCATATGTAGAGGTATAATATTCTGGGGTGGGCATAAGACGAAGGCCCTCATTCCACAATTCCTACTCCCGTGCCCTACTCCGCTGTGCGGCACTCGTGAAGCTGCTAAAACTAAGCTAATAATATTTTATATATCTTTTTACAGATACTGCAAACTTTATACTTCAGCATTGCCTTTTTGAACGACATCATGGGTACAAACGCTCAGATATCTGAACGACCACCCATCAGGAAGATCAAAGACACCCTATTCCCCATAGCCTATAACGTAGCTATGTACGTTACATTTACATTTTGGTCTTTATACATAATAAATAAAGACTGGATCATCACGGAGGAAGTAGAGAAGCTGTACCCACCTATTTTGAATCACGTTTTTCACACATCAGTCTCAATTTTCATGTTCATCGAAATATTGATGCCATATAAAACTTACCCGCCACGCTTTATTGGCCATGTTTTTATTTTAACTTTTGTCATAATTTATACGATATGGTATTTCATTGTTTTCGCAAAATTCGGTGTGGGTATATATCCTCTTTTTAATTATCTAAATTGGCCTGCCAGGATTTTGTTTATGTCTGTAAGTATAGCTATAGTGCCCTTCCTTTACAATATTAGCGAGGTTTTGAATGATTTTGTAGCTTCCAAAAAAAATAATAAAGATGTTACAAAGTATATTTAATGGTAATAATAATTGCTTTTTATGAAACTGCGTATTTAATTTGTTATATAATATGTTTTGGTTAATTCGTATAGTGATGTTACTAAGCTCATAATTATATTTAATAAAAAATGTTGCATAAAAAATATTTAGATGAAAAACTGTCCTCTGTCTAACTTTTTATAGCTAGATGCAGGCAAGGAAAATATTTAATAAGTTAAAAAAATATTAAAACAAAATGTGGCGTTAAGTTTCGCCACTCAACACACAATGTCTCTGATTCTCGGGCAGAACGTTATGAACGGAGTGTCTTGACAATAGGTTCTCTGTCTACCTTGCAATATACATGCTGCGGAATACACCACAGACCTAAAAAAAGTTGGAATTATACATATGTTATTAAAACAAATATTAAACAAACAGAAAAAAAGAAAGAAATGTAATGAAAATTACTATATTTTAACTTCAAATTCAAATTCTTTAACAGTAAATGATAAGTCATCTTGTAATTTATTTCTTCTACCCCTCTTTTTCTTCCCGGACCGCACAACAGTTGATAAATTCATTTCTTCTCTTAATTTATTATAACTAAAATAAAGACTTTTATAAAATTGTAACACAGAGGAAGCCCCTTTCAAGTAATCTTCTAGAAACTTTAATGGGTCCAATTGATTTTCCAATTTTAATGCTATATTATATATAAAAGTTCCATTATAGCATTTAGAATAAGTTATAGTTTCAAATGGTGTTCCACAGAGAATATTTAATGCATTAACTTGATGTAAAACCGACTGGAACTGAGCAAATGAGTGTATTTTCCTAATATCGTAGCTTTTTGGTTTTTTCAATATGCTACTGTCGATTTCAAAATGTTTTAAAAGAACACTCGCGGCTATAAGACAATCGTCATATTGAACTTTGTTCTTGTTAAGTAAAAGCTCTGTATTAACTTCAGTAGTGTTATTTTCTTTCAATTCCTGCAGTTTTTTACCATGTCTATTATTAAAATGATAATGGCCTCTAGGAGTGCCGGTTTTTTCATCGATCACTTCCAACATAGTATAAGACATCAGCAGACTATGTACATGATTAGCCGGGACGTTGCAATTGGCTATCCACCAAAGTAAAGATATCATATACAATTGAAAACTACTTGGCAATAATTTGAGTGAATCCCAATCTAAATTTGGTAGTTTTTTATCAAAAAAATGATAGAAATAAGAGTTTAATTGTGTTGGAGTCAAATTTCGAAATGGTGTATCTAATAGTGGAGAAATACTATGTTCTTTATTAACAGGTGTTTTACGATAATTACAATTTTCTCTTCCAGCATATACAAAAGTATCTCGAGAGAAGTCTGTCATAATATCAAACGCATATCTCATTAATGGCAAGGCACTTTGGAAGCTGTCTGTGTCCGTATAATCTTCTGCTTGTGGGTTACATAAGTATAGATTGTGAACATATAAATTTAAATATTCCTTTGGTATTTGATTTTGTCTAATTTTTTCTATAAACCATACTGGAATATTATTTGAATTTGAATCAGAAATTTTTTCTTCTTCATCTGTGCTTTCATCTTCTGAATTTTCTGATTCTTTTTCATTTAAATCTTCAATATCATTAGTGTCAGGCATTTGTAGTTCAAATTTTAAAGAATTTTCCTCACACATACCAAAATATTTCAAAGAAGGACAGTCATTACTCTTATATCCATCTATACTGTTTTTAATTATTTCAAATACTTTATTTTTTTGATGTTTTTTAAGTCTCCCCAGAATTTTTACTATGGCTGAGTCTAAGGTCTCATTCTGAAGCCAATTAAACAAAGCATGTATACTTCTTTGTTGATCATTCTTCTTCTTTTTGCTTTTCTGCAACTTTAACTGAGAAAAGAACTTCCTAAAAATCTTCTTTTCAACATAATCATTGCCTAACATAGTTGCTAATAATGGTAATAATTCTTCTTTCAGGCCACCAAAATTTTCACACAGATATTGTACTTTATATAGTTTACATTCCATAGCATGTATTTTATTACTATTCTCCTCTATAAATACAGGTTTTGTTTCTAATAAATTAAATGGGATATAAGAAACATTGTATATGAAAAAATCTGAGTCATAACTAAGCACTGGACAGTCTAAGTGTCTAGCTAGGGATGCTATTTCGTCGTCAGCTTCATAAATACACACTGTATATTTAATATTCATCTCTATAAGTATTTCTCTGAACACATTCCGGAACAAAAGTGGAAATATTTGCAAGCTATCTTGAGTAACTGGGTCTAGGCGGCTACCATTCTGCAACTTAGATCTAAGGCGGGTAAATACTGTCTTGAGTTTTTTATTCTCGTGGCAACCATCGAATAAGACAAAAGCAGTTATTTTACATTTTCGCAAATTCTTAAAAAATGTTCTAACATATGCTGCGAACTTGTCATAGTCACCTCCAAATGCTGAAAAACTGTTAATAGATCTATAAAGTTGAGCACATAAACTGTGTCCGTCAATGACAAGGTTTGTATCGTGTAAATAATGCTTTTTCATGAATGTATTTTGATTACAATTAATATACGTAGTCAAACCTCGTACACCCATGACTGTAAATATAATAAAACTTGCATATATTAGGTAAAAATATATCGCATATTTTTATTGTTATAAGTATGAATCGTTTGAAACTGGATTATCAATATTTATCATAATATACTAGTATATGTTTCTTGATATTTATGTTTTTCAACTATTATTATTTAGGTTATAAATAAACACGTTTCATGAATTGTTTTGAAGTTTCAATTTTGCAATTGAAAACAATAATAGACTAAGACAGTACACACAGATAAATAATACAACACATTTTAATATAAAGCCTTGAATCTTGATATAATCAAATTAAAACTGCTACAGTAGTAAAGATTTAGAAAGAAATTAGATCATTCTATTATTAGCTATATTAATAGTTTCCTCAATATCAACTATTTTTATTATTTTTTTATGAGCTTTTTGTTGAATTTCGCAGACCAGACCCTGCTGTGGGGAAGAGAACATGATGTTAAAACCCTATTTCAATAATAAAAATGTAAAATTACAACATAAATGTAAGATTAAGTAAAAAATAAAATTTTGATTAAGTCGAGTCATTGGCTAAAGGCAAAGACAAGCTGACGATGATGAAAATTTTAATTGTTTAAGAAATTTCAGATGGCTTGAATTTATCGTAAGAAAAAAAAATCATGATTAGAAGATTTTTCCAAAAATTATATTACATTTTTTTTACTATTTAACTGGATATCATTATTCGTTTGAAAATCGATCATCCATTTAATCATTATTAAATTACAACATAGTACATCCCTATTCTCCACACTTCAGATCAGATCCCTTTGGGTATATGTGTTCTGTGCTTCAGATTTCAATTCGACATGCCGGTGCTTGCATGTGGTCTATAACAGAAACACGTGTTTTATTAAACTATATCACTTTTTCTCATATTTATATAATTTAAATAATTAATTCATAAGTACAATTTGCTCTATATTCTACATAAGATACAGTGTAGACTTTTGAAACCATTATTTAGTTAAGTGCGCCATAATTATTGCACGCGTGCATCTCTACACATCTCGATTAAGTACAATTTGCTAAAAATGACGGAAGAAAAAGAAGTAGTAGCAGCAGCAGAACAAAGCAATGGCCAAGAAAACGATGAGGAAAACAATGTTGAAGAAGAAACTGACCTGGATAGTGCTATCATACGACAGTTGGAGTATTACTTCAGTAAGTGAAGTTTTAATGACAATCAAACAATTTTTTCTATTAACATGGTAATTTTATTATATCGTATACTTTGGAAAATTTATGCTATTATCTTGATTTTCTCTTATGCACAATTATAAATTGTCTGCTTTTATCATTTTGAATAGGTTATACTATAGATTATTAACATTTATTCTATCTTACACTTATGCTATCTTGAAATTAATGATTCATAAGATTCTTGACATATGTAACTTTCTGAAATGGTTCTTCTGTATATTTTATTATGTTATATCATACTATATACTACATAAAATACTATGCTGGGTAATATATATAATGTCGCTGTTTTGCATTACAACAAAACAGTTATTATATGCATGAAGAAACACATAGCGTTGATTGAAGAAGCAGTCTCCTAATTTCGCCTATTTTCATATATAAATGGTTTAACTTACCAAATAATCTTCGATATACTTTCCTCTTTCACTTCTGCAGTGATGTACGTCATCTATTCTCTGTGGCGACGTGCTGTCATCTATCCCTCATAGAAGTCTTCATAACTCACCAGCAAGAACCTTGCTGCAACGCTGTGTGTTTCTTCATACACATAATAACTGTTTTGTTGTAATGCAAAACAGCGATATTATGTTACTTTGAAACACACAGCGTTGATTGAAGTTTGTTTACTGCTGGTGAAAGAGAATATATGCAGACAACGGATGCAGACGCTATGGGATTTTAACAACAATTAAAAATATATACATTTATTAAAAGTGAATTTTTAATTTACCTATAAAACATTAAAGTGTTTCAAATAACCCACTAACACTGTTCACCCTAATAAGACATTTCTTACCATCCTGTTTAACAAAATTTTACTGGTGATTTTTCTTTAATTATTTCATCATAAAACCTTTATTTAATGGTATAAGCTCGTCTCTAAGTTAGAACAAAGTATTGTATAATAATATCAAAATATCCTCTCAATTAATTAAGGATGTTTATATAATAAACCATACTGTATCAATTTAATAATAGATTATTAAACATAATCATTATATATTAGTAAGACTATTTCACAAAAAACCTCTTTTGAAATTATTAACTTATCTGAAATTTTTAATTCTTTCAATAAGTTTATTACTGTTTACTTATCTGAAACTTTTAATTCCTCCAATATACCTGAAATATATCATATATATCAAAGTAGTTGTCTCTTTGCCTCTGTAGCCATCATTTAATAAATAAATTTATTTAATCATTATTATTATCAAATGCTGCTGCTGCTTTTTTGCTGACAAGAGAAAAATGTCTTTCAAAATTAAGACCATTTAAGTGGTTGAATGTGGTTGGTTTAATAAAATTCAATTTTCATATAAAAATGCCCACATAAAATTCAAAACTGACTGGTCCTTCAAACATTTGAACCTAAAAATAAAATGATTACTGACTGATATATTAGATGTTCTGATACATCACAATGTGAGAGTACAACAAAATAATATTATGGTGTACCACAATTTCCTTTTGCTTTGATTCCAGAAATTTATAATTACAATGTATGTACCACTGTCATGTTCAGCCTATCACATTAGCACCTTGCCATCATGTTATAATACATATATATTCAGTTTTACTTGTCTATATCAAGTCTGGTTTCTTTTCCCATTTCTGTTTTAATAACAATCAAATATGGTATTTCTTTCAATTCCTAGTATTTATTTATTATTTCAATTTTTGTTTAAATAATACCATTACAGCCAAAAGTGTATCTTGATCGACTCACCTTCAGTTTATATTTTATTGTATCTTTCAGATTTTTCTAATCTTTAACAAACTTGTTTCATGGTCTTTCTATTTTAATGCACTAGCCTACAGCTAGGTTCTCAATATGTAAGTCCCTTATACAGTGCTCTAGTGATCAGTGACTAAGTATCTATAGTACAAAGTTTGTCCTCTGTTATGTTTTTGGTTTTGATAATTAGCTATGAGTTATTAAGATTCCCACAACTTGTGTCACTTTTATAATAAAAGTAAGATTAAAGTCGGGTAAGTTGATATATTGCTCTTGTCATGAACTTATTGTTATTAAAGTGATTGAAAATAAATAATTATGTGTATAAATATCATATCCTCTTAGATCTGGAACAACAGATGTTATTCAGACATGTCCTCCTTGAAAATTATATGTCAGTCTTTGGTGTCTCATGTCCATTTTGGAAATAAAGCTAAAGCTGCAAGTCCTTAGTGACGTTTAGTCACACACCGGCCGACCATTTGGACAGAGAAAAATCCACGTCTAGGACGTTCCATATTAAATAAGGCCTCCGGAGCCTGGAGCAACAGATGTTATTTGGACATGACTTCCTTAAATAGTGCATCTCAGTCTCTTGCATCTCACCCATTTTTTGGAAATATAAGCTGTAAGTCCTTAGTGACGTTTAGTCGCACAGCGGCCGACCATTTGGACAGAGAAAAATCAACTTCTAGGACGCTCCATATTAAATAAGGCCCCCCCAGCCTGGAGCAACAGATGCCATTACGGCATGTAAATGGTGGTCAGCTTTGTATCTCTCGATAGCTCTACCACCGTCAGAGTGATGATCAGACGATCTGCCAACTTCCAGATATATCATCAACTTTAATAGTTAATACCTGGGTCTGTTCCTTAATTTTCGAGTATACCATAAAATAAAATTACTTTGACACTTTGATATAGTACCATATGGGAATATGGTATGGTATGCTCTGAAAGCTTATTTTCCTTGTGCTTACTGTTATATAAATATTGAACTTTTCTATTAATCTACATGCCATCTATCACATCTGATTTATCCAGAACCTGCTTTCCTGAGGTAAAGCACATTCAGGTGGACTACTCAACCTACATACACTGCAGTTTTGTTGAGAAATAAAATTACAGGTGTTGTATATATGAATACAATTCTTATGATTTGACTTCCTACTAAGTCTATTATTGGGCAGTTGCCCAGTTGTGTCAGGTAAACTACTCAACCCACATGTGCTGTGGTCTACTTGAGACAATTTGACTTTCCACTAAGTCAGTTATTGGCCCACTGTGACCATTGGCTAATATAAGTATTGGTTAATATACATAAAGATCCACTTTTCCAACATCTGCCTTAACAATCAAAGGCAATCGCAGAAGTAATTGTGATCCATAACAACCCACACACTTCTTTTCTTTACAAGGTACACAACATAATTTCACACACTATTTAATTTTGAGTGCTTCATTAAACAACCAATAATACATAATCTCATGTATTTTATATGAATTTTGTTTATTGAAAGCAATTTCGGTTTTGTAGCTGTATCAAAGACATTTCAATGTTTAACTCAACACCCAAAATGTAGCATTAGTTTACTATTTCCGAAATATTAATTGTTAATGTCAAATCTGTCCTGATCAATTGCCAGCATAAATCTGTTGGTTGGTGGTTGGTGCCAGGTGATATTCCCGTGCTTTTCTATCACAATCTACAGTTCGTAAACATTGTAACTATCTGGGAAGCTCCCAGCAGGTCAAAGAAGATGAATATATACTAAAGCATCTCCTGGTTTTTAATGATCCTCAAAAAAAAACAATTCTCTGGGTGCAGTATAACAATAAACATAAATTGTGTATTATAATTATTATTATTATTTCTTTTTTTTTTTTAATAGATTATTATTATTAATAAACATAGAAGGGAGCCTATGTCTACCTTTTTTCAACCAAGATGGTATAATTTGCAACTATGTATGACTTTTACTTAATAAACTTTATATTCTTTCAATTGCAATAATAATAAATTTTATTAATATATTTATTTCTTTATTCAATTCATTTCTATCCAATGGAGTTTCCTTTTCTGTTCCATCATCTTCTTTATTTATTATTATTTTTGTATTTAAATTAATATCTTATATGATCTATTTCCTTTACTGTTATGTTATACCTTTTTTATGTATGAAAAAAAAAAACTACATGTATTAATGTCAATTTATTTATTATAAACTTTGATCAAAACTGTTAATTTCACATATTACACTTAAGACACAAAATCACACACTTTATAATTACATGACTTCATTCTTCTGAAGACCTGGATCCAAGTAATGTAGTATAGTCACAGTCAGCCCAAGCAAACAAATTTGTTTAATATTAGATATCTCTCACAGCATTCATTTAGTTTCATTTTTATTAAAGTTACACAACTCCACATTAACTACTAATTTCAAAAGCTGGAGTAAATCTGCAAAACCATTACAGACTGGTTCCTGTAGTCTGTAGTCACTTATTGACAGTAGTCAACCTTTGTCTGTTTATCGCAATACTACCATTCTTATTCAAACACATTTTTTAGCAACTAGTTACATTCTTTTATGTCACTAAGCTGTAGCTCTGTTATAGATAACACAGAATTATCACAGTAAATTCCTATAAGAAATAAATTTAACACCAAATCGTTGTGTGTTCTTACACAATAATTGTTAATAAAATTCAAATTCTAATATACTTCATTCAAGTATTAAATAGACAGTTATTGTCAACTGAATATAGAGCCACCACCGGCCCAAGGAGCAGTTCTGTTGCCTAAGAGCTAAAAAACGTTGCTCTTTTTAATAAAAGTTACAATTTTAAAACAATGTAATTGCAGCTATGCTCCAAATTATTATATACATAGGTACATGTTATTATTACACTCTGTAATGCAAGTAATCATATATAGAATATATAGAAGCTATTTACTATTACTTTTTTATAGTTATCATAAACATTCTAGATCTGTTTGTATATTATGTACAGTAAAGTAACTTAATAACTGTAAGGTAACCATGCCCATGTTAAATAGAAAGTTTTCGATAACGAAATAATATCGAGCGTTGACTTTTAATGTATTTCATTTCATGAAAACATCGTATAGAATATCTCTAATAACATTCAGTAGCTGTGTAATAGCTTATATTCTGAAATATAACTTACCAGTCTCAATTAGACTACTGTTATAATTATCTAAGTATCAGAAGTTTGTACTTTGCCTTTTGAACTCTTATATAGTAAAGGGGGCTTACATTTTTTCTTCTCATTTTTACGTAAGTTAGGAAAAATTGCTAAAAACTTCAAGGGACTGTTGGCCATTTTGAATTCTGAAAACAGCAACTTTCCTTTTCCTGTACTTCTGAATTATATACATTCATTTAGCGAGACACAACACAAATATTAACTAAACTCCTTAATATAAAAATATTTTACACAAAATTTGTCATTAATATTAAATCTATCAAAGATAAATTTTGTTATTTATAATTTTTGCATCCGATCGCGGCAAAATTATAAGACGCTATGAGTGATAGATGACAGCACGTCGCCACAGAGAATAGATGACGTACATCACTGCAGAAGTGAAAGAGGAAAGTATATCGAAGATTATTTGGTAAATTAAACCATTTATATATGAAAATAGGCGAAATTAGGAGACTGCTTCTTTAATCAACGCTGTGTGTTTCGAAGTAACATAATAATATATAATCTTCTATCTAGTCTTCTGTCAACAAAATGTAACAAAAGTTGATCATTACAAAATTTCACACTGAGCTAAAAAAATATGTTAAAAATGTTTTTATTTTTTTTAATTTTGTTCCCTAAGTGAAGATCAAACATAACACATTGCATTTAAAGTCTGACTTATTGCCACTGTGCCATAATACCATATTTGACCAATGACACCTTGAAATATGTTTTCAATATCATTTATTGTTTTGTAGGTGATGTCAATTTGCCAAGAGACAAGTTCCTCAGACAGCAGGTGACGCTGGATGACGGTTGGGTGCCACTTGATGTACTTACAAGGTTCAACAGACTTGCCAAACTATCTACAGATACTGATGTTATTGCTAAAGCAATTAATAAATCATTGTCGGGATTATTAGAGGTATTATTTTTTATTTGTAGTCTTATTTTTCTTTTTTGTTTAAGATGTAAATAAATAAATAAAAATTAAAAATAACGAGCCATATGTTCATATGCTGTATGTCCATATGTTTATAAAAAAGTGCAGGTGCATGTCCTGTAGTCTTAAATTTTATATATGTTTGTAAAATTTATTATAAATGTGTGTTTTACATTTTATAAAATATATTACTACTAGCAGACCCACACTGTTCGGCCTGCTTGACCTATTTAAATATTTATTAAATAAGAAATCATTTTCGGGTTTCAATAGAATTAGTAAGAAAATATAAGCCTAAATCATCAAAATAAGTTCAAATAGAATAATAAGTAGACATACATAAGGAAAACAAAATTCTTAATATTAGAAAAAATACTTAAGTGATTGATATGAACAAACAAAATAAGTAAACAAATTTTCATAAAACAACAAAATTCCTAAAAAATAAAAAGCAGCTTCACGCTGTATCCCGCATTCAACTGGGTAGGCAGAGGGAACCAAGTGTTAAGATGCTCCGGTCCCCACTTTCTGTCGGCATTCTGGAGGCATTGCGTATTGAGTGGCAGAACACAACGCACAACCAGGCGGTTATACAGGCACACTTTGTGCAGCTGCACCAAGACAGGTCTCAAAAATATTGAACTATATTGGATATGTTAGAGTTTCTTGGGTTGTTTAGCAACATAAGAGATACTTATGGGGTCATCCTTAGACTCTCAAGTATTTCTATATGAAACATTGTCACAATTGGTACAGCTGGGTTAGCCGTGAATGTGTCACAGTCAGACAAACAGAGTTACTTTCGAATTTATAATATAGGTATGGATAAAATATTTGAATGATTTGCACGATCTCCAAGAGTTGTAGGTGCAAATCCTGCTGCTGCTGCATAATAAAATTTTTATGTTTCTAATTACTTAAAATACATATATAATATTTATCAAGAATATATTTTTTAGGTATCAGAAGACAACAAGAAAGTAAGACGAAATCCAGAACAGCCAATACCAGAAATGAATGAGGAAAGGCGTAAAGAGCTATCTTCTAGAACAATCTATGCCAAGGGCTTCCCAAAAGACTCTGTTTTGGATGACCTCCTAAAGTTCTTTAAGCAGTTTGAGGAAGTCGAAAATATTATAATGAGAAGATATTTAGATCGGCAATCAAAAAATCGTGTTTTCAAAGGATCTGTGTTTGCTACTTTCAAAACTAAGGAACAGGTAATATTATGAAGACTTTTTTTAGCTTCACGCTGTGTCCCGCACATAGCAAGCTAGGCAGAATTCCCAACTTTCCGCCAAATTTTGTGGCAGAACTTAACGCCGTGCTTTGCTTTTTACAAGACCAATGAAAAGTATATATTAAATATTTAGTTTCCTCAAGTGGGAATCACACAAATAACCTGTTGCTTAAAATATTAATTAATGACTAAATAAATGTATTATTATTGTCGTAATGGTTAGGAAGAATACATTTAAATACAAATATTATCATGTATTTATTTTCAGGCACAAAAATTTATAGACACAAAAGGTCATAAGTACAACGACACAGATCTCCTTGTCCTATGGCAAGAGAACTACATACAACAAAAACAAGAGGAGTATGCTTCTAAGAAAGACAAGAAAGATAAGAAACATAAAGAAAAAGAGGTATTTTTTTATATAAAGACATATTTTTAGTTATTTTTTTTATTATGTGTAAAATTTACGTTTTGGTAAAGTATGTGAGGAACTTATGATGCTTACCATGATCATCTTAAATCAAAATTTAAAAAAAAGAAGTCACCCTGATCATAGGCACAATGGGTTACATCAAAATGATTAGTGTAATGAACATAGATGAACTGTCCAAAAAATAGTTTTTTCTATTTGAAGCTATAGTTTATGAGATTGATGTATTCAACCAGATAAACTTTAAACTTTTTTATATTACTTTATATTCTTTTAATAATACAATATTTTTTAGGTTTACATCTACAATAATTTAAGGTCATCATGCTGCAGTTACACATATTATATTGTTTATAATATTTTTTTAAATTCATAAAAAAAACTTAATTGTACAAAAAATATTTTTTTATGTCTTTAACTACGATTACCAATTTTTTTTTTCATTTATAGGAAAAAGAAGAAAAAGAAGAGTTCAAGCTTCCAGTAGGCACAGTGTTGCATTTCAGCCAAGGACATGATAAAATGACAAGGGAAGATATTAAAGAAGCTCTGTCACCTTTAGGTATGGGACATATCTAATTTTCGTACAATGATTTGTTAATTTATGTAATTTTTAGAAATAAATTAGAAATCACCATTACATATAAACTTTTAAAATTTAATCATAGCAGGACTAACTAGCTCACACCTCTTGGGATCCTTTAACGTGCTTTATTCAAATAATGATATGCTTCTAAATATTTATCTAACTATATTTTTTTGCCAGAGGCCAGTAGGGGCGCAGGAATGTCTTAACACTAGCTTTCCTCTATATTTTTGTTTCTGTTATTTTTTTATATTATAAGTATGCAAATGTCATAAGGTTTAAATCCTTTTAAATAGTTTAAAAAAATATTTTTTTCTTTTAAATATACATTTTTTTAAAAATAGTCAATGTTTATAGAGAAATATTCCCACTCCCAACGCAGTGACAACACTTAAACATGGTGTTGCCACAACATAAAAGTGGGTAAATCAAAGCTTTACTAAAACACACGCAGATTTTGTTAAATAAATTTGTGTGCACCTAAGTATTGCTACATATAAGTAAAATCAATATTATTAGGAATAATGGAATTTGAATTAATATTTAATAAAGGTAGATCAATTTATTATGAGTTTGTTCCCCACTTTGGACAATATAATTTAAATATTCCTGCTTTGATAAGAAAAAGACATTGACTGGTACTCACAATTCAAAACGGATTGTAAAATCAAAAAACAAACTACTAGTCCCTATTTACTTTCACCAAGTGTTTTATAAATATTTAAAATAAAACAAAAAAATCAATAAAGTGGGGTTTTTATACATTTGCTAAACTAAAGATTTTCTTCCTAAGTATGGAATACCACTTTAAATACATTAAAAGGATTCCATATACTACATAATATATTTTTTTCAAATTCAGGTGGTGACGTTGCCTACATTGACTTTAAAGTGGGCGACACGGAGGGCTGGGTGCGAATGACCAAAGAAAATAATGCAAAAGAAGTAAATGAAAAAATAACAGATGGCAAAATTAAAATTGGTGAATCCGAGGTTGTGTTCCGTCTACTCGAAGGAGATGAAGAAAAGGCTTATTTAGACAAAACAGTTGAAGAAATGTCCAAAAGACGTAAAAACATGAAGAATTTCAAACAAAATAAAGGGAAAAATTTCAAAGGCAAACAGCAGGGTAGGAAGAGGAAGCAAGATCAACATGGCGACGCGCCACCACCTAAAGTCAAAAATGACAGCTAGTTTTTATATTTTACCCAATATGGTTGTCTTAGTATTTCTATTATAATTCTGATATAGAAAATATAATGAATAGATTTTAAATACAATATATTGTGATGTTACACAGTTATATCTATTTAAAGCTTATTTTTTTTATTTTTTCAACAATTGTTAAGACTAAAAGGTTTGTCATAATTAATAAGAGATTCCTTGTGAACTTTAAATATTTCTTTAAGAAATGTTGATCCTTTTTATATAGAGGAATATCGCTTTTTGTATCCAAAGTAATTACTGAGTATATGATTAAATTTATATTTTACAGAAATGGATTTATTATTTGTGTTAACTCCTAACTGTGCTACTGCTTGCAAACTATTGTAATTATTTCAGAGTATCCGTATGGGTTTAACTTTTTGAATATTGATTAATAAATAGTAAGAGTATTACGCCAGTGACCCAATATGTACATAATAATATAAAATTTATATTACAAATAAATTCAAATGATAAGTTTTTTGATTTTCACGATTATTACACATTTTAAATGAAACTATTTTAACCGGATTAGTAGCGTATATTTTGTACTTTTATACATTTTTGGAAACCCGACGTATCGTTTATACCTTAGTACCGGTTATCTAACCTAACGAACGATCGAACCCACAAAACCGTCGATTAAATCATTTCAATTTTATAACTGTTTCTTATCTGTGACTAGTATTTTTTATTCTGTATTTATGGCACAAAGTGGAGTAGGCGGAAGCTGTTAACTGTTGTCGGTTGTCATTGGTAGGAAACTGTCAAGTCAAATATAAAATTGTTATTTATTTTAATTATTGTCAACGTCAAGTATCAAATGCGAATTGAAACAAACTGGAATTTACTCATGAATATTATTTGTTCATACAAATCAATACAAAGCGTCTGTAGCACTTGAAAATGAAACCATCAACCGAAGGCGATAACATCGAAGAAGAAAATTTTACAGGAGACGTCATAGGCAACACTGTCTACAGCGAGCGATTTGTTTTGAAATTGTTAATTAAATTCGCTAATTTAGACACTCTCAAAGAAGAATTACAAGAAAAATCATTTGAGGATGACCTCTGCACTCTATGGGACATGACTGCAGAGAGAGACGTAGTATTATTTCTACAAAAACACGATGTCTTCAACTTATTCAATTTCGCGCTTCCAATAATAGATTCCCCCCGCATTATCGAAATTTTGATCGGGATCATTGGTAATATGTGTTGTCAGAAAGAAGCTGCCTTGGAACTTTTAAAAATGAACTCGTTTCTAACATTGTTACTAGAATACGCTAAATCTGAAGATAGCTTAATTATAATACAAGTACTGCGTTTTGTGAACAGTAGTTTATTTTTATCAGAAGAAGATGAAATGTTCAAATGGATGGATACTTTCATTAAAATAGGATATTCAAACGCTCTATATTTTGTACTAAGAAATTCATCAAACAAGGATCTCTTAGTTACAGCCTTAGAAAATTTTAACACAATTTGCTCATATTGTAACACAGAGAAACATAGCACAAATTTCTTTGGCCATTTTGTAACCTCTGAGGCTGTAGAATCTTTAGTTACTGCTTTTACCGAACTAACTATAAACCAAAAGGCATCTTGTGAAAGAGAGGAGTTAGAGCGAGTTTTAATAATATGTTTACAAATAACACTGAATTTAGTTGGCTTCGACAAATCATACGAAGTGTACTGTGAAAATAAAGTAGACATACTGAAAATAATAACAGAAGTACTTTCTTACTATGAAAATAAATTTGTGAATCAAAAAGAGATTGATATGGACCTAGTCGATGTTATAGACTCTAGTATAACAATAGTAAAGGAATTAGAATTAAGTGGCATGTGTGGGTTAGAAAAGTTCTTTAAACAGAGTTATAACATGTGGAGAACTTTAAGTAATATAGCAGAATCTGACAAAAATGGAAGTTCCAGCTTTGAAAATGATGATAAAGAAGAACTACAAGTGTTTTCGAATCAAATGAAAATATCATTAAGTAATATAATTTTTATTTATATGGATAAATGTAGTAATATGCATTTGTTTAAAGCTCTTGATGAAATTGGATCAGATTTTGATGATATGTCGAGTTTAGTGAAGGACAAAGAGTTGTGGAAATCGGTTTGTGATCGAGTCTCAAATTATAAGACTAGATTAAAAGAAACTGAAAACTGCTAGTGTTTTGATATTTTGATTTTAATTAAAGTGTTGGTGTGATTATTTTTTATTCAAATGTTTTGATATAATGGTCAAATGGAGTATTTTAATTCAAAATCGATTTATTTGCTTCATATCTCCCACACAGTATTCTCTTCTCAAATCATCTGCCCAAATTCTTAACACTGCAAGTAGAATTGTGTGAACTCAATATCACATTTTTGTTACCAGAGAAATCATTCTTTATTATCTAAAATATATACAATTCCCTAGTCTATTTATAATGCCTTTAAATGGATAAATATAGAAGTAATGTGATGTGTCAATAAATTTAATTTGCCTGCCATTTTGTTAGTAATACATGATTAATTTTTTTACCATATAGTAAATAGGGAATGAATAAATATTTAACCCTAATTTTGTTGTTACTTGACATTGATTATTTTAAGAATTTTTATCCTCAATCAGTACTACTTGTTTTGATTATTGACTGTTTTTTTATTGGCTTTACATTATATCCCTATTATAGCAGGGTAAGCATGATCTTGTGTTATGATACTATTATCTTCTGAAATTTGAAATGTTGCGTTTCGTTATTAAGCTACCGAGCATCAGTGATGGAACTCAACACTGAAAATTGTATAACCGGATCAGAGAAATGAAAATAATACATTCCTCTTAATGGAGATAGAATTCACAACAGTTATGTTTACAGCCAGATGCAGTCACGATCTGCCCTGAATATAGAGCATTTGTATTTTTAATATTTCCACATGAAACACGATTATGTTGATGTTTTCTTCCTGAACTTACATTGGAATTTTGATTCACTTGTATTTTTTTGATAAAAGTTCAATCAGTAAAATATTATGATGCTTTAACAATTTCTTAAAACTATTACTTTATTTTATGAAAATATTATGATTCAATATATAACAAAAGAAGTATTAATTAGACTAAGTTAAAATATTTATAAAATACATTATTACAACTCTTAAGCCCCATATAAATGAAGCCCCAGAACCATGTTTTCTTATTGGAGCAGGTAAAAAATGAAAGAGAAACAAGTAAAACAACCACATATACAGGATTATATATTTTATACACGTAATAAAGCAACATTTAGATTACAGTAAACGAGTCCGACCGTAAAGCGGACAAACTATTCGAATGTAACAGTAGAGCATTCACTCACTCATTCACTAACTGACACTGACTGACACGACTGACAACGACACGCTTGCCATACAAAAAATCACAAATACTGTAAGAACGGAGATTAATAACTTTACATTATAAACGTAAACACTAACTAACCGATACGAGTAATCGTATATTATATTATTTAATATATATAATAATAAAAAAAACAAGGTAAAGACTAGATCAGTGTTGCCACACCGATTAACGATAAATTGCTAATAGCAATAACGTAAACGTGACACTGGCAACACATACTCAAATACGTATCATAAATTATATTTTATATTATACAGACTGCGTACCTATATTTAAAATATTATTTTGTGTACATAAAAAAGCAAATATATTACTTATTTAAGCTTTATACACTAATAACTCTGTTCATAAAAAAAAACATGAGTTAGGCCAGTTTCACAATGACAGCCTTGAATATTTAAAATCCATTAAATAGCTAGATAAATAGATACAGAATACAAGAAACAACCAATTCCTTTCACTATATATAAAATAGTTGCAAAACTTACTCAATAATAAAGTAAGATGTGTTGCCAGCGCACGCCAAACAAGTAAGCTAACAAATAGTATAGTCCAGACATCGACGACGGGACGAACAGTCAACTATAATATACAGTATAAACGTTTCTCTACATAACTAATTAGAAATATAAATTATATAAATAATTTGAAATTAAAAACAAATCTTAGGCTTCAAACGCGCCACAGTACCGCCTCTACAGTAACATAGAACGAAATATAAATCACTTAAAAATAAACACTAAGAACAATTAAAAGTGAATCGCAATAAATATTTACAAAGGCAAAGTGAACGCAAGCTTTGTACTCGCCTCGGATATGTTTCCAATTGTGACAAAACATCTAAATTATACGATTACCGAGTTACAGTACGGTCGACGAGTCGTGGCCGATCAGAAGTTAGCTATAGATGGTTGCGCAGATTGGATTTTAGTTTTTTTTTTTAAACTTTACAATTTTCTTGTCAAGTGAACTATGCGCAAACCTTTAGAAAGCTCAACTTCGAAGCGGCCACGACACTCCGGCTGTACTAGACACATATAAATTACAAAACTTAAATAAAAATGGATCACGTACATCGAGATATGAAAACACCCACAACAAACTTGTAAATATTACAGCAAATACGTTATAGACATTGCCATTCCAGCAATTTGATCCAAATGGTCCATTTTTGGCACATTTCTTTTAAATCCGAGCTGTATCACACTCACGCTGTATCCCGCATATCGCAGGCAGACAGAGGTAGCCTAGTGTTAGGATATTCCGTTTCCCAAGCACTGCCGATTTTCGACGCATTGCGTGTTGATTGGCGGAACTCTACGCCGTATCAGAACAAGGAAATGAACATATAAAACAATTCATTACCCCGAAAGGGAATCGAACTCACAACTGTCGCGTTTGCAGTCATACGGCCTCGATAACAGCCTTTGTTTTTCTTTTCAAAATAATACTATACGACGCATGGAGTGGCAGTGTCTATAGTGAGAGCTGCCGTTTTATTAAAATTTTTATTATCTGGCAACACCTATAATAATGCCATAGAGTAAAATACGCAACAGATTATAAATTTATATACTCTTTTTACTTTAAAACGTCGCTAAATATAGGCAAATGTTTGAAGATTCATTCCAACAAACTATCGAACAATACTGTAATGATCTACATATGTAACAATATACGATATGTATTATAGTAAAGGATATGCTTATGTGAAGTTTATATTTTATTACCAAAACAATCTTTTTAAGTTGCGCGTTACTATAAAACTTTCAAACATTCGCCCATACACTACTAACTCTTTGGTACATTTTGTGAGCAAAGACGAGTGTAGAAGACAAGCTAAGCGATATCCAATAGTCGATTACTTGCGTTCAAGATCCTACTATATACTTCATCTGGGTCATTTACAATAGAACGATCATTACACATACATAGCTTTACACGAATAGACTACGACACTACACACGGGACACTCTGTGTGCATCGAGTGTCTCTGTATGAAGACACAAACAGTACATACATTAATGTCTGACAACTTTCTGTGTCAACTTTCGGTAGTAGTCTATTCGTACAATATGTCCGATCCAGTTCAATATTTTAACACCCGTATTCCTTCGAAAACTTGATAAAACAACGTGTATATTTTGTTCATTCGACGGCCGTCCCGTTATATGGCTGACATTTGATCTTTCACTGGAATGTTCACAATCTCACAGTCGTAATATTGCTTTCTGCGTTCAACACCCATTTGTACTTATTATAGATTTATATATTATATTATATTATATAATAAACAACCTAATTTTCCCGATTCGTTGTCTTCAAAGGACAGCTTTGTTTTAAGCTTCGGGCAAAACTTCATAAAACTCACTCGATATCGGACGCTTACCGAACTTATTCACGCTATCGAGTATCATTTCGATTCGACTCCGTGTTATATCATTATAAAGAGTGATAAAAAATTTATATCACATATAATGCACCGAAACGATTTTGATAAAACACTTTTAGAATTAGACGTAGTTATACAAAGGAAAATTTGATATTTTGAATTTCTTTTTTTGAGTATTTTATGCGTATTGTATAGTTGTGTTTTGTTGTTAAATAAGACGCCTATAAAGAATATTATTCTCCTATAACAATTGAGTCCATTTATTAGTTTTACTGATAATGTAAGAATAATATTTTATTATATGCCAAGTATCTACTTCTATTGAAATGTTTTAAATAATTTAGCATGACGAACAATTAACAACGCACCTAGAGTAAGAGTAAGCGAATCACAAGTCTACTAGACGGCAAGGGAACATACGACTCCACAATATTATTAAAAACACGAAATATTATACCTAACGAATATCTATAATATAGCCCATTAACAAACATGGCCAATTTTCACAGATAGTAATTAATAAGCGCGATTAAAAAAATCGCACACGGCAACACCTGTCAAAATGGCGTATACGAATTAAAAAATATAATACATATTTGTACGTACTTATATTAAAAATTCGCGCGCGCTATTCCGAAAGTTAAAATGAACTGCCAAAGTCCAGCGAAATTAAATATATATACATATATATTTTTGTTGAGTTTGCCTTAATTTATAATACTTTTAATTAATAATCGTTGCATCGATCGTTTCACTAGGGGCGAGACCATCACACGGGATCGAGATTACGTCACTCCGTAACAATTATCGATGTTTGTATAACATGTCGGGTCCTGCGGCCATCAGTACGAGTCTTCAAGATATTTATTGTCAAATATTATTAGATTGAAATTTGACACTGACATTTGTCGATCTGAGACCTAGATCAATCTATTATAGTGCTGTTATCTTATTTTTCATGAGTTTTCCATTCAATGAGACGTTGGCAATTGTAACTGAACTGATAGACCCACTGGACTCAACTAAAGGTTTAAGCTCCGGAAAAGCCGTACACCTCCAGCACACGTATTTCGAAGTCGCCGCTGGGACACAGCGGGGGGTTGTTGAACGTGGAGCAGCGGTCCGTCTTGCCGAACCTTATGTTCTCGTCCATCCAAATGGCTTGCCCATCACTGGAAATAACAATAAGGTTATTATTTTATTATTTATTATAACTTCCTTGGTCTCTTAGACAAAATGCGGCGTTGATTTCGTTCGTTTCGTCATTCAATACGCAATTTTTTAACAATTAGGCGCGAGAGATACGGAGTATCTTAGCACAGCATGTAGAGGTTGCCTACTCAACCTATCATGCTATGCGGAAAAAAGTAGCTTATTTTAAATTTATTTTAGCTTCAGGCCTTATCCTTACACGGCTACGTAGAGATCGAGAGCCTCGTATCGGGACATTTCATTCTGAGACACTTACATGCCAAATTCGATTGTATGTTGAATGGCGGAACTCAACGGCGCATTTTATGAAAAATATGGTTATTAAAGTGTAAAGTTAATATTTATAACATTGGCTCGCTATATATATGTTTACTAAATGTTCGTATTTAATGTCGAACTGTACTACTTGTTAGTGACATATTTTTTTCAACAAAACAATTTAATATTAGTATAAAAAGTATAGTATTAGTAAAAATTTATATTAGTATAGTACTGTCGACGAAACGTGGTGAAGTTAAGTTTTAACCTGTGAGTAAAAATATTTACGAACGTAAGATAAATCTTAAAATCCAACCTGTGCAGGCATCTACAGATCGCTTCACGACCACGACTCGTCAATCATACTAAACGACATTTCTCCAAGGGACAACACATCAAACATACCCTCCTCCAACAGTGATCATGGTACTATCAGCCGCCATGAAGAGAGAGCTAGCATGAGACGTTTTCACATCGCCCTCATCTTTTGAATCCTCTTGGCATCCCACCCAAGGATACTTGGCCCTAACCGGATGAAGGCTAAAAAGAAAATCGGATTAATCAATAGTAATTTGTACTAACCCGCCTCCAATGGTGATCATTTTGGAATCCGCGGCCATGAAGAGCTCGGAGGCGTGGGATACGCTTTCGCCCTTCCCGTCCGCTCCGATAGAGCACCCCACCCACGGATACTTGGCGCGCTCCGGGTAAAGGCTGCAAGCGAACTCTTGTATGTATGTTTGTGTTATGTCATACCGGGTATTAGGATGGTGGGGTTTCTTTTCAATATTTTTGTTATTGACACGATGGGATTAGGATAAAAAACTAATATTTCTCATACTAATTTAAATAATTTAGTATGGAGGAACTCACACTTACGCTGAAATTAACTAATAATTAGAAATAACAAAATTATAAATTCAGGAGAAAATGTGGTGAACTCTTGGAAAAAGATTTAGATGTTATTGGCAAATAGATAAGAAAGTCTAAAAGAAAATTTTAATGGTTGGTACCAGACAACATCTTAATTATAGAAATGAAACATGAATTGAGATTTGAAACGAAATAAGATTAAAACATAAGAAGTGAAACCAAAATTGGTTGAATAAAGATATTACGTCCAAATTCAGGAAAACAACTAAAATTTTAAATTCACTAATTTAAATAGATAGAAGGTTTTCATACTATAAGAATTACAGCTAAAAAGCAACTAAATAAAATATATACATAACTAACTACTTGGCAGCATTAAGTATGATATTTAAGCGTTCTAATAAGCCGGTACCTCATACCTGATCGTGCTTGAGTAAATATAAGGCGAAAAGCAATTTGTGAGATTTTGTATATTAGTGTTTTAGTATGTAGACTATAAATAAGAATTTGTCGTATTTGTAACTGTACTAGTATAGTCTTCTTATGTTAAAAATATTAAGTTATAATATTATATTGTATTGGATAGAGTATATAAAAGAAAAGTGTCTATTTTTTAAACATTTGTTTCTCAAAATCTACGTTTAAAAATGTTTATATTTATTGATTCATTATTTAACTATAATAATTATTGAAATGTGTGAAAAATAAGAAAATGAAATATTCTTTTGATAGGTAAAGTGTTAAAAAGTAATTAATGTTTTATATTACGAGACGATAATAAAATATTAAAATAAAAGAATTGAGTAGACAGTGGGAACCTAGTTACGACACTCTATTTCCTACATTCCACTCCAATTCAAGACGCTGCGCCTGTTTTCTTTGGAGAGAAAGTGATAATAGATTGATTTTAAATTTTAAAACATTAAAGAAGATATGTAAGTAGTTCAAAAGCAAAGGTGTGTTAAGAGTGTGTCAATACATAAATTAAACTATGAAAAAAGTCTATAAGCAGATATCAAAAATAATAATATGTAGGTATGTAAGATATGAAGTAGAGTTAGTGTAGCAAGTAATGTCAGACACGTCATAAAGTGTAGACACTGAGTGACACTAGAGTAGTGGAAAGCCGAAAATAAAAAGCCTTTACCCGAAGAGCCCAAGAATAAGAAAATAAAAATAACATACCAAGTGATATATATTTAGTATAGAGAAGATTTAATGGATATATTTTTTAATTTTGACTTATTTCATTGCATTTTTAAACTTTATAAGAAATATTCTTAAAAAAAATACATCACTTGGTTGCAAGATTACATCTTAAGAGTATATAAAAAATAAAATAAATCTAATGCTTAAGACTACTAAAATTTAAGTTACGCAAATGTTACAGTAAAATTAGAAAGAAATGAGCTTTTCACAAAATCTACCACCAGCTGTTACAAGCGTCAAAGCGATCTAAAAAATATAAAGCACTTTAATACTAAATACAATATAATAAGAGTAACAGAATATAACTAAAATCATATATTTCTATATTATAAAGAAAATCATGTTAAAGATTTTTTTTATGGAAAATATTATATCAAAAGTCCATACATAATAATTGCATAACTGATTGATGTGCCGCCACTACGGCGACATACGAATGCAAAAGGTTAAAGGTAACTTAACGACAAAGACACTCCATTCTCCACTTTTTTAAGGAGATACAAAAATATTTAAAAAAAACTACGATAGTAAAGATGTTCTTTAAGAACGTCAATAAGCAATTACATATGTATTTAAAAACGTTGAAATATTTTAAAATCACTTTCCTACCAACAACATATAATATAAAATTATATCATACATATTGACGTCAAAAGTCATTATGTATTATGTTGTTTAGATAATATTAAATAATATATCAATTTACAATAAGAAAATAACTTTTTGCCACTATTAAGTCGTTATGAACGCAACAGTAATATGCTAAATAACTGTCAATTTTACGTAAATTATTTAAATTTGAAAAATTACGTCCTTACAAAAACACCAGAGGTAAACAACACAAAATAAAATAGAAAAAGTAAAAACTTATAATTAATTTACAGTTTCTAAATTGTAAGCTCTAGCCTATAAAGATATATAAAAAGGTGACTTACCTAAAGAGGAACGTCTCTCCGGTGCCGAAGTAGGCCTGTCGGTTGCCGCGCTCGTCCTTCTGGTTGCGTTCAAACCACCGCGTAGAACAATATGCACCGAACACCTTATTGTCATGAAAATAATGCAAATTCAATAAATAATTGTTTTTATTGATGTAAGAATAGAAGTTTTATAAATTAATTTAAAATTTTGCAATACGTATAATAACAATTGCAAATTTCAGTGGTTTTTTTTTAGGAATCAACGTATGTAGCATTCATTTAAAATACTTTACAAACTTTATATCCTCCACTACTTGTCGCTCACCTCATTATTACAAGTCTTGATCATCAAGAGCGTAGGCTCATGATGCTCAACGCGCACGTAGAACGTCGTCAACGAACACCCGTGCTCCTCCGTAGTGTACAGAAGTACTGGCTGATACATCGTGATTCGAACCGGCAACCACGACCATAGTGTGAACAACTGCAATACATTCGGACCGTAGAAACATTTATAAATATAGATTTAAATACGATAGTACACTAGCTAGTGATTGCTAACTCGTATTAAACTTCAGATTTGATGATTAAAATAACAATGACATGCTAAAACTGATATCTAAATGGTTATTTATATTAATAACTATAGAAAATCTGTTAATTTCGTATTAATGCGTTTCGCATCTAATGAACTGTATAACAGAAATGTTTGAAAGTTATTTAAAATCAAACGTTAAAAAACTAATGTACTAGTGATAAGAAAAATGTAATCTACAAGTGTCATGGAGTGAAAATTAAAAAAAAGGAGAAATAGTATTAAGGCCTCCAATTAAAAAAAAACTAACTTATGTCTAGTATTGACATCAAAATTCTAAACAAGTAATTAATATTACAAAAAAAAGTTCATACGTAAAAGTATTAAAAAAATTTACAATTACATTGTAAAATTTACGAAATATAAACAATTTAAGTAAAACTAACACAGAACAAACACGTCATGACATGGGCACGGCGCATATTAACAGTGTCATATTAGTGACGGCTACAAGTGTCAAGTGCTAGTGAACATCTAAACATTAACAATACGAGGACGATATAAGTAGTTTATTAAAGAATATAAATATATCGACAGACGTACGACATTACATGCATTTATATCACTTAACGAAATTATTTATGTTGTAAGGGAATCATTTAAACCATTTAAGCTCCAAAACAAAGATAACACATTATAAATTTTAGGAAATAATATAGAATTTTGAAATTGTTAATTTTCTTCTAATGGTGTAAATGATTCCATATAAATTAAACCAACTAGTATTACTGACAAAACGAAGGTATCGTAATTGTCTACGGTATATAACGAAGAAGCTAGCAATAAAATAAAAAGACCAACATAACTCTATGATAGGATACTGTGAACGAATATGGTGAGTGTGTCTTTAGTCCTCTTCCTTTTGCAACCCGAAACAAGTGCGGTGACGTTAAATTGTATTAGTATGTTTATATCTCTCCAATAAACCAAAAAAAAAATTAAAAATATGTATTGATAACAATAAATATACTGTTAAATTTATAAAATTGAACTAAATTTATAATTATAGATAAAAATTAAAAACGTAAAAATGGCAATTCTAGGATGACTAACAAAATAATTTAAACAAATAAAGAAAACAAAGAGAGATATAGACATTATCATCTAAACAAGCCACCAAATCAACCCCCAAGTTATCAATGGAACCCTATCGAACCTTCTGACGGAGGTCCGACGAGTGCTGGCGCTGATCGCTGAACACTGCGTTAGGGAATGGGAACCACAGGGCCAGGTGGGAGGAGCGTGGACTCTGAAAACTCCTTCGTGATGATAAAAATGATACAATGATTTGTGAATAGACAAAAAAGGTCATGAAAATGATGTTTTTAATGTATTTTGAATATCAGACTTTTTATTTTGATAAATTTATTTTTTACTTAGGTAATATGTGAGCGTAGTAAGTAAATGTTTGTTACATCAAAATGAATTTATATTGTATGTGCTTTGTGTAAATTTTGTGGAATGACACTCCTTATATAACGTACACGCTTAAAATATTATTTAAATTTATTGATCTCTTGCTATTGCCCAAATGGTTCATCATGTATATGACAGTTATATGTTGAAAGCATTTCTACAGACGTGCAATCTTTGTTGAACTAAGAATAAGACTTGTAACATTGTGATGTTGGACGTATTGGATCGAGGTATCGTATGTATGGGTAGATAATAAATATTTTGCAAGTAAAATTTAAGGTATTAAAATGTTGTTTCTTGGTGCATGTTGGTATTTATGATACTGTATATCTTTTACTAAAATAGCGCGGTCATGTTTTCTTGGCTTCACATGTAATTTATTATATTTAGCTTTAGTTAAGGAAGATGACGTCACTAGCATAATCAAATTATAATCGGGCCAAACATGCAAAATTTAGCTAAAGTCGATCAGATTTTATCAAATTCATATGATCTTCGTATACTTATAATATTACAACAAAATATTGTAACAGAAAGCAAAATAAATAATAAAATCTGATACAACCGAATGCACACTTACCACAGTGATGCAAAATAAATAGTCATATTAACAAAAAAAAACGAAGCGACCTTAAAATAAACGATTCAGAAAAGCGATCTGCTTCAAAATTAAATATTTAAATTAAAAAAAAACACCTAACAGGCAAGCGGTGCATCTAAACATCGATATAGTTGGTCGCAAGCTGGAGGCGACACTACGTAATCTTACTTCGCTCTGGTCAAGTATCTGCGACTTGATCGCTTGTATCGGATACACGCCCATCGATAGGGCGCGCGGGCCCGGAGAGTGAGAGCCCTAACAGGAAAATCGACACAGAGTTAGCACACAAAACAATCGATAACATGCCGACACATCACTATTATATCTATAGACCTATTGCGTTAATCATCACAAGCTATATTCGTTTGCTCATCACAAACATCACATACATATCACCAATCTTCACACGCATGCCAGCCATGTCCTCCAAACATATCAACTTAAACGTATATTATTAGAGTGTACAAAAATCGATTAAAATTCTGGACGCTTTACAAAAAAAAACAACACATTGAAACATTTAAAAGTACGCAAATATTAACATATTCATTCAAAGCCAGCGTAATGAACTTAGAATTGATCGTTGAGTATTGTATGTATTGCTGTCTGATGGTAGATAATCGTGTCGAGTATGATGATCACATCAATAGAACAACATAACAACATAAGAAATATTCACAAAATCTGGCTACACTGATAGAAAAAATAACAAAAAAGAAAACGGGGATTCGTCAAAAGGAAAGGAGACATGGGATGTATTTATACAAGAAATCAAAAGAATCGTCATCGAATATGTATAGTAATTCGATGTAACTGAAGTTAGTCGTGTTAAAGTCGCAATCGAATGATTGTATGAGAAAGAAAAGCGAAAGCCACGCCTAATGTTGTGTACGATACCATCTGTTTGCACGTTTCCTCAGACATTCTCTGCAAATCAAGTAAAATGATTTCTAATACACAATATATTAAATAAAAGGGTAATATACATAATATAACAATATGTAGACGTCGTAGGTGCTGGTGTCGTTAGAACTATTATCGCCTTTTGTTAGATTGGTGACTATAAATATAAATACGGACGCAATAAGCGCACTATTTTATATAATATTATTTATTATAATTTTATATTAACTATATAATTTATTACATTAAAAATAACTTACGCAATCAAAGAAATATTTTATATAGGTAGTCCCTTAAGTGTTGGTTCGATCTAAATAGGATTGAAAACTGTAATAATTTTGACTTACAAAATTGAAAACTCGTTTAACTTGCAGATTAAACTGTGAAATTAAATTTATGCCTAAGTTAATATTCTTGCCTTACCTCGCGTATAGTAAGCGTGTGTGACATCATCTGTATGTTCACTTGGGACTGGCTCGTGGGCAGGTTGTCGGAGGACCTGGACCGGACGAGGCGGGATCCAGTTATCACTTGCTTGGACTTTAATGTCATTTCCGTTTTGATGAAAACACGCGATATATACTGGGAGCTGCAACAAATAAGAGATTACGATGTTTTGGCAATTTATGTTTTCATTGTTTAAAATAGGGATGTTACGGAGGTCATTTTAACAGGTCCAAACCAGAGTTGGAGTTGGAAACGAGGTCAAAATTTATCTTCTCATTAAATTTATATGTAATCCTTCTTTTTGTGATACATTAGATCGTACAGTTAAATAAATATCACATCAATTTTGAAGTTATTTAGAAGTCAGTCCCTAGTTTAGAATCATCTAACAATTCAACAAGTAAGCTCCGTGCAAGATACAAAGAGATCAAGAGACAATTATTGTTGAAGTGAACATTCATTTGGTTTTCATTTCCTCTTTGAGATGCCTAGATTTGACTACCATATACAGCGGGTAATGTCGGTATTACACAGAACTATGAAACATCACACGACCAGCTATGCTTGTATTTAGACTAATTTCTTACACCGAAATGAACAGAACGCACGTATATACAATATTTTGGGTTTAATTTTACTTTTTCTTTGTTTATTGTTATTTTCCCATTTGTATTATAATTTACTTGTTTGTGTTTAATTATTAGCATTTATATGCACTGCCTTTCAATTTTTTTTCAAAAAAAGCAATAAAGATATTACCATCTTATATGTGAACTTAAAATTTATGAATAAACAATTATAATTGACCATATAACACTACGTACTTCGCCTACCGCAAAAGATGCTTTATAAATACAAAAAATAATAATTAATTCTAACATATCATGTTAATATAACTACCCACCTCAAAGCCCTTATACTAAAAGCGGTTCTAAGTAATTTCGTAGGCGAAGCGGGCATATTCCTGCAGAACTTGTCTATGGCGTGATCCACTCCGTTTTTGGTCGCTTCCACGTACCACTCAGAGTTTTGGTTGGTCGAGTGCTTGTGGAACAGGATGAGAATCGCGAGGGCTACTCTGTAGAACACCTAGAAATAAATGGTAACTTATTTTATAATATACAATTGCTAATGTTTTCAAAAACTATAGCTATTAATTTTTTAAGCTTCATGGTCTATCCCGTACAGGGTAGGCTGAGGAGACCTGATGTGGCCCAATTTTCGAAACATGCGCGTCAAGTAACAGACCTTAACGCAGTGCTTTCTATCACATCATCTTAAGGTTTGATCGATTCAATTGACGCCTTCCGCTTCATCAATCACCATACAATAAAGTACATACTATACATATGTCATAAATACCTTAATCCCTTCATGGAAGAAGCAATCCAGCACTCTAACCAGGTGTGGGAACGGCAGAGCTGCAAGTATCCACCACTGCCAGTCCGCGTATATGCGCTCGGGACCGATCGCGCCGGACAGCCGCGACAGGTGCTGAGCGGCCGACTTCTGCAACAAGATGCGATGCTGTACGGACGCCAGGGAAATGAAAAAAAAAATCATCTTAAATCTTCGGCGAAACAATAAATGTTGTCTTTTGGGCTGTGAAACCTAACACCGCTCTTTATCTCACTACTCCGGGGAAATGAGAATGTAATAGAGGGAATCGAATCGACAACCACAAACCTAATATATGGACTAATTCTGTACTTCACCACCATAAAGTGATGTATCAGAAATAAAATTTCAATATGAATTGTGTTTAAACTCGTAAATAGTTACATATTTGTAACAAATAATATTTACAGAACACCTAAATTTGGAAAATAGCAGAGAATTATCTCTCCACTCTCCACATATTTTCAAAAACTGCACACGCATCAGCCAAAAAAATTGATATTAGTTACCTATGTTTACCCTAATTTGTACGGGTAAACAAATTAGCCGCATTGTTCTATTTATAGGAGCTTCACAATCGATAGAAAGTAAATTATCATTACAAATCACTCACTACATATTCAAAACAGTAGGTAATTACGTGACCCAGGTAAATATAAATGAACGTGAAATACTCATGCTATGGGACAAATGGGTTAGTTTTAGACGATCGATGTGCGATGTCGTTCACCTCGGCGTATTAAAAATTTACGTAATGGCGATCGGTTTTTAACTTTTAGTTATCAAAGCTACAAGTTATTCGTGTAATAGAATTTAAAATGGAAATGGGAAATATAAAGTGGGTTATGTGTAAATATTTGAAATAAAATTATATATTTCTTTGGCTGTCTAGTTAGGCCAGTAAGGAATAATTTATGTAAATAGTGAACACTACTTTATATAAAACTACATAAGGCACATTTTTACGCCACTTACTGCCGAATTCTGTAGGCTTTGCGCGTTGAATGACGGAACTCAACGCGACGTTTATACCAGAGCAAAGAAATAGAAAAATTATATATTTCATTTCTTTGAGTGGGAATCGAACCCACACCTGTCGCGTTTACAGTCCCACGCTTGTGCCCCTGCGCCACAACTGGCCCTTGTAATATTTTTAATGAGTCATACTAACATTAATTGCAGTATGAAATGAAGCTATTAATGAAAATATTATAAAAAAATTGCTTTTTTAAATTAAATACACATACAATGTATTGTAATAACAGAACACATTTTAAATTTGTTACAGATAATATACAGCGAGCATTATCATTACCTGCCATTAATCAATTCTATAATATTTTATATTCATTTTTCATTTACATTGTTGTTGAAAGGATCAATAATAATTTGCTGGTTCTATATTTAAATAGATCGCTAGACTATATATTGATTAATTCATGACAATATTAGAAAAAAAGATTATAGAAAATATTTGTATTATAGATAAAATTATTATCAACACCAAGAAAAAGAAACAAAGTTTCTATTCGGAAGCACATGTTTCTATTCGAAACAACTGTATATTAAGCTATAATAGAAATAAGTAACTATCGTAAATGATAACACCAATAATATTCCTTATGATTTTTACTAATATTCATAAAAATGGGGTAGAGAAGTTAATTTATGAAATAACTGTAGAAAACCATCGCGTGTATAGAGAATTGTTAGAATGTTTCTGATAATGTAGTTAGTTATAGGGCGGACGTCACGCGATTCCCTCAAGCCAGTATTACACCGCTATATTCTTTATAGAGTGTAGATTTGATGCCATTTTGATAGATTTCAGCTCTTTCTGGCCATTTTCCACCCTATAAATATTAGGTCGAGGCCAGTCGTGGCGCAGTGGCAAAGTGTGATTGTAATACTGACTGATTGTGGGTTCGATCCCCACTCGAGGAGATGAAATATGTACTTAAATTTATATTTCCATTTCTTCTGGTCTGGCTCTGGTGTCGAGGCAAAGCGCGGCGTTGAGTTCTGCCACTCAACACGCAATGCCTCCAGAATTCGGCAGAAAGTGGAGAACGGAGTGTCTTAACACTAGGTTCCCTCTGCCTACCCTGCTGTGTGCGGGATACCGCGTGAAGCGAAGGGAACCTAATGTGAAGACAAGACAATTTATTTCCCACATTTTATAAAATATTCGAGATATTGCGTGTGAGTAGCAGACCTCAACGCTTTGTCCTGTTATCGAAACGAAAATATAGTTATTGCAATCACAACAGAATCGAACCCACAACCGTCTCTTTTACATCTTTCAATCTATATATCGGCGAAAAATTTTAATTGTATTAAATCTTTGCCCTCATAAGAATGACAAAGCAATATAATTTAATAATATCTAAAATATAAAACATAAATTATGCTTTAATATCTAAGTGTTTTTTTTTAATATCTAAGACAAACTCCGAACAAGGTATTTAGCAAAAACACCATTTCTAGCAACGCCATAAGAAAATTTTTGAAATCTATAATAGCAATACCATATCTCAATTACTCAAACCTGTACTTCGTGTAAAAAGTGTAGGTAGTTATTTTTAGAAACTGTTACTGAGAAATTTCATATATCATTTGAGCAGTACGTACATACTACGTTAACCGATAAGAGAGACGGGTGTGGTTATTTTATAGCATGTATTTACAAATAGCTGCGGTACACAAGTATAAATTGTGATAAGTTGTCAATATCATGTAACAGTGTTTAATTAAAAGGATATAGATTGATTTTTTTACATTTTTAAAAAGAGGTATTTCACACTTGGGAAAAAAAAGATATTTTTTAGAAAACATATGAAAAAATTATGGATATAGATTTTTTATACCTAATAATTTAATAGTTCTCATAATTTTAATGAACATTGGTGTGTGTGCAAAAGCAGTTTCATAGAATAAACTATATTAGTACCGAATATAGATCAATAAAGTAGATTATATGCTAATATGATGTATATTAGCACCTACTGTACTTTATTGATATTCTTAATAAAATCAACATAACAACAAGAACATAAAAAAGCCAACTTACGGCGTGCTTCTTAGCGATCTGCATAACAGTTTTCCATGTGACTTCATTGAGGAGTTTGGTCTGTGTGATGAACATTTTCTCCTTCGACGCGACCAAGCTGGCCATGCAGTGGTAGCATTCTTCCTCTGAAAATAAAAAAAAATCATCAGTAAGGAACTAAACAAGTTACATATAAGATATCATTTAGTAATTTAAAAATTATATCTTCAATTTCACAATGTAAATGGCATTAAAAAGAATTTTATATTAGTCTCCTACACAAAATTTTATCATAAAACATTGGAAGTTCAAGCAATCACGCAGATGTCTTATTATGAACATGGGTGTATTGTTTTCAACAGGCAGAAAGATATAAATATATTTTTTACTCTAACATAATTGCGTAGTAATTATGTATATAAAAAAACAAAAAGTGCTTGTAGCACAACATAATATTTTCAGTATGGTGGCTGTAGATAAATATATAAAGCATAACCGACTGGTGTTAATCGTTAAAGAGCATATATTATTTCCTCTTTCTGCTCCTTTTCTAAATAAAATTCAAGAAAATGTGTTATTATTTATTTGAAAAATAATTTTGGAAGCAATTAAAATCAACATTATTTATGAGCGATCTCTGGAAATATAACATTACATTGACAAGTGTAAACAGAAATGCAGACGCGAGGTAAAATTACTCGGTTCAAATTAAATCATTCATATTTCATTTGTGCCAAGGTCTTTTTATTAAAATCATAATATTATAAAAACACACACATAAATCATTCCTTTTTGCTTTTATAACTAGAAGTAACTAAAACAAGCAAAAATAAAAAGTTTCTCCTACATTCACTTTCTAACAGAAAATTGAAATTCCACAAATCAATTTCAAAGTAATTGAAGTCATCATGAAACCGCTCGACACCGATTCTGAAACACGTTGAACTCAATCAGTGAAGTGACTGAGGCTGATCGATCGTAATCGAGGCGAGTGTGAAGAGAACTAAGCGATATGAGAAATTTGGACGATATTAAATGATTTAGAAGGTATATTATTTTATATATTACTTAGCCGTCACCTAAGACTGTGCTACTATTAAATGAAACTAATTTAACCGGATTAATTATTACTGTACTACTATGGCATGTGATAAAAGAAAAATTAATTTCAAATTATCGTCGATAAAATTTTTGAAAAAATTATCTTTTTATCATTGTATATGTCTTTCGTCGTACTTAAGTTGTCCTATTTCTAAATATATTTGACATAAACAAATAAAATAGATTTTTATTTAAAGTTCCTTTGTTGTTAGTTTATAATAAGCAAATAAAATATTACATAATACATTAATTAGGCCGTCGAGGCGCAGGGGCACAAACAAGGCTGTGACTGTAACGCGACGATTGAGGGTTCGATCCCCACTAAAGAAAAAGAATTATTATTTCTAAATCTTTTCATTTCTTCGCTCTGGCACAAGGGCTAAGGCGGCGTTGAGTTCCGCCATTCAACACGCAGTGCCTCAAAAATTTGGCGGAAAGTGGGGAACAGATTTTCTTAACGCCAGGTTAATGATAACCCAATAACATTTACAATCGAAAGCAGCCCTCCTAACCCACGATGGCCATATACTATTAGGAAACATTTATAATAGGGAAAATATATTGCAATTCTTTTAAAATATGAATTAATGTTAAAACGTGCAGCTTGTTCTCTCTCCATACAATATGAACGCACATTTAATTCACTTTTCCCTTAATACATTTATAGCACTCAACGCGAAATGAGAACAAAGCGCGCTCGCAACTCTCGGAGGGTGGTGCAAAAAGGAAAATCTAGTAAGAGAAAGGATTGCTAATGGCGCTATAAATGTAGAATTATTGCATTATTTCTGAATATTACGTTTGAAATTTATTATATTATGCTTTTATAGTCATTAATAGAGGCCGTCTGATTGTAGACGCAACGATTGTGGGTTCAATTTCCACTCAGAGGATTGATTTTTTTTCCCTCGCAATTGGTAACAAGACAGAGCGCGGTATTGAGTTTAATATTTAAAAAATACTTACTAAAGAAAGATAAATGTTAAATAAACGACGTAATAGTTCATTCATTACACAAAAACATTTGTCGCCCTATGTAAGAGTACATGCTTTGTATAGAAATTATAGTAATGTGCCAGAAGAAGTCACAAATCAACAAGTTCACAGGTCAATACTGTATTGTTGTATACAATTACAAATAAATAAAAGGAAATTTATGTGTAGGCACACATAATTTCCTGTTATTTCGAAATATTCATAGTTTAAAGTTACCAAAATGCTTGCTTGCGTATAAAACACGATGTAAATTGATTTTTGAGGTGAACTCATTTTAAAATCAGATACTAAATATTGTCGGTGTAAATACTCCGACAATATTTAGTATCACACGACAATAGTAAGTATCACGATAAAATATAATATTGTTAGCGTACTCGTGTAAAAGAGGGTAGATCTAGGTGAAAATAATTATAAAAGCAGTAGAATTGTGTCAATCGCGGGACAGTTGCGTGTAAGTGACAGTCCCTATTGGAAGGAAACTGTAGTGTGAAGTATTGTTAGTAGGTGATACATATCACCTATTGTAATTACGTGGTATCCCTTTCCAAATAGTTTAAAAACATATAGACGATGTGTGTATTTATCGTGTATTTTAAAAACTATAACCGCATCCGATTTGTAACAATATATATATATATATATATATATATATATATATATATATATATATATATATATATATATATATATATATATATATATATATATATATATATATATATATATATATATATATATATATATATAATAAGTTTGTCAATCTTTAAAACTTTTAGTGACGCCGCGGTTGTGGATCAAAGTCAAAGTCAAATAATTTTATTCAAAATAAGAAGTTACATGCTTCATTTTTTGAACGTCAAATAATTTACCACCAGTTTATTAAAGTTAATGCCTCAGACCTGAGAAGAACCGATCTGAGAAAAAATATATAATAATGATACTGATACTTTGAACAGATAGTGATACTTTAAACAGACTGGAGCGAGCATTTCATTTCCAAGGCGTGTTATCATTTATAAAATCATTAATTTTCGGATTCGACTATCAGGAGATCACTAGAGGGAATACATTTTTATTTTCTATCTCTAGTGAAAAGACAAAACGTTGAGCTCCGCCACTCAACACGCAATATCACAAAACATAGTGGACTCTAGATACCATCTACCACTCTGCTATACACGTGATATAGCGTGAAGCTAGAAAAAAAATCTATAAAAAATTGATAGTAAAAATCCATCTCCAGCTGACGCTGATAAATAAGTAAACAATAACAAAACCTTCACGTAACATTAATCGCGGCAATTAAACAACAAGCATTCAACTCTTTACAAGTGACATTTACCCTTTGCCGCCTTCCGTGACATCACATATTATGCATAACATGGTTCAACATAAAACATTATGTTGATTACAAAATGTAGAGCGGATCAGTGTTAAATAATAATAGATTATATTGTATACTGCTTGTGTGCACCTTGTATAACATTTAATATTCAATAAGGACACTTAATAATCAGTTTCACGTTGTATCCCGCACACAGCAGGGTACGCAGAGGTAACCTAGTGTTAAGACACTCCGTTTCCCACTTTCCGCCGAGTTCTGGAGGCATTGCGTGATGAGTGGCGGAACTTAACGCCGCGCTTTGCCTCGACACCGAGTCCTCGAGTGGGAATAAGAATACTTGAATATAACTTTTTATAGAACAAAACACAATTTAATATAGCAGTTATATTTATTATACTTATCAGTATAAAAGAAAAATTATGTTTTACTTTTTCTTTATCTTTATGCTGTCATCTATCACATAGCAGGATAGACAGAGGCAACCTGGGAGGCTAGTGTTAAGACACTCCATTCCCATGCACATACTTCCGTTCCCCAGTTTCCGCCGAACATTTAGAAGCGATCCGAGACAATCGAACTCACAACCGCTTTTACAGTCAGACGTTATCCTATTGCGCCATGACGCAATATAATGAGGGATAACTGTTTACAATTGAATCGAAACACATATGCAATTCTTAAAACACGAAATGAGATCGATCATTAATAAAAATCAGTATCAAAGAAAAACAAGAGTGACGGTGACGGTTATTAAAAACGTTAACAAATTAATTGGCACGCTTAAATGCCATATAATTTAATAGGGAGAACGTCACTTTTGGCAGTTAGCTGAACTGACTTGGCCACCGTTACCCGTAAAGCAATTAGTATTATTATTGTTAAATTATATTATTATGGTACAGTACTACTATAGTTGTATGTATATATACGATGGTTGCGGGTTCGATCGCCACTACATGGAATAGATATAATTGAACAATACGGCGTTGAATTACGCCACTAAATACGTAACGTATTGTATTAGGGCGGAACCGGGCGGGCCGCCCACCCTCACCTCTTTAGATGGTCATTCGTGAAGAAATATTTAAATATACGTAAATATATATATATGTATATATATAATATATGCAGTAGTGTATAATTGTATATAATAATATATGTAATAGTGTCCAGTACCTGCTCTCACAATGTTTACTAGACAATCTGCAAACGATACAGTTCTAATATCTCGATAATCATTTAGATGGTTTTACAATTATTTGTAATAAACATTTTAATGATAGACTATATATTTTTAATAAGATCTTAATTATTTAATTAGGTCGACCTCTGAAAACACAGTAGGAATCCCAAACCTCAATGGACAGGACGAAAGAAGTATACAGAGACCGTAGCGTTTGTAACCTCGCTAGTTATAGACATAATTTACGCTTTGGACACGATTTTTTAAAAGAAAATGTAGTTTTTATTTTTTATATATAAACAAAAATAAATTGCTAAAACATTTAACCAATATTTAAAATCACTCACAAACAGAAAAAAATTAACAACGCATATTTAAAATCGTGTAAATCGCAATAAAATAATCATGTCTACCTTTACCTTCTACATACATATACAGGTAATGAATCAATATACAAACGAACACAAGACATATTTATATAACAATAAATTATTAGAACAAACAAGTAATATATAAGTCGAACATAAATTCCAAAATATATATAGACATTAATATGAACATTATGAAATTATATTTATGGTCCCTTATCAGATAAGGACTGAGTCACGTGTAGGAGACGAAGCAATAACTGATTGATTGGCACATAAAACCTATCTTGTTGGTGTTTATTGCGGCAAGTGCGGCGGGATCTTTATTGGTCGCACCCTGTTTCGTTTGTTACAATGTATTAGTCGTTTGTATATAAAATTTCGTTTTTACGAGTGCCCAACGCCGATAAATGAAATTATAAGAACGCCGTACTGCTTACCTGAGTAATTTTGTGATAGAAGATACTTTAGTAGTAGGTATAAATGAAATAATAATGATTTGTTTTATATTTATTTCAATTATTCAATAAAATAGATGTATCAGATACAGAAAAATCTATTAACAAGTTATAAATGTGGGAGTCCGCTCAAGTATATCAATTCAAAAGCACGTTAGTGTTTACCTCATCGGGTTACAAAACCTGAGGCGGAGAGCACTAAACTTGAGGCCAGTCGTGGAGCAGCGGCACGAGGTGTGACTGTAAAGCTGACCGAGGAGATGAAATATTTACTTATATTTATATTTACATTTCTTCGCTCTGATGTCGAGGTTAAGCGCGGCATTGAGTTTTGCCACTCAACACGCAATGCCTCCAGAATTCCGCAGAAAGTGGGGAACAGAGTGTCTTAACACAAGGTTCCCTCTGCCTACCCTGCTGTGTGCAGGGTATTGCCTATTGCCTATATTTAAAGTCAGCGTGAAGCTGACTTTAAATATAGGCAATTTATCAAAATTTGCAACTGACTATGTAAAAAAACCATTTTATTAAGTTTCATTTGTTCACCGACACGTGTCAAAAATGTTTTAAAATTCTCTACTCTCTATTATAAATAGTATCATACATTAAAGTAAAGATAGGAAGTTTTCCTAAAACTACATATTAGCAATGTTATGGCCCAATAACAGTAATAAAGCCTCCCACGAACAAATCGATCACTGCCATTATGCATCGTTTGATGTCCAGTAAATTAGCATCTTTAGTGGAGAAAGTAACGCTAAATAGTACAAAATAATACAGTAAGCTTAAGTGGATTGCTTCATTTATAGAAGCATAAAAAATGTAAATCAATCAACATTATGCATTAAGATTATTGACAACATAAACTATATTATATAAAACTATACAAACTATATTATATATAAATAAATGCATTTTATACGAATTTAATTTTATGTAGTCTGTAAATAATAAAGGCTTTAGATTAGATAATATACTTTTATACGATATTATAATAAACATGATTTATAAATGACGTCGCGATAGAGCAGTGACGTGTCGATTCAAATCCCATTTGCAGAATGTTTATAATAGAAATACATATGTATTTCTTTTGTATTATATATATTAATGAGACAGAGAACGGCATTGGCTTTTTCACCCAAAAGGAGAGGTACGTTTATAGCGCGTATGAAGGTACGTATATGTCCGTTCCTTTGTTCCCTTGCACCTGTTAAACCAGTGAATTTGTCTTGATGGCGCGATTGTTACTGGATACACAAATAAAGTTTATGCAGTCGGGGTCTTTGTTTTGTTTATAATTCACTTGTTAATTTATCTAGTAATGTTATATTTTTCATGTAAAACTTTATATCGACACTCGGCATAGGTAAACTCCATTTAAAATAAAAAAACAAAATAAGAGTGCAACGACACTGTGGACGAATATATCTACATACCTACATACAAATTGTAACGTTTAATAATAGGAATTTGGCATTACGTTAACAATATACATCGAAACAAACAAGTCCTTGGCAAAGAAAGTCGGACGCGTCAGTCGATTTGCGTGCGCAATATTGATAAATCAATGGTACCGGGATAAATACGGATAAACGTGCATATATCTACACCACTATTCATAAATAGGTACATGTGAAGAGGGAACCCAGAGTTAGGATACCTACTCCGTTGTCTTGTTATCGGAGCAAAGAAATTAAAATTAGATATATACTTTCATTGCTAAAATTCAATGGGTATATATGAATAAAATATATAATTTAATATAAAGTTACCTAGATTAAAGTGAAGCTATTTCAAAACAGTATTGTTAAGACTAAATTTTCTAAAGCAAAAACGCAGTGACTTTAAATATGGGACAGGTAAAGATAAACAGAAGAGTTTAAAAAGTAAAGAGGTCTGGTCTTTTGTGATGTGTACAATGTACACATCAATGTAAAAACATAACAATTCTTATGAAATAACGTAGATAATATTATTAGAGGCTTGTCTGTCAGAGGCACAAAGTATGACTGTAAAATCGAATGTGTTGTGTCGACATTTATATTTTCTTTTCTTCGCTCTAGTGTCGAGGCAAAGCTCGGTGTTGAGTTCCGCCACTCAGCAAGCAATGCCTCCAGAATTCGGCGGAAAGTGGGAAACGGAGTGTCTTAACACTAGATTCCGACTGCCTACCCTGCTGTGTGCGAGATACAGCGTGAAGCTGATTTATATTATTCGTTTTAAAATACGAGTCTGTAATCTGATAAGGTTATATAAAATGTTATACAAAACCAAAACCAAAGTTGTAAGGCAGAAAACAAAGGGATTAACCAACCATTCATATTAGAGGTATATCTAACAGTGGGTTAAAAGCCGATTATTGAAGTTATTTTTGTACAATAGGAGGAGGTAATTGAAATAGTGACCTCGGCGGGACTCCGCTCGATTTATAAGTACCTACTCCATTAGTATAAAGTCAACATATGGGGTAGCTATAATAGACTATTAGAGAATAAATAAATTTACTAGAAATAGGAAAAGGGACCACATAACTAGAATAAAAACAAAACAAATCTATACTAATATAACAAAGCAGAAGAGTTTGTTTGTTTAAACTTATTTTTTTTGTTTTGTATGAAAGCTACATTCTTCAGAAGTGCTTATAGGCTATATTAACATTGCGATGTACCTCACTTGTAATTTTGCTGTAAACTTTTAAAATTTATTTCAAGGATTAAATGTTGAATATATGTACATAGATAAAAAGGAGATCCTTATCTATATAAAGTATCTTTTCTCTTTTATTATACATTAATATTTTATTGGCCACTACTTTCTCCGCGCAGTATTTGCAACTTTGAGGCATTGTCGTAATGTCTAATATAACAGTATAATAAATTTTGCGTAAATATCGAATTAACCAGACGTAAACTTTCAGCGGGATATGGCCGTCATAAAACGCGAGTTGTAGACTTAGTGTTGTGGTTATAAAATAGAAAAATCTAGAAGGAACTATAGGGAAGTAGAATATTATTATCACGCAATCTATAAATGAATTATTTTGTATGATTTATCCAAAATCGCTAAACAGAAATAAAATTGATCAAACGACTGTTTAAAATAGTCTTGTTTTTCTACAATAACTAATTTTGACATAATTATCCTTACACTAGGATAATTTAAAAAAAGGTACTTCTATAAGAATGTTATAGGAGTAGTTTTCAATATTTAAGTAAGTTATTTTATATCTGATGTTTGATTTATAGTACAAATTAGAAATATTTTTAAGTTATATCAGATTTTACTAAGTCATGGTTGTAAGTAAAATAAAATCGAGAGGTGGAACTTACGACTATAATTAATAAACATTAATACTAAATTAGTCATAGTAAAATTCCTCTTAAAGTTTAATATATATACTGTAAAGAGTTTTAAAAATTATCAGAAACAGTACGATACTTTAGAAACAGTTACATAAATATTTCCTCAACAGAGTTAATTGAACTAACAAGTTTCGTATGTGGCAGGCCCGAATCGGGAGCCTATCATTTATGCCTCCACTCTGGTCAAGGTCGCGGGAATTGGAATTACAGGTCTGATCCTTGTGGAGATCCTTGGAGGAAGCCTATGTTCAAAAGTGGGCATTGGCTAAAATTTATTTTAATTATAATAAATTTTAATTCTCTTAATATTTCATATATTAAAAGAACTAAATATTTTAATAATATTCAATAATAATTTAAAAACAAAAAGGAAAAAAAAATGTATATGGGTCGAAGGTAAACAACTTATAGATAAGACCTTAGTTGAGGACATTTTACTCGCAAATATCAAGTGAACTTAATAAAATTATTTAATTCAATTGCAAGGTTTTCAAGAAAAATACTGCTTCTATACTAAATATTATAAAGCTGAAGAAGTTGTTCGTTTAAACGCACTAATCTGAGGAACTGCTAAATTGAATAATTATTACAAAATGACATGACGTTAAATGACGTTCAATTTGTATGACGATACTTATCCGCTATCTTTCACGTTGACGTGTTACCACGTAATGGTGGTTTAATATAGCTAGTAGGCTGAATTATAACGGGACGTCACGTTCTGAAATTATAGATGGGATGATAAAAACAACTAAACGTTTTCACAAATATAAACTATGTTAATATACTTCATTATTATAGTTATAAGTAGTACAATAAATATCTTGATTGATTAACTTATATATATACTTTTGAAATATTTTTTTTTATATTAATTTAATTTTACTAAAAAAATAACATATGTTACGCACCTTGTATTATATACATTAAACTATATTTATATAGATGAATCACTATCTGGTAATTTATCAAGAAGTGAATATCTATGATGATACACTAGTGTAAATCTTGTTAACATATAATAAATAAAAAAAATTAACAAGTCTAAAATACTATTACGTGAGAATTAACTACGATATTCTTTACCTTATTTAAAAAAACGTCTTACGTTCATTAATATCAGTTTTATAATTATAGTATTGTTTTACTAAGTATTTGTCATAGATTACTTTTTTCTTCTTAAAAAAAAGTATGGATATGTATGTATATACAGTTGGTGTACGTGATCACGTACACGCTACCACACTATTAGTTTACAATTGAATTAAACAAATTCACATAAAATTATGTATAGGGAGGCGGAGAGTCAAATGAAAAAAAATAAATAGTTATCTAAAGTGTCATAAAAGAACGTCCATATCCAATGATATGGACAAATAAACCAATATTGATAAAACTTTCCAGTAAATATATCCGATATAGGGTGTTCATTTTATAAGTTAACAAAAATAATTTAAATAGTCATTTTTTGTAGAAAAAAAAATTTTGTAAGTTAGTTATGTAAGAATACGTTCTGTTTAGCAGATAATATTATAAATACACGACGGAAAGTAGGAAACGTAATAGGCTCCCAGGTCTTAATAGGAAAGGAGTGTCTTAACTCCAGGCTCCCTCTGCCTACCCTTCTATGTGCGGGATACAGCATGAAACAAAAAAAATTAAATACTATTTTAACAAGAACAAATACATAAGTAGTAGTACAATAGTATTTTTTTTTTCGGTTTTCGAGCAAAACAACATGAAGACTTACATAAATGTATTACAATTTACAATAAAAATTGTAATCCTTCATCACTACGTAAATTTAATAGCCCGATAAGGTACCTACGTACGCGATAATTCGAACGTGAAACACTCCGCCGCCACGAGATAGATCGTGACGTAGATAACTCATAATCACAGATAAGCCCACGCACGCATCGTTTACATTTTTATACATACATATGTTTATAGTTTTATAGGAAAATTGTATAATAATCTCTAAATAGAGAGTCCTGCTCTAATATTATATGTGAAAGTTTGTGATGATGGATGTTTGTTCCGCTTTCATGCAAAAACTACTGAGCGCATTTAGATGAAACTTTATAATAATATATGTAGCTGATACATCATTTTTTTTTATGGAAAAGACAGCGCACCGACACGACAAAGTCGGGTCACCTAATGATAAGTGATTACCGCCGCCCCCGTGCAACCTCAGAGGAGCTACAGATGCGTTTCCGGCCTTTAAGGTGGGTTGGGCTTCGGAGCCCGGCATTACTTGATGCGAAACGCAGTGGCATAAAGCCACTACTTCACGCCGGTTTTAAATGCCGGGGGTGGTAATGATCCGGTCCAGTCTGCCCATGCGTGTTGCCATTGCTGGCGACGTGACTCTACCACACGTACTTTAGACGCCACTTACGACACCATCAGTACCAGGATGATCCTATTCTAGGCCGGGATCACACGACAATCATAATAACACATAAACTATAATTATAATTTTTGTAAAGATTTTGTATAAGCGGCGAAGCAGCTTTAAGTTCGCCAGTAGCGATTTTGGATAAATATAAAAAAGTTTGTTTAACTAACTCTCGTTTCTACTATACTTTTGAACGTCAATATGTTTTCATTTTAATTAAGATCATTATCTTATAAATTATATCTGCATACTTAATAGCTTTTAAAGATAAAAAATATTTTTATCATATGATATTAACATGATTCTAAATGAATAACACCGTGTCGTATTTGTTAAATAGGAAAGATTTACTCAAAATCAATCATTATCGTCTATTAATTATTAGAATTTCAATAAATGCGATAGTTTTTGAAAATAAGCTGTTATTATTCAAATAAATTTAATCCTTACTCAGATATATTTATTGCGTTTACGTTTATCACGTCATCTCTTTTGTACACATCTTTGAAGTCTTCGGACTGAAAGAATTTTCATGCTATAATTTTAATAAAAAAAAAGTTACTGTGCAGATTTTTACCAACGTACCATTCGACAAATAGTCATAATATCCAAACATACAACGATATTAATTTTATGAATTATGAAGTTAAAATTCAAATGAATGTAGCATTAAGACATTACCGCTAATACAAAGTTACGACTTTCGTACAAGTAGTTACGTACTAGGTACGTACATGAAAATGTGAAATACGATATAAACGCTGGGAACGTCGTAAATCGAGCAATTAACACCGATAAACAGATGCGCCGCGACTGCCACGAGGTATCACATGTGCGAAACAGAACGGCTAATGAGAAAACCACAATTGCACTTTGCTTATAAACTTACAATATCTAATTACAAAAATAGTAAAAAAATTGATAAATATAATAAACTATATATTAACTTAATTTCTATGTATTATTTTTTATATTTTTTCTATTCAACATTTTTTTCTCTGTCTTGGTAAAATATTTTAATTTTGTAATATAACTGTTAATATTAACAACATCAGTCGACACCTCAAAGCGGAGAAAGCGCTATAAGAAACAACTACTTAACGAAGTCATTATAGGTGCTATATGTATTATAGACATGCGTGACGTTTACCCACAGGTGAACGTCCTTTAGTCTATCTCGTCATCTTTTCAAAACAAAATTCTATTTTGTATAAATATTCATAAGCACAAAATAAAATTTAAATAATTAAAAAAAATTACATTTAGCTAAATAGATAAAAGGTGTTTGTTTATCAACACTAAAAAAAAGCTCAAAAAATCATTTTTTGTTGTGTTTGCTTGTTCTAACATTATATAGGTACTGAGAGGCTAGTCAACGTGCAGGGGCAAAAGTGTTCGATCACGACTCGAGGAAATGAAATGAATATTTATATAAATTTATCTTTTCAGTTGAGTTCTGCCACTCCACACGGAATGTCTAGTAAATTCGGCGAAAAATGAGGAACGTAGTGTCTTAACACTAGGTTGCCTCTGCTCTGCTGTGTGAAAAATACGGCGTGAAGCGGATTTAATATTTTTTTTCCATTTAATTACATGTTATAACGAAATATTACAACAGATGACCTTGACACACCTCAACCGTTTAATCGGACCGAGCATATGATTAATGACCTAAAAGTATTAGATGGTGTCACAGCCTGTAATAGAAGTGACACCGGACCGATGCACATGCCACGCCCTTTGCTGTTATAGCTGATGTGACTTCACTGTGTTTAAAAAACAACAAGAATAATCTGTATAATAAGTGTCTAATTTCATTATAATTGATCAAAGTTGATCGTTATACATCATTTCATATTTTTTATTAATTGTTTATATACAATTAATATGAACATTATATATATTGAAATGCTAATATAACATGTGCCTACATAACATTTAAGTTTTAAACTGGTAGCAGACAATCAATCAACATTAACATTAATACTGTACACAAGTACATTATTAGTAAGGGTTTCTGCTTACCATATCAACCTAACCGGGAAAAAAAATATTATATGCAATAATAATATCTTTAATGAACGCAAACAAAGAGATAATTTTGGCAATTTGCTTAATACACTTAACTATTGAGAAAAAGGATAAATAATATACACATCCTTGATTGGTTAACGTAATTATTGAAAATATGCCAACTAGTTTATCAGAATGTTGAGAACCTATACATATTGAATATATATTATATTCATATATATATTAGAAAAACCTAAAAAAATTATAATTTATATAATAACATGTAACTTAGAATTACTAAAAATTTTAAAAAGACTATTATAGCTATAACTTTATAATAATACAAAGATAGCCAAAAATCATCCAAGTATGTGATATGTGTCATATTACTTTTTTGAGAGGAAAAAGAGAACCTACCATCGTATCATTCAAACGTGGCAGAATGACGCCAATACCAATATAATATCAAACAGTGTATAAAATGAAAGTAATATTTTTAAAATACATTTACTATAAGTGATATTTTATGGTCATACCTACATACGATAGAAAATGTTCTTTTTATTTTATTCCATTCTATTTCCATTGCAAATTATGAACGTTTTCAGAAGTAATAAAACCGCAACACATGTTATAACGACATATTGCATTATAAAATTTGATGTGCTGAAATTACAGCAATAAATAACGCGTAAAAAATCATAACGAGACCAGATACTAAATAAAACGGTCCATATGAATTGCTTTAGTTATAATAATATCTTCATAAAAAGAGATCTAAGGAATCCATGGAATTTAACGATTCTTATACGCTACGTATTATTCATGATATATAATGATATAATATTCATTATACATCTTGGCTTTTCATGATTGATAATGCCGTCGTCGGGACAGAATTATTTTCATTTTTGCTCAGGTAATCAGACAAAGTGCAGTGTTGAGTTAAACCACTCCATCTGCAATGTCTTAAGAATAGGTTAATGCGTGAGGAAGTTAGTATCAACACTAGTCTCCTTATGCTACTGCTATATGCGGCATATGAAAAATAAACTAAAAAAAAACCTACAAGAGTCTAGTCTCACGTACTTAATTTTGTACGGCGAGGATTATGGGCTTTAATTTTAAGCCATACGACAACATTGTAGAACGTAACTAATAGATATCGATCAATTTTGTAATAAAAAAAAATAAAAAAAAATATTGGTGTCGTTTACATCATTTTTAATTTTTATTACTGTTCCAATGTTTCTAAAGTATACGTTTAAAAAATAACTAAATTTTTAAGTCTTTTTCTGCCAAAAAACCAAATATAACAAACACAAATTTAAATCTGTATTGTTAGTAAATCACCAGCCAGCTTCCGTCACATACCATTGTCAATGATAAGGCAACGACCTCAACTGTAATGGGCGAACATAAAAATACTACAATGTTACCACCTGGCGTACGAGAACTGTTACACAAATATACATACACCTACCATATATAGTACATATAAATATGTATTGATGAGGATAGAATTGATGTATAGAAGTAGGTAGAGATCGTCACACAAAGTATAACCTACGCTCTAAATATGGTGGTAAATTTGGAATATTTTTTAGTAAAGAATGCAAAATGATGATGTAATATTATAAAGAAGGAAAAAGATTTATTTGAGCCCATTTGTGGCGCAGAAAAAAAATGTATTATACATTTTATTAACATGTATTAGATATAGAATAAATATCTAATTCCTGAAAAATGCCTATATATATATATATATAGATTGTAAGAGCACGTGTATCACAGGCTTAAACATTATCGACAAAACAAACAAAAATATGACTCGATTTCCCCATAAAAGTGCACAGAGATAAAAATATTATTACAGAAAAATAGACGTGACTGTTCTTGTATTTGCAAGTTTGAGGCCATCAACCCACATTCATAATAATGAGAAATATCTCGTTGGAATCAATGAAACGTTAGTGTCTATTTTCAGATATTGTGACAGCTTGGTAATTTCAGTGTGAATGTTAATGTAATATTGTTGCAGTGTACGCAATTGCATTTTAATTATATAGATCATAAAATACAGTTTATAGTCAATTTAGTTGGACATTAAAGGATAGAATACTATTTTAAAGGAAACTGTTGGTAATGAAAAAAATTATAATGCCTTCTCCATTAACTATATCTTAGATGAATATTTTCCTATTAGTTTTATATGAAAAGAAATATACATTTTCAATAATTTTACTAATAATTTATGGTCTTGTTGATTTACTTTGGGCAATGATAGCACATTTAATCTCTAGTATATTTAATAGTTAAATAGAATTAAGATACAAGACCTAGAATTTTTTGCTAGATAAAATTCAACAAAACCGATGATATTTTACTGGCAAATGATCCCGTATCAGTATAATTTGCTTTCGTGAGACATACAGAGAAAAAAACGTTACAATACTTGATACTTTTGTATTACTAAAGAACAAACATGCAAACGTACATTATATTAGTGAATAAATATCCATAATTTTATATTTATATAACATAAAATTAACATATTATACGGCCGTAAGTATCACGATGCGCCTGCGCACGGTACACAGAGGGCCGCCATTTGTGGTCTGAGCGTAGTTAAACCCAAGCTTTGATGTACAGCGCGACTCCGGCGGCGTTTGTTTATACATGCACGAGTGGAATTCTCTTTTGATTCAGTGGCCTCAAGGCCGCAACTATTTTCTATAGTAATTCACGTGACTCGTTTCATTGGCCAATCGCATTTCGGTTTAACTACTTATTCAATAAATGTACAGCATTAGTGAAAACGTTATATAATGAATATAAATATAGCAACGGAAATAGCTATATTTCCAAACAAATGTTTTTGTTTTACGGGCGCCATTGTGACGCGGTTTGAAAAGTATTTTATTCAATAGTTGTGAGTTCGATTCCAAATTGGATATATATTTATTTTAAAAAATATAAGTTGTCTCGGTTATCCTAAATGAACAGTGCTATAATTTAACACATATCAGTAGAATCGAAAAGTGGAGAGCATAGTGATTTCTAATTCAACGCTGCCTTAATACCAGAGCAAGGATATGAAAATATTAAATAATTCATTCCCTCGAATGGTAAACCAAAACCACAACCGTCGCCTTTATAGTTACACGCTAGCGCCACTACGCCACGACGACACTGGCGTAAGGCAGTAACAGAAATAGTAATATACTGTAACTAAAAAGTCACCTTAGCAACTGCTCCTTCCAATAGTATTGCCTCCGAGACATCAACAAATTACATTGTAGTGAATTACTTTGTCATATTACATTAGATAAGATGCGTATATAATATTATCGAGTGCAATATCGTATATCTCGATCTCAAGTAGAGGCGTATAATCAGACCTAGAGGTTGAGAGGGCGTGGAGGACGGCATGACCTATATAGCAGTAACGACGCCCGGAGGGACGGAATAGGCTGCAAACGAAGCGAATTTTATTCTGAGTACGCCTCTTGAATCTTTAGAGGTGACCTTTAAACATTTTAATATTATGTTATGAATAAGTTCGTAATTTGTAAAGGCTTTTAAAAAATATGCGAAATATTTTTAGAATTTTATGTTTTATGTCAACGATGGAATGGCATTTTCATGAGATTTCATTAGATGTACTACATATAAAATATATAAATAACTATTATATTTAAGCTATAAAATAATTATATTCATTTTATTTTATTATATTTAGCTCTTTTTTGGACGGAATGGAGAGCTATGGCATTAGGTTCTGTTTTCATACTCCATACACAATATGTGAAAATCAACAAAAGAAACGATCTTTTGATTTTTTTCTATAACCAAAATTTATTTATAATATTAATTATTAACATAGATCTAGAATTGTTTATTTATAAAACAAAAATTAGAAAGAATAAGAAGAATTCGAAATCTAAGAGAATATTTTATATCGCCAAATACGTACACAATATTGAGCTATGTTTTAATGGTCGCATTTAGGTCTCAATGCTAAAACATAATTTCGCGTCCCCAGCTTAGCAACTTCTCGACCTACTTCGAAGATTAAACTTAGTAGGCCCAGAAATTGAATAGAATATTCACTTTTGTACAAAAACTAGGCTAAGTTCTACTAAAATATATACATAAAATTTATTAATGTTAACTATTATCAAGAGAAAAACAACAACTTGAAACTTCATTTTACTCTTAACAGATATAAAACGAATAATTTTATTTGAAAAAAAGCTATACGTTTTTTTTTCTGTACAGCAGGATAGACTAGAGAAAGCATAGTGTTACAACATTACGTCTTCCTACTTTCATAATAAAAACTTAAAATTATTATCAATAAATTAGCATTCATTTGATAACAAACCAAGCGACAAGTCTCCACTACCAAATTACAATATCATGATTATTTAATTACATTGTCTCTACAAATATAGATACTCCGACAAAAAAATATATAATGTAAAAAGTCTTACACGCTAATGGACCATAAATATCAACAAACAAAAAACTGTAAACAAACTATCATATCATATCTGAAAAAAAATCAGGCATTAACTAAATCAATAACAATTTTATTATAAGACGAAGATAACTCTATATTGAATAAGCATATCGCATTAGTTCTTGGATTGCATGCGGATATAAATATATTAAAAAAAAAATCGATATAACAAGTAGTTTTTAACTATGTAAATTTGCCTTCTGTAATGCGATAGATAAAGATTACATTGGTATATTTATTTTAAGTTTCAATATTTTTTTATATTAATGATCAAATTCTTATTAATATAAAACATTTAATGACAGTTTCCGCTATATAATGCGCCATAAGCCTCCGTAAGAAATCTACAAAATATTTTTTCTCTTATACCAAAAATACTGACTGCACTGCCAACTCTTCTTGGCAGAAATGCCTTCAAAGCATGCGGCTTCTTGCGGAACTGACTAAATTGAAATTAACCTATCGGTTTTTTTATACATTCAGTGTTTGCCGCATACAGTATGCCACATTCTGCTCAATTTTCGAAATCTTGCTGAGTTTTGTCGTGATATCGGAGCGAGGAAATGAAGATAATACATTCCCCCCAAAGCCGTCACGTCTACAGCAAAACACTGCGCCACAATCGTTTCCTATTTTTCATAGATTTATAATATCTTGCAAAGGCCAAGTTAAAATAAAGAATATTTTGATATCGATAGGATATGCGTGGATGTAAAAGAAGTCCGTCCTTGAGTTAGCATTATTAGATCGAAGCTATACAATGAATCAGTTGCGCGTCGACACACCACAAAAAATGATAAGCGACCGCGTGCTTTCCCGATACTAGTTTTTCCTTTTCACGATCAAGACAAAGAATGTTTCTATTTTTTTCTCGTAAAGGAAGCTCATGGCACGTGATTCGAGTAACAAAAAAATTAAGATCCAATTCCGCATTTTTTTGTAATGATGCTATTGAAAAAACATGGTTAAACATGTTGAATAACGTAAAAAAGAAACTAGTAATACTAACTTTAATTTTTCTAACAGAAACTTCAAAGTAAAACCATATAAGTAAGCCTCTTACTGACGCCAGAACATCACAAGTCAACTAATTTAAGAAATAATCTGAAGATAATAAATAATAAAATGAATTACTTTGTGTTGTAACAATATACAGACATAATATAGACATTATGATATATGTATGGAATTCAATGGTGAATATAGTGTTATTAAGATAGAAACAAGAAAATAAGTTGGGCGTGGCGTACTGCCGCACGTAGTCATTTATCCTCTGCGTTTACACCTTGCAAACTGGGTCAAGACAATTTCATAATGGAGGATATATGCTGTTGAGAACAATAAAAAAAGTTAATTAAGTCTAACTATCTAACGTATTTATACATAGAAGGTACATTGACAACTGCTGTAGTTTTGATTAATATTACCGCGTAGCAGGTTATGTGCAAATAACCTAATATCAAGATACTCCTTTCTCCATTGTTAGCAAGAAATCAGGGCGGACCTCAACGCCAAAACCCCTCCACCGAAATTTATTTTTGGATACTGTCCCACTGCGTCGCGATGGTCATGCTATATATTTTTTATAATACAAAATTAAAGTCAAAAGAAACCTATTAAAGTACGCGTCAAGCAGCAGAAAAATACTTTTACTGTTATCAAGCATCAAATAAGTACCTTTTGAACACGCGATCCTACACGAATGGAAGTTTATACTAAAATTATTATACCACAAGCAAATGTTATAAGGAGCATTAACACGCGACATTTCAGAGTTAACAGTGGAACTGGAATAAATTTTGACGTAAATTAAAAAATATATATGTCATCCCACATTGCAGATTGCATCGCTTGTAAGCATTCAAACAATCATAAATTTTTCATTTATTCATATACATCATTAATTATACATTTTTTGATAAATTTTTCTTCATTTTGTACAAAACATTTTACTCGTTTTATTCCTATTAAATATTTAACAAACAAGTAAGTACCTAGTAGTTTTAACAAGCAAATTTTCTAAGCATCCATAACCTACATATACAAAGTATGGACAACATATCAAAGAAAAAAAATCTAATACAAAATGTATAGAATAGCACTTCGAAAAGAGCTTCAAGGACACAAATGAAGCAGTAGTACGTGACACAAGTGTAATAAGGCATCTGGCGTCGCAAAAAAAACAGCAGGAAGAGATCTCGTTACGGCCGAATGAGCTCCTATCGAACATGTAATGGGGAGTTTTGTTCAGGCTTTTTGTCCAACCCTTCGACCTTTGCTCGAATCAAAATTGGGTTTCAATTGACTTCAATGAAGGCAGCCTTTGTGTATTACAAACGAAATGTAATGAAACAGGAGATGGTATTGGCAAAATAAAGCTATGCGACCGAAGTATTGAATGGTTTTGACGTGTGTTAAATGAATGAATAAAAAAGATTTTTAGTCGTGCGTGATGGGTTGCCTTATTTACGGATGACTAGTACAATTTAAATTCCGATATTTCCGATATACCTGATGTATAGGATCTGCATTAGACTTTTGTTACAGACCATAGACCTGTAACTGATAAAAAATAAATTGGCGTAAAAAAATGGCACATCAAAACATTACAATTACGATATTTATATAACCAAAATTTTTATAGAAAAAAAAACTAAACAACAAAACTGTTTGTAGAGATACTGGCGACATGCCAGCCACTAGTATACAGAGGCCCCGGTTTATATTAAGCGGCCAATACACAGTGACATTTCACACAAAAACATCAACAAAGCTACGTGAACTCTTGACTGGGATCCAGTTGGAACTGACTGTGGACGATAACGAGGACTTAGTGTCACGGCCGTACGATAAAAAAAAAACATTGACCAAGATCAATTACAATGTTTTTTTAAATGTTATATATATATAAAAAAATACATTATATACATTTACTTACTATACTTATAATATAGATTTTTATACACGATAACGTTTGTTTTATTCGTGATCATAGTTAATTTTAGAACTCAGCATATGCAGGGTAGTATCTGAATTTTTTATTATTTCTATGTACACATTTGCAATTGTATTAAAACAAAATATGTTAATATTTTGAAAACACAAACCAATAAAGAAAAAAATAAACGAACATGTAATTAGCTATAAATGAGAAGACGAAGAAGGAACAATCTCCTTCTATTATACCAGCAATAATTATTCAAGAACGTATTAAAATGATGTCTTGTCATAAAGGTTTACTTGGAGCCACTTTCCAACACTGAAAGGAGTTTATAAAATATTATGAACTTATATAACGTGTTATATTAAAGATAGCTAATATTAGACGAAGGTATAAGATAATTAAGAGATAGGAAATTGACTGCACGGCAGACGCTAAGTGGAACTGTGATATGCCGACGTATTCTATTAATCGTGATCGCATCAACTCTAAAAGATGTTGGGAAACATTATTCACGACTTTGTCGTAATGAGGAACAGTTCAGTTTAGATTGGGATACGATAGTATAGAATAGGATCCAGATGAATACATCCGTGTACAAGATACATTGGCATTTATATCGTTGGAGCACAGTTTAAGTTCGATTATACAACCGGAGAGGCATCAACCAGGACAGTCCCGAGCAATTTGCCTATTGCCGAGTTCAATTATCGCCCCCCGCACTCGTTACTGAATTAAGCCGAGAGCGACTGTAAATTTTGTGACGCCACTGCTGCGCTACTAAATTGGAAGACTGATGACTATAACTAGTTGTTTCTCGAATAAACCAAAAAAATATATATATTACAAACCTAGTATAACTAAACGGCCGAGCGGTCAGGTGGTGACAGTCAGATTATCAAAGTAATACACTTATTAGAGCCAATTAATATTTATAATACATATTACTATGACGCTAACGCATTTCGGTCGGACGTGACTCATTAATCAAGAGAGCTGCGGCTATAAACTCCTCATTATCCATTCAAATTATCATCGTTGTAACTATTTAACTGTATCACGTTATTAATCTGTTAATTAAAGACGTATCGTACAAAGTAGTGGACGAAATGAACAACATTACAACGCAACTTCACTGTGTTTTAAAACACAACATTTAAAACGTTCATTTTCATATAAAATCCAATGCAAATTTCTTGTGTCAAGATAGCTTGTTTACTAGTCCAGGTGCTAAAATTTATATTATCATTGTAAACATCGTAATGTGATAAGATTCGTCACTATACTGTAATGTTGCAATAACAACTTTTCATGTATTTTGAGTTCATTGTAATAATATATAGATATTAAAATTTTAATGTCATTTATATAGTAATAAACATAATAATAATAAATATATAACAATAGTAATAATCATAATAATTGATTTATTTACAATTCTGTAGTAATGTCTTTGTCTTCAAACTCACCAGGCATAAAGTGCAACAGTGCAGCGGTAATGGGGTAGAGGCTGGGGCTGTACGTGATGTCGGGGCAGGCGTAACCGAGCACGGACACCACGCGGTCCGCGACCGCGCGACCCTTGCGGGTCAGGTGGTATCCGAGACAGTGAGTCGCTTCCACAAATGGCGGGAGCATGATCGGCTTGTCCGGCAGCTCCACGGTGCCGAACACCTGTTAACAAATGAGGATATTTTAAAATTAAATATATATAGGGTAAAATCTATTTATGAAATTAAAAATTTAAATAATTTTATTAACCAACCGACCAACATTACCTACTAACAGTGTCTACTGTTCAAGTGCATTTACTCATAATAAAAAACCGTACAATTACTTGAACTAATAGCATTATAATTAGGTACTATGTGAAAGTAGAGAATCATATTAAATATGCGCCGCAGTAGGAAATAATATTAGTTTCTTTCAATTCACTTATAGTTGCCACGTCAACCTAATACATAAACATTTCCTTTTCGTCGTTTAAAATACTATTTCCCATTAATGCTTCACTGAATCTCGAGAGGCTGGTGTAAATTCACGCACTTGTTACTTTAGAGAGGCCTACAGAATTTTAATGGTATTGCGTGTGTACTATATTAGCCAACACTTTAAACTTGTTATAATATAAACGACAGCTCATTGAAACGCTGTAGAAATTAAACTAATGAAATTATATAATCATTTTTAACATTTAATAAAATAAAAAAAATGTCGGCCACAAGAAAAAAATAATGTAGGTACCTATAACAAAGTTGAAAGAACCTAAAACCACATCTCCACAGTAAATATTTGACTTCGCATGACTGGCGAGGCGTACAACAAATGTTCTGTACACACATTTCAATTACCGAAAAACTGTATATAATTAGTGAGTCGTGGAGAATTATAAAAATGAATATTTTTCTAAAAAAGCGAATCGTGCCTCGTATCCGTCGCGCAAATTGGTTTCATAAACACATTTAAATCAGTTATCCAATCTGCCGTCGACATATTCGCAAGTCCACTCGTGATTATCCACTTTACCGACAAGGTCGACTCCGTTGGCCCGCTCGTATAAATTATATATTTTGTCTAGAAACAGTCCCTACGCATATAGCTAGAATGTGTGATTGTTTAATTAACGGTTTTGTTATAAAAACAATAGATATGCATATGTTGTTGTGTCAACGTATGAAAAGTATCCGACAGTAGATTATAGTTTTTTATACAGTATCACGCTGTATCCCGCATATGGCAGGGTAGTCGATAGGGAACCGGTCAAGAAACTTTCGGTCCTCACTTTCCGCCGAATTCTTGAGGAATCGAGAGTCGAGTGGCGGTATTGAACTCCGCGCTTTGCCAAGTTACCAGAGCGAAGATATTAAATATTTCATTATAGAAATATTATTTTATTTTTGCTTTTAGTCACACAAACTGCAACATAAAGTTCAGATTCATATACCACCCTCTCTTACATAGATGAAGAATGGGGAGAGGGTGAACAATCCCTAGAATACAAATGCAGTAATATGCCTGATACAGATTATGTACGAAGTCTAAAAATCCATTATAAAAGTTCTCACATCTTTTTAAAATTCAAAAATAGCTCAATTTTAAACACAAACAATGTGCAATGAGCTAAAATCTTAGCAATATCATCGCAGAACTGTTCAAACAGACGCTTTAGATCAATATTTTGTTGAACAACGATAAGATTATGTTTGCGCCGAGATGTTTTGTAAATTAACTAAAGACTTGAAGGAAAATTTTGCATTTTTTGGCTTAAACAAAAATATACGAAACGCACAAATTTATTAAGGTCAAATAACTTTTAATGCTTATAAACCAATTATAAAATTTGCAATTGTTATAAAAGAAAAGTAGAACAGAAAATCTTTTAAAAGGGCAACAAGTATATAAATTGTAAATGTCTAGACCATCAATTTATGCGCAGGATATACATCAATCAGCATAAGAGAATAATTATATGTAGTGAAACAATTTCCAACGTTAAATCTACGGGTTTGAATAATAACTTCCTTTGATTAATAAATTGAAAGCGCATACGCGACTCAATCTATAGCACATATGAGAAAAAATGTATATACTTTGTATGGCGAAAATTAAGTCAAAAAGAATATCCAGCAGTTATATAATGAGTCTTTTTTAGCTTTTCGCTACATACCGCACATAGCAAGGTAGGCAGAGGGAACCTAGGAACCTAGTATTAAGACGTTTCGTTCCTATTAGGAAACCACGCTCGTTACCGGAACAAAAATATAAAATATTTCATTTCCTCGAATGGGAATCGAACCCACAACCTGTCGCGTTTGCAGTCGGATGCCTGTGCCCCTGTGCCACTGGCCAAAAACATCATGAGTTCGACGAACGCTAATCTCTGTGAAGATAAACAAACCTTAACGTTCAGTTAAAAGGCCGTAAGTTGCGTAAATTCCAGGAGCAATAACCGACACCAGGTTTTTTAATGAATAGAATAGTAAATTATGAAAATAGGATGAAAACGGGCCGTTATTTCGGAGAGTCTGCATGTAGTTGGCTACGGGGTCAGCACAAATATATTTGTCGTCTATTTCGTTGACGTTAGATAGTAATAACCTGATTATAGAGACAGAATTAATCCACCGCACTTAAATTTAGACAAAAATACAACGTTCCATAATAAAAAGTAATCTTTCAATAAAGATAGCGATTGCGATGACAATCACTTTTATTGCTGATGTTCATTGGACACGACAATTGACATGTGTTATAAATAGTACCCAGTTACCTACTACATACCTATAGGTAGAAATATATTTAAGGAAATAGCCAGTAAAATATAAAAATAAAATTTAGAAAGTTGTTCTTGAAAATATATCGTTTTTGTAGCGTTAAAAAGTCTTGTAATTTAATTGGTTATATATTAATTATTGCGACATTATATTCAAAAAGAAAATATATTTAAAAGAGTAAAATTAAAAACAAGTACCTACATACTTACCTACTAATCAATCAAAGTAGTTGAGGCAATTATTTTGCCATTTGTTTATAATTTGTATATATTTTAGGTTAATCTGTATTTCGCAGAATAGGCAGAGGATACCTAATTAAAAAAAAACGAGTTCTCTACTTTCCGCTCAATTTTCGATACATTGCGTGTTGAATGACGAAACTTCTTCATTCCAGAACCAAGAAAATTAGAAACATTAAAATAATTCAGTCCAACGAGTGGAAATCGAACCCACAACCGTCGCGTTTACAGTCAGATGCGGTGCCATTGAGTCACGACACAAACAAATAAATAAAAAAAGAGTTTACAAATCATAAAATCATATCAATCAACTAGAACAATAACAAAGTGAGTTATAACTTAAGATACATAAATCAATTCGCTGTCGTCTGATCATCGCACTCAGTAGTCAGTATTAGCGCATCGTCCTTGCCACTTGAGGCCACTTATAAGTTGTATGCAACTGCTAAACATAATAAATTATAATTAAATACATAGTTTTCTCTATGTTAACTAACATCATATTCTATATGAATTGTTCTTTTTTTATTTTTTCATGTCAATGCTCCTTCCTTCAAAACTTCGATTTTATCTACCTTTAAAACATCCATTTCCGTTCGTGAGGATGAAGAACGTGCTCAGCTGGTTTGGGCACGTCGAACGAATAAGTGATGAAAGAATGGCAAAAAAAGATTTATGATGGAAAAGTGAGCGGTAAGAGAGGTAGGAGGCCAAATTTTCGTGACATTGCGTGTTGAGTGGGGAATCTGAACGCCGCGCTTTACCTTGTTATCACAGCAAGAAAATTAAAATATTAAATGTTTATTCCTCACGTAGCATTCCAACCAACAATTTTATAAACTCCATAAATTATAATATTGCAAAAATAAAACACTAAATTATAACACAATAATAATCTTACTCTGCTACTGTACCACTGTACTGTACCTATAAAAATTCTGTCTGGATTTTTAAGAACTTGTTTTAAGATAAATACTATGTTCGGCCTTGGCTTCTAAAAATAGCTTGATGCACGTCAGGATATACGAAATTTTTATATACGAAAAACGATGGGAGTTGCATTGTGTCGTGAACCACGAAAACGTTTTCATCTTTCGTATGAAAAATAATCAGTCCAGGGAGTCAGAAATTACTTACCAGTAATCACGTAACGTTTCGTATTCGGATATAAAGGAAGGAATCTTAAAATCAAATTCTCTGCCTGTTATATACATCTAAGTTAAAAAAATCAAAAGATAAAGTATTTAAACATCGATTTTGGAGCATTTTGTACGAAATTTGCCGCGTAATTAAATTATATAGGATACTTCCCGTTATGAAATTTGCACGAAGTGACAACTTACATATAAAGAAAAAATCTGAAAATTACTTAATAATCATTTTGTAGAGAAAAAATGCGTGAATATGCCTGCAGAGTTACGTTTGTCAACATTTTTAAGTTGTACTTCCCGTTGACCTATAATCCTTAAATTGGTACGGAGGCCACGGTGGGCTGACTCGCACTTAACCGTTTTTTTATTGTTTAACAAATATCTGCGAGGTTATACACAATGTTGTACATTAAACTAATTCCTTATTACACTTAACTCAAGACCAAACAATTTTAAACGATCTGATCAATCATCAGATTCTTGGCAATTATTCGGGAGTTGTTACGACAGCGGAACAGATGAAGATATAAATAATATTATTATAATACCTTTACTATATTTTATATATCGTGTGCGGTGTATTTTTATAAAGCAATTATAATCTTTGATCAAAACAACGTCCAAATGTCTATTGTAAAGCATAAGATGAGATGAACATTTTATTCTAGCTTCACTCTTTTAGGGTAGGCACAAGGAATCTAATCTAAGTATTAGGACACTCTGCCCCCACTTTCCAAAAACGAGTGGCGGCTGTCACTTAATGCTGCACTTCATCGTCTGCAACAGCTGAGATATAATATAAAATAAAATATAATCATTCCCTGAAGTAGATCAGAACCCATAACCATCGCGTTTACAGTCATACGTTGACCCACAGCGCCACTTAGGCCTTTAAAATATTATCTTTATAGTTAACCGATTTAATTTTACAATTTGTAATGATATAATAGAACTGAACAATAATATATTGAACAAAGAAATATTTCAGTAAATATTACTTATAATTGTAAGATGACATCAACAATGTTTCTTTTACATATAATATAAATATCTAAATTTCTTCATACATACAAACTAAAACTAGTCTTAAATTATAAGATAGCAGCTTTCAGTTATAGCTTTGCTGTTGCAAATGCATTCAACCTTGACGGTGGATAAGAACGAGCGTATTGAGTGCCTCTCAACGCATGTTCTGATAATAACTTTGATCTGAATATTACACTACATGTTGTTCTACTATTTATAATGTAGTAAAAGTAGGTTATATAAGAGAATCAGATGTATTTCACGCTATATCCCGCAAATAGGAGGTTAGGCAGACGTAACTTGTGGATCTAGGGTAAAAAATAAAGACGTTCCGTTCCCATTAAGACACTTACGATCCCTACTTTTCAACCAATAACTATCAGAGAGATAAATATAGTAAATAAATAATAACCAACTTGCACGAAATTTGCTTACACTTTGTTTCGCACACGTACGACGTTTATAAACAACGTAAACAGTTCGATTATGGAGTACGTAGAGACTGAGCACGTGGGCGAAGCTGAGGCTCTAATTAGTGCGGACACAACCTCGACGCGACCCCTTGACACTGCCAATCAACGGTTAATTGAATAAAATGGACCGACCGAATTGCGAATTTGATATGCCTTTTATTTTGAAGTAGGGAAGCCTTGTTAAGAAATCGACAGGTATTAATAGACTAACCGTTCATTTGGTCGAATTCTATCGAATGTAATAAATTCTGTTATCTTTCACGAATTGAATAAACTTTTAGTATTTGATAAAGTGCTCCATAGTAGATACAATATGAAGTAGGTGAAACAAATAGTCGGAGAGTAACCTAAATTAAGTAACTTATAAGTCTTTTATTTTGGAAATAAATATTTATTCATTTATTTATTTTTCTGTTATTATTACGAAAAGGGAAACATAATTACGATAAAATAAATAACAGTACCTTTATATAGCAACCAAAAAATTATGTATTTTTGCTTTTAAACACAGAGTAAATAAATACATTGCCGACGCTATATTCCCTCACGGATAAGATCGATGATACTATTTTTGGCACAGCAAATCCACAAGGCGGATTCCGTTGGAAATAACTTTGTGTTTAACCACAGAGCTATGTACATGGGAGTTGTAAATCTTTCGCGGTCGAATATCGATTGCGAAAACGCCTATGTTATTGGGTATTGGGTTTAATTTTAACTTTTTGTTGTTTTTCTGTTCACGTTTAAAAATAATTGTATAATGAAAATATTTTATAATACTATGCTAAGAATTATTTTCTCGCTAACCTGTAATTGTTGGAAAGGACCTAATAGGTTAGGATCTTAGAACGAGTGCAATTTTTTAACCGGACAGACGTTAAATAGGTCAAAATAGAGCTGAAGATTTTCTTAAACATTTTTCTTAAATAATTATTCTAGGTGAAACCAATCAAGCGAGCGATAAAAGAAGAATATCTAAAATAGCCTATTTATTTAGATATTTCTTCTAGCCTATATAATGTCACAAGAACATATATATATAAATAACATCAAAGTCAAGTAGCATAGGTTCTAAGCGTAAACTCGTGAGTGACAGTTGAATAAGCAGTAGAACAAGTTACTGTAGCAAAAAACAAGGTCCCGACGTGATTTACATAAACATACAGAGTTAGCTGAGGCTGGGCTGCGCGTGCGGCTTGTGATAACATTTGAAAAACCGATGTAAAATATATAGAAAAAGGAAAGTAAGTAAATAACTTGGATAATTAATATACAATCGATACCATCAAAAGAACATAATATTTAAGTGCACCTATTATTTTCTCACACTTTATCTTGCATAATATATGGTAGGCAGAGGAAATGTGGTGTTAAGACACTCTGTTTCCCACTGTGCATTGAATTTTAAGAGGCATTGTATGTTGAGTGACAGAAATCAACACCGGGCTTTTGCTTTGGTGCTAAACCGAAGAATTGAAAATGTTATTAAACAATCATTCATTCCCTCGAGTGGGGATCACATCCACGACTGCCCTCAAAGAATGATCTGTTCGGCGAATGATAATGATACTTCTATTATTTTAAAAAGTTACATTAATCTACAAACAATACTCAATTTACATAAAATAAGAAATCGTACCAGGATTAGAAATTGCTGCCTCTTTTGGATACTGCCCAAAACCCTGCCACAATATGCAATAAACGTATGGTCCTAAATACCTAAACGTTAAATAAAATAACTTTCAAACATTTCAAAAACTATCGTTCGTTTAGTGGAACATTTCGATACCATTCTCCTACTTACACAAATAAAATAACATAGAAAATTCCACTGTTCCAATTCGATAGAGCAAATCATATAAAAGCACACGTACATACATACATACAAATATACATATCTACTAAAATAATACGTAATATTATGAGAAAGGACAATTTCCGTATCAGCGGTAGGCGCTGTAAACAGTTCTGACCCGATAACCCCGGGGAGTCGCGCTTGTTTACCGTGTATGTTTGATTGATAGTGATTAAGTAACATATCACCCAACGTCTGGGGGTTATCTTTAATTATTGAATGCACTATTCGAATGTGGATAGTTTGTGCATATCGTTCACGCGTGTGTAGAAAATGAAATTTTTAATAAATGTTGAGGCCAGTCGTGGCGCAGAGGCACAAAGTGTAAATCGACTGGTTATGGGTTCGATCCCCACTCGAGAATATGAAATATTTACTTCTATTTATATTTCCATTTTCTTCGCTCAACACGCAATGTCCCCAGAATTCGGCAGAAAGTGAGGAACGGAGTGTCTAAGCACTAGGTTCCCTCTACCTACCCCGCTATGTGCGGGAAGCTGATTTATTTATTTTATGTTTAGGTAACGTTATAAATAAGAATGTCTTGGATCTGTCACAATTTAACATCCAATATTCTAGTATAAAGAATGTAAACAAACTAACAACATATAACTACAGTTACTCCAACAAACCAACTGGTCAATCCATTAAAATATACATTAAGATTTATTAAAGGATTAAACAATTGATCGTTTATAATCTTAATAGATTTTCACACATCCAGAATTTACTTTATGAAAAATTATTATGTTTTTTTCCATTCGGATCACGTGTTGCAATCACAACACGTTTTTGCTTGTATATTTATGATATAGCAAAAATAATTTATTTTTAATGATAATGATATCTTTCCATTACATTGTTCTTATTTTGAAGTTCAAAATTCTATGTGATTACATAGTTTTTACTACAACGAAATGGACTGCTTAAATTAATGAGCCTTAGATCAGTATTTTTGACATATCAAACGGTGGAAGTCGTCGATTTTATTTTAGATTCAAAGAGTACTGAATGAAATTGATTTTTTTAGTCTCACGCTAATATAAAAGTTCCAAGTTAATTCGCATTCGGGGGACGTTCATATAGGTATATATAGATTCGCGATTACTTCATATTTTAAATGATAGGTCAGATCGAGTATATTTAGTATTATATTATACACTTTTTAGAACTGTGGTCACGGGCAAACCACTTAACCATACATTGCAAAGTGGTGACCATAGGCTAATGCAAAGTGACCGAAACATGGGGATTCCAAAAATACTAAATATACGCGATCATTCAGCTTATGTACCCCGGAAGATTGGTCAGTATGAAAATGACCTACAAAACAAAAACTGATACACATATATTATTTTGGCAAGCAGTCGCCAGAACAGCTCGACCTAATAAAAGGGTGTATATGTAGGAAGATAGACCATTACGTAACGCACAATGTACTCGAACGCGGACACGAGCGCTGGTCCAGGGATCGTTGCACAACGGCGCATAGCTTTAAATAAATTGAATATGTAGCTTCTTATTATTGACGACTTCCGCGACGTGGTGGCATTGTTTGTAAAAATATCATCCATATAGATACTTTGTCTAATATCTAGATTTCGCCTTAGATACTAGTATGTAAATCATCGTGACTGTCAACAGCGGTTGTGCCAAAACAATAAATTACAGCACAAGTCGATAGATTCTAATTGCGCCTTTATCAAGTGCAGTTACAAGTAAACAACAATGCATATCTCATAACAAATAGGACATTTTAAAAGGAAATATTTTAAAAGGATTTTTATCTTTAGGCAGTTTAAAATACATTTTGTAATTTAAGCTAATTCGAACATTCTACAGTACTCTGTAGTCTTCTGGTTCCAGAAATGTCTGTGTCTGTGGTCTGAGAGTTACTAGTTACAATTACTTTGAAAAAAATTACAAAGTTTAAAAATAACAGATACAAAAGCCCCAATAACACATATAAGAAATCATCATCTAACTGTAAACGCGATGGTTTTGAGTTCGATTTCTATTTTTAGGAGTGAATTATTTTTATTTAAGCATACTTGTAAGAAGACAAAGTTCGGATACTGTCTATTGTCTCAAAAGTCAGGTAAAAAGTGGGTTATCTTAAAATTCAAGTTTCATTGGCTCTGCCTTTCTACATGCCTAAAACAGCGTGAAGCTATAAAAATAAATAGTAAGTCACTAAAACTACAAAAAATCAACTGTGCACACTAAAAACAAAGCATCTATGTGTGTTTATAATATTTTTCATTCAGTAAAATTTGCATTATTACAAATGTTTTCTTACGTTTACAGCATGACATCATACACACTGTTATTTTATTATTTATCTCTCCCTTCATTTATATAAACAAATCGATGTTTATAATACATTATTTACAATGACATATATATACACACACACATATATAACATCTACAGTAGCGGTGAAAATAATCCTATGTTGTAAATTAATTTAAAAGTGTAACGCCACACGCAATTGAAGCACCTATTATTATGAGTTTTTGATAAAAACGAGGTAAATAAGTCGTAAATTTGCAATAAATATGCAAATATTGAGGCTTGTGAAAGGTATGTCTTTGAAATATGTTCATATGTTTCTGTATAATAAGAGTTTTTAGGTAGTACTTAGCATATAGTAAGGTAAAAGTAGTGGAAAAACAATAAACAGGCTTTAAAAACATCGCGAATACGATTTTTAGTTGCGGAGAAATTTGTGAACAAACCAATAACGTGAAATTTAGCATACGTGCTTGGAAGATTTCGTCGTACCTAAAATCAATCAAGTGTACTTAAAATTATTATTTTACACAAACTGAAGTAGCTCAAAAGATTCACAAAGTAAGGAAATATAATAAGTTTCATACTGTAGATAAATAAATGACTATCTGAGTAAAAAAGTAGTTATTCTATAAAAAATATATAATTAGCAATTATGTAGCACGTTTCAGTAACTTGCACGCGGTCATATCTTAACGGTATCATAATTATTAAATGAGTTAAACAACGCTTGGTACAGTCGGATGTTGGAGAGTGCATCTTCTAGATGCTTCAGAATTTACATGATATTAAGAGAACAAAAAATATTAACAATCAAGTTATAGCTTTAATGTCAATGGGAAGAAAACTAAATATATAATGTATTACATTTTTGTTTTGGATGTACAGAAAACTGATTTAATTTCTTTTTAGCTTCAAATTCGCTGTATCCCGCACATAGCAGAATAGGCAAGGGAATCTAGTGTACAGACTAGAGGTGTCTTGTTCCCCACTCTCCGCTGAATTCAACTCCGGGTTTTTGCCTTCGTGCCAGAGCAAAGAAATGATAATATTAATAAATAATTCGATTGTGGATTAATTCCCTCGAATGGGGATTGAACCCACAACCGTCGCATTACAGGCACATTCATGTCGCACATTTCCTGTGTCACGAATGTTCTTTTTAACACGCTTTTATTAGGTCAAGCTGTAACAAACTTAGCAAATAATCTAAGAATTAGAATTTGAACCGCTTGCAAAACTTGTGTTTTTGTTTTTTTTTCAACAGTATATTAACATGATTCTCCTAATGTGCAATATTATTTATTTTTTACTGTACAACACCCTTCATCTCCTTACAACTTGACATTAACGAAGAGATTAGTGTTCAACTGGCACCTTCGAAACACCATAATCAAGAATCACAACAGAACAAACATTTAAGCAAGAAATAAAAACTTTTATAAAACATAAAATGAAAATATTGGTAAACTTAATTAAAAAAAGTATTTTGGCTAATTTTAGCAGATTTTTTATTAATCGTTAAATAAATAAAAAAAACACTCGATCAGATCGGACCGTAGGGCCAACGAACTGCGAAGTTCAATTAGCCAGAATGTCATTGCGTAAATTTTATTAGATCGTGCAGCGGGTACACGTTTTGCCATTTACAGTGATTGTGTTCTAAAATTACTATGTATATAACTTGATTTTTATTAAAATCAATTAAATCATATTAATTTAACTAATTAGCTTAGAATAAAAAAATATAGTAAAACAATTAATTTCTCGCATCAATTAGTCAAATTAAAAAGTATGTTGATTTCGTATATTTTTTTTCAATTGGCTGAATCTTTAGTTTTCAATGTATAGATATTGTATTTAAAATGATTTTATAAGAAAACTAAAGTAATTCAGAAGAAAAGAATCCCCGAACGGGTCGCTAGTTTTAAAATAAAATAAAAACTGTATTATTTAAAATAAGAAAATCTCGAATCGAATTTCTATATCGCATAAAGAATCGATATCCGCCGAAAACTGGGGAAAACGCACAAGCTATTAGACACGACCTAATCGATATGATAATCTTAACATAAAGAAACTATAATTAATTACATTTAATGCAATTGCAAACTTTTAAAAGCAAAGCTTTATTACTAGAGATGTGCAATAATTGCTGCGATAAAAGACCTTTGTGATGCAAATCAGTGTAACTACCCATAGGTAGGTACTGGGTTTTAGAACCATCCTGGGCATTGTTTATTAGTTTGTATGAATTATAGCATACTGCCTGGTTTAATTCAGAGTTTCTCATATAATAAACCGATGCAGATACAAGATCAAAATTACCCTTAAATATAGTTAATACATGAAACCAACATCTTATTAGTGTATTAGTAAAATATTTGGGACAACAAAAGCTTTTCAATTGCAGTACATTCAAGGTTATTGAATTAGTCGTATGTGAAACCTCACGAGTGCAGGAAATGCGTGTTTGCTCCTCGATCGACTTCCTGTCATCGATTTAACGCTTAGTCACAACCAGCCGTCATTTCAAAGCCAAGGTACTAATCGCGATCAGCTGTTCCGTCAAGGACAAAATTACTGGAGCGTATATTACTTAATAATATTTGCTTGTTGTTTTTAATGTTGTTGAGACCAGTATTTCAGTTGGCGCAGGGGCACAAAGTGTGACTGTAAAATCGACTGGTTGTGGATTTGATCCCTACTCGAGGATATGAAATTTATTTAAATGTATAGTTCTAGTAGTATAGAGGCCAGTAGTGGCACAGTGGCACGAAGTGTGACTGTATAACTGACTGGTGGTGAAATAATTTAAATTTAATTTTCCATTTATTCGCTCTGGTGTCGAGGCAAAGCGCGGCGTTGAGTTCTGCCATTCAACACGCAATGCCTCCAGAATTCGGCGGAAAGTGGGGAACAAAGTGACTTAACACTAGGTTCCCTCTGCCTACCCTGCTTTGTGCGGGATACAGCGTGAAGCTGATTGGATTTAAATATCCCTTGTTTGAATTTAACAAGTTTATTTCTACAAAGAAAAATATTGACAAAGCAGTCCGCGAAACACTGAATCACCAGTAAAACCGTACAAGATTGAGTTCGCGAATTGCAATACAGAATGTAAAATAAAAGTAATCCCGCCCGCGCACGTGACCACACTGTAGGTGAGAAAAGCAAAGTGTACATCTAATTTTGGACTTGGCTCGTGGCCACTGCTCGCGCGCAATGCTATGTTAGTCAATAATACTGGCTGTCGTGAATTTTATATAACATCAAAGTATGGCGATAATGTTCAAAATCAATTTATCATTATTTCTATGTAAACGAAGGGATGTAATGCGTTAAGATGTAACACATCAACAAACACACATTAAAACATTTAACACAAAACTGTTGATTAAGTTGAGACGCAGTCACGTTATTGTTATAGGTCATGACTATTGTATATACTCGGCATATCACTGCGTCACACAAGGTTGATGTGAAATGCGTTGATTGATGACGAAGGTTTAATTGTTGCCGCAACTGCCAATATTGCTTTAAGCCAATAGGTTATATAGCAGGTTATATTAAAATAATCAACGAACTCGAGAAACGCGATAAAATTCCATTCATCGAATATATGAAGTGGAGTCCTTGAATGCCACTCGCGAAAATGATAAAATAAATGCATTTCTATATATAAACAATTTAAAACATTATGCAGTTATTTTAAACGTACACCACCTGTGTGGTTTATAGCTGAGTTAATGAAATAAAATACATGAGCTTTATAAGTTTAACAAAATATACCAATTGGAAATATATTTTTAAGTAGATGGATTTGAACTGGCATGTCGGATGTCGTCTGATAGAATCTTCTTTTGACAAATATTTATATTTTTTAAACAATCTATGCGATAATATAACTAGGTGTTTATTATATAATATAAATTAAATATGAAAGACGTGGTAGAATTAGTAGATATAAGGTATCTAATGAGTTAAGCTGCTACAATTCTAAATTTATATTAAAAATATTTTCACATTATAATTTTACAATTGAGGCTATTTTAACCTATTAGTAAACTTTATGAATATTGATATTATAACATATATAGATAGAGGCCAGTCGTGGCGCAAGGGTACGAAGTGTGACTGTAAAATCGACTGGTTGTGGGTTCGATCCCTACTCGAAGAGAAATATTTACTTAAATTTATATTTCCATTTCTTTGCTCTGGTGTCGAGGCAAAGCGCGGCGTTAAGTTCTGCCACTCCACACCCAATGCCTCCTGAACTCGGCAGAAAGTGGGGAACGGAGTGTCTTAGCACTAGGTTCACTCTGCCCACCCTGTGTGCGGAATACAGTGTGAAGCTGATTTATTTTTTTTATTTTATTTGATATTATATATTTTGATATGCACAGTTCCTTATCAACCATAAGTCCTCAAAAAAAAACAAAGCAAAACATTTATTTCTAGGGTTCCGCACCCTGTGTGCCTGTCTGTCAAGAGCCATAAAAAGCTCTAAAGCGAAAAACGCGTATTTCGACGCTTCAAGGGAATCAAAATTAAGGATTCACCTTCCGGTTGACCTAGAATTATGAAATTTAACAGCTAGCAGGTAGTACTAGTTCAGTAAACTATACATTACTATAGTTTTGTGTTTAAATCTTAAAAAAATAGCATTTAAGCCGCTAAGTTCGAATGAGGTATACTGATAGCTCTCTGGCTAATGTAAACTTGAATTTCAGAAAAAGTTTGAGACCACCAATTTTGTACGGAACCCTCGTCAGCCAAGCCTGACTGGCGTTTGTCCATTTTTTTTAAATAAATGTATATAATATCTAAATAGAGGTGCATAATTTCTATTTACTACATTATGTAAAGCCTTGAATACATTATAATTATTAAACGAGAGTTCGACATACCTCTAGGTCAAGGCGCGTAAGTCGTTGGCACCACACCAGATGGGTGCACCACTGACAAATAATTTCAATCCAACATACATTTCAAAACAACGGACATACCGACCATATGGAAAATAGCGATTTTCTTTGTTGTTTATTTTGCAATGAGTGCAAGGCTAATAGTATAAAATGTTTTACATGAAGACAAACTGTTCATTATAGGCTCTGCATAAACTCGCATAATAATTAAAATACACGTATGTATTCGAGACCGTCGTGGCGCAGGCGCACAAGTGTGCGACAGTAAACGCGTCGCTAAATATTTTATATTTCGTCGCTTTGGCAACGAGGCCAAGTATGGCGTTGAGTTCCGTAGTAACTCAGCAATGCCCAGCAGCATGTCAGCACTGGGTGAGAACCAGGAATTATCTCAGTCTACCCATCAGGGTAATTCATTTACTTATTACCTAATAACTTATCCTCCACCCCGAAAAACAGTATTTGGATCAAACTCTCCTGTCCCTAGACTTTGCAAGTTGGTTAATGAGTACAGTGACCTATTTGACATTAATGCCGATTCAACAAACAAGATTCGATTAATATTGAACACCAAATCTCAATCACCCCAAAAATGTACTAATCCTAACATTCTTTAATTTTTACTTGTTTTATGCCTGCGCTTAGGAGTTTTATTTTCGCTCTTATATAGCAAGATGTATCTACCTATAAGTATTTGTTACACTTAGTTTTATTTCCATATATTATGTATCTTTTTTGTATGTATTGATGTAAACAAATATTGGTGGATCAATAAATAAATAAATAGATAAATAAATAAATAAATAAATAAGTAACCTTTATAATTTAGGCAGTGACGGCGCAGCGGCACAACGTCTAACTGTAAACGCGACAATCATGGGTTCGACTTGCACACAGGGGGAAGAATTATTTGCATTTTCTCATTTTGGTAAGAAGACTCTTCACGTCTTTGAGTGCCGCCACTTTATAGGCAAAGTCGTGAAATTTGGGCAGAAAATGGAGAATAGTGTCTCAACACTAAATAATGCCTTACAGGTATAAATAACGTGAACCTTTATACAAGCAAGTGTAAATATACGTATAACCTTTACAAAAATCCGGATGTTCGCCAAACTGCATTAACAAGACCGGGAAGTGAAAGATAAACAAAATGTGATGTCATCGATTTCTACAAATGGTAGTGTATATTTTGAGCGTGGCATTCCTTCTAAGAAAACCGGAATTTTGGCGAGCATCACGCTTGCCTCCCGAACGCCACGTGGCTGAAATCCTGAATATTGACTCATCCTGATATTTGTTTATGCCATTGAAAAGATATGTCACAAATGTAATTTTCACTGGTTACTTCCGTTGAGGAAAACAAAATTTTCCGTTCTGATTCATTCATTTTGTTGTATTCATGTATGTAGTGAAATTAGAAAGATATATTATATAGTATTTATAATTTTTATGAATCAGTAACAGGTGTACCTACCCAGATGTATTTTATATTTCAAATTGATAATTCATATATAAGATATGTAAAAGAATATTGTATTCGGAATTTTTAATATAAAGTCAAACAAAAAAATTAATACAGAAAAAAGAATTATGACACAAAAATATAACATTTGGTTTACTAAAAAAGCAGTGGACGCTTTTCCTCGCATAACATGATTATGCAGAGTGAAACTAATATTGAAATACTTCGTTTCCCACTTTTTGCCCAACTTTCGAGACTGTCGAGTTGGGGTAGAAATTGAAAATAATTTATTCCGTCGAGTGGGAATCGAATCCACTACCGTACCGTATACAGTCGGATACTGAGACAATGCGCTACGTCAGCCTCGATCTATAATAATAATACATTCAATTTAATACATCGTTACCATTACAGAAGAAATCTGGAATACATGAATATTGTTTTATGGTCAAGCATGTGCAACTGTAAATTGGACGTACATGTGGTGCACGATGAAGGTGAACAGGCTCAACGGACACACTGCCAGTTTCATATATTTACTTATAATATTTCTACCCTAGAATGTCACATTGTTATATTAAAACTTTACTATAATTATTACAAAACTTTCCATAGCGTAAAATTTTACTCAATTATTTAAGTATATTCTTAATAAAGTATTATCGAAATATAATATTGTCGTAACCTTAACCTAGATAACGCGTGAGCGGAGGTAGGTATATATGACAAATAATACTATTTAAAATCCATTAAATTACTTGAAACGTGACGCACTTTATTTATATGTTTCTGATAGAAATGATTCGAATTTATTCAACACGGTAACAAAGAAAATATGAAACATATATTGACAACATCGAAGCGTACTAGTAATATCGGATTAAGCGTGATGATTGTAAATTCAAATCTCACATAGAAGACCATATACGTTTTAATATAGGGCATTTTATAAACAGATAAAAGGAGGAGTTAAACTCCGCCATAAATGTAACAAACCATTACATTAAGTAAAAGATTATATCATCATTAAAGAAAAGAAATAGAGAACGGAGTGTTGTGTCAATAAAATCCAGCTATATATCACAAAATAGAGGAAACGACAAAACATATAAAAAAAAACAAAGTCTCCTACATACATGGCATAAGGTACTCGGACCACCTGTTCAGTACAGTATGGATGCTCGCACGCAAACCTGAAGGTGAACCGGGTTGGTTGACGCCGTGCCAACCGCGTGCGCCGAAATAATAACACGAACGCTCGCGTTCAACCTCCCAGAACATATTCCTCCAATGTTTATTTGCTTTTTACTGAAGAAGATGATGCACGTATCGATACATTGTATGAAGACGTTATAATGTATTTATTTATATTACGTTAGGAGCTTTTTGTGAATATTTGCACGGTTTCTTAGAGGATATCTATATTTTTCATATCAAAATTCATTAGCTTAGCATTCGGCTGTATAAACAATTATATTAAATACACTGAGGATTTATAATCTAACTAAATAAATTACATAACTTAAACAACAAAACAACATTTACAAAAGGGCAGTTATATTGATTATTAAAAAATAATTGATGAACGTTAAAATTATTACTAGACTGGATTTCGAATACAAATAACATAATAATACACTGAACGAGATAAACTAATGAACAACATTATCGACAATTACGAAGTTTAGATATTTCTAAGCAACTATATGAGAATATTATGTATGGTTTTGTATGGAAAATTTAGAAACAGAAAAACAATAACACGAAAAGCGGTAATTTTCATTAACAGGCGGGCCATTGTTGGTCTCTGCAACTAATTGTGATGCGAGAGACGCCCCGGCGCGGTGGACGCGCGCACGTTGATGTCGAACACAAGGACTCGAACGACCGCCCAAATGCGTCGGGACCGCGTGGAGATACATTCATGTTTTATATGTGCTGGCTGGTTTTATATTTTTTTTATAAACATGTTTTTGTTTATATATTGATTCTTAATACAATTTTATGTTACATACAATTTGTAAGGAACCCTCTGAAATCAAATTATGCCCAAAAAATTATATGCTTTCTAATTTGCCTATCCAACAAAACATATTCTTTAACCCCATAAAAATAGGATATCAAAATAAAGTCTAAATCTATATTTCGAATTTAAAACAAAGTTAAATCTTTTCGTAATTTTAGTGAGGTATATTTCGTACGACAGGTGAGGCGTAATTTCTTTTTAAATTTTCAGTCACGTAGACACGCTGGCCAAGGACTTTATGCACACAACTTAAACAGAAACTTCATTATTTGTCCCGACGTGTAAAATAATTTACACAATACTGTCAATTGACAATAGTCTAGATGCACCTAGTTATGTCGAACTTCGCGATCAACCATTACTATAGAGATTGTTACTAATGGCTTATCAGCGTAGACCTACCTGAATGAGCGAACGACCTTCGCGAGATGACGAGCGTCATGCGTTATCAGAATCCGCAAAGTGTCACAAACATTTGGGCGGCGCCGACTAATCTCACGTGACCTCCAGCCGATTAAGTACGCGGTTTTGCGAGATATGCGTTATTGGGTAGAAGAATTGTGTATTAGACGGTGAGAGTGGGCAACCTTGTGATGACGAATATTGCATAATGAGAGATCACTGACCTGTGTAACCATGTCCCAGTAGAATCCGTCGAGCATAGACTTGCCATGTTGGTGCTGTCGGCACAGGGCTGGCCAGAGGGCGGCGCGGATGGAGCTGTTGATGGGCCACGAGTTCTCCCTGATGAAGAGCTTGAGCTCGCGCTTGCGGCCCTGCTGGAGGAGGGGTTGGAGCTCCTCGAAGGTTTTGAGCGGAGCCTTCTTGCCTGCGAACAACGGGGAGGGTAAGCACTGCGTCCAGATAGCGGGTTCAGTAGGCGCGAGGGACTCTGCGCTCTGTGCGCGGAACGCGGCCGGTTCTATGTACATCGCGGAGGCGCGGGGCACATGCTTTCGGTGCGCGCGCGCCTGCGGCACTGCCGTTCGCGAGCTTCGACAGCCTCCGGAAAATACGATAGCGCGCCCCGACGCTATTACACATTCAATGTTTATCCGACCGTGCGATCTCAGCACCGGTCGTTTCGACCGCCGCAGCAACTAACGCGCCACTAGCCATACAATACACTTAAAGCTATCTAATCTAAATCCAATTTTATTTTTTTATAAAAACATTGTTGCATTCATATTTCAAATGTAATATGTGTATTATAAATATTGCATAGAAATAAATATAATCTAAAAAATATGAATTAAAATCAATGATAATAAAAATAAGGCAGAAATTATTAATTTCTTACTATTTAATAGTTTATTGATTTAAATATATTATATAAAATAAACTTAGAGATACCTTAGTGAGATGAACAAGTACGTACCTACATTTATTTTGACCAATTACCGAAAATTTAATTTAAGTACCATGTGCATAGGTAAAAATAGCTTTGGATACAGCAGAACAAGATTTGGAGGGAAGCCAAAGCACTCTTCGTCATACAGATTTATCCACGAAACAATTACAACAGTAATACGAATTTCTAAAGTAAAGTCTTGAAATAAACATAAAAAAAAGCAAACAAATATTTTTCAACAAGAAATAAAATATTGTAAAATATTTAATATTTTTTTTAATATATAAAAAAAAGAAGAATGAAATATAATATAAAACAAAAAATATATGTAGATATAAAAATATGAATAAATACTATAATATATAGTTTCTAAGAAAATGGCTCGAGTAGAACGCAAGCAATGAAGTGTTAAGTGCCACCGCAACTGATAACGAGGTTATCATACTGCAGTCACGGCGATTAGTTAAATTTAAACTTTGTTATACTTTGTTTATTTATAATTATTTAAATAAAAAAATATACAAATTATTGTTTGTGTATATTTTAATAATGTTAGGCGTGGCTTTACGTTCATGATTTATTTATTCAAAAGTTGTTAAATATAAGAGTATTTTTAGGAATATATGTATAATAAAAAAGAAAAAAAATCACATATTCAGTTGTCTAAGTGTGTAAGTTTGCACGATAACTAAAAGTAAAAAATATGTTGTTCAAGCAATTGTTCTTATAATCACATGCTTAACCGCCACTGATAACGTTATCTTGGCCCAATTAGTTGAACTAAATTTAACTGTATTGTGAAGAAGTCTTAAAAATTCTATATCTAGCGCTTTTCCAAATGTTTTAAATAGTGAAAATGACCTTTTTTTTTAGGTGTTACGAAAATTCAATGAAGAAAATTTTAAAAAAGTTTAAGCTAAATACTAGGTTATTTTTACGTACCCTGTTATAGGAAAAAACATAAAGGTGCTGTTTTTAAATATAAAACGATTTTAAATTTTACTTTAGTTTCTAATTAATGTTAAAATATTTCACAAAAATACTGCTTATTTCCTATGAAATCTCAATTTAATGATAAGTGCAACTTTGCATGACTTATCACTATGACTTGATGAGTAATCAAGCAAGGAGTTGCCCAGAATTGTGTAATTATGCACAGAAACAAAGAAAATAATGTATTTATAAGCAAATTGATATGATTTCGCTTCGTGTAATTTAGTGGCGCAATCGCAACGTGATGTGTAATTGTCGTGAATTCAAATTCAATTTTCAACAATATTTTACAATTCTATTTGATACATTTATATCTATAATTTAATACTTTTTTTACATTATAATGTAAGAGAATCTTAATAATATAAATCAGAAAAATGTATATATAAATATTTAAATAAATAATGATCACCACGTGAGAGATCAAGTTAATAAATGCTTTTAGCCTACATAGGATTATATGCAGCTATTTAACTAAGTGCTGTAGAGTTCCCAAAGGAAACTATTGTCTTTATAAATAAATGGTATAATGTGGTACATACAAATATGTTATTATTATTTAAATCAGTTCTAACCATTCGTCATTTTACTTTAGGTAAATTCCATTTACAATTTTTAATACGATAAGGTTTATTTTTTTCATAAAGAACTTTATTATCATAAAAATGATATTATCACTTAATAAGATTATAAAGTACAAACATAGGTATGTAAATAAGAATTCGAATTCTGGAGGCATTGCGTTTTGAATGGCAGAACTCAACGCCGCGCTTTGCCTCGACACCAGAGCGAAGAAATGGAAATATAAATATAATATAATTGATGAAATAATATTGAATTAATGGAATTTACAGTATCACATGCTACTCTAGATTTCACAATGCTATTTAATTTATGAAAACCATTTGCACATTTTTTATACCACAGAAAGATAATAAAATATATATTTCTTACGCGGCGTCAGCCTCTCCATCATCTATTATCTTTTACTCTATAGAAGTATTACCTATTCCACTATTTCGTCGTAATGTATGAAATATGTAAAAAAGTGGCTTTTTATATAATGCAACTATTTTAAATTACAAAATATGATTAATTAAAGTAGGTACACTCATCTATATTAACTCCAAAACAAAGTTGGCCAGCATCCGACATCTAACGAGAACGATCGTAAATGTTTATATAGGCAATTAAATGTATTTCTTATTGTGATGGCGCACTAAATCTCTGCACTATTTACAGATGTCACCACTGTCTGTTTCTAATTGCATTATGATAATATAGCAATTGTATAATGTTCTCTATAAGAAGGTATTTCGCAGAGTGGTACATCGTGTGACTCTAAGAGCGACGGTTGTAGATTCAGTTCCCACTTACGGTAATGATTATCTTTAAATGATAAATTTACTCGATCTGGACGTAAAGCGGTGTTGAGTTCCGCTTCTTAAATCATTAACTAGGTTCTCTATGCCTATCTTTCTATGCGGGAAAGAGTGTGAATTTACTATATTTACTCACATGAAATATAAACATAATATCATATTGACAGGATATGCGGAAGTATGAAAATAAGATATTTTCACAATACAAAGAAAACCTTTTTTATTGAAAATCGAAACATTTTTACCAGCATTTGTTTTTGTTTTAATTAATCCAATTAATGTAGTGCATAGTACGGTTTTCTGCAAAATAACTTTGATTATTTTGTGTTTGCTAGTGTCTTAACTTTTTCTAGTTACAAATGACCTTCGAAAAAATATTATTTCTTATAATACTGGGACAAACCCCAATCCACAAGATTAGAACATAATCAACAACAAAACATAAGACAAGAAGATTCTTAAGAACAAGAATTTTTCTCAATACATATATTCTATTTTGGTTTTAATCAAGTAAATTATATGATTCACTCATATAAAATCAAATCTCACAATAAACATTTCAGTGTAACAATGAAGGAAAAGTTTCTGAACCACGTCCAAATACCTCGAACACTACTTGTTCCTTCGAGAATACATTACGCGCTTCGACCAGCGTTTCGTGCGGGAAAAATGAGGGTAAACACTCGACACCATTTAGAAGAAAATCAAGAAGTTTAAATATAAATCAAGACTCTAATAACGCATAGCTTTTGAAATATACTGTGGCAATCGCAATAGCTTCTTGTGAAACTATAAGCATCGTCTTATCCAAGTCAAATTCTGAATGTATTATTCAGTATAGAAGCATTATAACATTTATTTTCAGTATTTTTCATGTTATAATCTTAAAAAATATAGCTTTTTTAGAACGACAATTTTTTTATGCATGCATAAAAATATTATATTTTTTTCTATTTTACATTTAAAATATTAAAATAATATTTAAATAAATAATTTTTGAGTAAAAACTGAAAACAGTGTTTCTGGAAATTTACTGCAGACACAGAGCAGTGTGTGTTATGATAAGATTACAGATCTAAGGTGAGGGAGTTTCAATATTTACATTCAAGAATGGTCTCGATAATTTGCGCCAATATTGGATATATTCAAATACACATATAGTATATAGATACATATATAAGCTAACAACAGCATACATATTTGTTAATCTTATTTCTCATATATTAGATTTATTTTACATTTCGTTAAAAGTGGTTGAAATATAAAGACTGTAGGGAAGAGGATCTCGGACAATGGAGGCAAGCGTTAATGCGCTTCTAAATGCCACAATTTGGGTCGTAGGTATATTCCAGCCACTGGCAGCGAGCTCCTCATCTGCAACGCGATAGGCATCATATGGTGTGCTATACTCTTATTACTTAAAATATATGTTTGACATTTGTCAAACTAACGTGAAGTGAGAAACACAATATCTACATTTCGTAATTGTATATTAAACCCAAGTGTTGGATTCAATATACAATAGCGAAAACATAGTTTAAACTATGTTTTTAGTTTTGTGCTTAAGCAGATTCGTAAAAAAAATATTTTTAAATTACATAATATCGTATTGTAGTTTTTGGACATAGTAGAAACCAATAAGAGAATTTAAAAGTCCAGTAGTCTAGAAAAAGAAGCATAAATTTGCTTTTGTTCGAGATCTCGGTTGACCTTCGAGAAGATAGTATCTATCATACTGGGGGAACGTCACGCAAACAGTATTAAGACACGGAGGGCATTGTATAAAGAGGTTGATACTGCCCTGAAAATGATAAACCGTGAAACTAAAGCTAATTAAATCAAATAAATCAGCTTCACGCTGTATCTCGCACACAGCAGGGTAGGCAGAGGAAACCTAGTGTTAAGACACTCCGCTCCGTTCACCACGTTCCGGCGAATTCTGAAGGCATTGCGTGTTGAGTGGCGGAACTCAACGCCGCGCTTTGCCTCGACACCAGAGCGAAGAAATGAAAATATAAATGTATGTAAATATTTCATTTCGTTGCGTGGGGATCGCACCCACAACCAGTCGATTTTAAAGTCACACTTTGTGCCCCTGCGCCACGATTAGCCTCAGAGTAAAAAAAATTAAAATTTAATTTGGTCCCAAAATATGACTTACATTACTTTATTTTGAACGATTCGCACGTGATCTTCCCAGGCGTCAATAAACAATTTATCGTCCGCAATTCACATTAATTGCTCTTTGTTCGCTAATCCACGTAATTTAACGACTTCTAAACCTGTCGTTAATATCACAAAAACATATTGTTTTATATTTAATATTTCATATACTATCTTGATATAGCATATAAATGACTATTAGAAATTACTTATAACTTTTAATAAATCAAAAGATTAGGTATTGTTCAGAAAAAGAACAAAAACAGTCTTTTTTTTATAATTCTGTTATAATATTAAATATGTGATCTAATTAAATTATAAAACATATACAGCGTTCATTTGTTTCAAGAAGAAACCATATATTTAACAAGTGATTCATAAAGTTTACCGCAGGGAAATCACCTTACATGAAACAAATCGCCGTCTCCGTTGACTAAGAAATTGTGAATTTTAAGAAAAAAAAATACAATTAACTAGTAATAACATACTTTTTTTGCCTAAATTATAATTTTTTTCTATGGGGTCAATAAATATTTTATACTGACATGATTATCATGAACATACTTGCCCAAAATAAAAGAATGGATTTTAACTAAAACTGCATTATAAATGCAAATGAACATTTTAATGTGTGTATATGAATACCTCAAGGTAACGAAATATATGAGTGCTATATATAACGTTGCACTTTAACGGTTATTAGAAGGCATCCACCGCAACCATAAGAATGAGTTGCTGGATAAGATTTTAAATTGAATAGAAAATGTACTGAAGCTAACATGGCGTTTATTTGAACTGTCCTAACAGTACCTATACGTTAGTTATCAACTTAAAATAGAAATCGGAACATATTAGAATAGAGTTGCTCTTCGTTGACTGTTTTTTGCGGCATACATTTTAGGGAGTGTACCTTGGAAGCTAATTCCCTCTACCCCTATTTAACATTTGCACACCGAGAAAAAGTGTTAAAAAACGCAGTGAATAGGATTTAACATTTAAAAAGCTTAACATCAGACCTGATGCGGTGAAATGGAAGGCTAATTCAGTATAAATGTTCATATTAATTTGCCAAATAGCTTCACGCATTATCCTGCATAAAGCAGAGTCGGCAAAGAAAGTTGTTGATGGGTGTTGGGTGGTAAAACTCAACGACACACAAATTAGTTAAATTAATTTTGTTACTGTTAATACAGAAGGTGGAAAATCAAAAATGCTAAATCTAGAACATTTCAGCTTTTTTTTATATAGTAAATCATAGCTGCCGAAAGTAAAGTAAAATTTATAAAATATAAATTTATATTTATTAAAATCTAAACTTTTATAAATAAGCACGAAAACTTTCCAATAACAATATCCGCAAAAAGAAAACATTTGTTATTTCATCGGCCAGTTTTAAGGTCGTACATTTATACATAAAGCTTTGTCTATGAGTGATTTATGTATATTATAAACTAGCTGCTCGCCAGCGGCTTCGCCCGCTTAAACTACATCATTATTGATTTAATAAGCAGAGTTGATTGACAACTAAAATGACTTCTAATATGATTTTTTATTACTTTAATCTGTAATATTCCAATCCAATATATGATTTTTTTACGACATTATCGTAATTTCTATAAGTTTTTGATTGTTTCGAGCTAAAAATACGACAAATGTTGGTATTTGATTTATTAAATATACATAAAGCTAATTATTTATTATACGTATATATTTTTGTAACATTACGTTCGTTTAACTTATGTTATGTTTTTAAAGCCCTGTTAAATATGCTGATTTTAGTTAATAATTTAATTTACTGCTTCAGAAACAGCCTTAAATGTTAAATTATTGATTTGGGATAATAATTCATAATATTCTTTGTAAAATAACTGTAATAATTGCATATTAACTCCTGTACAGTTTTGAAATTAGTTACAAATATTATTATCTAAATGCACAATTGGTAAATTACAGTGTACACGTATAAAGGATGTTTTAGGCATTTTTATATAGATTTATTTCAAACGAACGAACAAACGAACCACAAAATCTTTGTATTTACTTGATATTTCTTTCAAGATCAAATTGTTCTTTATCTCTGTGTTGAATTAATTACCACTTAAACTTAACTGTTATGATTTATGAAGGTAATCTCCATTAACAATTCAATTTTGTTTACTTTATTGTAAAAAATATTACATAATAGAGCTGCAAAAATATATATTTTTATCAACAATCATATAACCAAGACGTTTCGAATGTCATTCATTAGCCAGTAATCTTACCAGCGCGATTGCTATATAACATTCGCAGGCAAACTAATGCCTTGAGTTCATTCAAATAACGATATTTTTTTTAATGAACCGATTTTGATGAAACAAACTTTAATTGTTGAGTTATAACAAAGAGATTGGTGATTTTTTTAAGTAAATCGGTTCAGTACTTTAAAAAAATGTAACCATACATATCGACGGACAGACAGACGCACAAGAAATTAAAAAATATATATTTTTGCTTTCTATTATTCTTTTTAAGTGTACAAAATATTTTTACTATCTTATTATAAATAGAGATTATAAATATTTACTGTTAATATAATATAATAAAAACACAGCAAAAAATTGTGACAGCGTACAAAAATTTCCCTGAGCAAAACCATAATTATGTCAAATTGAACTAATTATTATTATAGAAACTAGAAAGTAACCGGCGGCGTCCGTCTGTTGAAAAAACGGCAATTTATACTTTAAAAAAGTATAATCTCCTACTTAATAAAATAGCGTCAAGCAAAAAACACTGCCACGTTTAATGCATCAATTTGAAAGTGTTCAAGTTATATTTGATTGTGGGGTTTGATTAAGAACGAGAAGTGAAATTAAACTTTTGAATAGTATGGACTAAGTAAACGAATCCTATATTTAAAAAAAACTGCTTTATTTCGTATAGCAGGATAAACAGAAATTCAGTGTTAAGAAACACAATCCCGCAGTATCGTCGAGAGGTTGCGTGTTGAGTGGTACTCAACGCTGCGTTTTGTCTAAAGACATGAACATATTTTAGTTATTATCAATAACTCTTCAAAGTGGAAATCAAAGACCATATTTTAACATTTTTTTTATTTTGAAATTATTATTTTTACGAAGAAGAATAAGAAATGATAGCTGCGTCTAACCGATCACTAGGTAATCGCTGCTGATGGCTAGCGAATGGCTATTGCTAAATTAATTGTACATTTGCTATCATTTTTACTATTAATTTCTTAGACTACCCTTGCATAACAAAATATTCATACTTGTTTGCATTGTAGTGATATTATTAGGTTATTGTAAATTTTACCTTATTATTGTATACGCCTATGCGATATATAAATTTGTTTACTTAATGTTTTTGTAATTTACTCTGTAAGTGACTTATATGTAAATATTTTGAGAAAATAAATATCTTTAACCGTAAATTAGGTACATTTAGCAATAGCCATCCGCTTCGATAGTATCCAACAGGCAAGTGAATTCGAAATTCGGGGCATTACATTTTATCTGTATTATAAGTACTTTGAATGGTTAGCCCTAGTGGCCAGTCACTCCATTTTTGTTACTGTATACCATTGAATGTGAATTTCTTATATGTCTAAACTTAATGTTTGTCATAATACAAATAAGCCAAGGTCTCTATTTAAAAAACTAATTGGACCGTACTTATATTAATTTAATTGCTATAAAACGAATAAATAATTTAATATTATTTAAAGATATAAATATTATTACACAAAATTTAATACCGGATTCATTGTGTAACTTTTCATTTTAAAGATAATATCAAAATCAACAACCTACATAACATACCTAATATGTTTTAGTTATGTTAATATTTAGTAAAGATTAAAAATTTAAATCAGCTTCACGCTGTATCAGGGAACCCAATCTTAAGACAGTCCGTTCCCTACTTTTTGCCGAATTCTGAAGGCATTGCGTGTTGAGTGGCGGAACTTAACGTTGCCTCTACACTAGAGCGAAGAAATAAAAATGTAAATTTAAATAAATATTTCATATCTTCGAATGAAGATCGAACCCACAACCAACCGCGTTTTCTTGTGCCAGCGCGCCACGACTCACGGCTCAGGTATACTTTTTAATTTCATAAAGTATTTATTTAGTTTATCAAAAAAGACCACCACGCAACGCCTCCATTTCATAATTATGCGGAGAGTGAGGAACAGAAGTGCCTTATGGGAACAGAGTGTCTTAACACTAGGTTTCCAAGTTCCCTGTACCCTGCTACAACGTTAAGTTAAAAAAAATGTTTAGAATAAGAATAATGTACATTATATTGAACCTTTCGCCAGGTGGCGTGTTCCCCCCACTGTTGTTTACTTACTCGTCATTGGGTATAACATCGCACCATACTCGAGTATTTTGAAATAGCTTCACATTGAGGAAGGTTTAGGCAGTGAGCGAACGTCAAAAATGAAAACTTTTAAGTAGTTTAACTAATATATATATATGCCTTTTATAAAAAAATTCAGAATTAATCTTAATATAACTTTGTAACAATAATTATTTACAATCGTGGGCGAATTTAATTTATGGTAACAAAAATTAAGTATTTTTTTAATAGTAACAATAATAGATGGGCATCACGGTGCGGTGGTTTGGTTGGTTGTCTTTGTGTTTTTTTAACGACTACCGCCTGGACATGCTTTGTTTTTACTTTGGAACGGAGTGTCTTAACAATAGGATCTCTTTACCTATCTTGCGGGATAAAGTGGGAAGGTGAATGAATTTCTATACACTTTATATTGTAAATATTGAAGTTATAAATAGTACTTATATTATGAATAGTACTATGTAAACTGATTGCTACCAAATGATGATAGAGTAGTGATTTGTCTCTTATTTCTCTGTGTCACACTAGAATAATTCATAAAATTTAGAACTGCATTTTTTTCTTCCAAAAAGCAGAATTATTACATAAATTCACTACAAATGCATGTTGGTACTTGGCATTATGTTGTTGAGCATTGCAACCGGAAGCTTGATACTTATCGGAAACGTGTGCCATTGGAGTGCCGTTCGAAATATCCAAGGGCACTACCATACACGCTTTTTTTTAAATATCATCAAGAAGTTAATAAGGTCTTCGTTTCGTTCATTTCGCACTAATTGAAATTATATATAGTTTCGCTTCCTTAGAGAGTACGTTTATAAATATACATTGGCTAGGTCGATTTCTATTTAAGTAAATATATAGTTATTTAATCAGAGTTACCCGTTTCATCGAGTTATGATTTTATTCAAAATTTTACAACAAAAAAACGGTTTGAGTAATGTATATATGTATTAAACTTATATTATATAAAATCCGCTATAATAAAAGTTATAAGTATCACATTTCATTAAGGATTTTTGAAACAACGCAAAATTGTTAAATCTGAAACAGCACCTCACGCGTTTCTATTGGAATTTAGAATTAAAACATTCGAGATGCAGCCCGCAACCTTACTTTGATGGACTTTAAGCATAAAATATCAAGAAATCTTCACTTATTGAGTATAAATTTTGGGCTTTCTACGACCAATAGTTTCGGCTGCGCGTTATCTGGCTGTCACTTAGTAATAGAAGAGACTTAAATTATATATACCTACAGACGAAAACACTATCAACGTTACATATTATTGAAGATAAACGTCAGTTGTATAAGCGAACTAGGTTATATCGTTATCAGGTACTACAAATACATCTCGTCTCATTCTTATCAGTAAATCTGTGTGGCAATAAACAAGTACTTATATGGTGGCAATAAAATTGACATAAAAAGCAACAAATCGTTTTTCACAACTTGTCTCTTGTTATATTTATTGACAACAAAATTATATCTTTACAAAATAATTAAGAAGGCGCCTCGCAGTCTATAATAAATTGTTACATATTTTTTTCTGTAAATCTTACGTAAATGTCAATATAATAAAAAAACACAATTTATTTATATTAAGTATTTTGTTGTCGCATATGTACAGTCTGATAGTGTCAACATTATGAACTAATATTTGAAATGTGAAAAAATGAGGGGGTGTTTTTGTTCCGCTTACAAGTTAAATTAAACTACTGAACGAATTAAGATGAAACTTTACTATAAGGTAGCTTAGTTCAACCTAGCGACGCCGCTTGTGGGTCGCTAGTACTTTTATTTTACATTTATTTTGGTACATTCACGAGATGTGCGAATTTTATTAATTTTTCTTAATTTTTTCATTAAAACTTTTTAAATTCTTTTTGTCCTAGATTAAAGGTATCCATAGTATGACGTGAACATTATTTATGGGGAAATCAAATATGTATGAAATAAAAAAAAATGTATGAGCAACTCTCATAATTTACACTATCACTAGCACTATCGAAAGCGCTATGATAAAAAAAAGTACATTGTTGTGCTTCATAGTCCTTTTTACATCACTGCAGCAAGCGAAGCAAGGGCGAACGGCGAACGGAGCCTTAGTATTCATATAATACATATATAGTAAAAAATAAAAAAGAACTAGTCACAACACAATATCATAAAAATGCATGAAATAAATTTGAACTTAGTAATATACATTTGTCAATTTATTCATTATTTTGAACTTCAAATATTAACGTGTTGGTTTATGTATTAATGTGAAAATACTGCAAGTGTGAATTCCGAGGGGTTGTAAAGAAAGTGAAAGTACACGTGCACCAAAACAAAACACTAAGATTTGATTAACCTACATACTTATACATAACGATATCGATATTTAAACTTTAATTTCTGCCAAATGTATGAAGATGGCAAGATACAGATGGCTAGGGGCTAAAATTGTAAAGCTAACTTATTAAATACTAGCGACATTCTCTCGGCGTCGCCCGATCGAGCTATATATGTATATTAGTGTGTATCATGTTAATTGTTTAATGTATCTTTTATGTATTATTTTATATAAAATCGTATGCTGCATTAATTCATCCTTCCTTATATAAACTACTACTCTTAATGTTCCAAATTTCATACTCCTTAGTCGGGAAGATTTTACTAAAATTGGGTTTAAAAGTTCTGCTTTATATATTAATATATATATATATATATATAGATTTATAATCAATGAACCCACTACAATCGCTTGTACAGTCACATACCTCCCACTACGCGACTATGGCGACGTCGAATATATGTACATAAGATGGCGTTAAACTAATGAACATCTCGGATAGGTTAAGGTGGAGCATTGTTTCATGTGTTTGTACAAAACAACGTCTCGGTGTCATACAAACAAAGCATATGCCATGTGATTTCAAAGAAGTCTAGTAAGGAAACAATCAATTTGTCTTTTTTTTCAGATTCCCGCTGTATTTCGCACATAGCAGGTTAGGCAGAGGTAACATGGGAACCTAGTTTTACAACACTCTGCTTCTATTAAGAAACTTCCGTTCCTCACTTGAACTACACTGAATTCTGAAGCCATTGCGTATTGAGTGGCGGTCCTCGAGTTGAAATCGACGTTGCACTGGCCTCAATATGTGACTCAGAAAAATTGTAAAAAAGACAAATAATTTTTCAGCATTTTTAAGATTTTTAGTTACATCTAAGGTGTATATGAGTTTTAAACCTGATGACGTATTAACTGCAACCGAATACTCACGCGCGCTATTTATTTATTATTTTCTTAAATTTTTAGTAAACTCTAAAATATAAAGATATTATTGATCTTGTCAATAATGATAAATTCGTGAACTTCATTTTAATACAATTTTAAACGTTGGTGCCTCTTTCATATGCATATGCTAAATAAAAGAAGTTATTTAGTTTTATAGGGAACAACATCAGCGCAATGTCTTAACAAATGTATCTAGTAGCACAATTGGAGAATCTCGTCAAAATTTCCGTTAATTGACACAGATGCTAATTACAATAGAATTAAAAGATAGTTAGTCATAATAATAATTTCACATTTAATAAAAAACATTAAATAATCTCAACTAAATTCAATTAATATACAAATTGGATTAATTTTAAACTCTATATTATGTATGAAAATCGATCGATTGACTTTAAAATTAAATTCAAAAATAATCTTTATTCAATTAGGTCTTTACAAGCAATTGTAAATCAAGACATTATACAGAAATGGCAGTAGCGTCAGTTCTACAGGCTCGTAAGGCAGTTTTGTTGAGAAGAGCCTGCAAAAAACTCAACAGTTGCTCTTTTTAAAATATAATTTACAATAACCTATCATTACTTTTCCGAGTTACCATCATCAGTATTTAAAACCACGCGCGATTTATTTCTGTACCTTCATCTAATCTATATATTTATAATATATATATTCGATATTATTTTTTTCATTTTAGATTCCATTTAATTACATATCTACATAAATTGCGCAAATAAAACATTGAATCAAATTGTATCTATTAATGTAAATTTTTGATGTTGAGTTATATCTATTAATATACATTTTTGGTTTTGATGCCGGTCGTAGCGCAGAGGCACAAAGTGTGACTGTAAAATCGACTCGTTTTTGTATCCCCACTCGAGGAAGTGAAATATTTATTTACATTTTCATTTCTTCGCTCTGGTGTCGAGGCGAAGCGCGGCGTTGAGATCTACCACTCACCACAGGAAAGTGGGGAACGGAGTGTCTTGTCTTAATACTAGGTTCCCTCTCCCTACCTTGCTGTGTGCGGGATACAGCGTGAAGCTGGTTTAATTTTTTTAATAAATGTTTCATTATAATTGGCGACCATCGCAAAATACGCCTCAGCCAGCCGCTTATTTACACAATATTGTTAATTTACGAAACATGCATTAGATTGTTGGTACTGGACACTGGTTTAATGAGAAAATCAAAGTTTGTTAGTCCACCAGTTCATGTATTAGTTATTTATTCTGTTGTTAGTACAATATGCCATACACTACAAATGTTTATCATGTTGATCAAAGAATAATATTTAGTGGAAAAAAATATGTTTAATTTTTTTTTATGAATCACAGATTGCTCTGATTATTATACAAAAATATGTATGATACAGATTCACGCATTTTCCCACATAGAATTTAGAGTTCACCATTTTCCGCCTTGTATTCGACACTTTCCCTGTTGAATGGCATGAATCTATGACGCACTTTGGTTTGATATTACAGCGAAATATACTTTTCTACAGTAAGAATCAAACGCACAACCGTCACGATTGCAGTGAGGCGCCGCGCCGTAGCGACACGACGACCTTATAGAAACATGTAGTTGTGAATATATCCTGTTGTTATATGAGGAAAAATTTAACATGTTAAAGTACTCAACCGAATCATCGCGACAAGAGAGTCAAGCCACAACATTGGTTAATTTTAAAGCTTAATTATTTTCATTTCTCCGCTTTTGTAACAGGACAAAGCGTGGCATTGAGTCGCACCACTCAACATTTCTTTTGAAAGTTTTAAAACCCACTCAATTTTTTATGTTGACAGAAATGGAAAAAAATAGGACATCTTATTATTACGTCCTATTACGTGCTTGACTGAAAAATAAAAGAATTCGTGTAAAATATTTAAATCTGTGCTAGAGTGACGGTTTTTACCATACATATGAGTACACTACAGTACAGTACACCCGGAAAGAAAATAATCAAAAAGTAAGAAAAAAACCGAAAATCAAACCTGCATGTATCTACAGCTAACTTTAGGGCGGCAGAGTCTCGTCGACTATATTGTACATAAGTTATCATCATATATATTTTGATTGGACTGTGATCAGATAATAACAAAGCATGTGGATTTTATTAAAATGTAGCGTTATTATTCCCAGTCTAGATTGATAACTTTGGGTTTGGTGTTCTGCTAATCAACAGGCAATTTAAAAAACAAGCCTTTATGAAAATAAATCTTAATTTTTATTTAGGCATTGTCCTAAGGATTTCTCAAGAATCTAGTCCAATTTACGAGACGTGTGTTGGTATGCGGAACTCAACTCCACTCTGTCATTTTATAAGAGAGGAAGATTGAAAATAATTCATTCCTCTGAGTGATTAAAATCACCAATTAATATATAAAATCTTTACAGTAAACAAAGCAACCTTGTTTCAAATATATTGTATAAGTATAGTCTTAGTAATTCCTTTAACATACATATATATTTAGATGTATAATAAATATACCATGTTGTGACTACTACTGTATATTATATAAATAATATATTAGTATATATGCTTTATTCTAAGTATAATAAATGGTTGTCCATTGAATTTCTGTTTAATGTAAATATTCTTTTATGAAGGATATTTAAATGAACCATGCTGTTATTTAAAATAAAATTGTTTTATTCTATTTAATACTGAAAAGAGTGAATTTAAAATAATTTTATTTATTTAGTAAATTAAAATTAATTTTGTATACCTGCAGTACATAAATGCCGAGCCATGCCAAAGGACACCAACTAATATGTAAGGGTCTAAAAATCTTTTAGAGCCAATCAAATGATGTCTTTATTCTACATATATCTATTTTATATTTTATATTTTAACCTATCTATATCCAACTTTACAAACCTATTACAAAAAAAAACCAATATTACAACACTCCGCTCCCTGCATATTCTGTATACATCCACTTCCTCAATTTTCGAGTTACTGCAAGGTAAGTGGTTAAATGTGACAAAACTACTTCTTTCGTCTTCTTACCAGAGCAAGGCCATAAAAATAATTCATTCCACCAAGTGGGAATCGAACCCACAATAGTTGCATTCACAGTCAGACAGCCTCACTTTTTAAGTTATGGACAAATCTCTTATCTCCCTTAGATATCAGTTCATTCAGTTAATGATGAATGATAAAAATATTTGCAAAGTATAAAGTCAGATAAAGATAACATCTTTAAAGTATATTTCATTATTATGTATTTCATATTTATCTTAAAGATTAAATTCAAATATCATATCACACAGGGTGTTGATAATACAGATTGTAAATATATTTTTTTATGTTCTATTTAAATTTTAATGTACAGGACAACTAATTTGTTTACTAATTGTCTATTTCTCAATTATAATAAAATAATAGTTACCTGGTGGACTGTCAGTTAAAATGGTGATGCCAGAGGGGTCAACATGAGGAGGAAACGCCTCATACAGGTCAGGTTCCTCTTCAAGTACTGCCGACAACATGACTGATGGCATCCCGGCTCAGAGCCACGCACTATGACTAGACACTACACTAACACTGCACTATCACTCAGTCAGCCTGTCTCGACCGCGACTCACACCCTGGTGCACTCCACAGCCATCACTAGCTCATGTAACGCCGTCCCCGACACCTAAGTCAAATCTTGCTGCACCATTTTCAAATCTGCAAGAAATGAATCTCAAATACTCACAAGATCTATGTCAAGATTTTACTATTTTATAGCAATGTTATCTAACGATAAGGTACGTTATATGTTAGTAACTACGAACAGCGTCTCTGGTGAAGTAATAATCTAATCGGATATAATTAAAACATTGTAGGAATCAGCTGATTGTTTCTGCTGCCAGAAGGGGCTCGATATTTTACAGCTATTTTAAGACTGTATGGCAGCTGATCGAATCTTCAATGTCAGTTCGCGAGTAACGCCCGATTTTACAACGCGGAACGCAAAGGCTAACTAATGTGGATAGAGACTCACCGAAATTCTGACGATAAATGATGCGTAGCAGGATTTTCGACTCCGTATTTACCGCTTTGGAGTCCCCGCGGCGACTAACCCGAGTACCCAGTTCCCGGCGGAACGTAATCACGGATGGGATAATAGTGTTGAGTGGGAGCCGACGTTTTTGCTTTGTCACTTAAACGAACCACACAGTACATCACACAGTTATATCAGTAACTGACCATACGCACGGGTACATTGTAAGATTTATTCACTGATATGTGAAATTATTTGCAACCAGTGCTCTAATCTAATTATCGATGTATCCGGTGAAAGTCGTACGTGAATTTTAAAACAAAATAACTTTTGTAAAGTGACTGAATAGTATTTAGACTAAAATAAGATTTTCCTTATTAATGAAAATCTTGACAATCGATGGAAGTGCACGTCTGCTTTAATCGCGATTTGCATGAAATCGAATTACAGTAGAAAACTGGAATCATTGCCCGCCTTCTTACAATAAAAAGCATAGACTAAACGAAACGATTTAAGCGTAAAGCTCATAAGGCCGAGTCCACATACACACTGAAAATATGGGGATTTACTTACAATATTTAATAAGTTGTTGAAATGACGGTTGCAGTTGTAATATTTATGTTTATATAAATTACGTTTACTCTAATGAGAACAAAAATTGGCTGAAGTAATAAAATAAATATATTTCATGACATTTCCGGTTATTTAATTGTTACAAAATGAATATTATTTTTCATTTAAAAAGCTATGTATAAATAAATATGACCATTGTTTTATTTTATAGAGTAAATACAAAATTGTGTGTTAGTATTTGATAGTAACATATTAAAGATAGCAAAAGATATATGTATTTAAATATTATTCATTCTTATTCCCAAATGTTCTTATTTTAAAAATACCACGTGAAAAAAAAGGAAATTTAAAGTTAATAATATTTTATAGTACGTGTATCTATTACGTGCATATGTCCATAGACAACAGAAGATCGAAAACACATGACAATATTAAAATTAATAGCATACATAATATTTATAATTTTACTAAAATTTTATCAATTTAAATAAATTTGTATTTTACTTTTTCTATTATTATACATTATATCTTTAACTAAAATATAATGGTAGCCCTAACACGTAATTTAAAAACGTCAGTTGTCAAATTATTATTTGGCAGCTGTGTTGAATTTTGCTTAGCCATACTTTGACAGAAGTCTTATAAGAATAAAAGGGTCTTCATCATTGTTTTCAATTTTTAAATATATATAAAATATCCTTTTGTAGGTACAGTGCTGCTGTTAGTATAAGTAAATGTAGCCACAAACATGACTTCGTCGAAATCAGACTACTTAAAAGGTAATAAAATAATCATAAACTTACAAAATGTATTATTTTACTCTTAAATATGTTTGCCTAATGTCAACTATATTTATTATTGTTTTCCAGACACCGTAACCGTTTTAATAAACGCAATTGGCGATAACGATAATGCTGTTAACAATGTTGTAATTAAATCACTGACCAAAATAGCGAATGTGCATCCGAATGAAGTGATAGAGATATTTTGCGATTTTTATAAAAACATAGTAAAAAGCAATATAATTCAGCTGGGTAATATTGTAAAGTAAGTTATTATTTGGCAGATTTGTGTCCCATTGCTTATTAAATATTACTCAATATATACTCAAGTAATACTTGATTATGTGAATATAATATGCTAATTATTGTACTCATTAGCATTTTATTATATTCTTATTATATTCTTGTAAGAACATGTTGTGGTTTGGGTTTCTGTTTCAAGGCAGAAATCATTATGTGACATTTATAAAAAATATATATATTTTCTATATATTCATCAGTGACAGTAAAATACTATGGTTATTGGTTTTATTCCTTTTTCTCACTCTAGTAAAAGGACAATGTGTGACCTTAAGTTATGCCGCTGAATATAAAATGTCTCAAATATGAAGTTGAGCTTGAGGAATAAAGTGTTTAAAATTAAGTTCTATTCTGTCTATCCTGCAATAATTGCGGATACAGTGTTAAACAAAAAAAAATCTTACCTAATACTTCTTTATTATTTTATAATATAAAGATTTCTATAAAACATGAAAACAAGTCTTCATACTTAAATGTTATAAAATTTTTAGGGTCTTAGAGCAAACATGTGTAAATCAAGTAAAGAAAATAGATCAAAAGATAGCAACAGAGCTTGTGAATTCAATGCTCAGAGCTATGACAGAGAATTCTAATTATGAACCCATAGTACAGATGGGGGCTTCGGCTGTTTTAGTTGCAATTGGACATGAATATTTAGATCTGGTAAGTAATTGAATAATAATACTAATAAAAAAAACGCTTCATACTGACTCCTCCTCCCCCAATTTATATCAGTAGTGTAAGGGTAGGGAACCTAGTATTATGATACTGCATTCCCAGCAACAAGTCTATTTTTAGACATTACATTTTGAGTACAGTAGTCAAAGCCGCATTTTATCCTTTTACCAGAGTATTAATGTTACTTAGTGAATGACAGTACACACAACTGGTTATGGGTACAATTCTCACTGAAGGAAACCAACATTTTATATTTTCATTTCTTCACTTGGAATGGAAATGTCTATCTTAATGGAAACATAGTGTCTTAATATTTGGTTCCTAGCTTACATCTCCCTACCCTGCTGTATGCAGGATACAGTATTTATGAAAAAAGGATTCAGCTTGTAAAAAAGCTTATAATATTTCATGACATCGTCATAGTGAAATAGCATTTTACTGTAGAACTAGTGGTTGTGTAATAAATAATTTTCATTGCCCCACTGGTGCTCAAAAAGCTGAGTTGAGTTCAGCTACTTTACATACTACATTTTCAAATTCGGTTAAAAAGCAGACAGTGAAGTGTTTTACCATTAGGTTTCCTCTGCCTTACCTGCTATATGTGGAAAAGAGTGTGGAGTTAAAAAAATTGGGTAATAATCAAATAATTATTTTTCTATTAAAGTAAATAGTCTTTATCTGCATTTGACCTTATTAACATTGACTTTGACCAGACACTTTTTTTTATGATTAAGATTTAATTTTATGATTATATTTTATGGCTTTCTCTATGTTATGTAATATATAATTAAACTAGTGTCCGTGTTGTGGCGCAGAGAATTTCTGACTGTAAACACAATGGTAGTATGTTCAATTCCAACTCAGAAGAATATAATATTTCTTTTCCTAGCTCTGGAAAGAACGGAATTTTAATGTTTAGGTCTGTTACCCAGCACAAAATGTCTCATTCCTCATTTTCTTGATTTTCTTTATGGGTTTAATTTATGTTTATACATTAAACATATGCCAATAAATTAACTTTTTACTAACTAATTTTCTTAATTTCGTTAACAAATATATCTTAAATAAACCTTAAAAAAGTCTCCATTATTGAATATTTCACCATAGCTAAGTGTGAAAATTTCTTTAAATATATACATATACTGTAGAATTAGTGCAAACCTTAACCTACTTAACAATGACATTGTTTGAATGCCTTCATTCTTTGCTGCAGATATTTATTCAAATGTTTTACTAAGGTTTTTTTTGGCTTTGAAATTTAAATCATAATAAATATTTAATTTTTATTAATAAATAACTAGGGAGCTAAAAGAACATTCATTTTTAAGTCTTATGCTTTTTTAAAATGGTAACCACTATAAACTTTTGTCTAATAAAGCAGTATCAAACATATATTTCCAGCTCTGGGAAGACAGTAGTTGTAGGTTGACAAATTGCTTGGTCTACAACTTGCTTAATATTTCTATAAATATATGAAAACTTAAAATAAGTTTTCTGCATTACTGGAGAAGCGTAGCTTCAGCTAAAGGTGATAATAATTTAAAACCCATTTTAATTGCCTCTGTCCTGTACTACTACTCTATCCCACGCATATTAGGCTTGCTCATCACGCGCATTTGTGTCTCCTGGAAAGGCAAAATACTGCTTTTACTGGCGTCGCTAGACCGAATCATATTAACCTGCGCGAAAATTAGAATAACGCATATGCAATACTTTCTCATTTAAGGATCAAACTCGTAAACACTTCGTTTTCATGCAAGCTGTTCCACTGTCACAATGACCTCTTTATACAGAACGTAAAACTAAAGAAGAGACTGAATAACAACAGATGCTTGGTTGTCTAATATACCGAATGACCCCGGCCTGTGTCACACGCTATACTATTCTTTTATACTCTGGACATGCTCAGCTCATGTCAAAATAACCTCGGATAGATATTATCTTTAGTGCGCTTCGTTAAACAAAAGCAAATCGACCTGCGGGAAAATGAATATAATGCATATGTAATAAATCAATGTCTGAAGTGAAGATAGTACCCACTATCTTCACATCTTCAGGCAGATGCTGTTCCACTGTCACAATGACCACATGATACATAAGAAACGTTAAACCAAAAAAAATACTCAATTTAACTTCCAGGTACTTCGGTCTCTAATAAATCAAATAAACTCAGCCTCTGTCCCACACTACACTATTCCCCATACTCTGGGAACTCTTGCCGCCGTCAACACCCACGGAGTTGTGCCCCACGTCAAGGAAATCCTCGGCAAAATGCTACCTTTACTGCCTTTGATCAAACAAGATGGGATTAAACAGGCTTTTGCCTATGGTTAGTATTGTTGTATTTTGTATGTTTAATCATATAACAACAATACAAAGTGTGGCATTGAGTTTAGTCACTTAACACAAATACCTCATTTTTTGTACAGAAAATGGTCATGAAAGTAAGTTATCTCTTGTTAGGTGGTTACAGGGTGAAGGGAGATGCTTATGAAAATAATTTTTACTCTTTTGAACGAAAATTATCTTAGTTGATTAGATTTATAACGAAACAATAGTAAAGAACGATCATACATTAATGTGAAATAAAATCAATTTGTATTTATTTATAAAAATAATATATAAAATAACGTGTTTGCATATTTTATTAATATGATTAAGAGCTTATAATTATCGTATTACGTGTCTGATGAAGCCATGTGTTTGTTTAACTAGTTCAAGTTTAAACGTGGATTAAATTGGGATTGTGTTGTTTTTGTTATAATAAAAAGCTGAAAGGTTTTTATTTTTGTATCTCCCCTGGTGTCATTTTTTTAGTAAGCTGAGAGAATGTGACTCTTTTCTCCGTGTTTCTGTTTGTGTATATATATTCTAAGTAAAACAAAAAAACATGAATGATTTAAACCCATCACCACCATAGCAATAATATTTATTATTTCATCTTCATTTATTCATTATACTAAAAAATAATGTAATATAACATTTAAAAATTTTCAGCTTTCGGACATTTTGCAGTCGCAGTATCTGAGCAAATAGGTGATAACGTTCAAAATGACAATATAACATCCATTAAAGATAATTTTGTCACGGAGTTTACTATAGTCTTTGACGTGTTGTACAACCAGTGGCTGCCTTCACACGAACCTAAAGTATCGGAATCTGTTCTAGAAGCCCTAGGACCTATAACTAGACTTATATCTGAAAGACAGTTTAATGAGACTGTCAATAAGTTCGTCCTTTCATTATTGTCGCTTTATAGAAAACCAGTGATCAATTTTTACTGCATTAGCCAGTGTATTTCTTATTTATTATCCCCTTCTCCTTTAAATCCTAAGCTGACGCTAAATGATAACGTCATCAATTCAATCAATAACGTTCTTTTTAATTTGGTCCTTCTCGAGCCGGATTATGATCAACCTCATACAGTGAAAAATCATTTCGAAGTTCTTCGTTGCTTCGATCATATGACAGGACAGTTCCCAGACCAAACTGTGGAGAATCTATTGCACCATTGCAGACACAATCAGGAGAAAGAAAGAATGAAAGCTGTGATTATCCTGACTCATCTAACAACTTCGTCGCAGGTTTTCATTGAAAATTTCGCTTCGAAATTCATAACTATTTTGAAAATAATGATCGTTATGGAGCAAGGGATCAAAATGAAAAAGTTATTAGTCAAAGCGATAGTAGGACTTGTGTATAGAAACTGTATGATGGCATCGGAAGATTTTGTGATGGTCGAATTTATCATAAAACACTGTGGATACGAAGCTCCTGCAAATGTTTCTAGGGCTGAAGTCCTAGACTTACACGATACTTGTAGAAGTTCGTTAATACTAATGTGTAATACAGTTACCAGCGTGCGATCTCAGTTACGAAATCTACTGCTCCTTTCCCTTACTATAGAAGAATTTACTCCGTCAATGTCAACTGTGAGTCATTGCTTAACCTCGTTGTTGCAAAATAACTCGGAAGTGTCCGAGGAACAAACAGAAAAGATAAATGTGCCCGTATGTTCACCAGATTTAGTCTTTGTTCGCTGCATAACTCGTGTCGTAGATCCAGATCAGAAAGAACTCAATAAGAACTTGCTTGTATTTCTGGAAGAATATTCCGGTGATATTCATAAGAACCTAAAGAATTCTTGGACAGTTGAAATTCAAAGGTTACTTAAATACGTAGAAAAGAACGAATCTAAAGATCAGTGGCACGGAATGCTGTTAGATCTTCTCGTTTCTGCTGTAGAGCAAGTTAATAGCAATAAATGGATAGAAACGATATCCACTTTGATATCTCAACAAGTTCTTGGGAAGAAACAACCGCCAATAGTCAAAGGAGTTTCCTTACAATACTTAGCTGTTTTGGCGTGTCATATGTCCAACGCAGCGGCAGTTGAAAGTGTACTTAAAATAATATTGTTTGCTTTGAAATCGATTCCCATGGAAAGCGTAGAGTATGTGAGCAAGGCGGTTGGAATCGCAGCACGACAACATGGTGAATTTGTACTTAACGAGCTGGATGCTACATACAAAGAAAACGAAGCAAAACGTGGAAACAAATTGTTGAATTTCCTCTCTTCTAGAAGTTCTAAGAGTGAAGCTGAACTATCTGCGGTTAAATACGCCGTGATTACCTGTTACGGAAAAGTAGCATGTGAGTGTCTCGATGTACACGTACTTGCCAGACTGGGAGAGCACGTCACCTCAATATTGTATGAGATATTGAAATCGAACCCTCTCTTCGACTTATGTAAAGCAAGTGTTACTACTTTGGATGAGATAGGAAAGGCGCTGCATCCCGCCTCTCATCACAATGTGGCTTTAAGAAATCGCTGGCAGTTATTGAATGCTGTCCTCGAACAGATATACAATACCAATCTGGATAAGCGAAATGTCGAATTATATCCAATAATCGTAAAAGCTTCGAAATCGCTAACAAAATTGCAAAAAGGCATTCTGCCCGAAGAACGAAATACGATACTACGAGTTTTATTTAACAGTATATTTGGAGAACTTTCGTCTTTCAAGAAGAAATACGAAATAGAAGGAAATGGCGACAAGAATGATCTATTAGCGAAAACGTTAAACGATTCATTGACCCTTCTACATGATTTAATCAGAGAGTTGATCATCCAATCGACCTGCTTAAGTACAATTGATGACATCGTCAGCTTATTAATTGAATGGATGCGACACGAGAACGACGAGATTAGGACAGCATCTATGCTAATACTTCAAGTTGTTTTTGATGCTTATTTGAAAAATGTCAAGTTGAATTACGAAATGCCAAGCAAATTTGGACAATTAGGATATTTGTTGGGCCTTATTAGTCCTGGTGTCGCCGATACTAATTTCCCAGTGAGATTGACTACAGTGGATTGTATTAAACTAATCATACAAATTCAAGATTTGTATGAAGGTCATATCCTAGAGCCTGAAGATGAATGTATGACGGAGTTGTCACACTTACAAAATAATATACTGACAAATGACTTAAACATGATTAGCGACTACTGTACCAAATTGTGTAACACTATATCAAAGAAAATCCCACATTTGCATACAATGCAATTCATAGAGAGCCTTTTAGAAGGTTATGATAACCAAGAGTTACGAAGTGTTGGAATAAGTTCCATTTTGGATGCATTTATCTTGACAAAAGGACAAGATTTGTTCCAAAGTATAGAAAGGATAGTGGAAATATTACTAATTACAATGGATGAGGTTGTAGACGACGCTCGTAAGAGGCTTTTGAGGCCGCTGACGTCATTGACACGTCATCACTCAAACGCCGTTACTGCTGTGTTATTGGGACAAAGGATTCCTTTGAAAGGGTATGTAAAATTTTTATCAAAGCCTTGCCTCCCGTTTGAGATATCAATACCGTACAGTCAAAATATATGAATAATCTACATTTTTATAATATATATATTTAAAGTATTAATAGGAATCATTTAATACATTTAAAATCACGATCGATTTTTATAGTAATTCCAATGCCACTAAAGGGGATCGTTTAATATTATTAGTTTGAAGTTTCCTTTAAATAAATTTATTTTAGGTCATAAAGAAGAGAAATACATACAAGAAAATTAATTAAAATTATAAATAAATATTTTCAGATGTGTAATATCGTGCTGGAGATATCTTGCTCGCGACGAAAGCTTATCCACCGCGATCGTTGAAAATTTCCTACGCCTGATGACCTCCATAGAACTTTATGAGGATCCCTACCATATAACAGAACACCACATAGCGGCGCTACAACCATTGACTGTAAGTAAAGTTTATTCACTTGGATTAGATAGATTTGTAGATTTCGTATATATTCGTATGTATAGTACACATTACATATGGTTTGGATAGAGTCACTGCATTCAGAATAAAATATACAATGAAATGAAAAAAAATCCTATGTGTAAACTGTTGATGTATCTTGATTACTTTCTTTAGATATGGATTTGAAATATGTTACCCTATATGCTGTTCCCGTAAAAGGAGCGCAGTCGCTTCCACACTGTATACTTATATATTAAATATTCATTTTTTATTATAAAATATAATAAACACTTTAAACATACTGTTAAATAAAACATATGCTAAATAATCTTGCAGCTAATTAGTGCTTTAGGCGAAATGCTACAAGAGGATTCAATGAGACCAATTTGTCTAGAGAAGTTTCCAGATCTTTTCATAGTGTTATACACAACTCTAGCTTGTTACATAGAAGCTGAGCCCCCAGCGTACGCCGTACCTCAAAATAAAGGCCAAGAGAGATTTGGTTTCATACCCAACAGAGAAGCTATTAAACTATCGCCAGCAAAAATTACAATCAATACATTTAATCTGTTTCTGGAAAGGGCTGATTGTTACAAGGTGGGTGGATATTTTTTTGTATTGGGATAGATTTTTCTTGCTTCGTAAATAGTGGTAAAATGGCTGTATGAAAATGTGTTAACATAGTTTTTTTTATTTTTTTATTTTGGAATCGAATATTTTAGGAACTATGTTTAGCTTTGTAGTTATAGTTGAGATTATAAGATGAAATAATTATATGCTTAACGATTGAGCATAATATTATTATACATTTTTATTTGAATTAATATAACAACAACAAAACCAACACCCGTAAAACAACAACAAAAGTAAAAAATCATAACAACACTTCACTTTCAGGTAAAAGAAGCATGTTCCCTCTGCCTCTCCATAGAGCACGGGGACAGTTCCCACACCCTGCTGGAGCTCACCCCGGTGCTGGGCAGCGCGGTCAGCCGCGCCTTGCCCGCGCAGTTACCCAAGCTACTCGCTAAGGCCGCGCAATATGCACGGTCCCCGTTGCCCCCGCAGCGCTGTGCAGCGCTTGCGCTTTTGGCCGACTCGCTACATTACAGGTGAAAGTCTACTGTGTAGCTGCTGTGTTGCGTTTGTTAAATAAGTTACTAGACAAAACCGCCTACTATGCCAGGTCCCGCAGCGCTCTTCAGCGTCAGTACTTTAATAATTGGGGCGGCTAAGTCACCACAGTAAGCCTGGTCTCCGTAACGCCCGCAGCACTCACGCTTTTTTAGATTCTGTCAACTTAGAAAGTGGCTTAGCATTTTTTTTACTCTTTTTGTAGTGCGTGTGTGTTGTGATACGTTGTGTTTCATGACTGTTCATGATGGTTATGGATTTTTAATGAATTTGATTTTTAAAAGTAAAGAACATTATATTTTTTTATTTTTCGTATATATCCTATGTATTCTGCATACAGCAAGGTACACTATAAGAGAAAACGTACTGTAAGACACTTTTTTCCCTACCTTCCTTTAAATTTTCGAGGCTTTGCGTGTTGAGTGGCGGAACGCAACGCTACGCTTTGCCTCTTCACTAGTGGAAGGAAAAGTGGGAATCGCACTTACAGACGTCGCGTTACACGCTCGTGAACCTGAGGCTGGACGGCCTTATAAACTTTTGTATATAATTGAATTACTAAAACAATAAGTGTGTCATTCTAAACAGGTGCAACGACAACCCCGACAATCCTCGACACGGCGCTGGCGTCGCTCGCGGCCGGCTGGCGCGACGACTCGGGGCGCGTGCGCGCGGCGTGCCTGCGCGGCGCGGCGCACCTGGCACGTCTGGCCGCGCCGGCGCGCGCCGCCGCACTGCCGGCCGCGCTGGGCGCGCTCAGCGAGGGCGTGGACGCGGCGGCCGGCGCGTGAGTACCCGCAGGGACAAGTATGTGACTGTAGACGCGACTGGGTGTGGATTCGATCCCCGCTATACAAAATATTTAATATTTTCATTTCTTTGCTTTGATGTCGAGAAAACTCGTGGCGTCGAATTCCGCCGCTCAACATTCAATGCCTCTAGAATTCGACAGAAAACGATAAACAGAGTGTTTAACATTAGGTTCCTTCAACCCACCCTGATGTTATTAGAATATACTACACAATAGATGCAATTAAAAACATGCATATTTTACCTTATATAATATACATCTCTTTCAGATCCCCTCTAGACAACGTGCCACTCGCCGCCATACAAGGCCTCAGTCGCTTACTAACCGAAATAGATAAACTGGACAAGGAGTTCGACAGAGAATTGCTATCAATATCTCAAAAAATACGACCATTCATGAACACAGATTGTCCATTATTAAGAGAAAATTCAATAAGATTATTCGGTATTATAGCTGAGAGGGTCAAATCTGAAGCGATTTTGGATCAAGCAGTCAGTTCTCTACCTTGTTTCCTGTTGCATTTATGTGATAATAATTCAGCCGTTGTGAGGGTATGTGCATTTCTTTGATGATATATGATGTGTCCCGTAGATAAAGGGGTAGGCTTAGGGAACCTGAGAACTTAGTATTAAGACTCAATTACCCAAATTCACCCGCTCCCCATTTTTTGCCGATTTCTTGAATCATTTGTGCCAATGTTTGATGCTCACTCAAGGGAATGAATTCTTTTTATTTCTCCGCTTTAGTAAAACTTCGTGGCGCTGGCACCAGTCACACATGCCATGCCCTGAATTGGGACAGAAAGGATAGAGCGGAGTGTCTTGACACTACGTGAAGCTAAACATTTCCCTGAATAAGTTTTGAATCGAAACTGACCATGTTTCACTTTTCTGGAATCGTAACTAAGGTTGCAAATACCATCAGATGGCGATAGTTGTGAAACTAAATATTTCCTTTGGTTGTTTTAATTTCTATCTTTTGATAAGAATAGTAAAGAAATAAATTTCATTCCACAGAAAATATTTCAAATCTCATATTAAAAAGTTAATTCAACGTTTTATTGATGACCAATTTGTTATTAACAGGCGAGCAAATTCACACTACGACAAATATTTAAAACATTCAACATAAAGAAATCAAACGATTTCGTACAAACACACCTCCTGGACGAGGGGAGGTTGTACTTAGACGAGTTCCTCTCGGCGCTACTGCGGCAGCTGGCTGATGAAATGCCGAGTTCTCTGACAAAATGTCTGCAAACTGCTGTTAATTATTTGCATTGTGCGAGAGAAGAGATTAAACCGCATCCGCCGTTGTTGATCGGTGAGTTGAGATTTACAGCAGGGTCGGCGAGTCGTGGCCGCTCTGAAGTTAGCTAGTTAGTTGCGCAGTTCTGCATTTTAAGATACTTCTTAATTTTGATTATTTTTTTTTCATTGTGTACAATGCGCTTAAGTACTGAGTCTGACTTCACGGGCGGTCACGACTCGTGTTAAAAATGAAAGTGGGGGAGAAACTGAAAAAAAAATATTTTATATTGTAATGTATTTATGTTGTTATAGCTACGAACTCACAAATCATTATTACAAAGTATGCAAAGCAAAGCGACAAGCATGTTGTGGCCTAATTTGTTTTATCATTTCCACAGGTCTGCTATACTCAGAACTCTATCGTATACGCGAGAAATACCCTGAGGAGTCGAACCTGGACCCCGACGTGACTCGCACAGCTAAAACACGCCTATTGACCTTAATAAAAGATTCAAATTCTCAAGTACGACAGAATTCAGCCTTCGCCCTCGCCAACATATGTTTGGTTGAGACGGGAATGTGACATGGGATGAGAGATAACAGGTACGATACGCTGATAAGGGATAACAGGTACTTGTTGTATTGCAGCTTGCAAGATTTCGTTAAGATTAACAAGTTGAGGCAATTGCGTTTTGATTGATTTTTTTTAGCTTCACGCTGTATCCCGCACATTCCCGTACCCGTCTTATTTGCAGTGAGATGTTGTCTCACTAATAAAAAATTATAAAAAATGATTTATAATTTGCTGATTAACTCCATTTCTCTATGAATTTGAATTCAAAAAAATATAGAAATGAAAACTATTTTGGTTTTATTCGCGACTTAAATATGGGTTAAAAACCTCTAATAAAAAGTATAATATGAATTATATTACTGAAAATATAAGTTACTCATTAAAAAAAAGGATTTTTTGATTAAATGATTATTTTACATTTTATTTGCTAAATATGACTTTCTTTTCTGAAAATATATGTAAATAATTATGTATGTATGTATAAATATAATACTAATTTACCATTTTAAATTTGATATTTAATCAAAATAAATGTTATTTAGATTTTATAATAATTATGATATATCGATTTTTGATAAAAGGCGGCGTTGAGTTCCGCCACTCAACACGCTATTCCCGAAAGCAGGGAACGGACTGGAACACAGATTTCCTTTAAAAGTTTGTGACCATGTACGGATGTTTGTTTCAATGTTACACATAAACTACGAAACGGATTTAGATGAAATTTATACATCAGAATAACACATAGGCTACCATTTATGTAATGATTTTATATAATTTGACTGTAATAATATACAAATGTAAGCGAGCGAAGCCGCGTTGAGTCACTAGTTTATACATACATATAAATATAAAAGATATCCTTCTTCTTATCTAAAAACTCAGTTTTTAATTAGATGCCAAATACAAACAAAGTTACTCGAATATTGAAAAAAATATATTAATATTTATCAAAAATATATTTGGTACATTTCAAATTATATTATTTCATATCAAAATTTTCGCTACATTTGCTTTAATTGAAATCTATTGTAGTAAATATTTTGCTTATTATTATTAAAGTAAATCGTTGCCAAAAAAACCTTAAAAGCTGCGTCTTATAATGAATTATAAGAAGACTGAGAGTTAAATGATGTAAAAATTGTGGGTATAGAAAAGTTTAATAAAAGATTGTTAATGCTTAATTAATAGTGATATCAGAATATTTCGCATCTTCTAAAGATGTTATAAAATAATGGTGTAGATTATTTTATAGTACATATACTATAGTAATTTTGATTAATATATGTTTATGGATAAATTATATAGCATATAAAGGAAATGATTATTTTTTTAATGGCTTATGTTTCTTTATAATTCCATGTTATGTATTTGTATGGTTAAGTTACTTATCTAAAAAACTAAATATTGATATAAGAATAATACAATTGAAATGTGTTAGCTACACATTTCAATTATATTAATTTTAAGTTGATTTTTTTTAATAATAAAATTTTGAAATATTACATATGTCCTTGTATTGTAATAGATAAGCATTCGAATACATTATGACTTCGTGTGATATATTTTAGTCTTTCTCATTGTTATATTATAAAATTTAATTATATTAGTTTAATATAAATGTTATTTCATATTAACATTATCGTCGGCTTAGAATGTCAACTTGCTAAATCTATTAATATTTATACGATTAAAAATAAAAAAAATACCTTTATTTTATTTCACGTTCAAAAAACTTGTATTCTTTATATAGTAGAGAATACAAATTGGTTTGAAACATTTTGAAATTGTAATAAATTTAATAATACGTACGTCCTTATACTTTTTTAACGACATTTTTTGTATCTCCTGATAATTTGCTAAACAGGCTGTTCGCCTGGTAAGGTAAGTTTACACTCTCAGCCGACGATGTTTATTGCCTTAAAAAGCCAATATAGACTATTTTCTATATAAAGTCATTCTTCAAGATCACCTCAATTTTTTTTTCAATTTGAAGTAGTTATTTGATTACGAAAAGCTAAATGTTTCTTGTATTATGGTAAAATTATAATATAATTAAGGCTTTTGATGTTTATATTGTTTTTATCTCTTAAATAATTTCACTTCTTATATATAAATGAAAATACAATAAATTCTAGTTTCTTTTTTTAAATACATAAATCTATCAATTTTGAAAATAGATTCAATAAAATATTTTGAATTAATTTAACACCTTTTAAACTATTTTCACATATTCCAAATTATAAATTTAGTTAACATTTTAACAAATATTGCTTATCAAAAAAAAATATTAAAACTAAATTATTAAAATTAAAACTAAATATGAAAAAAAATATTGTTTTGGTAAAAAAAATTATAAAGTAGCGTAGTTAAAATTCAAGAAATTCGCAATTAAATGCAGCTGTGATGTATTTTTTTTATTAAATTTAAATTCCATAAATAATTTTGGAACATATAATTTGGAAATAGATATATATTTTTTGTTAGTTTATATATTTTACTACAAAATTTCATTAATCAATATATAAGTTGAAATAGTATAATAATTTAATACTTTGTTAAAAAAACTATTTGAATTATTTTTAGTTTCTGATTGTTAATTACATATATGTCCGTACATATATAAAAATATAAATAGTTACAGAGATGTATTCTTAATACAAATGTAATCGTGATACTGACTTATAAATGTTAGTTGTTTACAATAAAAATATTTCTAAGATTGAAACATTTTTTTTCTTCCTCATAATTTTCAATTAAATAAATATAAACGGGACTCGTATTCGGAACGTACAAAGGTATGACGGGGATATAGTCAATGATATCTTAAATACGATATCGTAGACTTAGTGAAACTCGTCACTTGTAAGTTTTATTTTCAAAATGGATGCCCCATTTTGTTATATTTTAAACTGCAAAAATAACAGCAGAAATACTCAGAGCTACACGAGCTAGAGCCGCTTCTCAACACTAGGTCCCCTCTGCCTACGCTGCTGAGTGCGGAATACAGCTGATTTTTTTTAAATTTATAACTTATAAAATGATCATGGACGACGGGAACGAATTCAAACTCAATCTCTAGTCAATCAAGAGTGTCTAGTTAATATCTTCTCTGAAATAAATATAATGGAAACAACGTTAATACTTGATTTTAATAGTTTTATTTATACCGATGACTGTGATGCTGAAAGTCACGTAGATATAGCAACAACTTAGAGAATTGTATCAACCACTCATCCAAGAAAAAAGTTAGAAGCTGTTGCACTCACATAAAATCATTTCAAGACAAAATTACTGAAACAAAAAGCCGAGAATTATGCACTACTAGACATTGCTGATGTGTCATTTAGTAATTTTAATTTTTATTAACAAAATTGGCTGTAACAAATCGTACAGTTTCAATCAAAGACTACGTTAAATGAAAACTATCTTAACATTTTCAGTATTGAGTGTGTTATTTGTATACACAGAACTACTATTTCAGGAATATTTCATTTAATTTTAAAAAATGTAACTTCTGAATCTGCTAATTTGTGGTTTGTGGTGGCCACAAACCTAGTGAGAGATTGGCTGAGCTATGAAACCAGAGAGCCCTATGGACAGATAGCCAACATTGAGAAGATAATGAAGACTATTGAGGCACGTATAATGGCCCTGGAAAGCAATATAAACGTACCATCCAAGTGCAGCGAAATCGAATACCTACAGAAAGATCATGATGTTATAAAAACAGGAGTAAATAAGTTGTCCCACCAGCTAGACGAGATGAGAAGGGCTAACACCAAAACCCTAGATAATACAACAGTTATCTCGACAAACACTAGGGAAACTCTAAATCACCTCAAAGCACAGACTGAATCATCCCACGACATAGAAAAAAACAAAAAAATTACTGAACAACTGGCAAACATTAACTCGGTGGTCTCAGAAATCAAAACAAATCAGATATCTATATCTGCACAAAAGAGGGAACCATTTCCACCTTTACCAAATATAATTACAAAAGAACATCTACAGCCGATAACGGAGAAACTCGATGTAGTGTCGTCTGAAATCAAGATGATTAGGCAAGAGAAATCTCCTTTAACGGCTGTAAATGTAACACTGGATAAGGAAATCGAAGCGGCAGTGGGTAAAAGGCCATCCACATACGCCAAAGTGGCAGCGAAGCCTCTACCACCACCCAAACCAAATCACACTCTCATAATATCTTCCACCGACCCTATGAGCACGGGCGATAAAGTAATTGAGAAGTTAAGACAAGCTCTTGACACCAAGTCGACCGGTGCCAAAGTGGACCAAGTACGGAAAGGTCGTAACCAAAAAGTAATTGTCCGCTGCGGCACAAAAGAAGATCTTGACCTTGTAAATACTCGCATCAGGCTAGACAAGCACCTAAGAGCGGAAGTTGCAAAAGCCGGAAATCCACTTATTATAGTTAGAGATGTGCTCTCATACCACAAGGATTCCGAAATTGTGGAAAATATCATATCGCAAAATAAACATCTTCTAAATGGTATAGATATGAAAGAGAGCACTCTAAAGGTCAAATATCGTAAAAGGGCAAGAAATCCTCATGAATGTCATCCTATACTTGAGCTCTCACCGAAAATATATCAAAGATTCTTAGAGGCTGGTAAAATCTACATAGGACTACAGAGGAGACCTATAGCGGACCACTCTCCGCTAGTGCAATGCACCAGATGCCTAGGCTTTGGGCACACAAAGGTAGTATGCCGAGAAAAGGATGAACTTTGTAGTTACTGTGGTGAAGCCCACTCTTGGGAAAACTGCAAAAAAAGGGCAGAAAAGAAAGCCCCGACATGTATAAATTGTGCAGAATCTAAAGCAAAAGACTTAAGTCTGGAGCATAACGCATTTAGCGTCGAGTGCAGCGAGCGTGCCCGATGGGATGCTATCGCACGATCTAAGATAGCGTATTGCTAAGGGCACGCAGGCAGACAAATACGGAGTCTCCCAGAATCTGTGTAGCCTGAAACGACATATAAGGTTCATCCAGGTGAATCTACACAGGGCTAAGATAGCAACTCTGGAACTACTGAAAGTGGCAAAAGACGCGGGTATAGAGATAGCTCTAGTACAGGAACCATACGTAGGAAGCAGCGGCATCATGAAAGAACATCCGGGTACCCGCGTCATACAATGCTCTACTCACAGGCAAATACCGGTAAAGGCCGCTATTATAATTTTTGGGGACAGACTGAAGATCGTCCAAGATTCTCAATTAATAACTGAAACGGAAGTTGCGGTCACTGTCATAGCTGGAAGCCTAACATTTGGAGCAATATCTATTTATCTGGAGGGAGATAAGAATATCAATCCGTATTTAAACAGGATCAAAAATTCATGCGAGAAACTCAATACAGAAAAAATTTTAGTGGCAGGGGATGTGAATGCCTGGAGCCAATGGTGGGGAAGCATTAAAGAGGATGAAAGAGGGAGAGATTACTGCGCATTCTTAAACGAAATGGGATTTCACCTTTTAAATAATGGAGATACACCAACATTCGAAACATTTAGAAATGGTAGGATGTATACGAGTATTATAGATGTTACTGCATGCAGTCAGCAATTGCTGGGCAAAATATACGACTGGGAGGTGAATAGAAGTCTTATAACATCAGACCACAATGCAATTACCTTCACCCTGCGACTAGGGAGACCACTAGAATCTGCGAGACCACCAACAACGCGAAGGTACTTTACGAAAAAGGCAAAATGGGTTGACTTCTCTGCACTTTTTAAGATTCAGTTGGAGAATAGAGTGATAACTTTAGATTTCATAAGGGATGTGAAAACACCAGCCGAACTAGACACTCTAATAACATCATACACGGATGCTATACACGATGCATGCGTGAAAACCATCCCAAAATTCAAAGCCAAGGTAGGGAACCCAATACCTTCATGGTGGTCGTCCGAGCTAGAGGCCCTCAAAGCAGATGCTCTAAGGAAAAAGAGACGTATCAAAAATGCAGCTCCCTCAAGAAGAAATCTTGTAATAGAGGAATATATGCAAGCTAAAGTGATATATGCAGAAGAAGTGACAAGAAAGAGCACGCAGGGATGGAAGGACTTCTGCACGTCTCAGGATAAAGAAAGTATGTGGGATAAGATTTATAGAGTAATAAGAAACACTTCCAGGCGCCAAGAAGACCTTCTACTTAAGAATCAAGAAGGTCTCACCCTAACCCCACAAAAGTCAGCAGAACTTCTTGCAGAAACATTCTACCCTGACGACAATGTGTTGATGGATCAGCCTAATCACATGCGAATCCGAGAGCTAGCAAATGACGGCGAAATTGAAGGAAACGTCGATGACCCCCCTTTCGCAATGGAAGAGTTAGAGACGATATTAAATACCCAGAATCCGAAAAAAGCCCCTGGTCCCGACGGGTTAACGGCGGATATATGTGTTGCAGCAATCCGTTGCAACAGGGAGGTGTTTCTGGCGTTAGCAAATAAATGCCTTACGCTAACGCATTTCCCTACGCAATGGAAAGTAGCTCACGTTGTCATTCTGAAAAAGCCGGGAAAAGACGATTACAGTATTCCCAAAACACTAAGACCTATAGGCCTTCTTCCTGTGCTTGGAAAGCTTGTTGAAAAGCTCCTGATCACACGTATACAATGGCATATTCTGCCCACACTAAATCCCAATCAATACGGATTTATGCCACAGCGAAGCACCGAGGACGCTTTGTACAAGCTGGTAGGACATCTACACCAACAAGTTGACAACAAAAAGATAGTAATATTGGTCTCATTAGACATAGAAGGTGCCTTCGACAATGCGTGGTGGCCTACCCTTAAATTGGCCCTAAGAGAGAAAAAGTGCCCCCGTAACCTGTACGCTACGGTCTGCTCCTATTTGACTAACAGGAGAGTAGCGGTCAATTATGCCGGAACAGTATGCGAAAAGATTACGACAAAAGGATGTGTTCAAGGTTCAATCGGAGGACCCACCTTTTGGAATATCATATTGGATTCATTGCTACAAAAACTGAACTGTAATGGAGTGTACTGTCAGGCCTTTGCTGATGATGTAGCTTTAGTTTTTGCAGATCATTCAACACACAACTTAGAACAAATGATTAATACCACTCTGGAAACAGTCGTAGAGTGGGGGAATCGAAATAAGCTAAACTTCGCAGCGCATAAGACTAATGCTATGTTGCTGACGAGGAAGACTAAGTATGATCCCCTTCGTTTATGCATGTCAGGTACCACAATCGAACTGGTCAAGGAGATAAAAATTCTAGGGCTAGTAATCGATCATAGGCTCTCTTTCAAATCGCACGTGTCTGCACAAATAAAAAAAGCAGCAAATATTTATAAACAGCTGGCGTGCGCGGCGAAAGTGTACTGGGGCCTAAATTCTGATCTGGTTGTGGAACCTATAATCATGTACGCTGCAAGTGCCTGGTCTAGGTCAACAGACATGCAAGCGATTCAAGATCAGCTAAACGCGCTCCAGAGAGGTTTTGCTCAAAAAATCTGCAAAGCGTACAGGACGGTATCTTTAGTATCTGCACTTTCGCTCAGTGGTCTATTGCCACTAGATATAAGAATAAAAGAGAATGCGAGCCTCTACAAAGTAAAAAGAGGGTTTTGTAAAAATTACCTCCCATCTGGAAAGGAGCTCGAGGTCGAAGAGACCTACCTAAGCAAGTCACACCCGTCAACACAAGTAGCTATAGAGTTCGAATTGCTGGAGGACTTGAATCCCAATACCATCGAATTACATCATATCGAGGGCGCCCAGATTTTTACTGACGGTAGTAAAATCAAAGGAAAAGTGGGAGCAGCCCTGTCACGATGGGAAGAAGGAAAGGAGACCGGTTATGAAAAATTCAGTCTACATCCAAACTGCACGGTCTTCCAGTCCGAACTGTACGCACTAGATAGGGCGATACGAAACGTGGCAGACAGCAACGACTCAATAGTTAATATCTTAAGCGATTCCAGATCGTCACTGGAACTATTAAGAAATCCTAATTCGGGCCACCCCTTAGCAAAGACAATAAGGGAAAGCGTGAGGAAGATCAAAGCACAGGGGCGAGAAATTAGATTGTTCTGGCTCAAAGCACACGTGGGTATTGCTGGAAATGAACGTGCCGACGAACTAGCAAAAGCAGCGGCACTCGCAGACTCTGATCAGGACTATGACAAAATTCCATTGTCATATGTTAAAGAAACGATAAGAAAAGAATCTGTCCGCATATGGCAGGACAGGTATGAAACATCCCAGACAGGAGCAGTTACAAAGAAATTCCTCCCAGATGTAGAAGTAGCATTCAGAATAACGAGAACGACGGTATTTGCACCGCTTCACATCCAGATGCTAACGGGACATGGAGGTATTGCAGAATATCTGTATCGGTTTAAACTGAAAAATTCTCCGAGTTGCGAATGCGATCTAGAAACACCTGAATCTGTAACGCACATTTTATTCGAATGTCCAAGATTTGCTGCTTACCGCTTCGATCTCCAAACGCATATCGATATAGACCTAACCGAAGCCAATCTTCCAAGCATTATGATAAATCCTATCTTTCGGAAGGCTCTCCTCTATTATGCCCTAAAGTCTTTTAGTATCGCATGTCGCCGAAACAGCACCAGAAATACAGGAGATTCCCATAGCCTATCAACACCAATAGCACAAACAAGCACAAACACACACGTAGGTCAACAAATACCAAACATACACCCGCAACATATAAATATAGACACTGCACTCCAGCTGCTACAACACGCCCAAAGGAGCAAGCCAGGATTAAGAACAATAGGTGTGGCCCTCTACATGGATGAAAATACTGAAAGGTTGGGCATAAGCTTCTGCAAGCCTAGAAATCACAAATACATCGCGATATCACCTGGTCTGGCTAGTCTGTTGAATGGTAGCACCAAGAAAATCGCAGTAAGACGCAAAATCTATGAAGCGTTACCCACGAGGATGGTTGGTGACATTACATGTCGAATAGTGAAATCGAAAAACAAATCGATAATACTCCTCGACTGGGGTGAAAAAACACCATTCGCGCGGGCTTGTGAGCTGCTCCATAAACTGAGTGAGACAACAGAACAAGGGCCACGAATAATAAGCATAGATGCCATGGTGGTTGAGTATAACAGAGGAGAAGTGGCAGACCGACTGGGTTGCATAATGGCCTCCAAACAACATGAGGTCATAGTGTACGAGGACAGAGGTGAAGACCTCAGTTACCTTAAGCCTGCACACTCCAGCACCCAAGCAGATCATCCTCAAAAAACCCTTTTAACCACCGAAAGTGGCTCAGAACGCTTTCAACGATTGACCGCAGAAGACAAAACCAAAAGTCCAGAGACAAAACACTCAGCTGCGAAGGCCATATGCAGAGGCTTTGGTGCAATTTTGGGAAACGTATTTGGTAGAAGGAAACTTCGTGCGGATGACAGACAGGCGGTAGCACTGGAGGAGTTCACAAGGAAATCGACAGAAGTTCCAGCGACAACATCCCGGCCAAAACCTACAAAGGCGGCAATGGATATTGTACAACCACCAGACTTCTTACCAATTCGAGAGCACGAGGACCACTATAATAACGCCATGTTGGAATTCCTTGCAGTTCTGAAAGCTACCAAACAAGTCAAGTTTAGAACTTGCAAGGAAATTATACTTGCTTTTCAAGGCGGATACTCAATTTTGGGAGTAAAACTTAAAGAGGCAGAAGGCGCGATATATAATAGCGATAGCGGCCAGACCATCGCGGGAAGCATGAAAGGCACTTACATGGCAGCATACAATGCAACATCTGGCTTTGTCGAGTTGAATGAAGAGGAGACCAGGAGAACAGGATACCTCAAATTCAACACGCCTGCCAATGATCCCATGGTGGTTACTGCAAAATGTACTAGGATTATGCTGGAGGAAAGAATGCTGGAAATGGCTCTACACCTAGATAACACCCCTGAATCTACAGCTCCATTTACGTGGAAGGTGCCCAAGATGATGTGGGTCAACGGTGTTCCCGGATGTGGTAAGACAACATGGATAGTGAAACAATTTGACATTGCCAGGGATACAGTCGTAACAAGTACGACGGAAGCAGCCAACGAACTTCGAGAGAGGCTCTCGGAACGTATAGGGAATTTGGTTAAAAGTAAAATCCGCACTATGGCTTCAATGTTGGTAAACGGACGACGAGAATCAGACAAGTGTTACCGCTTGATAGTCGACGAAGCTTTAATGAACCACTTTGGAGCGATAGTGATGGCAGGCAGAATCTCCGGAGCCGAGGAGATTCTTTTGATTGGAGATGTAAATCAGCTACCCTATATAGACCGAGAGAATCTTTTCGAAATGATTTACCGTAAGCCGCCACAACTCTTCAACCAAAACTTGGTGTGTACTCACAGAAGTCCCATGGACGTCGCCTACGCCCTGCGACAGATATATCCTGGTATATACTCGTCTAAGAGTGTAGTGCGATCCCTTTCTATAAAGGATATCAAAATGACACCAGTACCGGGAGATCTAAAATACACACTGTATCTCACATTTACCCAGGAGGAGAAAGAATCTCTGATAGCGCAGGGGTGGGGAGGAGAAACAGGTTCGAAGGTGCTGACAATTCATGAGTCTCAGGGTCTGACCAGCGCGACTGTTATAGTGGTTAACACTAAACCTATTAGGCTACAGCTGCATGATAGCGTTTCGCACGCCGTCGTAGCAATATCTCGGCACACCGACACCTGCACGTACTATAGTGAAGGCAAAGATGACGCAGTAAATATGTTAATTCGGAACGCGACGAAGGCAACGACAAAAAGCATTGTGGAATATAATTTAAAGATGGCTTTGAAAGATAGGAACGCAGCAGTCACCTCTTCCACCATAGCGGTCATGCCCTTATCCTAGTGCAAAATTCCTCACATCCAAATCAATTACGATAAAAGTGTAGCATGTACTTATAATTATGTAATTAAATATATATTGTAATATGTAAAATTGTTAAATATATATATAAATATAAACACTCGCTTAACCTTAGATCTAAGTAAATTTTGTAAAATAATGTAAAGATAAAAATATAATTTGCTTATTATAGATATTGATTGTATGTAAACGACAATGTAATTAATATATATGATAAGGATATTAGATATAATAATAAATTTAAAAAGTGTACGGACCAAGTGTCTGTAGTGTTAAGAAATAAAATAAAAAAAAAAAAAAAAATCTGCTAATTTGGTCTTTTGTGTTGCTTATTGAGCTATTTTTCTTTCTTGTTTAGTGTCGTTTATTATAAAAATGCGGACCGACTCGATCAACAAAAATGTCATGTAAAAATATGTTTTTACATCTCATACTGTTACATACATATGCAGAGACTACGTTACAGCTACGAAAATAGTTTATTAGTACTTCGTGGTTGTATTTTAGAAAGGCTGTATACAAGGAGAAAAAGTGACGTAACAAAAATACACCGAAATGTACATTCTAAAAAATACCAGTGTTTTATTATTATTTTAAACGTATTTAACAATTCAATTTTTAGCGTTTTTTTTTAATCTTTTATACTAAAAACAATATAATACAGTTTTACATAGTCAACTACTTAGATGGTCGTCGCAAATAAAATTCCTTATCGGGATCGCAATGTCCCCGCGCCTGTCGTCCGTCCCAGCGGACCGACTCCATGCGCCACTCGGGAGACACGTAAGGGGGCTGGAACTTTTCCAACGTGATCTAAAATCCGTAAAATTGGGTTACAAATATGACGTTTTTTTTAATACTTTCAATAAGACAATATTTTATTTTCTTTTAAATTTAAATTCATAATACGCACTTATAATATTTCGCATTAAGCACTAGCTCTCGATAAATGTAATTTATAGTACACAGACATCAGGCCAGGGTAAGGACAAAATATACAGAATTGTCTGTCAACCTTCAATACGTAGAAGATTTTGGAAGGCAGTTTAAGAAGATAAATGTCTAACCGGGTTAGAGCAAGCAGGAGGTCCAGGTAGAGGAGCCTTAATGTCATCACTCACAGCATCTGCGATTCCTTCGCGCATTGCTCTCTGCACTGTGGTTGTATAAATGTCTTCTATTAGAGTTTTCCGTGATCTGGCATTGAACAAATATTACTTATATGTCTAGTTTCGTCACAAAACAATATTATCAGTCAATAAAAAAAAGCTTTGTTAAGAATAAAATATTATTAAACAACCATCTAATTTACTTTCGACTGTTTTTTTTATTTAATTCATTGTTTAATGCAGGGACCGATATGTATTTACGGTGAATGCAATATTATAATAATCATTTTCATCAAAAAGTAGATATATTGATCCTGATCCTAAATGGACATCAAATATACTATCTTACGCTCAGCAATATCAAGTGAGAATCGAACCCACAACCTGTCGCGTTTACAGATTTCAACTGTACCCCTACATGGTGTAGGACTGGCCTGTATTTCAAAAGATTATATAGTAGAAATTACTCTGGATCCGTGATATCGTCCATGCTGACGGCAGGCGTCATCACGAGACGTGGACGTGTGTTCTTCGCGAGCTCCCAACCCACGTCTGGGGATTTCACCTATTGATACGTATATTTATTATGATTTTACAGTGAGTATGGGTATTTTGTAGTGGGTAATATTCTCAAAATTAAAGTTATAGTAGCTAACGTTTTATTCTAAGCAAACAGTTATTTAGTTACTAATAATTAATTCATGATAAATTAGCAAAATTAAATAGTATCTACTGTCCTGCGCTGTTTTACATATTATTAGTTATTTTCTTCATTATACATATCCAATAAAAAAATTTTTTATTTTTATAAGGTAGTATAAAATTAACAAAATTGTGTAAGAAGGCCAGCCAGCGGCGGCGCAGCGGCACGTAGTGTGACTGTGAAACCGACTGGTCGTGGGCTCGATCCCCACTCGAGCAGATGAAATATTTACTTAAATTTATATTTTCCTTTCTTCGCTCTGCTGTCGAGGCTAAGTGCGGCGTTGAGTTCTGCCACTCAACAGGCAATGCCTCCAGAATCCGGCAGAAAGTGAGGAACGGAGTGTCTTAACACAAGGTTCCCTCTGTCTACCCTATGCGTGTGCGGGATACAGCGTGAAGCTGTGTAAGAAAATATTGTTGTTAATGCTATATCTAAGACAAAAAAAATCTTCAATATTTAAAATTGCTAGTGAGCTAGAATTTAGCGAAGGCAACGAACACGAAGCCAAGCTTCTATCTCTATATTAATATTTTAAATAAGTAGGTAGATATGTTCATTTAAATAAATATTATATAAATTTTTGATAAATTCACTAATCTTACATAGCGTTGTTGTACTTTCCAAGGATTAGTTCTAGTTATATCTTTTGCCTTTATTAATAAATCAAAGGGCACATGCGGCATTTTTAATACAGATAGTGTGTGTAAATCTTTCAATGGCGTCGGTGCATCGCGAAGGCGGGCGGGTTTCCTTTTCGGAACAGTTTTAACTATCGGTAGAATTTCCCCATCGTGGTAATCCGTTCTGTTAGACGTTTCATAGTCAAATAGCATTCCTTCATAGCGATCTGGCATTTTAGAAAATGTTGTAAAATAATAGGAAGATATATAATAATTATTATTAGCAAAAAAAGTTGTTTGTAAACAGTGTCTATGACTTATCAATTTCTGTAAATGTCAAAAAATATTTTTTATTATATATATATATATATATATATATTATATTTACCCGTATAAATAAGCCAGGAACTTAAGTGCAATAAAAAAATCGTATAGTAAAAGTAGGTAACATTACTTTATTTAATAAAACAATAATTAAGTTACAAACTTATATTGGCTAATTATTACAAAACAAAATTTAAATTTATCTCTAAAATAATCCTATAACATTATTCTAAAAAAAATTACATAAAAAATTTTTACTATTAAGATCAGTGCTGTGTGCATTTATTCAATAGCCTTACAGTTTTGATTTATAAAAAAAATATATAAGAACCTTTATTTGAGCTTCTGATAAGATAGAACAACTATTTATAATTAAAAATGTGAAATATGTAAATATTAATTTATCTATTTATTTATTGAGACCGGAGTACCGCAGAGGCACAAACGTAAGACTGTAGACGAAGAAGCGGCGGTTGAGAGTTCGATTCCGTTTTAATATTTTGATTTCCTCTCTTCACTCTGTTTACAAATCATAACGCGGCGTTGAGTTCAACCACTCAACGCGTAATGCCTCGAGCGGCGGAAAGTGGAAAATGGAGTGTCTTAACTCTAGTTGGTTATCCCGGCCTACCCGGCCATTTGTGGGATACAGCGTGAAGCTGACAAAAAACGATTTATAGACTAGTTTAAAACTATAACATAACGTTAAGTGTTTCTCGTCACAACACAAGCATTGCACAGTTTGATATAAAGTAAACAAATATAAATTGTTTCGATTTTGTAAGTATTTACTATTCCATTCTTACTTTCCTTTCTTTGCTTAATGCCGTTAAGGCTCCACTTGCGGATTTTCTTGCCAAATTACGTCTGAAAATATAATATATAAAAAAAATCAGCTTCACACTGTATCCCACCCTGCACCCTGAGTGTCTTCTCTGCTATTCTACAATATCAAAAAAATGCAAGATACAAAATATAAAAACATAATATTGTACATACGATTTAAATTTAAATTTTGAATATATACCTATTTCGTTATTTTTCGTTTTAACCAAAACTCTTTGGTAGGATCACAGTAGCCGCGCAGTTGTTCCTTATCCCACGTGACAGTCTCCATCCGCCATTCAGGGGACACGTAAGATGGCTGTAATTTGGGCAAATTTATCTGAAATGTCATATAAAGTTACTTAAAGTTCTGTAATTGTATCTAAGATAAATTACTAGACGCTATTATAAAAAAAAAGTTATTGTGATTAACAGTAACACCTTAAAGAATGTTGACCTCGGTTCACGTTCACACAGTATCAAAAATACTGGAGGAAGGTCACTTAAAAACTATGACGACTCCCCGGAAGGTATGTATGAAGATGTTGATGATAGTGGACGAGGCGAAGGAAGTATGTAGAGACCGTAGCGCTTGGCGCTCCGTTCTCTCTGAATACCCTGCTAGGGATACAGCGTGAAGCTACTAGTAATTCATCTGCCTCGTTAGCACTCGGAAAGTGAGGAACGGAAGCTTCCAATGGCATCGAAGTGTCTTAACACTAGGTTTCCAGGTTCCTTAAATCTAACCTGCTATTAATGAGCTTAACTAACAGGATTTGCAGGAAACAGTCGTCCAAGTTCCGGTGTTTTCTTTACGGGAGTTACAATTTCTCTAGCCTCCTGAGTCATATTACTCGTGTACATGTCAGTGCACAGTATGTCTCTAGCGTGTTCGTCTTCGATGTCGTCCATGCTGACCGCTGGCGGCATTACGAGACGAGGGCGAGTCCTGCGAGCTTCTTTATTGTCGACGTCTGCACGTTTCTCCTAAAATTGTTATTAATATACAATCTTGTATAATATGCTGAAGTAACTCGCTGCTACTGACGCGAACGGGGCGGACCAACTTTTGACTGTAACGTGACGTTTATGTTAAATTTTTACTTGGACAGAATAGATTTATCGGAAGTAGGGGAACGAAAGTGTCTTAATGGTAAAACACTGTCTTAACATTAGGTTCCCACGTTCTCTCTGTCTACCACATTATGTATGAAATATAGCGTGAAGCTAAAAAGAAACATGTGGTAACGAATTTGACTCCTGTACTAGGTAAAGATTTTCTAACATATCATGAATATTATTTTGTCTCGTAGAAAAGATGACTTTGCATTAACTTTTTTCTTTTATCAAGTGTCTCATTACACTTACAGTAACGATGGGGCAATGGAAGTAATAGCTAGTAATTATAAGAAATTGCAAGCGTGACATTCAATAATATGAAAAATTATCGCTCATTTTATATTTTTTAAATTATGAACTGCCTAGTCATTCATAAAATATAAAAAACGGACAAGCGCGAGTCGAGCTCGCCCTTCGAGGGTTCCGTACAAATATAGGAGTCGAGCTTTTTCTGAAATTCAAGCTTAGCTTAGCCAGAGCCCTTCCATCTCATACCTCACTTGAACTAGCGGCTTTAATACCAAATTTTGCCCCACTCTTAAGACTCTTATTTTTTAGAATTTAACCACAAATGTAATAATTTTCAGATACTAGTACAACCTGTGATGCTAGCTGCCAAAAGTTCGTTTTTTCCTTAAACGGTAAGGAACACTAAAAATATCAGATATGTGCGGACAATGAGAGTTGTTATGACAAATTACTCAAGTCACTTAAATGTAACTCTATATTTTTTTAAACCGGCATTTCTGTTTATTAAGCTAAATATACTTACAATATATCGCTGTACGTCATTTGGATTTGTTCTAACAATGTCTTTAGGCTTATGTAAGAGACTGAACGGCGGCACTTCCCTTTGCCACTGACTTAAAGTGTGTATATTCTTATATTCTACTTTATCACGTATCTTTTCTAACTTCTTTACATTATATATTATCTTAGGACTATCACGGATTTCGCCGAAACGAAAGTCATTCTTGTACGTAGTTTCATAATTAAATAGCATATGTTCATTTTTTATTGTTTTTTTCATGTTGCTTAATGTTTTTTGTTAAAATTATGTCGAATTCTTAATGTCACTTTCTAAAATATTAAATGGTCATATGACAGTATTTTAAACACTGTCAGACAATTAATCTTTTTAGTAGTAATTTTATCCTGGTATTCATTTTTTCTGTCTGTAAATTTTGAACTGATCCATCGCGTGGTGGTTATAGATTTAATATTCCCTATTAATAGAGGGTATATTTATCCACGTTGTTACTTCTTAAAGAAAACAATAAAATTTATCTATAATTTTATTTAATTTCACCAAATAAATTACACCACGGTAACGTAACACTTAAACTAAAATGAACATAAAAAATAAATTACAATTCACATTATATCACAATATAGGTAAATCGATGCGTTAAAATATTGCAACTCTATAATAATAAATAATAAAAAAATCATATAAAAATTGGAGCAAAGGAAGTTACTTGAAGACAATGTTTATACCCAAAAAACGGTTGCGAAGACGAAATAATAATATACAAAAAAAAGACTTCATTACAAAAATATTATCTAAATATTAAACAGCCATCAATATCAAATTACTAATTAAGAAACTCAGTGTCAATAAGTTATTATTTTTTAAAAGAACTTTTTTATTTGACCACGACGAAAAAGATACAAAATATAATATTTTTTAAAAAAATATTTGAAGTAACTAATATGGCCATGATATTGTTAAATAAATTCTTGTATTGTATGTCGCGGTCGTTTTCTGCTCTTTAAATTAAAATCATTATTTAATATTAAGCTAATTATTTTAATAACCTGTAAATAAATCATATCGAGATCATTTTAAATTTAATAATACAAAAATATTAAGTAGACATCTCAATACATAATATCTCGATCTCAGTAGGTCCGACTTTATTATGGCTAACAATCTACTAACAAGGAAAGCATGTCAGGTACGCTGTTTCAATTTTTGAATTTCCCTTATATTAATTAAATTAAAGTATTATTTAATTGAAAAACTATTTTTTAAGTTTGTTGACACAAGCTTCAAAATTATAAAAAATTTGGCCGCTATACTGTATAGTCTTGAAAAGTTGACAATATTGAACAGTTAATTAATCTATTATGGATGTTTCGAAAATTTAAATATTGTTATAACATAAATGTTTCAGCAAGTCAAGATTTAAAAAATACATACATACAATCTTAAATAATGTACAAAATCAAGGACGCAAATACTACTAAATAAAATTTAAATAATAAAACAATATTTCATACAAAAACACGATTCCATTGTCCTAAATACATTTATATACAGATATACATTAAACTCTTACAAAAATAATACCAATTACATAAATAAACTAAATCTTACATAAAAAAATATACACTCTGAATGAAATCGATAAGCTTTCTATTTTATTTTATTTATATTTAGGAATTGTAAACATGGCATCGAATATTAAAAATATATTTAATCTATGCTTAGAGCGACAGGAAAATTGGCGCCAACAGTGACATTGACATTTGGTAAAGATGGCCGCCGCTAGAACAACAGATGGAATAGAAAAAGGAGGAATTGCAAGAGCAGGACGAGTGCTGTGGACGCACAGCAGGTGAAAGTAAAGTTTTGGTGTATTCGTCAATCGGGCACATTGAGCTCGGTCCAGATGGGGCAGAAGGGGGACGCGGGGCCCCCCCACGACCAGCCGCGCGGTATCGCGAGATGACACAGGCCGGACTTGATAACACCTGAACGTCCGTTAAAGTTACTCTTGTCTGCAGCCCCAGCGCACAACACAGCGCTGTGACCCGCCGCACTCGCGTCCACTGAAGTAATGATAGCTTGGTCCAACAACGATTCGCAGTTTTGTAGCGCTGAAACAATTTTTTTTTTATTATTTGTTACTGTTTCATAGATTAGTAACATTATAATATAATAACTACAGACAATATTGTTACATCATCTGAGAGATAATATTCTTTCGTGTTGAGATCGCCTTTTATAAGTTTTTTTTATAGATAATTTTTGTGCAATAAAAATTATGTACGTAAAAAATATTAAACGATTATGATTTGTTACTGAATGTAATTTAAATATCACGATTATTTTATAAAACACGATAAAAATAGTTTAATAATGGTGTCAATGAAAAAATTAAAGAAATGTATCCGTACAATATATGATATACAACCTACTCATAATTTATCATATATATATATATATATATATATATATATATATATATATATATATATATATATATATATATATATATATATATATATATAAATTTGTCACATATAAAGGCTGTAATAATTTCAAATACCTACTCGAAATTTACGCGAAGAATTTCCTAGACAGAGTTTGTGTAATTTATTCAATTCATGCCAGAAATGAATGTGACATTACAGGGAACATTACAATTAGTGCCAAATGTGTTCTTCTTGAAAGTGAATTATGTATTACGTGAGGCTTGTTCGAGATTTTATCAAAGTTTTTAACAATTTCTCTTATAATAAAACAAATTACATACAACGTTTTCCTAATCTGCGGCGTTAGGTTTCGAGACTCAACACAAAATGCTGTTCAGAGAACAAAATGATTTATATAATCAAAGATAGAATACGAAGTAGGTAGTGGGAACTCTAGCAAAAAAAAATAAAAAAAAAATTAAACAAATATATTGAGATTGTGAATATAGTATTCACATAAAGCGTTTACGTTCACGTTTTATTATACAGATACACTAGCACATATTTTCAAGGGCTTATCACAAAATAAATCTGGACTGGACGTTTTTATTATCTTTCGCGAACATTTTAATATAGCGTCCATATTAATATAGGTTACAATGTTGCGTTTAATCAAATAAAGTAGCTAATATGTAATGTAACGATTGTTATCTCCATTTTAATTTGTTGTAATCGTAAAACTATGTAGAATGTAAATTCTAAATTCATACACTTTATATTTCGTTTTTTTTTTCATCAGCTTCACGCACGCAGCAGGGTAGGCAGAGTTTAAAGTGTTAGACACTACGTGCCTCATTTTGCTTTGAATTGGGCATTTCGTGTTGAGTGGCGGAACACTAGAGCGGCGAAATGAACATTTTAATATATTTTGTTTTCCTTGAGACTGTGGGAATCGAGCCCACAATCTGTGGTGTTTTTAGAGTCACTCTTGTATCCCAGCACCACAACTGGCCTCAAATAGCTATTTTGAGCAAGTAATTTTTCTTTGCGAGTAACCAGAAATGGAAGAGAGTTATGATAAAATTTTCTTAGTTGCCCATATGCAAAAGTACCAAATTGCATCACAGGGTTTGTTAACAAACGGTTATATAATACATAAGTAAAAAAAAATGTGTAGTATTAAATAATTTTCATCATATAACTATACTAGCAATCCAAAATAAATAGGAAATGTAGTCAATAAAGAAAATAGGTAAAGAAAATAGTAAAGGCTTAACAAAAATAGCCATCGTCTATAAAATTAAAAATAAAAGCTCTTCAAAGTAGATACTAATTCTCTTAGGTCGTTATATTTTTTTTTATTAATGTCTCATATTTTGCCTTAGCCATTATGCTTGGCAGTAACATAAATATAAAATATAATGTTCAAATAGAACATTATTATGAGAATTGGTACTTGGGCTTCAGTTTGGAGCCAAATTCTATAAATTATGGAAGCTAATATAGTTAATGCTGAAAATTCTGTTCAATTAATTTGCGCGGCGGTCGCAGGTTTATTACACGGAAAAAAAAAACTGGGCAAGTGTGAGTCGCAATCGCGCACCTTGGCTTTCGTGCCGATTTCAAGATTGTAATTCAACGAGAAGTACAGTATTTATAAAAGTTTACAAATTTAAGTTTTCACCGTATGCACTTAATTTGTACGAAATTAACTACAAATATACCTATAAATAATATCTATAAATTTTCTTTATTTGCATTGTAAGTTCTCGCTTCGTGCCGATTTTCATAACTTTAGGTACAAGCGAAGTATATTGGTTTTGATTTCGCTGCGATGACTTAGAAGCTTGATATGTTTTTGAACAGGGCCCGTAGGTCTGAACATTTGATATTAATTTAATTTTAATAATTTTACACAATCTCGAGATAAATGGTCTTGAAAGAAAGACGGAAAGCAATGACCCTACAAGGGTTTTCTATACGTTTGAGGTACGAAACCCTAATATTGTGAGGAAGAAAATGTATGCTTAACATAGATATCATCTTAGTTTACGTAAATTCCGCAAATAACTCGACCAACAACAGGAAACCGTTACGGTTCTAATGAACTCTATTGATCAAAACCAGCGTCTGCATACAAAATCCGCGTTGTACGGCCGCTGCGGTATTTTTAGATCTTTTATGGCGAATGTCAAAGGTCGCGAATCTTTTTAGGTTTAACCAGTAAAGTGTCATAATAAATAGGTCACCTTTATATTTATCACTTTTGACCCAAAATGTTTTTATACAGCGTTAACGAAGCGTTGTCTAACCTGAAGCGGTGTCTTACGATGGTTGACGATTTTATTATTTTTTTTCAGCTTCACCCTTTATCGCGCATATAGTAGGCAAAAAGAACCTAATCTCAGTTCGAATTTGCGACATCGCATGTTGAGTGGCTTACGGCCGCCACGATGTTCCTCAATAAATTATTAATTGCATTTGCTAGAATATAAAACAGAGAGTAGAAGCCAGTCATGGCGCAGAGACATAAAATGTGGCTGTAAAATCGACTGGTTGTGGGTTCGATCACCACTCGAGGAAATTAAATAATTATTTACATTTACATCTTCATATCTTCGCTCTGGTGACGAGGGAGAGCGCGGCGATGACTTTCGCCACTCAGCACGTGGCGGAAAGTGGGGAACGGAGTGTCTTAACAATACTCTGCCTACTCTGCTGTGTGCTGGATATAGCGTGAACCTGATTTATTTGTTTTTATCTAACAGATGTCTTCTTATATAATACACAACTAATTCTAATTAAGATAATAAATCAAAAATAATAGTATGTTTATATAATTAATATCCATTTCCCGTACAATCAATCTTGTCACGCGACAAAATAAGAAACTCGGTAGCCCGGGAGGTCAAAGCAATTACTCCCATAATCTACGATTCCACATGAACATGTGAGTATATGAGTAACGCGAGGGCCGTTCGAATATAAACAATGATACGTTTGTAGAACCGTAGTAAATATGTTTTACGACTATTCTGTGTTATTATATACTTTTTGTTTACTAAGTTTACAATAAAAAATGTAAAATATAATTTAGAAAGTCTATATTAAAAGTATTATGTTCTTTGAAAAAATAAATAATAATTATTACTGTTTTCATTGATTGTTTCTTTATTTACCGTGAAAATATAGTACATTTCATTTTCGTTTTCATATTCTTTGCATTGAGGCCGACATGGCATGGAAATTCCGTCAGAAATGGGGAAAGGCGTTTTAACACTAGGTTTTTTCTCTGCCTACTCAAAATAATAATAAATTTTCTAAATTATATTTTTACTATACGAAATGCATGCAAGCATTGCATTTTCAAAACAAAGTATAATATTAATTAAATGAAGTTAGTTTTACAACAAACTAAAAGAAAAAGTCGTAATTAGTAATTTATTAAAAAAACAAATACAAATGATACAACTGATATATACATCGATAGTTGAACTTTGCACATGATTCACTCCATGCGATACACGCGCAATAATTTAAAACAAAAACCTTCGCTAGCATTATTCATGATAAGCTCAATTAAGTATCTTCCTCTAAACACGATAAAAATAAACATATGTTTATTTTAGCTTCACGCTGTATCCTGCATGCAGCAAAGTAGGCAGAAGGAACTTGGAAACCTAATGTTAAGACACTGCTTTCCCGTTAAGTCACAATTCAAATAAAAAGAAATAAGACACTACCGTTCCCTAGCTTCTGCCGAATTCTATTGTCACTCAATTCTCTATGATATAATTATATAGAATACTTACATAACACATTCTCCCATCTCACGAACTCCCCGAAGAAGGCCAGTTGCGCGTCACCCAGGGGCACGTCCGCGATCTCATGCAGCTTGCGGGCATCGTCTCCACCGAGTAGTTCCTTGCAATGTACGTTCACCATTATTACAGGTCTATTGCATATTAGGAACGCTGAAAATAATTAATAAGATATACATCATTCATGTTTTTATGTCTGTGGTTGTGGGTTCGAATACTAACTAATCGTGGGAATGAGTTATTTTCGCTCGCTCTGGTAATAACACAAAACGCAATGTTTTGGAAAAGAGCGGAAAGTTACGAACTGATTGTCTTGACAGTTATTTTAGGTATGTATTTCAGAAAAGTATAAACCTTTGGACGTAGCGGGATGGGATACAAATTTAATTTTTTTTTATACAATTTTTACAAGTGTAGAATAATTAATTAATAACTTAAAAAAAGTCAAAAATAGTTATTTTAGTTCCCTACGTATGTATACCCTACCATATGCGGGATAGAGCGTGAAGCTAAAAAAGTAAACGCCAACTTGGCGCAACTTATAAAATTCTATCTAAATAAAGCGAGTTGTTGGTTACTGACAAGTTTTTTCATTAATTTTCTGCACATAGGATAAGATAGTCTAGTATTAACAAATATAAAATACATATAATATAAATTTTACTACTCAGACTTGAGAGCCATTCATAAATACTGGTCTAAAACTCTACTTTCTGTCTAGAGACTGCCTGTTGAGTGGCATGAGTGATACGTTAAAACATGAAAAAAAGTTTTCTTTACTCATAAATAAACACTAAATGGATGTAGAACAAATGATCATCGCGCTCAGACAAATACTCGCAAACTGAGCAAAGTAGGAGGAGGATATGTACATATAAGTATATTTATATTTCCTTTGTAAGACAAACGTGTTAGTTTAATATAAAATTCCCATAATTATTTAGTACCTACTAGGTACAAGTTTTGTATAGCAAATAGATATTTCATGTGATATGTATTTTAACGATTACTGAAGGTTACGCGTTCAAATATAGTATAAAAAATATAGTATTTGTGTTATTAACATTACTTTTTCTACAAAAAAAAATCCAGAAAAAAGTACCGGTATTTATCATTTTATATCAATCTATGTATCAAGAGAGACATGTAAGAGTATCAAAAATATATCTTTGAAAGTAGATCAGAAGTGACGTTATAACTTAATGGGACAGCGTCTGACTGGGGACAGCGATAGCTGTGGATTCGATTTCCATCTGGGGTGCATGAATGATTTGCATTTCACCGCTCAAGAAAGACAGACGGGAGTTCTGTCCATCAACACGTAATGTCTTGTATTGGGACAGAAAATGATAAACTAGCACTAGGTTCTCTCTGGTTCAGCGGGATAAAGCGTGAAGCTATATTAGCAAATACATACGCAAGGATTTAGTGTACTAATTAGATAAAGCGTACACCACTTGTAGGGGCTCCGTCCGTCTAAGCTCGTGCAATTAGACTATTACTATCTTTCTATTTTAAGGACCAACCCCATTGTTGTGTTACGATATAAATGGGCTGTGATATTTTGTGTTTTTTTTGCCTTATTTATTACAAAATACCTTCGCTATTTAGATAATCCTTGAACGGAATTGGAAAATAATAATAACATATAATATAATAAAATATTTGTCATTTATAAGTTTGCGTGGATGGATGTTTGTTCCACTTTCACGCAATAACGACTTAACGGATTTCGATGAAACTTTACAGTAGCATAGTTTCACTTTCTGCCAAATTTTCGAAACATTACGTGTTAGATTCAGATTATTTTTTCAAAAGTAAATTGAAAAAAATATATACAAAATGAAAAAAAAACCATTGTTCATTGTTCTAGCATGACATTTGATATATTGGCAAAGGGTTAGATGTCAGTTCATAATAAATAATTAATACGATTTAATTGGATTTACATTACTAAATTTTAATGTTTTTAAACAATATTTTAATACTATATATCTACTATTTAATATATTTTTCTATGTCGACAATTGAATTGATGCGTGGGAAAATTCAGAAAAAAAAGACAACATTATGTACCTAGGATTTTTTTACTCACAGAAAAGATATGTTTAAAGAAAATCACAATAGTAAACAAATTATATAATAACTCTATAGACTGCTTACTGAAATCCAAAATTTATTTACAACATTAGATATTGTTACTCTTTCAACAAAATGGCAGTAATGTTAATTTATTTTAACTTTTACTATTATTTTAAACTTTAAAGTAAAGGATATTTTTTTTACTGTCAATATTGTAACATATATGTATGTACCATTTAAAATATATGACATTAAAAAGATATCGGTTATTTTTTTAATGAGTTTTTGTAATACATAGTGGTAATAGACCACTTTGGTATTATAAAAATAAAATTCTGTACATTTTTTATAGAAAAAACATATCTAATAAATGTAAAACCTTTGAAAGTGGGTCATATATAGATTTTACAGCGTTTCATAGTAACATTTAATAATTAATATAGGATGTAAAATGAACATATGCATAGAACATACGTTTTAGTAGACCACACCCGAGTTAACAGACACGAAACGACTAAGGCTATAAATTACAAAGACTAAAGTAAATTAAAAAAATTATTATATATTAATATATGTGGATTTCGTAATGTTGTAATAATTGCAACGTTTTACATAAATTATACGGGTTTATGTCCCATACATTACTCACATTTTGTGCTTCACTCTTCGTCATATTAGATTAACATAAAAATGAGGTAAATGGGAGAGAAATAGAGTAACTCTATATCCGACCTCTTAGTTATATAGTTTTTTCCTTATTATATTCTATCAATGTTATATATAGTTCACATGAGTTTATGCCCCATACAGGAGAGGATAATGAGGGAACATTTTAATAATTAAAATGCTTACTTTTTCCTTTTGGTTGAAAAGAAAGAAAAGTTGAAATTGGAACTAAAAAACGACAAATCGATTGTTAAGAAGTTTCAATTTTTTTCAGTTGCATTCGGTTAGCTAGTTAGAACCATTTACTTTAATATATATCTAGTAAACCATTGTGAGTATTAGTAAGTATTTTTGCAGCATAGCATTGATGACAAAATTAGTTATAGCAGTAATCGACTGGTTTTTGTTTCGAGGAGATGAAATATTTATTTAAATTTGTATTTCCATTTCTTCGCTCTGGTGTCGAGGCGAACCGCGCAGTTAAATTTCGCCACTCAACACGTAAACATCACAACACAAATAAAATAAGCTTCACATGAGCGAAGAAATTATTTTTTTGTAAATCATTTAGATAATTCAAAATGAAAAATATAATAAGGAAAACACTATATAACTAACAAATTGGATATAGAGTTTCTCTATTTTTCTTCCATTTACCTCTCCTTTTTATGTTAATCTAATATGATGAAAAGCGTGCGCAAAATGTGAGTAATACCTTAAGAAACAGTAAAGAAAAATCTAGAATCATATACTCAGGTCGTTTTAATGATTTTGCATGTACTAATGATACAAAATATTATTGTCATTAACATCCTCGTTTGGATAAATATTATCAGCATCCTGTTTATAATCCTGATCCATATCCTGAATGAAGAATTCTGTAATATTTTTATATTATTAACGGCTGATAACAAAAAATACTACGTTAAATTTCGACACTCAACAAAAGTTGAGAACGAACACTATTTTCCCTCCGCCCAACTTCAAGCGGGATGCAGCGTGAAACTAATTAAAAAAAAAACAAATGTAAAGTAAACCCTTTATAGGACACATTAATGGCGTCAAAGTAATAATTAAATATACTTAATATGCAACTCGATACGTATCGAGTACGCCTTAAATAGACGAGACGTTCCCATTTTTCATTCGCTTGCATTGACAGATTTGAATCTTTATTTGTATATGATATAAAGTAAATAGTAAATACAACACACAAGGAAGGTAAAAACAAGTTAATATATAACGGTAGATTGTTTTAGAGACTATGTACGTGGGGACCAATGAGTTGGATCGAAGTAAATGAAATATGTATTTTTATTTGTAAATTCTTTTTAATAATATGTTAAGTGATAGATTGGAAAAAAAAATTATACAGTCTAAAAAATTTAAATAGTTTACTTTGTCTTTGGTCAAGGTCGCGGAAACCACTTAATGCAAGCATTGCAGGACCGATCGACGTGGAGATACCTGGGGGCCCTCCCCCAGTCTTCAACAGTTAGCGATACCTGGGGGATGGATCCTATCTTCAACAGTTAGCGTCGAAAGGCTGATATTATGATGATGAAATCATATAGCTGACAGGATAAGTTTTACGCTATATCTCGCACATAGCATGATATGCTGAGGAAACTCGTAACTCGGCGGTTGTGGTTTCGATCCTCATTCGATGGAATGAATTATTATTTCTTACTATTTTCATTTCCATCATTCTGGCACTAAGGCAAAAGTCCGGCGTTGAGTTCCACCACTCAACACACAATGCCTCGAAAAATTCGGCGGAAAGTGTGTCTTAACACTAGGTTCCCTGTGCCTACTCCATTATATGCCGGGATACAGCGTGAAACTGATGTAATTTTCTTTTACTATGGAATATTTTTCTCATATAAAATATGCAAACTGTAACTAACTCTCAAAAATTGAAGCAAAACGAACGCTATCGGCGATCAGTTGCCAATAGAGCACGAATTGAGCCAATTATGCTAATAACAATACTCAATGATTTTGAATTGTTCATTGTACGTCGATACTTTGTATAGTTCCTGGGAAATTATTCGTACATGTTGAATAAAACAAGCGTTTGATTTTAGCCGAAGAAGAAAATTAATTAAAATATAAATTTAGTTTAAAAAGAAGATTTATTCTTCTTAATAGAATCAAGATAACGTTAAATTTATTTTATAAAAGATATATATTTTATAATATAATAAACCTGTCAAAAGAATTACATAGTACATAGAGTACATTTTATTTTTTGCCGTGTGATCCCGGCCTAGAATAGGATCATCCTGGTACTGGTGGTGTCGTAAGAGGCGACTAAAGTACGTGTGGTAGAGTCACGTCGCCAGCAATGGCAACACGCATGGGCAGACTCGACCGGATCATTACCACCCCCCGGCATTTAAAACCGGCGTGAAGTAGTGGCTTTATGCCACTGGCATTACATCAGGTAATGCCGGGCCCCGGCGCCCAACCCATCGTAAAGGCCGGCAACGCACCTGTAACTCCTCTGGGGTTGCACGGGGTCGTGGGCGGCGGTAGTCACTTACCATCAGGTGACCCGCACGCTCGTTTGCCGTGTCTTTTCCATAAAAAAAAAAAAAAAAAACATACACATTTAAAATGTTTTTCCATACAGAGAAAAGAATATTTTTTATATAAGTATATTTTTAGAACGCGTATTTCACGGATGTTCAAAGAAAGAAAAAAAATATAAAAAAAATCTTTTAAATCCTATGCATCTTAATAACTTACATTAAAAAAATGTAAGAAAATATAACTTCAAACATAACATAATTTACATGACTCAATCACAAATAGGTATTACGCTCAATCTGTCCAATTAAAACTGATTCCATTAAAGTGTCTGATATGTGTGATGAAGTGATAAACGGTCTCGTCGGCGGTGGGAGTGGGGGAGTGACCCGTGAAATATGACCTGATATGAAACGGCGGTCAGTGCCAATGGTCTTTAAATTGGGCATAAAGATACATTTTAACATTTCTATTTTTGAGGCCAGTCGTGAAGCAGGGTCACAAATTGTGCCTGTAAACGCGACTGGTTGTGGGTTTCATGAGTCGAGGAAATAACATGAGCGAAGAAATGAAAATATAAATTTAAATAATTAAATTTATATTTTCATTTAAATAATTAAATTTATATTTTCATTTCTTCGCTCTGGTGTAGAGGCATAACGCGGCGTAGTGTTCCCCCATTCAGCACACAATGTCTCCAGAATTCGGCAGAAAGTGAAGAACGGAGTGTCTTAACACTAGGTTTCCACCGCCTACCCTGTTGTGTGCAGGATGCACTGTGAAGCCTGTTTTTATTTTTTTTTATTACAACTTTCGCCATTTCCTAGATAAACTTAGTAATTTATAAGGGTAATAAATCTTTGTTCAATTAGCCTGCCAATAACTATCACACAACTTAGGCGTGTCCTATATATAAAACCGTACAAGTGCGAATCGGGCTCGCCCATCAAGGGTTCCGTATAAAAATTGGAGGTCTCGAGGTTTTTCTCAAATTCAAGCTTATACAGCTGTGCCCTTTCATCTGATATCTCGCTTGAACTAGTGGCTTTAATATCAAATTTTGCCCCAATTTAAGGTTATTATTTTTTACGATTTAACCATAAATGTATAGTTTTCAGATTTTTTTTCCTGAACTATTCCTACCTGTAGATGTTAGTTGCCAAATTTCATAATTCTGTGTCAACCAGAAGTACCCTATTATTTTGATTTCCTTTATAATGTCGAATTATAATAATAATCATAAAATATAATAAAATAAACGACTATATTTTTTTAAGGAATGTAGAAATACAACTTTTTCAAGAATGAATGGGACTGTATACCTAAATATATGGTTTGAATTTCAACTCGATATCTCTCTAAGCGTTCCTGAGATAAAGGCTCTTGCCAGTTAGACAGACAGATGGACGTACAACAAAGTAACATAAGAGTTCCTTTTTCTTTGAAATATACGGAACCTTAAAAATAGACAGATAAAACTTTTAAATATATATTGATATTAAGACATAGACGACATGAGAAGGAGTTCTCATAAATTAATTATAATATATAACTAGACAAGATGATATACTCATGTTCTCATTTTTCAATATTTTCCGCATTATTCTTAACAATTTAATAGTCTTATTCCACACTTAAGAAAGAAGAATGCTATAAAAAACTTATATTAATCTAAATTATCTGAAATTTACAACGTGAATGAGGCCAGTTGTGGCGCAGTGGCACAAAGTGTGTCAGTAAAACCGACTGGTTGTGGGTTCGATCCCCATATGAATGATGAAATGATGAAATATTTACTTAAATTTATATTTCCATTTCTTCGCTTTGGTGTCGAGACAAAGCGCGGCGTTGAGATCTGCCACTCAAAACGTAATGCCTCCAAAATTCGGCAGAAAGTGGGGAACGGAGTGTCTTAATACTAGGTTTCCTCTGCCTACCTTGCTGTGTGCGGGATACAGCGTGAAGCTATTCTTTATTACATCATGAATCGGAAACAATCATTCGTTTTGTGGTTGAAATGCGTTTAAAGCGAACATAAATCTCTGTATTGACAAGTTTTGTCATAATAAACTTTTGATATAAAAATGTGGTAAAATGTAAATTTTATAAGTATTTTTATGACCGAGTCATGGCGCACTTCGCAATAAATAAGATAGATGTGGGTTGGATTCCCACTCGGGTAGACAAAGAGCATCGTTCTGCAACTTAACACGCAATATTCATAAAATTGGACAGGAATGGGGGAACGGAGTGTCTAAACACTGTAGGGGATGTCCACGATGCACTACGATGAGGCGATTGCTTTTTTTATATATATTTTTACCACAGTAAAATCGCAATGGGTCAATAATACTGTGACATATATGTATATGGACCGGCCGGCGGACGTGACTTAGTGTTTTATTTAAGCCCCTTTAAACGCTAATAATAGACAAGTCTGAACACACAAATGAAAACGGCAATACAGTTATTTAAAATTTATTACTCAGTCTGCCTTATAAATTGACGGTCTTCCGTTCTTCACCATAATAATACACTAAAATATAGGTGTTTCCAGGATATTTTTTGTAGGCCGAGCTCGGGTGACATTTCCTTTGTTTCTTTATATTTTCACTATGGTGAGCCATATCAAGGATATATAGCCTATATTTCAAATATCAACACAACCCAAATAGGATTTAGGAGTAGAACAAATAATATTAACACAAAAAAACCGACCGACATTAAAGTAATTTTCTCATGAAGAGCATTGTCAGAACTGGACCAAATTGAAATAGGACCACCAGCAACACGAATGGGAAACACTCCATAGACGCTTTCAAATAAAAAGAGAATCATTAAAATCGATTCACCCAATCCGAATATCGAATTGATAACCTTCATCTTTACAGAAGTCGGTTAAAAACATTAAATTTTTCAGGACGACAAAAAACATCGTCATCAAATAAATGCAATGTTTTGAATTCCAGCAGTTCCAGCGTCGCGTCGTTGCGCACACGTGCTCCACAGATAATTACACATACTTAATATTTAATTGCCTGTCCACGCTCTCGACTATTTGAATAAACAATAATACGCGTAAAACAACGTTGACTGTATAAGTAATTTTATTTTCCTTTTAAATCATGGAAAAACTTTAAGACTTTTATGTGAAACAAAAATATAATTAACTATAATTAGTAGCGCCACATACAAAAATAATTTCTTTGATATAATGTTCTAGTTATATGGGATGTAAATACCCAAATTTTAACTAAATATCGTTTGCGGCGTTGAATGCCGCCACTCAACACGCAATGTCTAATTCGGATGAGAGTCGTGCAGTGGGCAGCCTTAATGGAAACTCAATCTTTTCAGGGAACCTAAATTTTTACAATCATCCTAAATCAAGCCATAATGTTTCGTGCACAGCTTGGGATAGTAGAAAATCGTTCTGCAATTTGCACGAATATAAAACACGTAAAAAAAATTTGTATGTCAAGTATGGGTGTGAGAATGACATGTGACGTGTCAACAAAGGAAGTGACGTCGATAGGTCGGCGGAACAAACGGAACCGGAAAGTTATTTAGATCCCTCCATTGTTTAATACGACTTCCAATAGGCTTCAAAATTGAATAAAACAGTTCGACTTTCATATAACTTTGCTGGAGTTTACATGACATTTGAAAATACTGTCAGCCAATTTTCTAAGGCTACGAGATTTTGCCTTCATTTTAGAAGTTCGTAATGAGATTTTGAGGATTTGGCAGACACATAAAATCACCTTTCTTACCTTATTCTATGTAATAGACGAAAGTATAAAATAAATTATGTTTATAAAAAAAACAATACATTTTTCCATACAAAACTCCGCACAGATCCAGTCAACGTCAAATCCCATCCAAAACCAAATACACCTGAGGAAGTACCTCACTTCCGCAGTGTTGCGCACGTACCAACCAATCAGTAAAGTATACTACTTTACTACTACGTACTAGTATACGAGTGTGTATTGTATGGTAGACGCTGCCCGCTTTTCCGTGACTCCTTTACGCGTGAACACTCACGGTTTCTCGAGCGATCACTCACTTAAAAGACACTGAGGTAAAATTTTGCAAACTATATTAAAAAAATTTAATGACTCCTTTTGATGTTTTTGCATGTACTCATGCAGGGTCGGCAGAGAGAGGGAACCCGGTGTTAAGACATTCCGTTCCATATTTTCAGCGCTTAGTCTTGTTATTATTTTTGTTATTTGATAAAAAAAAACAACGTAACAAAACTAAAAGACTATATTTATTAATATTTTCATTAATATTCTCTCTCGCTCTTGTAACAAGGCAATGAAAGGCGTTGGGTTCTGCCACTCAACATGGAATGAAAATGAAGAACGGCGTTCGTTGACACTAGTAGTAAAAGGCACTGCGTTGAGTTCCGCCACTGAGCCCGCAACATCAAAATTAGTCGAAAAGTCACTGGCCTTTCATTACCTCTGTGAAAAAAAATAACAATTTGGCTACACGCCTTTCATAGAAGTTTAATAGTTAACCCAAAAACACTTTTAGGTTTTAGTTTACACAAACAAACACACACACACACACACACACACACACATACGCTACCAACGATATCTATTTTCAAATACTGCCGATTGAATGGTTTCGAATGATTGATATTTTTGCAAAACATTCAATGTTGCAGCGAATTTGCAAATGAGTTTCAAGGTTCGGCGTTTTTCGTTGTGTATTATTTAGATTTGTGGTTTATTTGAATTGAGATGTAACATAAACTATACGTTAACTTTGTATTTACACTTTTAGATAATCTGGTAACATTGTCCATATAACAAAAAACACGTAATAGATCCATACATAACATACACGGCAAGTACAAATTTGAGCCTGCTATTTTAAGCCAACGAAAGTGACTAGGTTCCAATTAAGTAAATGTAATGTTATAAACAAAAGGCAATTATACGCTTCTTACACTATAGCAGGTAGAATGTGGGGTCTTGTCGCCGCGCTACTTTTACCAGAAACAGAAAATGCTAAAAAATATTATATAAATATTCCGAATATATTAATATTTTCATTGTTGCGCCGTGCAAACGATCGCAATGCTTCCAGAACTCAGCGCAAAGTAGGGTATTCAAAATGTCTTAATGAGAACGTCTTAACACCATGTTCCCACATCATACGGGATAGGCGTTGTGATAAAAAAACAATAGATTCATAAACGTGTTTTTCATCTATACGTTATTAATTTTAATCATTTGTTAAATATTTATTATTATAATTAAGTATAACTATTAAATAATGAACATGTATAACAAAACATAATCATATCGACAACATATCGACGTCCGTTTGTGATAATTTTTAAGTATAATACATACTGACGTATTGTATTATCTAATCTTTAAATGCATTGTAAAAGTGAAAAGTATGACTCGCTCATGCGTGTTAATAGGTTAATGTTTAAACAAATTTAAAGTATTTTTTTTATCGGTGACTATAAAACCGACTGGTTGTGGGTTCGATCCCCACTCGAGGAGATGAAATATTTACTTAAATTTATATTTCCATTTCTTCGCTCTGGTGTCAAGGCAAAGCGCGGCGTTGAGTTCTGCCACTCAGCACGCAATGCCTCCAAAATTCGCCAGAAACTGGGGAACGGAGTGTCTTAACACTAGGTTCCCTCTGCCTACCCTGCTGTGTGCGGGATATAGCGTGAAGCTAATTTCATTATTTTTTTTATCCGTGAGGCAAAGGCTGTAAATTCGATATCCACTCAGAGTATCGTTTTATTTTCATTTTTCCGCTCAGGTCTACCTGAGTGTTAAATGTGTTAAATTCAACTACTCGTTAGGCGCGGAGTGTCTTTGCACTATGTACACTCTGCATTTTCGACCACACCAGGAAAAATGAGAAGACGTTAACGATATTATATACGTATCGAACTCACTACCATCGCGTATTTCGAGTGTCCTCGTATTCTCCAACGTCTTAATAATTATTCACTTACGGTATTTTCCTGTTGTAATGGAATTACAAGAAATGTAATTCCGTAAAATAATTTAAAAAAAATGTCCTTTTTAATATGAATAACTTGTTTTTAAAAGTAAAAAGCAAGGTCGTATGAATATTACATTGGACTATATAAATAATTCTATATAATATTATCATATTTATGGCGTAAATACAGAGATCTAAGTATGTAATTATATAAATAAACACTATAATTATAGATAAAAAAGAAGTTAAATGTTTTTATAAGATTGTTTACTGTAGGTGCAAATTCTACTGAGGGGAGCATTTTTTTTTCTAAATTAATATATTAAAACTTAGCGACACTAACCTTGTGGAGAGATGACTAAATGGTCGCTCGGAAGTGCCGCTAGTTCCTCGACTACACGTCTCCCGTTCTCACTGGATAACTGATCGAGTGCAAGCTCTTCGACTACAATGTGCTTATTCGATCGCTCATATATAAATCCTAGGTTTTTGCTGCAACAATAAAAAAAATGTAATAAATTATTTATTATGATTCCGTTGTTGCACAGAGGCACAACGTGTAACTGTAATCGCGATCGAATATTACAGGGGAGATTGGATTATTTAATTTTGCCATTTTCGTACCAACATCCAAGACAAAGTGCGACGTTTACCTCCGCCACTCGACACGCAATGTCTTGTAAATTGGATGCTACGTGGGGAAAGGGACTCCTTTGTGCGGGACATGCTTAAAAAAATAAATTTCGAAGAGAATATGATCTGACTTTGCCAGTCAGAGTAATTTAACAAAAAATGTATTAGTCTTCTTTATTGAACTACCGTAAGAATCAAGTTAATTCTAAATAATACAGCTTTTCTTAGTTCTACGCTGTATCCCGTACGATTGGCAGGGTAGGCAGAGGGAACCTGGGAACCTAGGCTTAAGACACTCGGTTCCCCACTTTCACGTGTGTGTCGTTGCGTGTTGAGTGGCAGAACTGAACGCCACACTTAGCCTCATTACCAAAGCAAATAATTAAATATAAAATTTTCCCGAATATTAATCGAACCCACAACCACGACTGGCCTCAATAAAAATAACAGAACTATTCCCCATATATTATTACCTCATTTGAAGAGTATGATAAGATTATAATTTGTTAGAGATTTCTCTTTGTTTCAGCATTATGCGTGATACACGTGAACGCGAGCGTATTGGTCACAGGGTCAAGCCTAGTTCGAATATTAATTTAATTTGTGTACATAAATGTAACTGAATCATCTACGTCTTTTAAATATTTTTCTTTAATACACAGGTTCACTTTGCCCACAGTGCGGGATACAGCGTGAGGCTAAAAAAATATCGCAAACGTTCGTATTGGTTAAACATAATATTCATGATGAAAGTAGTAATCCACCAGAACTTCCTAATAAATAAAATGGAATAGACGCAAGCGCACATCGAAGTGACTCATCTCAATGGTCTCTAGCTCGTAAAAAAAAGTCTAAAATAAAAATTAAAATATTTTAAGCTGTAAAAATATGGCCGCTGAGGACAACAGCATATTAGTAATTATTAAGTAGCTTAATTTAAAAATTCAACATAAAAATGTCAGTACATATATGTACACAGAAGCCGGTACCCGTCATTTGCAAATATTGCTCTTATATTTTATCTCCATTATTGACATGACTGCAGTATTACGTCATATTAGGTAGTTACAGGAAAATAAAACGAGCATTTCAATGCCAAGTTCCCATACACTCTCTTCATATGATAAAATAATTGGCAGATGCTCCTTTTACAATACAATATCTTATGTATAATTATATAAAATTTAATTTAATATATATAGCTTGAGATTAGAAGAGATTATTAATAATTAATTAAAAAAAAGATATAATAATAAATAGTAATGTTACAGGTGTTTTCTGAAGTAAAATAAGCAAATTGCAACCTTGGGTCTTTAACGGATGACAAGTGGAAAACAGACTGTTAAGAGAGAAATGAATCCATACTATTAGAAAACTTTTTTTTTAGATTTAAAATTATCATATTTTTTAATTATAATAAAATATATTTTTTTAATACTATTTTAGAAATTATTCTTTTTCATTCCACCTCACGCATATAGGAGACAGCAAATACAGACAGATAAAGGGTTCGGATGTTAATACACTCCGTTTGTAAATTCCCGATGAATTTTTAAGCTGCAGAACTCAACGCCGCGCTTTGCATAGCTAACAGAGCGACGAAAATTAATAATTATAATATAATTATTTAACATATCCATTTCGAACACATGCACTTGACTAGATATACGCATACGTCCCCTTAACGTCCCTGACAGCTTCCTTATCAGATTGTCTCGAGGAGTCGCTATCGTATCAGCGAGTGTAATAGAGGCTTAGAACGATATCGCTTATATACAAACGATAAAACCGCTGACCTATGGCTAATAGACAAATAGGAATTTAATTTTACTTAAATATTCATGATTGATTTATTTTTATTTCTTTTTTTTCGTTTTTCTGTGTTTTATTAGCACAGAATAGGTGTTTCACGGTTATTCCCGCATAGTAGGGCACGCAAAGGGAACCTAATGTTAAGACACTTGGTTGCTTACTTACCGTCGAATTTTCAGGACATTTGTAATACGTGTTCTGAAAATTCTACGATAATGTCTGCTACACACGCCACGATATATCTTAACGATTTCAGCCTATGCAGATAAGTCGAACGTTCATAGTGCCTCCAAACGACTAAGATATCGACTTCAATCGTCAGTTCTTCATAGAAGCTTACGCAAAAAACACGCCCACAATGGAAAATGATGACGATTTTTAGAGTTCATTTACGATATTAAATCTAGTTTAGTTTTTTTCTTATACATTTCTTTCTTACTTCGAGTGGGAATCGAACCTACAATATTACAGTCGCACGCTTATTGTCCTGCGCCACAACTAATAAAGACTAATTATATTATTCATCATTCATATTTATCATTCGTATTTATTTGAGGATAAATAAGGACACATATTTGAATATGCTGCCTTCAAATTAAATATTTTTCTCGACTGGGAGTCGAACCTACAACTTGTTACGTTCAGTTATACTTTGTTCCCCTGCGCCACGACTGACCTCAAATTTTCTCATCATTTCATTTATTTGTAGTGGGAATCGAACCCATAATCTGTTTTAGTTCGTATACCTTATACAACTTTATAAATTTTAGCAGTTGTTCGCGAAGTCCACCTCTACCCTCTTACTAAATATTTCAGTCATAGACGTGCGCCCTCCCGCACCCTGAGTTCCGTAAAGTACTGCCGTATCGAACGATCGCCATACACACGCTTCGATAAATTGTGCAACCGCAATCGAGAACGATATATTTAACGAAAATTCTAACTGACTGTCATATTGACCGATTCATTCATTCATTTATTCATTTTGAGGCCAGTGGTGGCGCAGTGGAACAAAGTGTGACTGTATAACCGACTGGTCGTGGGTTCGATCCCCACTCGAGGAGATGAAATATTTGCTTAAATTTATATTTACATTTCTTCGCTCTGGTGTCGAGGCATAGCGCGGCGTTGAGTTCTGCCACTCAACACGCAATGTCTCCAAAATTCGGCAGAAAGTTGGGAACGGAGTGTCTTAACACTATGTTCCTTCTGCCTATCCTGTTGTGTGCAGGGATACGGCGTGAAGCAATTGATTTTTTTTTTAATTTATTAATTTAGTTAGCAACCGGTACCGGTAGGTAGCAAAATAAATATCATCATCATCTAATAATCTTACCAGATGACCAGGTTCGACCAGAGCGAGGAAGTAAAAATAAATTGAATATAATTGTTCCGAGTGGGAATCGAACACACAATCGCTGAGCTTACAGTTAGACGCTGTCCCACACGACGACGACTATGGCAATTTAATTTTATCTGTAAAATTAATGCTGTATTGTTTTAAGCCAAAGTGTACGATATCTCAATAAGTAACCTAAAGAATATTTTGAAAATGTAAAAATGCAACGTCTTTAATTTCTATGAGATATTATTTACAAATTATGTAGCCCCTATATTGTGTTAGCGCAAATATTTAGGATTCGAATCCAGTCACTGTTACTACAAAAAGCCTATATTTTTGTGTTGTAGAAACCCAACGATAGTTGGTTGTAGCATAGAATCCCTTCTAGAGTCCCCTTATCAACACGCATTTCTCCAGAAGTCAGCGGAAAGTGGGGAACGAAAATGTCTTAATAGGGACAGATTGTTCTTAAAATAGATTCCCAGGTTCCCTCTGCCTACTCTGTCTGAATGTGCGGGAAACTGTGTGAAGCTTAAGTATTTGTAAGTATAAAGTCACGTTTCACTAATACCATTGAATGAACGTGCGACCGATAAGAGTTTATGATAATATGACATTGAAATTTAAATATAGTGCAGATAATATGTAATTTTTTACAAAGAAAGTATGTAAGCAAAGTTGTATTTTTAATAGGATGTGATTGATATCTTCGCGTATATTATTGCAAGTGATACAAACATATTTATAAATCGATTATTTATTAATGTTTTTACAAAAACCAATATACGCTGTCTCTAACAAAATAATAATTCCTCTTGAATTAATCGTCTAATTGTTAATTTTAAAATATGACTACATCACAGCATGGATCAAAACGCAAAACGTTACAACAGACGTTGCCGATTCGAATCCAATATTTCAACAGTTAACTATGTTAGTTAGTTAGCTAGTTGACTATGGACGCATACATAAAAAATACAAATATAATTTACGTAACATTTTTCTAACATACGACCTACTAACCTTGGCTGATGTCAATGCCAATACTACGAGCCAAATTGTGACCGAATCAAATTATAAAACGTTCAAACTTCAAAGATACAGCACAAAGCCAGGGCAATACATAGATTTTTCTCGAGCTATTCTATTCTATTTTTGTGAACGAGGGAGCTGAATTAACCTCTTTTACTTGAGTAGAGTCACTTGTGACTTCAGGCGTTTTCTGGACGACTTGTGCTCTAAATTTTAAATGTGTTTTAAAAAAATAAAATATGACGTTATGTCAAAAGTCCATAGAACGTAAAACATATTCGTTTGTTTGTTTATAATATTTTTGGACGACTTGTGCTCTAAATTTTAAATGTGTTTTAAAAAAATAAAATATGACATTATGTCAAAAGTCCATAGACCGTAAAACATATTCGTTTGTGTGTTTATAATATTTTTTGACGAATACTAAGTAAGTTTTGTATATTTAATAAAAAAATAATTCGAGTTAGTTAACGAAAAATGCTAATATTTAAATAAAGCACCTGATAAATTTGAAAATACCAACCATTTTTCACACAAAGGCAAATGAATATTTAAAACTGTTATATATTTTAATTATTTAAGCACAATTCCGTTTCCATTTTAAAATTTCTCTTTACACGGTGACATTTTAAAGCAGGAAATGCACACGTAATGAAGGTATAACATTTAAACAACATCCAGTACAATGTGCTTAACTGTTTTACGGTTAAGGCAATGAATTTATTTATTTTAAAAGTTTTGAAGACTAAAAAGTATTTTATTGTATATAAGAATTTAATTCAATTTATATTTGATATTATATTATATACTTATTTACCCTTTGTATGTATAAAATATTATTTGTATAATTTTATGTATTTGTTGAGGCGGTCTTGGCGAAATGAAATTGAGTTCAACTTGTATACGGAAGAGTTGTGAGTTCGATCCCTACTTGAGAATCGAAAAATGAACAGAAATTAAATATAATCAATATTTCATTTAAAATAAATGAATATTGTCGCGATTTAGACATATTAAGTGTTGCAGGCTACACCTGCTGGGTTAGACAAAGAAAAACTTTCGCCTGAATTAAAGAGATTACCTTGAAATGAAAAAAAAAGATTTTCCAGAAAAGTTAGTGCAACCCACAAAAATCGCCCAGCCTTGAGGAAAGATTAAATATAAAATATTGTTTATAGCATGCAATATCCATAAAATTGGACAACGTGGTAGTATCATTAGGTACTGTCCGCCAACTCCATATGATACTTTAGACATTTAGATATATTAAAAAATCTAATTATATTTTCTTCAAAGCCAATAATTTACAGTACGATCAACGAGTCTTGGCTGCCCTGACTTTAAGTTTTCTGAAATATTGAGCATTGTTCATCGGATAGAAGATTTTTTTACAGTGTACAATACATTTATATATAGAGAAATAAGAAAAATCGTAAAAGCAAATCTGTGCAGCCGCCATTCACCGCCAAATTCAGGCCACGACTCATTGACCGTACTGCAGTTGAGCGTTAAGTCATAAAGGATTTAACCTTTTAGCGAGTTAGTTTAAGCGGATATAGTATTGTTAGATCGATATTGTCTTCTCTTACAAAACACGTGACAATTGAAGGACATATTTACAAAAGAACTAGTACTAGTCGGATTGAGGTCGGCAGTGGCGCGGAGACATATGCGTGTGAATGTCACGCGACGGATTGTGGATTCGATACCCACTCGAGGAAAAAAATATTAGGTTTTTAGTAAAGCGAAAATGTGTCAAACTTATGAGTTTAAATGGCAAAAGATAAAAAGCAAGTCGTATTACATATTTATAAGTTATTATAAAATCAACTTCAAGCTGTATCTCGCACACAGTAGGGTAGGCCTAGTGTTAAGACACTCCGTTCCCCACTTTCTGCCGAATTCTGGAGGCATTGCGTGTTAAAAATAAATTTAAGTAAATATTTCACCTCCTCGAGTGGGGATCTAACCCACAGAAGCTATTATACTTATGTAAAAACAATGTTGTTCATTGCCATTTCCTAATTTTTGTTAAGTTTTGTTCGCAAGTTGTTGTTTTGTAAAACAACGCGTCTAGCTATATTTTGAAAAAATTGTTGCAAATTGAAATCAGTACTCAGTTATGAGTAAATAACGCTAAATAATAGCATGAGTTTTGCTTTTTGACCAGAAAAATAAAATGAGAAGAATACTATGGAAATACTTATAAAGTTACAAATAAATAGTTTTCCAAAACAAAACCATGGCAGTTAGACCTCACAGATATTCCAATTGCATCTCTATCTATCTATATTTTTATAATAAAATAGTAACAGATCGGTGTCTGTACATGGAACATATACCTATATGTAAGAAAACATATTATTGGTAACATTTAATAACAATAGAAATAAAAACATTTTTTTTAAATTATATCTGCGTTTGTCGTGTATTTTGGCAAGCTTTTCTTTATATTTAGTGTGTTTGTTTTGTATCAATCGGTTTATAATTAAAAAGTTATACTATATTAAACAATGTTTGATAAAAATCGCTATAACTACTGTTTCGTTGAATTGGTCGAAATTTTACTCTTCAGCATAGATTTTTTTTCACAACGATATTATTATTAGAAAACGAATATAATGTAGATAAGAAAATTATTAATTATGTAGCGAAAACACGAGAGGGTCGTTAGTAACAAATAATAGTAATAAAATTAATAAAAATAACTTGCCTTTTAACATTTTTAGGTAAACAGTAATGCCAGGTGTGACTGTTGTACCTCCACTCCCTTACTCTTCTTAGTGCGGGAGAATTAAGTTCATCACAGATCATCTGCAGAGCAGTTTCTTCCAATATATCTTGAATGGCTATTATTGATAACCTGGGAAAATATATTTGAATTTTTACCAAAATTTTGAATAGTATAGGATTTTTCTATTGGACTGGATATTGTTTCTTAAAGCTTAGCATTTTATTCCTCATAGAGAGTGTATAGGAAGAACACTCCCTTTTCCACTTTTCGCCCAAAGATGCGGTATTAGAGAGGGTTTGGGTCCTCCGATAGCCATTGTGTTTAAAGTACAACAGCCTTAAATGTTAAATAGGATATTTAGATTATTAATAAAAATTGTTAGAGAAGAGCATCGAGTCGCAGGGCACATGATTGCGACTGTAAGCATGACAATTGTGGGTTAAATTCCCACTCAAGGGAATGAAATATTTAATATTTTCTTTTTATTGTTCTGGTAATGAAACAAAGCACAACATTGATTTCTGGCACTTAACATGCAATGTTTTGTGATTAAGTGTCTTAATGAGGAGCAGAATGTCTTAATACTAAGTATACCCCTGTACCCACTCTGCTATGAGTTTGATATAGTGTGAAGATAAACAAAATTGTTTATTCAAAATATAATGCATTATGCATTTACATGATCATTTGTCAAATGTCACTAAAAATGTTATAAAGCAATAGTATTATATTTTTTAATCCAACAGAAATTATCATAATTAATATAGATTACACTTTATCTCCCTTGGTTACTATATTAAAATTGTGATTAGCTGTTAGAAGATTAAATACCACTTTGATAAAACATGGAGGCCATTGCAGCGCCATATGGTTTAACTATAAACACAACAGTTTTGCTCTAGTAACAAAACAGAGCACTACATTGAATCCTGCCACTCAACACTCTTGTCATCTAACATGAAAATGCAAATGGTGCTTGGGACTAGTCTTAATAATAACTTCCCTCTAGCTCCCCAAGCTAAAGTAGGGATACAGCATCAAGATACCTTCAAAACAAAAATAAAAATAAGACTTACTTATATTCCAAAATAGTCCTGCACACAACTTCTCTAACACCAGGATTTGTTACTTTGTCTATACTAAGCTGATTGAGGTTCCATGAAGCTAGACGGCAACATTTCACACCATTCCTTTCAAATGCAAACATTTCTTCAACTATAGGTCTATGAGAGTAAGCGGAAAGTAGATCTAATATATCATTTACTGGCGCAGCGGCAAAGCCATTTGGTAAAGTTATAGGAAACTTGCCAGGCATAGACAATGTTTTTCTATGGGGGCTTTTCGGTTCACTTATTGTAGAATCATTTAAAGATAGATCTGCCCATCTATTAATGTGACCATTTGTTAAATGTTGTACACTCTCACTTTTTTGTAGATCCAAACTTAAATGTGTCTTAACAGTACTCAATCTAACAATATCCATACCCCTAACTTTAATTAAATCATCTAAAGATTTAAATGGACCCTTTTTGTTTCTGTAATCTACTATATTAGCTGCTATTTCCTGGTTTAAGCCAGGAACACATTGTAACTGGAACACACTAGATGAATTCACAGAACATAATTTATTTTCAGAAGATCTTATGCTGTCTAATGAATATGTACAAGAACTAGCTCTTGATATTTGTCTCCTTGAGTTTGTACAAATCTCAGGTCTAAGTAATTCTAGCTTCTCGGCACCAATACCTAAAAAGAAGATAGCCATTATTGGACTTATGTTGTCTTTATTTTAAGTTATAAAATCTACACTATATTTATACTAATGAATGTTTATATTAATTAAAAAGAATACAAACGTTTTGAAGCAAATATTTAAATTAGTTATTGTTATACAGGTTACTATTAACACATCAAAAGAACTATTGCATAATTAATTTGTCTCATTGTACATATTTTAAATTTGTAAAAAAACAGACTTTAATGTTTTCACCTGAGACTAAAGCAAGGTCGTCGACGCGCTTAAACCTGCCAATCATTTGGCGATGTCGTACGATTTCTTGCGCCAACTGCCTGGACACACCGGGGAGAGTCATAAGCTGCTCCTCGGTCGCCGTGTTCACGTTCATTAACTCAGGATATTCTTCTGATGGCGGCAAACTGAATGTGTGACTTAAGTTAGACTTGTTCAGTTTAGATCGCCTTACAAAACTTCTAAAGGACCTCCGACTTCCTTTACTCCGGAGAGAGCTAGAATTTTGCCCCATATTTGCACCCGCCACTTTTTACATACATTTATGATAACACTAGAAATTAAAACGGTGTACACTTTTCAAACTATTATTAGACTAAAAATTCTATGTCTGTCACTTTACACTACTATAATATGTTACAATATTCACTTATCACATTATAATCTCAACGATATTGTAAAAATGCCTACTTAAATTAAATATTTTCCGTTGTAACTTTTGTTCGTTATCATATTGTTCTACAGCACTTCTCCCTTGTGGCCAAATCACTACAATGAAAATTAATGACATTTCGATTTTGACATAATAAACGAATATGACGTGTAATAGTGTTGTACTATCGAGGAACAATTCGTTACGAATTCATCATACGATACGATAGTTAGAATATGGTATCTAACGGTACATTATGGTAATTGTAATATTAATCGTCAACTTTGTAAATATTAAAAATAAGTCCCATGGACGTCGCCTACGCCCTGCGACAGATATATCCTGGTATATACTCGTCTAAGAGTGTAGTGCGATCCCTTTCTATAAAGGATATCAAAATGACACCAGTACCGGGAGATCTAAAATACACACTGTATCTCACATTTACCCAGGAGGAGAAAGAATCTCTGATAGCGCAGGGGTGGGGAGGAGAAACAGGTTCGAAGGTGCTGACAATTCACGAGTCTCAGGTTCTGACCAGCGCGACTGTTATAGTGGTTAACACTAAATCTATTAGGCTACAGCTGCATGATAGCGTTTCGCACGCCGTCGTAGCAATATCTCGGCACACCGACACCTGCACGTACTATAGTGAAGGCAAAGATGACGCAGTAAATATGTTAATTCGGAACGCGACGAAGGCAGCGACAAAAAGCATTGTGGAATATAATTTAAAGATGGCTTTGAAAGATAGGAACGCAGCAGTCACCTCTTCCACCATAGCGGTCATGCCCTTATCCTAGTGCAAAATTCCTCACATCCAAATCAATTACGATAAAAGTGTAGCATGTACTTATAATTATGTAATTAAATATATATTGTAATATGTAAAATTGTTAAATATAGATATAAATATGAACACTCGCTTAACCTTAGATCTAAGTAAAATTTTGTAAAACAATGTAAAGATAAAAATATAATTTGCTTATTATAGATATTGATTGTATGTAAACGACAATGTAATTAATATATATGATAAGGATATTAGATATAATAATAAATTTAAAAAGTGTACGGACCAAGTGTCTGTAGTGTTAAGAAATAAAATAAAAAAAAAATATATATATATATTAAAAATATATTTATTTATCCACAATAATACTATTGTCTAACAACAATACTACTACTGAGGGCCTAGCCAAGTGGCATTTCTAACTTTCTGTACGTTTTGACAATAATCGTTATCGAAAACGATAATTTGGTAGCCAATGTCACAACCAATGACATTTTAGTGTCTGACGCTTCTTCTACGTTAGAGTAGAAGACACTCAGTTTTTGTTATCTATAATTATCGAATTTTTCTTTGTCAATTGAAGGAAGTGAACTGTCACAACTGTCACTGTCACTGTAAGTGATTGAAGTATTATAAGGTACGTAGTTTTTATATTTTTATTATTATAATTAGCTTTACCATAAAATTTAAAGTATAAAATGTAACATGTAAAAATTATTAAAACACTATAGGTATATCCTATTAAAAAACATGCTTCGCAAAGTATTAGGACCTTGAATAAGTTCTCGCAGTTTTTGAAAGATGGCGTTGCGGCACTCTGTGTATTCTGTGGTACCAAAGTAGTACTATATGTAACCTCAAATTATAGTAGAACAGTGTTTTCTACAGTATCAACTACATATTTATTTTTCCTTTGTGAAAATGTGTACTTTTGTGCCAAATAAAGTGTTTTGGCGGGGAACTTTATTGCACTGCTTTACTCAGAAAAGCACTGCAGCAGAAGCACACACACTCGTTGAGACATATGAAAAAAACTATTAATCGCACTGGTGGTGGTCAAAGTAGCAGCAGACTTTCACTAACTTCTACAGAACATAGAGTATTGGGCATAATGGGAGTAACTGCTTTTGTAGGTCTCTCAGTTGTAGAGGAGAGAGGCTTCGATATTAGTATATCTATAATTCCTGACTTATAAGTATTTACTGAAATTGACTAAATCAAAATCTTCAACACCACCATTGTCCAAACAGGAAAATATAACAATCACACTGTCAGAGGCAATGTTAGATCCAGAAGGTACATCTAAGTTTATGTTATAACATACTAAGTATAGCTTTGTAAGAGTAAAAACCATACAACTAATAACCATAATAACTGTACAACAAAAAAATTTAACTGTTATTTATTAAAAAATAGTCTTATAGTATTAATCGATAGTCAATACTTTTTAGGTAGTTATTTTAGTAGAAACTACAATGGCACTGCTGCTGCCTGCTGTTGCATTTGCAGCTTCACCACTGAGATGCGAGAGCAGCGAGCCGCCGCGTCGCCGACCTGTCTGCGTTCGCCGGTGACTTACTCCTTTCCAGGAGGTTGTTACTCACTTTGCTGCCATTGATCAGCAGCAAGTGGAACAGGAGGAAAGGAGAATAAAATTATTTGAAGAAAATAAACTCTTAAAAATATACAGCAAGGCATAAGAAATTTATCACTGAGAAGAGAATAAATACGTTATTTATTTATTCTTTTAAATTATTTAGGCCTCAAATAATATTTTTAAGTATTGTGATTATTTCTGTTTATATTTATATGTTTTTGTTGATTTATTGTTCCTTTTCAATTTAAGAAATTTGTAGTTTATAGTTTACTGATTATTATTAAACTGAATAAGATATGTTTTATTTTAATTAGAGATTTTATTATTATTTATAAAAACAATCAACTTCACAGAAGATTAGGCATTTTCTTGAGTAGGGATTGAACCCACAACCGTCGCGTTACCGTCACACCCATGTGCCGCTGCGCAAACAATGGTCTCTAATTTAAAATTAAAAAAGTAACTAAAAGATTTTATTATTTGCAAGATTTATTATTCTTTTTATTAATTTAGGATTGTTTTTTACTTTTGTTGATTCCATTGTCTTTTTAATTTAAGAAATTTGTTATTTTTAATTTACTGATTGTTATTTAATTGAATTAGACATATTTTTATTTAATTTGAGAAATTATTGTTTTTAAAAAAATAAATATGTATATTGTTATTAGTGTGTTATTTCAAAGAATATCATCAAATTGATATTTATTGTCCTTTCTTTAATTTAGGAAGTTAGTTTTGTTGTTATTTAAGGTTTTTTAAATTTGAAAGATCTATTATTGGAATTTTATTGTTTTTTGTTGTATTATATTTAAATAATGTTATTAGATCAAGAAAGTAATGTAGATGAGTAAAGTAAATAATTGTATAACACAAGTGGGTGCACCCATGTGGGGGCCACTAGTTACTAATAAATTATTAATTATGGAAGCTTCATAGTTTTATTATCTACTTATGTTTCTCACTAGTCCACTTTCTTCTTGTGTTTATTAAATTTATGTTATCTAATATTTTAAACTAATTAAATTTTAACTATGCACATTTTTTACTTTTAAACTTACTTTATAATCGCACAGATAATTCTAGTAAAAGAGAGAAATGGGTATATTTTTTGTGAATTTTTTTAGTAAATAAATAGTTTAAAGGTCAATCAAATCAAGGAAATAGATTTAAAGAGATACATTTATTTATATATAAATTTTAAAATGAAAATACAAATACATGTTCAAAAATGTAAGTAATATAAATTAAGGACAAAAAATAAGTAATTATAATACAAAAATATAGAAAATCAAATTAAGTTAAATAATAAAACATCGAAGTAACAATATTATAGCATAATCATAAAAATATAAAAAATTTAAATAACACAAATTGAAAATCTAAATACAACTAAATTAAAAAATGTAGGTAAAGTATAAACTAAACACACAAATAATCAAGTTATTATTATACAAAAATTAAAAACAAATTAAATGATAAAATTTTAAGTGGAATACAATAAATAAAATAATTTTGTATAAATGTATACATATATTAATACTACAATATGTTTAATAAGCAAGTCAGCATTGCTCTGCCCTGGACAAGATCATTTGTATTTGCAGTGGAGGTGGAAGGATGCAGGGTGTCATCATTATCATCCTCTTGTACAGCAGGAAGTGAGGTTGGTGGTGGCAATCTGGCTTTTAAGACCATGTTGTGGAGTACACAACATGCTGTTACAATATTACCTGCAACATGAGGATGGTAATGAAGTATCCTTGTGTCTCAACAAACATTTCCATCTTGCTTAGAGCACCCCGAAGCAACGCTCTATACAGTTCCGGGCTTGTATATGCCTTTGTATATATATAGTGTTCCCTAGAATTTTCCACTACACTTAGAATAGGAGTCATGAGCCACAGCCGTTGTGGATATCCTGAGTCACCTGTAATTTTTATTTATTTAAAGTATTGTTTATAAGCATGCATTGATGATTTACTACTTATGGACACTATGATAAAATATTTAGAATTATTTAAGACATTTGTTGAAATTGCAAAATTATTTGTTTTCCATGTGTTTGTAGTGAAATAAATTAAGGAATATGAATTATATGAATAAGTAAAACTCACCTAATAACCGCACTTGTTCATTTCTTAAATGAAGCTCACTCATATATGTTTCAACACTGCTTGTCAACCATATAATGAATCATGTGAAGTCTTGTTGTGTTAGTGAAAACTTTATCCACTTTGCTATAATGGCAGATTGGTTCAATGCTTCCACAACTTGCCTTATACTACTGTATACGCACCGTAAGCTGTTGCTTACGGTGCTTCTTTTAATTTACCTAACACTCATAACTTTTCACACAGAGTTAGGTAAATAATATTGCTCAAACGGAACTCCTCCGGCATTTTTTCAATATCTCGGAGTATCGACTTTTTATTCCTCCGTTGGCGTCTGAGCTACACTTAAAAATGCATGTATGCACTCCGCATTTTAAAAATATTAACTATAAACTTCCTAATTCCTATAATACTTGGGTACAAGTCTATAATCTGCTTACATATGACTAAGAGCCGCCATATTATATTTGCTTTCTGCTACATTCCCGCGATCGAAAGTTGACCATAAAATACAACCGTTATTATCCGTGCGTAAATGTCAAAAAAGGCCACTTGGCTAGCACTTTTCTATTGACACTTTGAAATAACGCTTTGCTCTATGACTTACGGTTCTATCGTCGCGATCGTTTCGATAACGTTGAACGAAAGTGTCATTTGGCTACGGTTTTTCTCTTCCATCGTCGACTTTTCTACATCTCCATACATTTTGATATCGTACAGAAAGTTAGAAATGCCACTTGGCTAGGCCCTCTGTTGTCTGTTTATTTGTCTAATGTAACTAATGTAAGCGAGGTAGTCAGACAGAACGGAGCGCCAAACGTTAGGGTCTCTACATATCTCTTTTGCCCCGTCCACTTTCATTAACCACTTGCCTCTTGCTCAAATACTTGCCCTCCGTTTTTTACGTGATCTTCCTTCTACTATCTTTGATACTCTGCCTACTTAACTTACCGCCCACTTTTTCATCATCATTCATCGACGTGCCCAAACCAGCTGAGCATGTTCTTCTTCATTCTCACCATGACATCCCGCTAATACCTGCCATTCTGTGTTCATTCTTCTTTCATTTTTCTTCTGTATCACCCACGTTTCGCTGCTGTACCAACAGCATAACAGCGTCGGTATCAACACTGCATTGTGTACGACCAAACGTACTGCTGTGCTAACGTTTCGCCATTTCATCAGTACAGCTAAGGCTTCAATAACCATGTTACCGGTAGAAATACTCCTTTCTTCATCCATCTGGTATCTTCCATCTCCACTGCACATACTTCAGTAATATACCACTTAAGATACTAGAACAAGTGAACGAAGTGGTATGATATTATATACAGTCTTGAACACCGGATAGTGAAGTTACTTGTTCTACTAACGCATTTAAAACATTTGACTTTGATGTTTTATTAGTAATTTTAGGATCTATTAACTTTTCGTCGAAAGCTACTGAATGGTTTTCCTCTTACATTCACGGACGCAGACAAAGCATCAAGATTGACGGAAAAGTTTCATCAATATGCTGTACCAACGCTGGCGCCCCACAAGGTTGTGTACTACTACCGTTGCTCTTTTCCATTTTCATTATCACTCTCACTCAACTTTAAGAATATGGGAATCAGGATAGATGGTGCTTTTTGCTGGTCGTTTCACGTATATTTAGAGCTTAGTCGTAAGGTCATTTGTACCATAGGTAGATTGAGAAGATGGAAGAACGCCTCAGCGTTAAATACTAAAATCTCTCTAGCCCTCGCCCTCTTTCTGCTACTGTGCTACTGAAATAAACTTGAGCGTCTGCAAAATCTTAAAATTATGATTAATTTTTTTGGTTAAAGTTACACGACCATGTGTCGCAGTATTGTAGTCAACTTAAATGATTTTCAATAGATCATAGGCGTAATTTGCATGCCTAAGGAGCTATTATTAAATAATTATATATTACAAGTGTCGGAAGCCAAAATTTAATATATATGGATTTTTTTTGCCTCATACGTGTGTTGATTGTGGGTATGGGGTTCATACCCACAATCAACACATGTATATCTGTGTATCCACCACTATGGCAACATGTAAGAGATAAAACTATACTTTATGTTTACATCGAGTGTGATGTAAACGGGCCGAGTGATCCCGGCCTAGAATAGGATCATCCTGGTACTGGTGGTGTCGTAAGAGGCGACTAAAGTACGTGTGGTAGAGTCACGTCGCCAGCAACACGCATGGGCAGACTCGACCGGATCATTACCACCCCCGGCATTTAAAACCGGCGTGAAGTAGTGGCTTTATGCCACTGTGTTTCGCATCAGGTAATGCCGGGCTCCGGCGCCCAACCCATCTTAAAGGCCGGCAACGCACCTGTAGCTCCTCTGGGGTTGCACGGGATCGTGGGCGGCGGTAATCACTTACCATCAAGTGACCCGCACGCTCGTTTGCCGTGTCTTTTCCATAAAAAAAAAAAAAAAAACATAACATATCTGTAATAATAATTTGATTAATATCAAGGTAAACAAAAAGTACTAATTAATAAAACACATACATTGAACAGATTCCGTGCTATTTTCTTTATTTAAAATATTTATAATTATAACTTGTACAACAGTCGCCAATAAGCTTAGAAATAGTAACTATAAATATTAACACTTCGATACACCTGTAAAGTAAAAATACAGAGTTGAGTGTGTTAGAAAATAAAAAAAACTTCAAAGTAAGATGGAAAACATTAGAAAATGTCACCAGTACAGAATAGATTATTAATATTTTAGTAATATTTTGATATAAATATTAAATTAAATTAATATTCGTATTTCAATTATCTATAATTACAGAGAAAAATGTTTTAATTTTGTATCTTTATGAGATGGCGACTTATTGGAATCTATTGAAAATTTGCGTACAGCTATATAATATAATGTACACATTCAATACAAACAATTTTATATTTTTTTAAATGTTATTATATTACGTGAATTAATAATTTTATTTTATTAAATTATAGCAAAAACAACCAAAAAGTTTGGCTACATATAACCTTAACTATTGAAAGCGTATAACTATCGAATGAGAATCTAACCGTAAATCACTATGCCTTTACTTCTTTAATAAAATATATTATAATAAAAAAGAATTTTATATTAAACTGGAAAGGCTTTGTGCCGCTTTCAAGTAAATACTATTTTTTTATTATTATTTAAATGATTAAAAAAAATAACGAAATGTCATCTCTTGTCATTTATTTTTTTAGGAAATTAAAATTAGACCTTTTGGAATCTACAATATTATATTTTAATATTATCTCAATACGATATGAGGATGTTATGTGGCTAACACAAAAGTGCAAATAAAAATAATATTTTGTTCTATAAAATTGATATCACAGGACACAAAAATATATATATGAAATATTCATAAATAATCAATGTATCATTGACTAGTTCATATAAAGAAGCAATAATCTAAATGAGCAAAACAATTTTATAAAATCAATATTACCGTAACTTAGTGTCAATACCATATTAAAACGTTTCTATAGACAATTTAACTTTTCCTGGCTTATGTTCAATTAGAACTTTTCAAGATTCTTTATTAAATTATAAAAATATATTTTTAGTATAGTTTCTTATGATTATAAGAAAGTAATTTGCCGCCAAAAATATTGTTGGTGAATGTCATATTTCTAAGATATTTAGAGTTACTTACGTCACATTATGTAAAATGATTACAAAGTAGATGTAAACCGTAGGTATAGTCCGTTTTATTCGAATATAAGGTTCCTATATGAGTAAGATAGATTAAAATCCTTCCTGTCCATAACTATGAACGCATGAGTGACCTAACCGAAAAGAATATCAAATGTAATAATGTTTATAAGTAATATTTTGTTTACCTTCACGCTGTATCACTCACATAGTAAGTTCACTAAAAACTGACAACACTGGTTTTGTTTTGTCTACAAAATAAAACCAGTGTTAAGACACTGCGTCGCTGCACCTCGACGAAACCTTGAATTTATTATAAAATTCGGTGTTAGATCACTTATACATCGACAGACTTAATTAAATTATGCACTTTAGCCACCTAACATTTATCCCCCGTTATAAAAATATACCTCTCTTATTACTTGTCATAGCTTATCAATTTTCATCGAATCCTTATTTTATACAAATGAATGATTAAATATTTCCACTAATTATAGTATTAACTTTTTATTATTAAGTGATTATTCTAAAATGTTTCTTACAACAGCAATTGTTTTGGATAGAATGAATAAAAAAAGGTTCGCACGGAAAATAGCTGCCTTAGAAAATAAATGTGTTATTGTGCTAGAAGTAAATGAAATATGCTAATATAAATATAACTAAATTACGTTAATAAGTTACACAAACACACTGTAATGTACATATAGTTGTTCATATAGAAGCAAATAAAGCATTGTTCATACAGTTAAATATTTAGAAATTGAATTGAAAATTTTCAAGCAATTTTCGAAAATGTATTATTGGAATTTCAAATATTATAAGATAAAATAAGCATTGCATAATTAATGCAAGCACATGAAAAAAATATTGTATAGCACTATTTACTTTAAAATAAAGATATGAGTACCTACATTTGCTGCTATATGATTCATTAATACTTAAGTAGGAATCTGATATAAGCTATGTTCTTTTTAAGTTTCCCACAATAGAATTTAAGTACTTTTGAGTGATTTGATAATAGTGACCTTTAAGTTCATAGCGGAGAGAGCTTTGGGCGAGAGTAAATGAAACTTCATATATTATTCGATAATTTACTATAATAATAAGCACCAAACCACGTTTGGAATGTTCTGTATTGCACCAAATGTGAACATAATCCAATTAAATATTACACTTTTAGTATCAAGAGCGTCGCCATGTCAATTTTTGTATTAAGAGTGGTAATGCTCTGAGAAAATAAGGTAGGAAGAGGTACTATAAAAACAAAATTAAGCTTTACACTCAGTTTCATACTAAAATTGAAAAAAAAGGTGATCACCTTTCTGTTTAAATCTTTCATAATATTTACTGTTGACATAATAGGTAAAGTAGCCATATTTAAATACATTCTAATGTAGCTATTTGGCGACGCCCTTGAATCATATAAATACATTTTACATCGGAATCATATATTGTTTTTTAAATAAATATTTTTTGTTACAAAACATAAAGGTCACCATTACAATTCAATGTCTTAACCACTCTAATATGACCTTACGGATATCACAAGCTTTTTATTTATTTTTTTATTTGAAACAAAGTTTTTTTTGTAAAATACAAGTTAGATAGACAATAATTTTTTTATGCTCATGTATCTAAAAAGATGGATAGAGTGGAAAGTGTGTAAAATTATATTTTATGAGAGTTATGAGCAAACATTAATACTACATATTATAGTAAGATTTTTTTACCTGCTTGCTTCATTCAACTAAAATATACATAAATTAAGTTCACAGTTCTTACACATTGTTTAATAAAAATTAAATTCAATAATATATATTATTGGTTCAGCAGGTTCCATGAAGTATTACAATTTTAACATTTCTTTTTTTATATACTGAAAATGATGTATCAATGTCATTATTGTTACTTATAAGATGATGACAATGATTTGTACAATATCTTTATTGTGCTTTACCTCCCCTATGACTGCCAGTCTTCATAGAAGATCACAAAATTTGATATGACACTTTTATATAGAACCGTGTAGGCCTCACGATCGAAAGAAAATAATTTAATTGCAATTCATTATTCAGTACAAAATTCTACATAAAAATGTCTAGTAATCTCAAGATGATATCGAACGTTTACCAACTTATGACATATTACATGTAACCCCAATGGCCCGGTCGTCGAAGGCGACCGCCATACAATCACGAAGTTCAAACATAAGCTAACTAAATAAATACTTAATATCATAAAACAAGTAAAAAATTATCGAATAGGAAATGATTACAACACGTTCCGTTTCACTGTAGCATAATGGAAATGTATCATAACTTTTGGCCGGTAGCGACATTTTTCAAATATAAAGGCTGCCACACATTCACAAATTGGTATAAACGTATTTAATCTATAATTGTATATAAAAAATGTCGCTTGCCTTCAATACATATAATTTATTTTTAGACCACACTGCCGTTGCCTTACCACACATTTGTTGGAGTGTCTAGTGTCGCGACACTCCCCAGAGCCGACATTCGAGTCCCGACACAGGTGTCGTACGTGTAGTGAGTGTATCGGTAATTGTTAAGCGACGTTCAATAAATAAAGTCCGTTGCAACTGCAACAAGTACAAGCCAGCGGTGTTACGTGAGACGAGCGTCATCGCGCGCGCTTTACAGTAGACTAATTATGTACCTGGAATTTAGAAAATATCACAATTAAACTTTATATGAAAAAACTAAAAAAATATGTAAATAGTTTAAAATATAAACGTGATAAGTCCATTTTTTGTTTGAAAGTGTAAAAAAAAACAAAACTGTCCTTAATTTTGTTGCAAATAGTTGAATTTTTGATATAATCTACCAACCGGGCCACCGCGCCGCTAGCACTCGGAGGAGTTGAGGTCGAGCGGCGGGCGCTTGGCGCGCGTGAGGCGGTCGAGCTCGGCGGCGGCGTCGGAGCGCGCGGCGGCGGCGGGCGGGTCGGCGCGGCCCGGCGAGCCCGTCTTCTTGTACAGCAGCGAGTTGAAGAAGTTGGCCAGCACGCCCTCGTTGCCGGGCGCGTTGGGCCCCATGCCGATCTTGGCGCCGTCCAGCTGCGCCGCCGAGCGCTGCGCCGCGCGCAGCGGCGAGTCGGCGCGCGGCGCGGGCGCGCCCGCCTGCAGCGCCGCCAGGTGCCGCTGCAGGAACGACTGCTCGTCCTCCGCCGACACCTCCGACTCGCGCTGCCCGCCGCTCTGCCGCAGACAAGCAAGTATAAAGGAGACGAGAAAAAAGACATTTTAGAAATATATGTCACAAAATACAAATAAACAAAAAAAAATTGTTACTTTAAATAACGATAATTACTGAGCAAATACCTTTCTCGTGGCTGGTTGTACTATGACATCCCTGTAATAGTCGTCAGGCTTGCAAGTCTGCATGTTCTCGTACAATATACTAATTTTTTTCATGCTGTCCCAACCTGCGGGACTGTATTGAGAATTTGTTAATATATTATATTTTGTTTTTAATTATTTTATAATTGTTTATTGAAACTTAAGGGTTAATTCGTAATAACTTATATGGGAATGTTACTTGACATAGCGTTTATAGTAATATCTTCGAATTTTACGAAAAATTACAGATTAGATCCATTCCTTTTATATACTCTACAATTAGAATCTAATCAAAAACAAATATACTAAAATATCAAACTCACATAAGCACAGCATCCTTCTCAACAATCAACGCCGGAGTCCTGAACGGCAAGCCGTATATCCGGTGCGTCAGATACTTGTACAGCAGGTCGCAGTTCTTGTCCTCCTTGGCGCTGGTGTAGAAGAGCGCCGCGCCGTATCGGAGACAGAACCGCCTTATCCACTGCTGCATGAAGTCGAAGTGCTCGTCTCTGTAGTCGTGTTCCTTCTCGAGCGTGCTCATGTAGTCAGTCTGTTGGGATATGCTATTTTAGGTGGCATTTCAGTTGGTATACTTGGTTACTGCTTTAAATTAATATAAATAAAAAAAAAACAAAACTAATAATAAATGTATAAAATTAGAACGTAACGAGACTGTTTCTTGCCTCTTTTTGGAAGCCATAGTGTATAATCGTGCTACAGACGTCCAAATTCTCATAGGAAAATATTAAAATTATAAAAAAGTTATACACTAAATAGCAATTTATCTGCCACCCACCCAGCACATAATATTTAAAATTAAGAAAAACTTGGAGAACAATACTAGGTTTTTTAAAGGTATAATAAAAAATTCCACTGCATAATTTAAAAATAGAAGTGGTTAACCAGTTGATAAATTATACAGCAATGTACATTGAATACTTAAAAGATAGTACAAATCTCTTTACCTTTGTAGCAACAACAACAATATCCAATCCGAGATTGGTAGTAAGGACCGCCTCCGGCAGTGGATTGTCTTCGTCGTCGCTCTCCAGGTCGTCGGAGAGGTTCCTCGACGAGCGCTTCATGGGCGAGGAAGCCGTCGGCTCCAGTTCGTCGCCCGGCTCCGTATACCTTTGCCACTTTTGAACCTGTTGTTTTTCACTTTGTAGCCTTTGTTCTGAAAAAAAGAAAATTAGATCTATATTAATATTTTTTATGTTAATATTTATTTCTAAAAAGAAAAGTAAAATTGATCCAACAGGATTTAGACCGCTATCTGAATACGTTTAATTGCTATAGTCAATTAAGCAATATGTACATTTATATTGAGTAAGAAGTATTTTATTAAGTCATGAGACAGAAATAATATTTTACGTATTTTACTAGCTATATCAACAATTATTAAATCCAGTTTTTGTGAATCATTCCTATTCAATTGCGTGCAGTAGCGTTTGCATAATAATCAACCTCGCTCAAACATACATACATATAGACAAATGAATAAACACATTTTGTTAAAAAAAATATATTAATACATTTTTGAAAATACTAAAGGTTTTGTTAACATAGTTCTTTCAACAATGTGCAGTATGTATTAATCAGTGAGAATTGTATGATTTTTTTTATAACTCCAAGTATCATACCACCATTTTGTTTAATATTTAACTTATATAAATCAAATCAAAATTTAACTTATATATATATATATATATAATTAAACTAATCGCTGGGTGGCGAAACCAATCCTGCATTTAATCTCAATAAATAATTTCAACAATTATGCCAAACTCACAAAATTGTCGTATCAGATGGCAAAAGATACTTTACATCGGCACAAATAAAATATTTCAACTATAATAATAATAACGATGCCAATAAAAAGACGAATTCCATAAAGTTCCACAAAAAGATTTTGGTTATATTTTATTACGCTTCGCGTCGAGCTTGTACGGAAAAATCCATAACACATGTAAAACTAATACCTAATACGACATTTGAAGTACGCCCCCGCACTCTATAAACTTTAGAACTTGGAACGCAGCAGAAAATAAATATGATTAATCTAAATTATAAGCCAGCGGCGGATAAAAGTACCTAGCACGAAATTTACACTAAGGTAATTTAAACATGTAATTTATATCTTTAAAACATATTTTATACTAGTCAGGGAGCAGGGGCACAAGTGTGCGACTTTAAACTCGAGAGGTTGAGGGTTCGATTCCCACTCGAGGAAATGAAATATTGAATTACTTTCTTCGCTTTGTTAACGGAAAACTCAACAACTCATTCAAAAACACCATAATAAGGGAAAAGGCAATTGCCGTACGTAGTGTTTCATTTGTACGAACTGAGTAGATTATTACTCATCAGTTCTAATAAAACCCATTAACGCTACATCTCACTTAACTTACGATGTTTCTTTTCAACTATTTTCTTTAAAGTGACTAATAACAAGGAGTTTTACTTTATGTATATATGTGTTTATGTTAATAAATACGTCTACCTACTATAATGATTTCTATTTCTTCCGAGCCTCAAAAGTAAAAAACGAAACTCTTAGAGGATAACTTGTTGTTGTTTGTCTATCCGTATGTCAAGACCATATATTAAAATTATATTATTATATGTAGATAACTGTACTGTACTGTATTATTATATGTAGATAAATAAATATAACCGTAGATAAATAAATGCAATAAAAAAATTACAACCTAAATTTCTTTTAGATTCAGGTAACATCCATTTGGAGCATATGGAAAAAAGTTATTAGTGTAGCAGAGGAGTACGACGTACTGTAATGTGTTTTAAAGTGTAGGCTTAATGAGGCTGATATGGGATAGGAATATGTATGTAGTAATTGCTTATGAAAGACTTTCTAAAATCTAGATAGCTCTCCAGACTGATTATGAAAGATAATCTGTAGTTTGGGATATCATCTAGATTTTCATAACAAGTTGAGGCTGAGCATACCTCACGTGGATTTAGAGCCAGTATTAACCCTTACTTAACTGGGGAAAAAAGATGCTCAAAATCGGCACAAAAAGTTTTATTTTGTAAGATAGTTTTATATTTTATAAAGATACTTTTTATAGAAAAATTAAGGAAAAAAATATTATAGCGTAAAATTGGCTAATATTGTAATGACAGAACTGCCCAAGTTAAAGTAAAACAATCGTACGGCTTCACACGAAAAGTGGATTTGACATACTTACTTTAAATTTGGATAGGTGCAAGAATTTTCACAGTCTAATGCTTTCACGAATATAATTAAACGACTCACTTAGCAATGTGCTGTAGTATTTTCTATAACGACGAGCACTTACTTAGGCTCGGCTTAGGAGACTAGGTATTTGTAAGCCGCTCTTAAGACTAAGATCGATCTTGAGATGTTGTTTTCACTCATAGAATGAAAACGGCACCTCAACACCGATCTTGAACTAGAGAGCGGCGGATAAAATTTTGCGATGGTTCGAGAAATATTTTTAATAATATATTTAACATAAGAATGCAAATATATAAATATTTTTCTGATTACATCATAGATAATTGGGGCACCGTCTAAATATGTATAAACGCGACGGTTGTGGGTTCGACACCTCTCTGAGATCGATTATATTTAATTTTAGAAACGCAGAGTTGAGTTCAGCCACTCAATACGCAAAGTAGGGAACGAAGTATTTTAAAAGTTCTGTCCTTTGTCTACCCTGCTATGTAGGAAAATGCGTAAATTATATATAAATATTTTATTTCCATGCTTAAATCCATTATATTTATTGCACCAATTAAAATAATAATAATTCTTTTTAAACAAAATAGTCCTCCTAAATGATTTTGGGATTTGTAACCAGCACGTACATATATAGAGACAAGATATAAAAAAATATTAATACTTGTAATAAAAAAATTGTATAGCTACAGATATGTACTTATTGCACGATTTTCTTTAAGCATTTACTTTCACATTAAAATCAAGTCCAATTAAATTATCAATGAGGTCGCATCTCTCTGAGGCAGACAGACAAAAAAAGACGTTTCACAACTAGGTGTATAAAATATAAACCGTGTAAAAAGAGTACCGGAATTTTGCTGGAGCGAACAGATCAAATATCAATTGACCGACGTAAAAGTAAGCAAAAAGGAATAGCTTTTAATGCAACACAAGTAGTAGGCAAGTCTAAATAATGTTCACGTTGACGCAAAAGCATAATATCGTTTTTTTTTTGGTAACTACTACTTTAAATATAAAAAAATAAATAAAAATAAGCTTCACTCTACACCCTGCACACAGCAGTGTCAGCAGAGAGAACCTAGCGTTACGACACTTCGTTTCCCTATTTCCGCCGAATTTTTCGATGCAATGTATGTTGAATGGTGGAACTTAACACCGGGCTTTTTCCTGGTACCAGAACGAAGGAGTGTAAAAAAATATTTAAATAAATATGTCATTTCCTCGAGTTCCCTACTCGAGGAAATGACATATTTCCTCGAACCCATAAAAATATAATAATATAAAAGTACTTATATAAACTCAGCGGATGACAAAAAAGGTTTTTATTGATGCACTGAAACCGCTATTGTTTACTAATCTCTATTAGAATTGCCTATCAATATCCTCTAGTTGGATAATACGGCATCGTCCGGCTTTTAACGATCTTAATTCCTTTCGTTAATTTAGGTCAAAAGCCGACAACACCTGTTTACTATGCTCCTCACGGCCGTAATATGTGGAATTTCGAGTAAATGTTGTTGACTGCACCCATTATTTAGTTGGTACAAGTTTCTCATATGAGCCACGTAGCGTCAGGTACTAAAAAAATATCAAAAGGTTTTTAACTTCACCCTATATCTCGCATGTAGCAGGATATGCTGTAGGAACCTAGTGTTAAGACATTCCGTCTTAATACTAGGTTCCCACTTTCGTTAAGTGTCGATTCTTATGGTCGGACTTTGTCTCATTATCAGAGCAAAGATCGATTTCATCGATTGGGAATCATACCCACAACCGCAGTGTTTACAGTCAGACGTTGTGTCGCCACGACGGCCTTAAATCACCAGTTGTTTTATTATAATTAAGACCTATATATACAGATTTATAAAAAAGTATTAGTAGAATACTACTATAGACCTCACATCGTTTAAAATAACAAAAGTCACCGTTAATTATTTCCCCTATGTACAAAGAAATATATATAAATACTCGCCCTAATAACATACTGAGTTAAAGTGTAAGGTTTCGTCACTTTAAGTAAAGTTGGCAATTTAAGAGAATAATAAAAAGAAAAAAAAAACAAAATATAAAATCTTACGCAATGCCTCCGGAATTCGGCAGAAAGTGGGGAACGGAGTGTCTTTCACTACGTTCCCTCTGCCTACCCTGCAGTGTGCGGGATACAGCGTGAAGCTGATTTATTTATTTTTTGATTTAAAAAGAAAAAAAAAAGAAAAATAATATAAAACAATCATGCCTCATCTTCGAAAGACGGAATTTATGATAAATCACTCAGTTCTACAGTTTTTGCCCATTTATCGTGTGTTGGCGCAAAGTGGCGAAACATTTGATTAAATATACTAAATAATTTTGACTGTATCTTAGTTCAATATATATCAACAACTTGGTATCGAATTCAAGAGTGCGTATAATGACCTAATTGCTGTTAAAAATATTTTTTTAGCTTCACGCTGTAGGGTAGGCAGAGGGAACCTGGGAGGACCTAGTGTTATCTCCACTGCCAAATTCTAGCGACATTGCGAGGTTGGTTTCAGAATTCGACGCCTTCCTTACCTTCGTTACTGAAATAATTATATTACATATTTCGTAGCACTCTTTATGCCGTGCGACATGACTGGCTTCAATATGTATATATAAAAAAAAACGATCTAGCTCCTAATATTAAATATTCAAAAGTGACACAATTTTCCACAACATAAATAAACCTGCACAGACCGTATAGATCCACAAAACCAGTTAATATGACTATTATAGCGATTACGCGACACTGACGTAACACGTGAGTCACGTCGAGAAATACTGTATACGTTACCGTGAACTTAAAATTCTATGCACATAAGCTTTAAGCGACCGTCCAAGATCTTTGTTGTATTAAAATAAGCTTATATTATTATATCATTTTATTTAGTCATGCCTTATCCCGCATAAATGAAGTGAAGGTAGAAGATAGCAAGCGTTACGGTGTCCATTTTCCGAGACGCTGTGTGTCGAGTTGCGGAACTCAACGTCGCCTTTTGTCTTCTTCTTCGTCCTGGGCTTTTTGTCTTCTCGTTTTTTTGAGTGGGAATCGAATCCACAACCGTTGTTTACAGTCAGGCGCTATATCGCTGCGCGACTACGGTTTCGTGTCGTCGTAATTTTGTGAATCATTATAGCCGTTTTAGTTTTTAATTACTTTAAATAATGACACAGTTGTAGCGTATTTCAGTGCAACTAACTAAGACGACGCCCTGCGGTTTCGAATTTCAATTACGGGAATACACGTATTCCAATAAGTGTCTAATTAGGTCCCCGGTATAATAAAAAAAGTGATTGAAACAGGCAGAGATCTATAAATCTATAATAGGTTTTGCATATCCACATAGCAAAAGTCACGAGATATGATAAAATCATTCTATGATCATTTAATTTAATACATTTTTATTTATTGTTTATTTACATATATAGACGGATTACCTAAATATTATTTTATAATCGATTATTTAAATACTATACTTAGAGTTCCGAATATACATGAATGCGCACTTTAGAAGTACATATAATCTTTAATCGTAATTCGACAACAGTGAAGTGATAAGTTGTTAAAGGTTTATGGGGAGAGAAGAGGTTTATGAGGAGCTGAGCTTACTTCATTTCTCAGGTGCAAAAGACTTGATGTCAATATCCTAGCATCTTTTGAATTCCATTTAGAATTAGATCAACGTATTGACACTGATAATTTAATCATCACCTATATTAACGAGGGGAAAGCAACGACATTTTACCTTCCTTTTTAAATCATTTATGAAACATTGGCTTGAAGGAAGGTAGGAAAAAATAGTTTTTTTATAAATTCTCTCAAATGAAGATCGAAATTATAACTTACGCATTGTCTGACCTTTTCTAATAGCACTACAATATTTTTCACAAGTCCACGTAAAAATTTTAAAAAAAGCTCCTCCATTAAAATATAATTAGTGTTGCCATCATGAAACAAAAGTGTGCAGAAAAAGTTAATTTGCCACAAATATTTATAGTATATCAAACTGGAATCCAATTAGGATGCGACATTGAGTCATGCGATACATTAATGATGGCTCTATGCACCGACGAGGGCCGACAATGTTATGATAACGTTTCAATTATAATCTAGAGTTAACGGGTTTATTATTATTATTATTTATTATTGACACCTATTTGAAAAATAAAACAAAAAAATAATTTTTATAATAAATAAAAAAATCAGTTTCGCGCTATGTCCCGCACACAGCAGGGTAGGCAGGGGGGACCTAGCGTCAAAACACTCCGTTCCCTACTTTCCGCGGAATTCTGGAGGAATTGCAGGTTTGGTGAGTGGCGGAACTCCTTTTGCCTCGACATCAGAGCGAAAAAATGGAAATATAAATTATAGTAAATATCACGTTACTATATTTTGCGTTACTTTATTAGCTAAATTAATTTAATATCGTAATTTTCCATTGTGGAGATTGAACCCACAACAAGACAAAATCAGACAGTTCCTCTTGCACTACGGCAGAGTTGAGTAAAAACATAGAATTTAATTAATAAAAGAAAGAAAAGCTATGTATTTAAATAAAATAAAGAATGGTTAAGAAAGTTGGGAGTAGATGGAATCAGCAGATGGATGAAAGGCTTAGAAAACATGAAGGTTAAGCAAATGACAAGGAGAATCATAATTAATATCTTAGGAGAACTCCGCCGCCTGCCCTGTATACTAGTGACAAGGCATGTTAATAATAATTAGAAAGCAAAGATAAATAATCGTTTTCAGAATTCAGAAAGGGGAACAGTTGAATAACACTGATGTTCAGGTACTGCTTTTTATTTATTTAAACTTCTCATTATTCCACGCAATACCAAGATAGGCAGAGAATTCAGTGTCAAGTTACTGCATTCTCCATTTCCAATCAAACTACTTACTATTTTAAATAGAATATTTGTTGTTGTATCCCAGAGCAGGAAATAAAAATGGTTTACTCTCCCATGTGGGATTGTATTTAAGACCATAGCAATTAAAATCAGATGTTATCCCACTCCCCCAAGATGACCCCAATGAAATTATGGTATTTACTTCTGTTTTTAAAATTGTTATCACAGTTTTTTCCATTGACAGATAAACAGATTTAAAATTATCAAATCAATATAATATGATATTTGGATTCAAATGTTTATGTTTCCCTCTTATAATATATTATAATGTTTATTTTAATGTATTGATTAATGTTGATTTTTAAAAACTCTGTCATAAATTAATTTGAGAAATATTTAAGATAATTTTAAAATATTACCTCCAATATAGGGTAAACAAATACTTTAGACAAGACATAGGTGGAATGAATTCATGAATTTAAATTTTTAATAGGCTTCAAAGGTCCCTAAATTCGAGTGGAATTCTTTCTTTCTATATAAAAATTTGCATATCCACCCAGAGACGAAGGCATTGCTACTGTAGAGAGAAGTTTATATGATATTGAAAATATAAAGTCTTTGACTTACCAGGTGTGAGATCTAATTTGTCTATATGGTCACCTAACACAGATGCCCAGCTCTGCAATTGATCTAACACACCCCATGGTGTAGTCATGGCCACCGTTAGAAGGACCAGTGTGTGTGGGAATGTTTCCTCATTCAGAGCAAACTTGAGGAGATTAGTGTGGCCTGGGTCCCCGTCTAACACCCATACACTGAGTCTAGTGTGATCTATAAAGGAAAATGAAATTAAATATTTTCTACATTTGGTAAGTATTATTATTTTTTGAATGTAACACACATTCTGAATGTAATGTTTAATTTAATAGTAACAATATTGTCTTTAATTTTATGTCAACAATAAAGTAGAATTGAAATTTAAAAATGTATTATCAAATATGTCTTTGATTTTCTGACAAGAGATTCTAATTAGAATTAATAACATAAATATGGGATGTATATAATATGACTTAAATTTCTTTAATTTCTCTACATGAATTCTAAGTACTAAATAATATGTATTGTGATCATCTTGTGATAAAGTCCTGAATTAAATTTTAGAAATAACTTCAACCTAAATACAATCAAAGTCTGCTTTATGTTTACATTAAGAAATTAAAGTTTTTAAAGTGTAAATGAGAATTCTGATAACATAAGTTTCAATAACTTTAGTCGCTGTTTACACTTACCATCACGATATTCATCTCTAACATCTATGTAAGCATATTCGAGGGCTGATCCTTTCTTTGGATCCTCAACTCCTTGTAATTTAGCTATGAGTGTCGTTTTGCCAGTCTCATTATCGCCCAACACTAGTACATTCTTGTTAGAAGGAAGTTTTGTATTACCTTGGTTCTGAACTTCCTCTAGAATAGATGACCTGCAAACACATCACTGGGTTTAAAGAAAATATTACGTAGAAAAAGTGTAACAGTGAACTCTCACTCGAGTTCGACTAAGTCATCGCGTATGGTACATATGATTTATACACAAACAAAGGCAAGACGTTGCAGCTAGGTCACATATTTCTCAGGTACAATTCTTTGACATCACGTAGGTGTGACACATTGGATACCCTATATGGATGCTGCATGTAACTCGTAAATGAAGATTGAACAATTACCACAAATTATCCTTTCCATCACCATTTTCTTTCTTTTTAGATTTTAGCCCATTAGCCTGGCCGTTTGTCTCCATTCTTCAGAAATGATAGAAGATAACAACGGCACAAGAGGCTTTTCTTTCGTTTTCGTTTCGGCTGTTCATACGTCACTCTCACAGCAGAGCACAGACGAAAAACTCGTGTTATATTAAAGTTGCCATATAAAAGAAATAAAATTCTTCACGATTATCAAATATTAATACAATTCAGACGTTTACATTACATAAATATTAGCTAAGTTCTATATAAATATTAATTTTTTTACCCAAATGTAATATTTGCTTTGGAAATTAAACCACATTCATATATATATTTACTCTTTTTAAATAATTGTATTTTAGACTAGTACATTATTATTAGTTAATTTAAAATATATTAAAACTAATTAACGTCATATTACATATTTTTCAAAGAAATCAAATATTGTCGACAAATAAAATTACATACGAAATCTGTGTACGTCGTATGTGGTGTTATAGATATATGTACCTATAAGCAAATGACTAATAAAATAATTTCATATGATATTGACATTGGCGTTGACAGCAAGTTGTGTGTTTTCCTATGTTTTGTGCGTTCTAATATTCCTGAAAAATATATTATAACCAAATTAATTTTAGAAGAAATGCTTAATGTAGCCTAGAGGTGTAACAAATTTTAGTTTTCTTGTAATTTATAGCATTATACAATATATTTCTTATTGCATACAATAGCATTGCTTATCAAGTTTATTGTTTATGTGTAGCTGAGTTTCCAATTACATATATATATGTATATAAGATCCTTAATGTATTAAGGAATCTTAATAAAATTTCTAAATTGTAAATTTTTAAAAAATATTCATAAATATGCCTAAAAATCCTAGAGGTAATTTATCCCAGGTGAGTCATTGTAATTGTCTTAGATTAAAGTTATTTCTAGTTCCGGTTTTATTTGTTAATGCTTTATTTATAGCTAGTTAGTAGGTGATGGTGGAATACCAATTGATTACAAAGAAATAAAATTAAATCAGAGGCCAGTCGTGGAGCAGGGGCACAAAGTGTGACTGTAAAACTGACTGGTTGTGGGTTTCATCCCCTCTCGAGGAGATGAAATAAATATTTAAATTTATATTTCCCTTTCTTCTCTCTGGTGTCCAGGTAAATCATGGCATTAAGTTCTGCCACTCAACACTCAATGCCTCCAGAATTTGGCGTAAAGTGAGGAAGGCAGTGTCTTACCACTTAGTTTCCTGCCTACTCTGCTGTGCGGGATACAGTGTGAAGCTGATTTTTTAAAATTAGATTAACTTCACGCTGTATCCCTAACACAGCAAAGTACGCCGAAGGAGCCTAGTGTTAAGACACTTGCGCTCTGTTACAAAGACATATATAATGTAAAATAAATATTATTAATTGGGATTGTTATGGTGCAGTAGAAAAGGGTCTGACAGTATGTGTGACAGTTGAGGATTCTTTCTATTCTCACTTCAGGGATTGAATTATTTCCATATCCTTTCTGGTGACAAGATCAAGGAAGGTTTTGAATTCTACCACAATATGGCCAAAAAAAAAGCAAAATAGGTTCCTTCTGCCTTACCTTACCTTATGTACATTAAAAATACTTTAACAATTTACAGTTTGGGTTGTTAGACATCCCTGATGTGGATGTTGATGAGCCAATGGATCTCTCAGATGATGATATAGACCTGGAAGCTGAACTGGCAGCTATAAGTGGTGGTCGTAAACCAAGGCCTAGGAAACCAGCTCCTGCTGCACCAGCAGATCTTGATGCTATGATTGCTGCTAGTTTGAAGGATGTTCCTTCAGATGAGGATGTTTCAGGTTTGATCAAACATAGGTGGCACAAAGGATTTTTTATTCTGTGTGTTGTGTTTTTTATAGTATGAAGCAGAATGCCATAAGATACCCTAATTTTATTTACATAAAACGTTACTGGTATTTTTTGTGGTTAAGTCCAACTCCATATTTTGCTTTGAATCAGACTTGGGAAAATGAGAATAAATAATATAATTTCTGCAGGTGGTCATTAAACCCATAAACTATGTATATACTTATTAACTTAGATTACTTAGATACTTATTAACTTTACTGCAACACGCAATGCCTCCAAAATTCGGCATAAAGTGGGAAACGCAGTGTCTTAACACTAGGTTCCCTCTGCCTGCCCTGCTGTGTGCGGGATATAGCGTGAAGCTAATTTAATTTAATTTTTTATTTACAACACATATGTGTTATATTATATAATTTCGATAAGAATCTATAAATTCAATGAAATAACAACAGGTGACGAAGACGACCCAGATTTACTAAATGAATTACAAGAACTAGCCATAGACGATGAAGCACCACAGGAACGGCCTCGCACCACCCGTCCAGCACCTCCACCACCATCCACCAACGACAATAGTACAATTACTTTGTTACAAGAGAGAATATCTAATTATACAGCTGCTGAGAAAACTGCTAAGGAAAATAATGAAAGTAGTAAAGCCAGACGGTAAGTTTATAATATAATGATTTTTCAGGTATTTTTTTATAGAAAAAGCCAAGGTAAACGAGCGTACAGGTCACTTTATGGTAATTGATCACGGTCGCCCACGATCCCCTTTAACACTAGAGGAGCTACATGTGCGATGCCTTAAAGGTGATAGACGCGCTTTTTGAAGGTTTTTGAAGGGCGTATCGACCTGGAAATCCCGCCGCAAGTTAGCCATTTCACAATTGCTTGGCGCGTGGAAGGAAGTTCCTACGACTCCGCACAGTAATGTATCCAGATGGTGTGTATGGCACTTAGGTTCGTGACGTGCGGTTAGAAAATTCGGCGGTAGTTAACAGGTCAAACAGATTACGAGAACACTTCCCATTACAATAAATGCAGTAGAGAACGCATAATGAGGATATCTCTACGCAAAGCCAAAGTATCAAGCCTTTCACAGATCATTGGGTCTCTAACGATTCGAATGTAATGTTAGCCTATAAGACTCCTAACTCACACTTACGTTACGAGATGATACCTATAACACTCCCGTAATTTTACGTAAGTGAGGAACGTAGCTTTCAAACTAATAAAAAGTAAATCCGAACAGTGGTTCCAGAGATATTAGCCTTTAAACAAACAAACAAACAAACAAACAAACAACATCTTTCGCCTTGATATATTATTATAGATTTTAATTTCTTTATTCTGATACCCAATATGCTTCTTAAACCAAATATCATTCAGGTACCAAATACTCTCTATGGGCTATTCCTAAATTACGTTACACGAATTTCATGATTGTTACCTATCCTCCTTCCTTGTCATGGCTCATCATATTTGTGAAATTAAGTGGAGGGACTCTAAGTGATGTTACATAAAAATCCAGTGTAAAGTTCATATAACTTGCTCCTATCCTATCTTTAACTTAATACTGATCTAATGCTGTTGTTATTATGTAAGTTGTAACATTGTAGTGCTATACAGAGTGTGTGGGAAACAGACTAAACCAACCAAACTCGTGTTTGTTTGACACTCTAGTTAGTTAGCTAATATAGAAAATATTAGATTTCTAATGACGTTATATATTACATTTCGTATATTAACATTTTTATTTTTTCAGGTTTGCCCGAGGCCTCAAAACATTGAACGATTTACTAAAACAAGCAAAAGCAGGAAGGCCGATTAAAGATGAAGATATTCCACCAGCAGTCAGTCTCGGCAAAGCTCCAGCTCCAGCAACAAATGTCCAACAAGCTCAAGAAGATGTACCAGTGCCGCCTCCCCGTTCCACTTCCATACCTACCCCAGAAGATATGTCCCCAACAGCCCCAACTCCTCCAAAACGTGAAAGAGCGCCAACACCCCCAGAACCTAAAGAACCTCCTCCACCTTTACCGACTGAAGATATAGATCCTGCTAAAGAGGCTGGGTTGCAAATGATATTAAGTAATTACCAATTATAATATTAATTTTGTTTAAAAAACACATTGTATAACTTTCTTTTTTATTATTATTATTTCTTACAGTACAGATTTATGGTACCATAGCTTTTGCTATCATATATATATATATATATATATATATATATATATATATATATATATATATATATATATATATATATATTTTAAATTAATCTTTCTCACTGTATAACTTGCGGATCTGGCAGATGTCATTTTGCTCGTTTCTACCTTTATAATATATTATGTGACGAAAAATTATGATAGTTATTACTTTCTTTAAATTCTGTTAATTTATTATTTCCTGTTTTCTTATGACCAACCTAAGCTACTGTAATATACCGAAAGCTTAAGTTGCTTACAAAGTACAGCCAAAACAGCGCCACCTATCATATGTATCTTCGGACTATCCAGAAACTCATTAATATATACGCACAAAATTTCATCTAAATCGGTCCATCAATTAAATCTTATTATTGTTATGTTATTTCTTATATGACGCCTCTAGAAATCACCTATTCCACAAATCCTATTAATATTATAAATTTGATAAATTGTGAAGTTAGATTATCACTATTTTTTGTAAATATTTTGCATAATTTGGCTATAATATAGTAATAAGTTTAAGCGAGCTTAGGTCACTAGAATTGGAATATAATAATTACCACAAACCTATTTTTTTCTAGAAAGAAAAGAAGAATTCAAAGCCGCGGCCCTATCATGTAAACATGCAGGAGATAAAGCCATGGCGTTAGAATATTTAAAAGTAGCGAAACAATTTGACATTGTAATAGATGCCTATAAATCTGGCCAAGATATGGATTTGAATGAGTTACCTACACCAGAAAGTATAGCTGCGGCGTTTAAGCAACAGAAGGGGGAAGAGAATATGCAGAATTCTTCAGGTATGTATTATATTTTTAGTTTCACATTGCATCTGCATTTTGCAAGGTAGGCAGAGAGAATCTAGTGTTAAAATACTCCGTTGACGGAATTCAATGTCGCGCCTTTTCTGTCAGAGCTAGAAATTTTAATTTTAAAATAGAAAGAGTAGAAATTGCAGTTATACGGTGACCCACTGCGCTACGACGCCCTCAAAGTATCTTTTCATTTATATAGCAAAAATATTCGCATACATCCTTTGTAATTATAAATATACATATAAATATATATAAATAGAGAAATATTTGCATCATGTGGAAAATCCTTTGATTATAGAAGTTCTATAACATAATTATTATAATATAGGTTTTTACCTATATTATAATCTTAAAAAATGTTTTAATTTAAACTTTTCACTTAATGATTTAACATTAATAAACATTTAACGTTTTGATTTGTATAATCTATAAAAAATTCAATACAATTCAGATCTCCCAACCGAGAATGCATAATTTGCTAATAATTATATTCTCTTATAGAACCTGCTCCAGAATCAACATCTGAACCTGTGGGAATGATAACGGCCTCCACAATGGATGAAGCTTTAAAACAAAGACTTGCGTATTTCCAGGTACATAACGCTCCATCACGCATATAACAGGACGCTCACATAAAGCCCAGTGATAAGCTACTGTTCTTACATTTTTTTGTCTGAATTGGATACAATGCGTGTGGAATACTGCAACTTAACGCCTTTTTTGTATTATTGAAGTGAAAATAATTCAGACTAAGTACTAACAGTCAGAAAAAGTATGTTAACAATAATATTATTATTAATTATAAACTGTAAAATGATTCGATGGTTCAAATATCAAAAAAAAAAATCAAATCAGCTTCACGCTGCATCCCACGCACAGGGTAGGTAGAGGGAGCCTAGTGTTAAGACATACTTTTTACTGAATTCTGTAAGCATTGTGTGTTGGTTGGCGGAACTCAACGCTGCGCTCTACCTCGCCACCAGAGGTAAGAAATGGAAATATAAATTTAAATAAATATTACATCTCCTCGAGTGTTGATCACACATTTTGTGCCTCTGCGCCACTACTGGCCTACAAAAAATATCTTACTGTTATAATTCTTGGATCTAATGAAAACTGTGAAAAGCTGCTCAGCTAATCCTTGGCCGTGATGCTGTCTAGCCTTTTAGACACATGTTAAATGGTTTTTTTAATCAGGAACAAGAATCCAAATCCAAGGAGGAAGGCAACACATCCAAAGCCCGTCGCATGGGCCGGATAGTGAAGCAGTACCAGGACGCGGTGCAGGCGCACGCGGCGGGCCGCGCCGTGCCCGCGGACGACCTGCCCGCGCCGCACGGGTACGCGCCGCTGCCGGCGGGGGGAGTGGTGAGTGAAGGAGGAGTATTTGTTATTGAAATTAGGTGCTATTTTGTTAGATCAGACTAAGGTACCATAATAATTAAGAGTATAAAATATGATATTAGCATTCTACGACAAAATAACATTCTATTTCCAGTCTCGGCCCGCTCCCAACAAACCAAGCCCTGCCCCGTCTCAATCTTCAAGCAATGCCCCCACTCCCAAACCCAGCAGAGCAGCCCCACCCACCACCACGCCTAGCAAATACGACAAGCAGTTAGCATTACTGTTACACAGACAGAAACAGTTCAAAGAGGCCGCCATATTGGCCAAGAAGAATGGTAAGTTATTCATATATGTCGCACTCTCTGTATCCAAACCACGCCTTTTTATAGCAACGATTATTATAAGCAACACGCTATCGAGACATTATTATTTTCTGTGGCGGAATTTAACATCGACCTTTGTCTTACCAGAGTGAGAAAATGAAAGTAATTCTTCTCTTCTAATATGAGTTAAACCCACGACAGTTAATAGCGAAATACTATATTTCTGTACCAGGACTGTCAATTTCTGTTTAATAATTCCAAAATTATTTACTAGAAATAATGCTCTCTTTTAATTTTAACAGGTGACGTTGATAAAGCGAAAGAGCACTTGCGAGCGGCAAAAGGTTTTGATTCAGTAATTGAAGCAGCCCGAGGAGGTCTCAAGGTGGATTTGAACTCATTACCACTCCCACCGTCGACTAAGCAATTCATTGAAGATACGTGAGTTTTTCTTTGTTAAATAATGATTCTTTTTTGTTTTAAATTTTTTTTCTTTTTAAGTTAATAGTAAGAAAATTGTGACTTAATATAAGATATAAAAATATCAATTTAGTTAGATAGGAAAAAGGAGCACTAGGAGTTCGAGTTACACTAAAAATGTTTATACATTTTATTAAAAAAACCGGAATAAAATTTTTAAGTTAATAAAAAGCTAATAAAAACATATTTCCCACGTAGATTCGACGTGATATCAGCCAAGCAATGCGGCCCCCCGGACGACACGGCCATAGCGTCGGGCGACGACGACGTCTCCGAGCGCCTGCACCGCCAGCTCAGCAGCCAGCTGCAGCTGTGCCTCGCCAACAGGGACCACTGCAAGGCCATCGGCAACGTGGCCGAGAGCAATCGCTTCGAGCACCTCGCGCTCAGCGTGGAGGAGGATATACATGTGGTCGGGGTTGCTGGCGCGTGAGTGTGCATCTTACAGCGGAGGAGGCAGAGGGGACCTCGTGTTACGACAGTCCCGACGTATCGCCTTATTCTTGAGGTGTTGCATGTTCAGTGGCGGATGCGGCTACAAGAGCGAGGAAATGGGAATATTAAATGTCATTGTTTCGAGTGGAAATCGAACCTATAACCGGCGCGCTTACGGTCACACGCTTGTGTCCTGCAATAATATAAATATTATCATTTAATCAGTGCTATTATTTATGCGCGGCGTTATGTTGAGTTAGCCACTCAATAAAAAAAATAATATTATAAATATGAAAGTTTGTCACGATGGATGTATGTTCCAGTTTCGCGCCAAAACTACTGAACGGATTTACAGTAATAAATAATTTAACATCAGAATAATAGATACTCTACAATTTATGTAAATATTTTATTTATTTGGTTATGATATAACACAAGTTTAAGAGTTCAAAGCCGCGTTTGGGGATAGTAATTAATATTTGTTTGCAGTCACGGCCCCGTACCACCGAAGTTCCATTATGAGAATCGCAAGTTCTCCATAGTGCAATGCAACCACGACCTTAACCTGAACGACTTAGAGCTCACAATAGTCCGCGGCATCGCCTACAACGTGCCAAACCCCAAGGAGGTCGATACTTATGTCAAATTTGAATTCCCCTATCCACAAGTGAGTTTGGTTTCTTTTATATATTTTTTATCTCTTTGTTTGAGAGGACTACAAAAATCTTTATAAAGATCATACTGTTTTGTATCATTACCATATCATTGAAAATTCTTTAGTTTTGAGTGGCGAAACACTACGCCGCGCTTAGCCTCGACACCAGAGCAAAGAAATGGAAATATAAATTTAAATAATTATTTCATTTCCTCGAGTGTCCCCACCCACAACCAGTCGCGTTTACAATCACAGTTTGTGCACCTGCGCCACAACTGGCCCCTATATCTCATAAAAAACTAAAAATATCTAAAGAAACATACTATATAATCAATTACCAGGAAGCTCCCGTGTCAGATAAGACTCACGTGGTGAAAGACACGAACAGTCCGCAGTACTCCTCCGTGTTCCCTCTCACCATACAACGCAATGCCAGAGCGTGCTTGAGAGTGTTCAAACGACACGCCATCAAGTTTGAAGTCTACTCTAGAGGGTAAGTACATTAATACATCATTTGTTAATTTTATATCAACAACCGTAACCGCTGGGCATTGGCGTAATTAGAGATATTTTCCAGGGCCCGGGCAATGGTACTTTAGACAGATATGTTGAATTTCTGGGGTAGGCAAAACAAGGCTATTGGGGTGGGCACAGACCTCAACCATTCTTACGTCCATGCTGTTGAGTTTATTGCCGGTTCTTCTCAGTAAAACTGCTTTCCCGTCTTTTTTTATAGTAATATAAAAAATTAAAATATTTTTGGATAAAAATATTTTAATTTTAATATTACTATAAAAAAATGTCACTGAAATTTATTTATTGAAGAGTAACATGTTATTAAAATATTTTTATAATTGCCATTTTCTTCTTAAAATTGTTTGATCCATTTATAGATATATATATATATATATATAAAATGCATCTGTTTATGTTTATTATTCAACATTTTAGGGCATTACTTATGAATTACAATGTATTTAAAAATATATATTTGTATTATGTTACGTTTTCTGTTTGCGTATTTATAAAAATCCATTTAGATAATTTTTTGCTTTCATCTAAAATAATATACTTTTTTTATTATGCTTCTAAATGTTTTGTGGTATATTGATTCATTGTTCATAAGCTTCACGCTGAATCTCGCACTTCGCAGGATAGGCAGAGGGAACTTTGGAAGCTAGTGTTTAGAGACTATTCCCATTATGACATGTCCGTTCGTTACTTTCTGTCCAATTTTGTTCTTCATATTTCTTTGTTCCTTCATAATGTTAATATAGCCTTCATATTCACAAGCCTTTTGTAACACAAAATATATGCTTTTAAGTTTTATGTTGTTTAACAAACCTTGTTGTATAATGTTGTTTCTATTTATGTTACTTACTAACACCTACATGCTTATTAGATTTTTACATGAATTATATTTTTCATAGCAAATTTCTCCATAATAATTATAAGACGTTTTGTACTTTTATTCATTATCTGAAATCTTCATGTTTTTCTTAACTATACTATATAATAATACTTTATAATTAATTATTATGAGGAAGAAGAGACTATAAAGACAATCGTAATAAAAAGTTAACTCTTAGTAAGCTCTTAAGTCTTTTCATAATTAATTATAAATAAAAAGAAAATTTGATTTCATTTTTATTTATAATTAATTATGAAAAGATTTAAGAGCTTACTATGAGTTAACTTTTTATTACGATTGTCTTTATAGTCTCTTCTTCCTCTTCATTTTTTTTATTTTGTGATTTTATAAATGTTTTGAATCTATTATTGTATTTTGTTTTTACCAAGATATTTGTATATAGTTCTTGCTAATGTCAGTTTTTAAGTATAATATTAAATTACATTTTTAATCAAATGGTTTTCTTACTAGTAACATGAATGTATGTATATATCGTAACAACATTTCTAATTTTTGAGAAATCTTTAATCTTACAGATCTATATAACCTCAGAGACCTGATCAGTTTTCAGCAACATCTAAATTTATAGAAATTATCAGTAGACTTTCTCCACTTTCTGCCCAATTCGAGATATTGCGTTTAGAATGGAATTCGTTTTAACCCTTTCAGAATGTTATTTACGTGATGGTCATTTCATTAGAATTTTCTTACTTTCATTGCATCATAAATAAATGTAGCCATTTCTATTTTCCATTGTTACGTAGCATGTACCGCGTGTCTCGTTGTTGATTGTTGAGAAATTAAGAAATACTTATTTTAAACGGTACCTTTCTAAAGTGTATATTAAAAGTCATTAAAAAGGTTATTGTTGATGCCATATATATATACGAGTATGTGAGCATGAGTGTATTGTCTCTTCATTGTTTATCATTGTTCCATAGTATGTTGGGTCATTTAGTGTATTTAGCTTGCATGGGTGCGCAATATGCAGGTGTGGCTGTAGTGCGTTGTGTTGCAGCGGGTGGTTCAGTCGGGACACGCTGCTGGGCACCGTCAGCGTCAAGCTGGCGCCGTTGGAGACGCAGGTCACTCTGCATGAGAGCTTTCCGGTGAGTTGTATCTATTTTTTTTAGCAGGGTAGGCAGAGGGAAGGAGGGAAAGAGGGAAGGAACCTTCTGCTAGAAAATTCTGTTCGCCACTTTACCCTGAATTTTCGCAATTGACGCCCCGCTCTATCTTGTTGCTAGAGCGAGGAAATGAAAATATAAAATAATTCATTACACTGAATTGGAATCGAACCCACAACCGTTGCATTTAGTCACATGCTCTGCCACTGCACCACGACGGCCTCATCTTGTATCTATTTCGTATTAAAATGGTATATTAATGTCTATTATATAATGTTTATTAATTTAGTATAAAAAAGTAAAATTGATCCACATATAATTAAATCGAATAACGGCAAATATTTGCAATTTGAAAGATTTCATAGAAAAAAATTGTCTTAAAATTGTAATTTAATTAAAATTTGCGAACTTCAGTGATATTATTATAATATCACAATCGTTTTATTCCAGTTAATGGACGGCAGGCGTCCCGCGGGCGGCTCGCTGGAGGTGAAGCTGCGCGTGCGCACGCCGCTGCTGCAGCAACAGGTGGAGGTCACCACGCAGCGCTGGCTGGTCATTGACAACCACTGGTTCCTGGACGAGAAGAGGGAGAAGGAGGAGGCGCCTTTTACTGATGATTAAAAAAAAAAAAAACGACAACAAAATATAAGGGATATTTTCTGATTACATAGTGACATGTTTTTAAAAAATCTTATATCAATCAATCGATATTTATAACGTTTTTATTTCCTACTGACTGACTGAAAGACAATTCGTGGTTGAAACCGCTGAACACGAGAAGTTGTTATTTGGCATGTACAATTTTTTTTTGCTTCACGCTGTATCCCGCATTTCGTAGGGTAGGCACGTGGGACCTAGTGTTACCATACTCCGTTCCCCACGAACGAAACGAAAGAAACGAAGTGTCTTAACAAAAGTTTCTCGATATATTATAATGATAAAAGTGTCTGTAAAATGTATTAAGATTAGAATAAAGACTCGAAGGTCCCATTTCCCCATTAGAATATTGTAAGTAAGTACCTTTCAAGAATATTGTGAGGTAATTTTCATAGTACATATTAATTTTTGTTGGTTGCTATAAATATAGATTATAGTAGACTTGGTTTTTTTTTATTGTTGTTATGGTGTAGTGGTACTTCAACTAATAAATTAAAATCTGTAGATTCATTTTTTTTTAATTTTGAGTGTCAATTTGCATTTTTTGTATACGTATAATATATATGTAATTATAATTATTATAACGTCGTTTTTTATATTTTGTTATTGCGTAAATTACATCCGTAATAAGTCATAGTCAAAAACTTTGTAAATTATAAATTGATAATATTGGTATTATCTATATTATCAAATATTAAACTACTGTTTCCACTAATATTCTCAATTTTACAAAATATATTTCGAAAGTATTTATTTTTGATACATTGAAGTTTCTAGTAAACTGTTTGGGAGATTTTCCTCCATTGGGAGATTCATCATATGCCAAAATATGAATTTGCTATTTTAGACGACTCAAGTTTGCTTATACTATATTTTGTTCGTTCAATATTTTTTTTCAGTCAATCTATAACAAAACAAATTTTAGTCATATAAAAACATCTGAAATAATGAACCAGTCTGTTAATATATTATACATATATCTGTATTATATATGTATATGTACATAAAGATCTGCTAAAATGTTGTTGCTTTAGATTTAAATGTAATGGTTATGTAATTTAATATATATTAACACTTGTATGTAATACTTAGGTGAGGCCAGTTGTGGCGCAGGGGCGCAAACGTGCCAATGTAAATGCGACAGGACGTGGGTTTTATTCCCACTCTAATTAAATATATTATATACGTTAATATGATTGATTATGTCATTAAACTCTTACTACTCTGGCAACTTTTCATTTTTAGAAAAAAAATACTTTATACTAACAATATATGTATATAATTAGACCTAGAACTGTATGATAGAAAACGAATGTGATATGTAGGTATATATTATTAATGTATATAAAATTATAAATCCAAAAATGTAAAATTAAACAAATATAAACAAAAAACAAGAACAAAAGACCCATTTGTTAAAATAGATAATCTATTTATTATATATATTATTATAAAGACAATGCTTCAAGTGCCTATTTCTATTTGAGCTACAATATTGCTAAAATATTCTAAAGGTTCGAATCTGTAAAAACTAGGGGAGGTTGTAAGGACTATTTAACAATTATATTGTAAGTAAATGTATAATAAGTCATTATTCATATTTTAAACATCTTATATAATTATAAATATTTCAATCTAAAAAAAATTAAATTAACATTTATCTTATTGTATATTAAGTGAGATTTGAACTCACACTCATTTCGGTCATTAAAATGAAACTTTAATAAAATATAAAATATTAACAAAAAATTAAATATACGTCCAATAATTAATTAAAATGATAGCTTAAATTAAGTACTTGGACGGTTTCCAAGTGGTTCGGGTTTGAGTCCTGCTACATACATTTTTTTTTGTAAGTTTTCTAAATATTTTTTCTTTAATGCATAGACACTATAAATTGCTATGCTGTACAATATGCATATTGATTCACTTAAGCTTTTTTTTTATTATTAATAATTATTATTAGTTTAAAAAACATGCAGAATCTTAACTTTGCTTATCTTAAAAAACATTAAGCTAAGCTTTAGTAACATATTGAATTTTGGAAAATTATAAGGAAACTTTCCCTATTATTTGGTAAGGTATTTAAAAGAGTATACATAATATATATTTTATTGACTTCATTACCAAATATATAAATTATATGTAAGAATTAGTTTGTTTTATTTATGACATTTTCTAATACAATGAATATTTATTACTTTTCAAATTTAAATATTAAATATTTAATTTAAGCTAGTGGTAATCAAACCCACAACCGATCTTGTTTGCTGTCGCAATTTGTGCCTCGATATTTAATCTGTAGAAAATTTGTAGCTTATCAACTATTTATATATATTGTTTCAAATATGTAATTTTTTTTATTGGAATACTTCAAATAAATTTATGATCAAATATATATATTTTTATGTAAAAAAATAAACTACTACATTTAATATATCCAAATAATATGAGGTCATCGACTATAGAACAGTCCATATCAAAACCGATCAACCTTGACTTTGACATATATCATAGCAGGAAGCGTAATTATAAACTAGTTCTATTAGTGGTTTATAATATAGATATACTGATGTAGAAGAGAAAATAGAGATATAAATATGGCTTACTAAATTGATTTTTTTTTGTGTTATGGTAATTGTAAAAATTATACGGTTTTAAGTTTGTTGATTTAACGTTGTTGATAATAGAAAACCAATTTTTTTTTCCGATTTTAGATTGCTATTAAACAACTGTAACAAATAAAAAAATTATTAATATATAGTAAAAAAATATGTTTAAAAAAAAGTAAAAGTAGAAAAAAGAGATTGGCCCATGAGGGGATCGAACCCGCGACCTTCGCGTTATTAGCACGACGCTCTAACCAACTGAGCTAATGGGCCGGTTATGAGTGAAGGCGAAAATTCTGATCTATTATTAAGCGTTGGTAGATTTTCTTTTTTAGTACAACAAGTATTAATTAATAATAGTACACCAGTATCTTTATTACTTTCTAGAAGCACCTTTAATGGTTTTATTTATATAATATGCTTGAGTTATTGGCTATGGTGTTTTTTTATTTATAGAAAAAAATTAATTAAGCATATGCTATTAAGAAAAAAAATAAGAAAAAAAATAAAAATAGAAAGTAATTTATACAACAGTCAAAAACTATTACAAACTTAATACTTGTAATTTATTTCGAACAAAATAAGTACATGCGCGCGCAGGCTTAAATTTGTCAACTTTAATAAGTTGTACTTTTTGACCTAAAATCTACATTTTAGATGGATTTTAGGGCATCGTTGGGCCTCGGTGATCGAGTCCGACTTGCACTGAACTTTTATAGCTTCACGCTATATCCCGCATAGGTAGGTGGAGAAGATGTAGTGTTTAGATATAGTCTTGTTGTCATGAGCGTATCTAGAGATATTTTCCGGATTATCCTGAACTTTAAATTTAAACAGATATGTTCGTGTAAATGATTTTTCTTAGAAAAAATTCTCAGTATTAAATATTATATTTCTATTTAAAAATATAACAAATTCAAATATTTTTACATAATTTTATATAATAAGTAAACAACAGTTATACATATAAATGAGTGTCACTAAAGTCACGCGATGACACGGACACGAGAGGATTGAGAGAGACGCGCACGTGTTTATAAGGTGTGTATTAATAGGCTCTCTGTTGTAATTAATGGATAATTATTAGCATATTCTTAGTAATTATATAATTAATTGGTATTTATTAAAAAAAAATATTTAAGAGGCCAGTTGTGGCGCAGGGGCATAAGCGATAGGTTGTAGGTTCAATTCATATTCGAGGAAATTAAATATTTTATATTTGTATAGATTAGCGACCCGCTCGTGGCGTGGCCCGCTTGAACCACATGATTATTTATTTACTAATCAAAATCGCATTATCTTATTAAAGATTATAGAATCATTAACAAGAGAATGCGATTTTGATATTGAAAACTAAAGGTTGAGTTAATTGTATAAAACATTTATTTTCTGGCAATTTTGTCGATTAAAATACTTTATATTGATATGACTTTTTCAATTATGAACCTAGTAAAACAGAACTAAATGTTAATCGAAGTTTGCCATAATATAAAAGTAAGAGCTACATTTGAACCGCTTAAGCCGTTTCTGAGATTAGGAACAACAAAACAAACAAACAAAAAAATTTAAAATTATTGTTTATGGGCTAGATAATAGACCTTGTATCCGATATATTCTTGTCGGAAAATAAACTATCTAACGCATTTTTCTGAAATTCTAAGTTTGTGAGTTAAACCAAAGAAACTTTTCGGCTTATATAGATTTGTATAGATCAAATTGGTCATTGTTTTATATACATATATATGTATAGCTTACACTCATAAAATGATAAAATTGATACTTATAAATTATTTGAATTACTTTTGTACCTTACTCTACCCGCTTACTTGAAATATTAAAAAAAAACTACAGATACCACTATTTTAATTTTAAATTAATGTCAATAATTGATGGGTTGGGTTCAGAGAATGGATGATGAGTTAGGTTAGAATAGTATTGGGAGGCTGTCTTGGAGCTGTATATTTATCATTTATATCATTCAATAAATAAGTAGGACTTATTACTTAATTTTAGCAAGTTTACCCAATACTAAAAATACATTTAATTATCAACGCCTTTTTTTTCCAAAATATACGCCTAATGCATTAATATTTTTAAATTAATTTATTCTGAATTACATAAAAAACATTTGTGACCAGATAGATAGAACATAATGCCGTAAATGGTACAAATGGTCAGTGGGGTGTCTCTGTGTTGACGTCATCGTCACGCGACGACACGGCCACGCGACGACTGCGGCTGGCGTGTTCCACGTGCTTGTTACACGATTTGGAAATTATATTCTGTTTTATATAACCCTCTCCAATAGTCCGTTGCGATAACGTCGGACTGTAGACAATGACGAAGTGCGGCGTTCACTTCCATCACTCAACACACAATGTCTCGAAAATCGGGTGGTGGACTTATCACTATGTTTCTTCTGTCCACTCTACTACAACTTATCACAATGTAAAGCTAAAAAAAGCCCGGTCTAATAAATCGGAACTATTGGCAATCACGCAACACATGGCGGCTAAAATTCAAGCGTGTCAAAGTCCAAATCGAAATATTTGACAGTATTTGCCAAGAAATGTTTAAAAATAAATAGTGATGGGAAATTGTACGTCACGTTACAGTGACGGGATACGTGTCACGCACTCTGCGTGTGCTCAGTCGTGTATGACGGTTAATGGATCATTGAGAGCAATATTTTTTTATTAAGGCCAGTTTGGCAGTAGCATATGCTTGTAACTGCAAACGTGAAAGGTTCAGGATTCTATTCCCACTCGAGGAAATATTTCATATTAATTTTTTTCGGACTGGTAAAGAAGCAAAGCGTGGTATTGAATTCCGCCGCTGAATACGCTTCCAGAATTCGAACAAAAAGTGAGGAACAGAAGGGTTTTAATGGAAACAGAGTGTCTAAACACTAAGGTTTACTTTCCCAGGTTTCCTATGCACGGCTACGTGCAAAAATGCAAAAAAAGTACCTATATAAATTTTGTTTGGTCACAATATACGCGAAATATATAGAGTAATTGTAACATTTTTATAGATTTATATATATTATATATATAATATGACTATTCGCAGTCTGCTATTCCGTTATCATGAACTGTAAAATGGGAAATCTCATATTTTCCCATTTTTGCTGAAATTTCGGGAAATCCTGTCCTACCTGAAATTAAATAGTTTAGGCTTTTCATTTTTTTTCAATCAAAAATTATATAATTATTAACAAAATTTGTATGTCAAAAGAACCTGGTGGCATCATAATGTAATTATGTAATATGAACCTTATAAAATGATCTCTATATTCTTCAGCTACATACATACGAGAAATATTTTTTTTTATTTCTATTTATTAAATAAATTAGCTTCACACTATCCCGCACACAGCAACGTAGGCAAAGGGTAGTGTTAAGACACTCCGTTCCCCACTTTTCACCGAATTCTGGAGGCATTGCGTGTTGAGTGGTGGAATTAAAAGCCACGCTTTTCCTCGACACCAGAGCGAAGAAATGAAAATATAAATTTAAATAAATATATCATTTTCTCGATTGGGGATCGAACCCAAAACCTGTCGTGTTTACAGTCACAATTTGTGTCCCTGCGCAGCGACTGACCTGATATATCACAAAATTAATTGTATTGCAAAAAAATAATTTAAGAAATACATAAATTTTTAAAACTTACTTTTAAAATCTTCAAAGTACAAAAATGTGTCGTTGACATGGCCAGGCCGCGCCTCTACGCCCATATTATCTCGAACCTAGAAGTGTCGTTAACCCCTCATAGTTTTCTTATTGAGGCTGTGCTATTAAAAATTTCAATAAAAATTTGGAAATTTTAGAATAATTATAAAGTACTACACAGCTACGGATGACTGTTTGTCTGTCAACCATTTACAACCATTCGCTGTCTCACTGCATCCCAATGGCTTCATATATTATATCAAATCATATATTTGTATAGCCGAGGCAAAGCGCGGCGTAGAGTTACGCCACGCAACACGCAATGCCTCCAGAAATCGGCGGAAAATGAGAAACAGAGTGGGTTAGTACTAGGTTCACTCTGCGTACCCTGTTGTGTGCGGGATACAGCGTGAAGCTTCATATATTAGTAATAATTAAATGTAAATGAAGATCTATTTTAATAAAATCTAAAAAAATATGTAAAGTTTCATCGCCATGACACCTACAATGACGATGATGACGTACTCAGGGTTAAAGAACTTGGCGTTCAACAATAGTAGTATTCTAGACGTGGCCATTGCATACAGCCGGCTGTAACCGGTCTTTTGGCTTTGAGCCCAACCCTATTTACTAACATGTTTGTATTTGCATTTCTAATTTTGTGCTAATTTTATAATCGTTGCTTATAACACAATGTTTATATATAATTAAATAAATATTATTTGACAGTAGCGCAGCATGTGATTGGAAACGAGGTGGTTGTGAGTTCGATTCGCTCTCGTCGAAATCTGAAAATAATTATATACATTTGCATTTCCTATTTCTGATAGGACGTTAGGTACAGTGTAGAAGTACAGTGTATGTGAGAGTACTTGCTGGGTTACCTTTCTGCCAAGTTAGAATATAGAATTAAGGAAAAATATAGTATCTACCTACCTACCTAAAAAAAAAAAATATTTATTATATTTGAGTTTAGTTTTTTGAATTAAGCTTTAAAATCATAAAAAATGAAGAGGTAGAGTTCTACTAAAATTGAAAATTAAGCGGAAATCGAGTGATTTAACACTAAATTGAGGGAATTTAGAGGAGGAGGGAATTTAGGGAGGGCCTACCTAAACTACCTATGTTTGAAAAAACGTGAACCCGCTCTCGCTTTGCTTAGTTATATTAATAAATATACCACTGAATACGCAAATACATTTTCTTTTATTTTCCTTTATTTCTGATGCGCAGTACAGTGTACTGTGCGAGCAAGCGCGGCGCGGCGTAGCCCCCGCAATGACGTCACGGGACCTGGGGGTGAGGGAAGGTCACGGTAGAGGTTACTACGTTATACGTTTAACTGTTAAGTTCAATTTCAAGTTTAAAATTAGGCTGGTTAGTTTAAAAAATTGTAATAAAAAGATATAAAGCCCTTAAAATTAATAAATACCATAGACATAAAAAAAAACCCCACGTTATATAATGCAAGTTTTTTTATATACAGTAAAAACAAAAACTCGGATTGCACCGTAGAAATTTAAAAAAATCGGATTTTCCGGAGTGTTTCCCCGCACTATCCCTCTACAACCCTATGTATGTGCCTTACGGTTTTCTACGCCCAATAGTCTAGGCTGCGAGTTGCTAACAATTACTAAGGCTAAGATCGATTTTGAGATGCTGTTGTAGTAATATAAGAAAAAATCGGCATTTCAAGATCGCTCGTTTTGAAATCATTTTTAGAGTTGATAGCGAGAAATTCTCTCTCAGGCTCGTATTTATAAACCTAAATCTCTCGAGAGAATTTTATATGTAAAAAAATCTTAATCAAAACAATTTCTATCTAATAAAACAATCTTTTTATAAATATAAGAAAGGCTGCTCCACCTCCACCAGAGAAAAAAGGCTTAGCGGAAGTGAATTATCACATTATTTTTTTATGATTTATTTATTTCTTTATATAGATATTTGGACATGTACAAAATATATGTTGTAGTGCTTAAGGAGCCCCTTTTAAATAGGCCGAGTATGGTCTTAATTTTTTAGAAGAATTTAAACGATTTTAATAAATGATTTATCTCTAGTTACTTGATTTTTATCGTACAATAATTTAAAAAATAAATAAATTAGTACTAAGTAATTACTATATAGTCTCTAACTTACCTCTCTAAAATGATCTTCTTAAAAGAATATTGTTTAATTTGTAATCCTTCAAATCTTGCAAGATTTTGTATTTTATTATATTCATAAATCAAAATAATATAAAAGTATTATATTATACTATTTATATTACATTACGTATAATAAAAAAACCGTTCTATAAATATGTATATGCATGTTTTATATACGCGGCTCCAGTCCTTCTAAGCCTGCGCTCGATGCTCTGACGTCACGGGAGGGCGAGGTCGGAGAAGGTCACGGTAGAGGTTACTACGCTCCACGTTTAGCTTTGTCTAATAAACCTCGGTTAAGTTTAACTGAATATTATCAATATTATGTTTTTATAATAATATTTTAACTTGACGCTGTATTCTACACATAGATGTTGAGTGGCTGAACTCAACGCCGTGCTTTGCTTCGTTAGCAGAGCGAAGAAAAGAATATATTAAATATTAATATAAATAATAATATCGTTCACCCGAGAGGAAAACTGGCTTGTTCCCCTGAGACACAACGACCTTAAATCCTAATAGTAAATAAAAACCAAAATGAGCTAAAGGGATCCTAGTCAAATAAATTAAAGAAGATATTTTTAAATAACTTGTAATACATATTTTTCCATTTTTAATATAAATATTTTAGAAGTTTCAGCATTTTATTATTGGAAAAATAAAAACACATTATAATTCTTTTTTAAATATAATTTAAGTTTATTATGAGATTTTACTACTATAAAGTGTACAAAAAAAAAGGACTAAGTTACGAAAGTTAAATTGTCCGCACCATTAGCTGGTCATAATTTAACTTGATTAACTATTTTGCCCGCGCCTTAGCCTCCGTATTCAAATGAAAATAGCGACGAGTGTGTATTGTGTATGACTAATATATATCAAAATGATTAACGAGATAAATAGCCTTCCTATCCAAGACGAAAAGATTTTTTTCAATTTGAACCTCTACTTCCAAAAATTAACGTATTTACCCCAACAACATATTCAGTTTTATAATATCGTTCACATTTAACCACAAAATATCTATTCACAATCACAACCCACTACCAATACCAATCAAAAACAACTCTATAAATCGTTGACCCACAAACGACTGTCTATGGCGTCACCACAATAACATTATACAAAAATAAATGGTGGAATACTTTAGGCGTGACCCCATTACGCTGTGTGGGCGTAGACCCGGCTATTTTCTAAGCGATCTACCCTCGGGAAACGCACCGCACTGGGTGAGCCTTTTAAATATCTTCTTTTCATTTAAATCTTTGTTTTTTCGCTCTTAAAATAGCTTTAGTAATTCAATTTGACCAATATACATATATATATATATATTTGTAGTACTGATTGGTTGTGTTCATTTCTATAAATTAAGACGTAAAAAATCATATTTAACGTTCTACTCTGCTTATTTTGTATTATTTTATTACAATTTTTAAGGTCACTGTAACAAGCATATTATTTTTTTTATTTGAAATTGAGTCTATGAGGCATTTGTGGCGCAGCGGCATTGCGCCTTGCTTTTTATGTGACGGTTGCGGGTTTTACCACTCTGAGGATTAATTATATTAATTAAATGTCACTTCCCGGCCCTAAAAAATAAAAATATATAAAAGTAAATGAGTGTAAAATGTTTTGCGATAAACTTTATTATCTTACTTATTTATATATATATATAAATTTTAAGAGAGCTCTCCGAATTTGTGTGTTCAGTGGCGGTACTCAACGCCGAGCTTTTGCATTGGTACCAGAGCGAAGAAATGAACATATTAAGAAATAATAAGTAATTCCCTCGAGTGGACATTGAATCCACAACCGTTGCGTTACAATCACACCATTGCGGCATTGCGCCACGACGGCCTCTTCGATGTTAACTTTAATTTTGCTTTAAAAATATATATTTTTTATATTCAAGATAAAAATTAACTTAACGCTATACTATAACACAAATATAGTTCCATTTCAACTTCATTAACAACACACAATAAGATCAGTATCAATGCGACGCTGCTCCATTGAGCTGTGGGATCGATAGCGAATGTCAAGAGTATGACGTCAGCCGCCCACGGCGCGGTGAGGCCGGAGGGAGTCTCAGGGAGGATTGCGAATTTAATTGACTAAATATTATATTTTGCGTTATTTTTGTGCTATGTAGTATATAGTAAGATTCATATTTCTCTTTTTTTTCAGCTTCACGTCGTATTCCACATATGGCAGGGTTGGCTAAGGTAATCTACACTAGGTTAAGAGTAATGGACAACGGAGTGTTTTCGAGTGGATCACAACGCTACGCTGTTTCTTTTTGTCAAAGTAAAGAAATCAAAATATTTTATTCTCGCAAATGAGAATGTGAGAATCAAACTCACACCTGTCTCGGTGCACCACCACTGCACCACGACGTCCTCAATGTTGTCATTGTAAACATAGTGGCAAGTGTATGTGACAGTTTAGTAAATTTATGTATTTGGGATAATAGTTCAAAAAATTTTCTTAGCATTTAGTTTAGAGGTTAGGGTTTTTCTTATTATTATAGTTAATTGGACATAATGTAGCTTTAGATTTAGGTATATGATAAAAAAAGCCCTTATTTGGGCGGAAAAAGATTTTATCTTTTACTAAATACATTTTTAAGTTTTTGCGTTATGAAAACATTTGGGGGATGTTTCAATATAAGCTAAAATGTATAAGCACTGTATTTTGTTACCAAAAAAAATAAGTATTATGCAGATAGAATTATAAGCCTTTGAATCTAGTAGTAATTAGCAAATATGCTTGTATGTCAGGTAACATATGACTCACAATTTATATGATAATTTCTTATGATTCAGGCAAATTCTAAAATTTTTAAAATATTTTGTTTCATCCACGTACGGTAAATAAACTTTATCCCGCCACAGCAGGTTAGAAGTGAACCTAATGTTAAGACACTTCGTTCCCAATTTCGTTGAATTCTGCAGTAAAGAAATGAAAATATTAATTTAAATATAAAAATAAATTATATTTATAAAAAAATCATATATTCATTTTAATATAATTTCTCTATTATTTCTTAATACTTTTATGTTGAGTGGCGGAACTCAGCGCCTCCCTCTTTATTTTTCGTCTTTGAGAATATCAAAATATTTCATTGCACCGAATGAGAATATCTACGACACGATGGCCGCCTTTATGTCAATATAACATTTTAGTTCTAAAATAAATTTAAATTTTAAGAAAGACGAACAGAACAAAAGAAAAGAAAAATAATTAATTACAGTTCTTTATTAATTATTAAAAATATATGTATTTTCTAAATATTAAAGCATTAAGTAAATTATTTGTTTAGTTATGAGAAAGAAATAAATTATAAAATAATAATAATTATTTATTTTTTTGTTTATTTATTTTTCTATATCCATTATCCAAATAAAAAGTAATCTCGGTGAGAGCCAGTTATAAAGCCATTTTAGTCAAGCGATTCCTTCATATCTAAGTAGCGCTATTTTCGCGCTCACAGATTTCGTTAAGTTATAAGACTTTGACTTTTATTCTTATTGACTTATATTCTTCTCACTTAATCTATTTCACAGATTTAATCGATCCGTAAGAAAATGAATAAAACCATATATTTCTATGCTTTATAATATGTTCATATGATATCTCTATACTTAATAAAAAAACATAATTATTGTATTAAATATTTTAAAAATTCTATTTATTTTTATTATTAGTTTTATTATTAGTGTATTTTATAGAGTTTATTAAATATTTAAAAAATTCTATATTGTAAACAAAATTGAGGCCAGTCATGGCGCAGTGGCACGAAGTGCGACTGTAAAACCGAATGGTTGTGGGTTCGATCACCATTCGAGGAGATGAAATATTTACTTAAATTTATATTTCCATTTCTTCGCTCTGGTGTCGAGGCTAAGCGCTGCGTTGAGCTCTGCCACTCAAGACATTGCGTCTTGAGTGGCAGCCGCCTCCAGAATTCGGCAGAAAGTGGGGAACGGAGTGTCTTAACACTAGGTTCCCTCTGCCTACCCTGCTGTGTGTGGGATACAGCGTGAAGGTGCGTGAAGCTGTAAACAAAATGTTGTAAATTAAGCACGCATGTCTTGAAAATTGGGCACAGTGTCCAAACACTGCCTTCGTTACCACATGTTCTATAGGTAAGTGTATTCATAGGTATATACAACAAGTGTTAGGTTACTATAACAATTCTAAAATAAAAAAAAATCCATTCTTAAAGACGAAGCCAATCAGTCTAGGCCAACTCGCTATCAGCTTACACTTTACAACTTCGACATTGAAAGCGGACGCAAGGGCGAGGGCATTATTGAGCGCAGAGTGGCGTCGGGGGGAGTCAGGGGGTATTGGGGGTGTCTGGGGGCGTCGGGGGTGAGAGCATGAATGGTTGACGTCACAGGCTGCGCGCGCATAGGCCTTGAACTTGATCGATCCTGATCTTGCACTTGAAATACACTATGCGTTTTTGTACAATTTTGTTTTGCACGTAGTGGCATTGTTTTAGGTGCCGGCTTTTTTTAGGAATTTCTACTTTTGGATTATTTGATCATTGAGTTGTATTTTTTTATATATAAGTATATTTAGTTAGTTAGTTTATAAATATGTATCTATATACATATTTATACATATTTCTAAATAAAATAAAAACACTTTTCGTTTTCGTTTTAGCGGTATTCATTTTTTATATTTTTTAATAGTCGAAATAAAAAAATTAAGTATTATGGAAGTAAAGTATATAGAATTAACAATCACGGAGTAGTCAGCATGAACAATATTTATATTTTTAACCGAATTAAAAAAAGAAGGTAATAGTTATCATTACAACAAAAATATATGTTATTTGTTTTATGTATATATTATGTATTTTTTTTATCTTTAAAAAAAATTGCATATCACATGTGATTGATACTTAACGTGACGCCCCTTAGACGTCAGTGGCTGAGACCTGCGTCACTGATGATGCGATAAAGTACTTTAAAGTCACAAGGTAAAGTTATAGAAAAATAATGAATAATAAATAAAAAAATATTATTTATTCATTATTTAGCGTATAAGCTAAGTAATCGTAACGAGTGTGTGTGGGAGTGTAAGGAGTTCGATCTCCACTCGGTGGATTGAATTATTTTAATTTTCATTTCCTTGCTTAAGTTCCGTTACTCAACACGCAGTCTCGAAATGTGCCTCCTAACTTGCTGCGAGATACAGCGTGAAACTATAAAAAAAAAAGAAAATAGAAATAATTTTGTACATAATTATTATTTCTAAATATAATTAAAGAATAGTGTTATTTTTAGATTTTATTTGTTTAATTTTATTTTTTTGTTTAATTTTACAAATACCTATCGCCTAACATTTCATAAGGGATATTTCCTTTTAACAAAGGTCAAAGAAATATACCCCTGAGAGAAATTGGAATTACATATAAATATATACAAATAACATATCTACATATATTAATACTATAAAGCTGAAGAGTCTATTTGATTGAACGCGCTAATCTCAGAAACTATTAGTTCACATTGAAAAGTTCTTAGTGTTAGGCCGTTTACGAAGGAAAGCTATAGATAGTCTATAGTCAACATATATATAACATCATTCTTATCGTTTTTACTTACTTACTGTACCCGTGATCAAAGTTACTCAGGACACTTAGAGCATGTCATGTGTGGCACCAACTCTTGGTTATCTGATTACGCGAGCGAATTAAAAGGTAAGACTAGTATAAAATCTAATTATTTTAAACAAGAACAAAGTATTTTTGGTACTTCATTGTTGCAGGGCCGCGTACGTGACGCTCGCATCGTTCGCACCTACAATATTATCTCAGTTCCATTCTATGAGAACAACCTTCGATAAAAAAAAAACGTAAACAAGTTGCTAATACATCGTTTAAATTGTTTACTTTGTAAGGGACAATTAACTAACTATTGTGCGTCGAGTCATGTAAGCAATCTGATTTTACATGAAAACCGGTTAAGCGGAAGTTGGTTTTGAGAGAAGGGTTCTGTATAGAAATTGTTAAATTTAATTTTCGATCGAGGCGATCGTAGAGGACTGGACTCGATTCGGTGCCCGCTTGAGAGAATTAATTGCTTATTGATTTCCATTTCCATTTCTTTAGTAACGAGGCAAACCGAGGTGTTGACTTTCGACATTCAACACGAAATGCCTCGAAAATTCAGCAGAAATTTTACACAATATAATAAGGTCACTTCACTGGTGTGAATCGATATGTCGACTTAGGTTTTCAAGCTATGCAATGGATTTTTATGTGTTTTCCACGAACAAATTTGGCTATATATAAATAAATGTTATAGTTTAATTAATTTTATTATATTTATAAAAACTTTATAAAATTCAATATAACTGTTTTACCGGTCCGATTACACTAGTACACAAGTGCTACATTAAGTGTCAAGTGTCTCCACTCATCAGACAATGATTCCAAGTGCGTGTTAAGTGAAGAAGACGCAATGTTAAATTAAATAAGCGACATAGCGTCTGATTGTGTAACGATTGTTGATCGCTGCGTTGAGTTCCGCTGGTCACGCAGTGTCTCGAAAATTTGACAGAGTAGGGAACGAAGTGTCTCGCAGTCTCATTGCAAAGTTCAAATTAGGAAAAATATGTTAATTACTTTTTTTCAAAGCCTCATATAAATAGTACCACTAAAAATAATCCCAGAAACTGTATGATAGATAGCCTTGGAAATGTGGGCATAGAGATGAATTTTGGAGACGTCTTCAGCACCAATTTTACCAAAAATGCAAACTTAGCAAGCCGTCAAACACGTACGTAAACGTAAATTTTAAGTATTTAGGACATATATGTGTATAGAAGTGACTGATATAAACTATAGTGATGAGAGACGTTTCGAGAAATCAACGCAGCAGAAAGTCAAGGAGAGGACTAAATATGTATAGTTGGTTACCAACCTTCACTAGTTAGAGAGGCATTATGAGAAGAAGAAGATATGTCAGGCGTTGTGAATCCATGAGTATGGCATGGTAACGTCACTTGCCACAATAGGAGTGGCACCAGTATAAGATATAACTTGTTACGTTAAGATAAAGTGTTATCAGTAAGAAAAATGCTTTTCAATATCCTTTGAGTCGGAATACTAAGATTATGTTGATCTGTAAACAGTGGAAAATTTTAAGAATTATTGCGGTAAATTCATATATAATATATATTTTTTATAAGTATCTTCACTAGATCTTGTAGTGTCGTAGCCCGGTGGTACAAGGGTGGAACTCTGAACACGGCGGTTAGAGTTTCAATCCCATTTGGGGAAATTAAATATTTAATATTTTCATTATCTTTCTTTGGTAACGCGGTGTTACATTTTATCAATCAACACGCAATGTCTGCCAAAAGTGGAGAAGTGTGTTGGGGTACATTAGGTTCCCAGGTCCCCTCTGCCTACACCGCTATGTACGGATAAAATATATAGTATATTCCCCATACAATTGCCCATTTCTTTATTTTCTCCTATGCGGTATGCAGCTAGCATGAGGTCTGTAAGTCTGAAAAAATCTAATTGCCAATAATGACTTATAACTATTAATATGCAATAGTTAAATTATACAGACCAAATAGGTTTTTTATGAAGTATACAGTAAAAGTATAATTTTCTGTAGATATTATATAATAATGAATTTATTATACTCTGATATATTCAATCTGGATTCCACGACCTATATTAGAATTATTTTAAAATTGGAAGATTTAGCGCAGAGTCGAGCTCCGCCATTCAACACGTAATATCTTGAAAATTAAAAAAATGTTTTGGCGGGATGCCTTAACACTAGTTTCTCTCTGAATGCGGAATAAAAAGTATGTATAGGTATTATGCGAGTTACAAAACTTAGACACTAAGATCGACATCGCTATTTACTGTTATTTTTCTCAGTAAATTCTCCTAATGATTCGCCAAATTCCACCAAAACATCATACAAAGTAATATTCCATCACGTCCGTCCCGCGTGCATTGTTGCTGTTTTGTTAATAGCGAGTGTATCGCGATAAGTGATAGCGATGTTAATAATATTGATGTCGATAATGCAGGTACAGCTGGAGTACACACGTTTCTGATATGATTGTAATCACTATGTATAAATTATTCTCACGTGTTTTAGGGATGGGCTGAGAGCGTGATGTGCGAGTATTTGATCATGAAATATATTTAAAAAATAGATAAATAAATCCGCTTCACGTTGTATCCCGCCCACAGCAGGGTAGGCAGAGGGGACCTAGTGTTAAGACACTCAGTTCCCCACTATCAGCCGACTTCTGGAGGCATTGCGTGTTGAGTGGCAGAACTCAACGCCGCGCTTTGTCTCGACACCAGAGCGAAGAAATGGAAATATAAATTTAAGTAAATATTTCATCTCCTCGAGTGTGGATCAAACCCACAACCAGTCGCTTTTACAACAAGAACAGAACAGGTATTTTAGTCACATAGAATAAAAAAAAATAAAACCATAAAAAAGAAATATTACAGTATGGTCTATGCTAGGTACGTCATACCTGCTCGTACTCTACATCGCTGACATGCGTAAATCTGTCTAGAGACAGATGTTTTCACGTGACTCAAATGCATAGATAAACGCAACTTAATTATATTATTATTAATAGTTACTTTATATATATTTACTTTTGATTAAAAAAAATGTATAGAGCAAGAATTCTTGTAACTATTTAGCGGAATTCCTTCGTAGCAATTATTTATATTTCTTTGTTATCGAACTCACGCGAGAAGCTGAGAACGGTTGACACTGGTTTCTTTCTGCCCATCATGCTGTATGTGGGATAAATGTAGCTGAAAAAGGTAAGCATTTGAGCTTTTATATAGACATAAGAATTATATAATAGATAACAAACTGCTTGGTATTCTTAGTAACATTTATTACAGCAATAAAAACCAAGTTTTATCACAAAAAATGTTATCAGACCAACTTGGATGCCTTTAGATTGTACTAACAACGTATGCAAAGTATATCCACATACAAATTTTCGTAAGAAAACAAATGGATCTGTTTGGATTTTTAGACAAAGCTGAAAGATTATTAAAAGGCTTTTTGGTCTTAATAGGAACATCTCTCGTATTATGCGTGTGAAATAGAAATAAACCTTAGTAAATTGAAGGTATTAAGTTATTATCGGTTTTCTTTCCCATTTTCTTTTTTCACTGGAAAACAGTATACGACATAGGATCCGAGATAGGATGATGAGGCCATTCGTGGCGCAGGGACACGAAGTGTGACTGTAAAACCGACTGGTTGTGGATTCGATCCCCACTCGAGGAGATGAAATATTTATTTAAATTTATATTTTTATTTCTTCGCTCTAGTGTCGAGGCAAAACACGGCGCTGAATTCCGCCACTCAACACACAATGCCTCTAGAACTCGGCGAAAGGTGGGGAACGGAGTTTCTTAGCACTAGGTTCCCTCTGTCTTCTCTGCTGTGTGCGGGATACAGCGTGAAGCTAATATAGGATCTGACTATAAACGCGACTGTTATATATATATATATATATATATATATATATATATATATATATATATATATATATATATATATATATATATATATATATAGTTGGAAACTGAATCTACGATCGTCGTGTTTGCAGTTGGTGTAATTATATTTTCATTTCCCTGGTCTGGTAACAAGACAAACCTATATGTAGAGTTCTGCAACTGAACAGGGAATGTCTAGAAAATTAGGTGGAAATTTATAAATAATTGAACGTGGCGTGGTGGTGATATTATAAATGAACTTAGTCTCTACACGTCTAATATAAGAGATATTAGAAAAAACATATGTACTTTATAGGTACCGATCCTTTGTAAGTATGTCTGTCCCTCATTTTTAGATGACCACCAAAAATGAAAAGACTCCTCTAAAGAGTTGGAGATCTCCAGGGAGAACCTTTTCACGAAGCTATCTTTTTCAAAACTACCGGCACTATAAAATGTATGACACGAGAACACCAGTAGCTATAGTGCGATCGAAGAGTCGCGGCCGCTTTCAAGTTAGATGTAAAGGTTGCATAGATTTATTTTTAAGATTCTTCATAGTTTTGATTATTTCCTTTCGAATAATGCACAAAAGTTCGAATAATGCACAAAGGTTCAGAAAGCCTAATTTCAGGGTGGCCACGACTCATCGACCGTACTATACAACCATGTAAACAGAAAAATTAGACTGCCGGTTGATGGACGGCGATATACGTGGCTGAGGGCGACGGCCTCTTGTAAATAACGCTTAATAAACCCATTAGGTTATGTTATTTGTTCTATTTCTAATATAATATCTTGAGATATTTTTGCAGGCGAGGCGCTGTAGTGACGAAAGACACCTCCATGCTAGCTTTTGGATATTAAAGGGTTCAAATCGATAAAAAGTAATAATTTTATTAAAATTTATGTAAGCTGGGTAAAAAGTAAATATACCTTATAACGTATACTTGAGGTACACGTTTCAGTCAGTCTTGATGGGAACGAAGTGTTTTTATTCACTGTGCATGGCCAGTCGAAACCAAAATATTGTCGCTACATTTTTTCATGTTCAGTTCAGTTTGTTCGTTCGTTCAGTTCAGTATTAAAAAAATAATGATTGATCATCCACTTTCTGACATTTGGCATTTTACTTATATCGTGCAGTCCTCTCTCCATTTTCTTCTGTCGTGTTTATTTAGCTACTGTGCAGCAGTTTGGTTAGTAATAGTATTCCCAAATGCTACAGAATGGCGTTAAAAGGAAATCTAGTCGTAACTGGAGTAATATCAGTAGTCCATTAAACAAATATTTCATATGTTTCTTTAATGGACTACTGATGATTCAGGTTCCCGATCCTGCATAAATCTTATCCTGCACAAAGCAGGCATCTAAAAAAATAATAATATGTATAACGAATTATAATTTATTATAAAAAAAGATTTTGCAATTCAATCTTAATAAAGCAATTTATAATGCAAAATTTTAATAATTTTTAATTAAAAATTTTCAAATCATCAGCTTTACGCTGTATCCTGCATACAGCAGGGTAAGCAAAGAGAATACAGTGTTAAGACACTCCGTACTTTTTTTTTTTTTTTTATGGAAAAAACACGGCAAACGAGCGTGCGGGTCACCTGATGGTAAGTGACTACCGCCGCCCACGACCCCGTGCAACACCAGAGGAGCTACAGGTGCGTTGCCGGCCTTTAAGATGGGTTGGGCGCCGGGGCCCGGCATTACCTGATGCGAAACGCAGTGGCATTAAGCCACTACTTCACGCCGGTTTTAAATGCCGGGGGTGGTAATGATCCGGTCGAGTCTGCCCATGCGTGTTGCCATTGCTGGCGACGTGACTCTACCACACGTACTTTAGTCGCCTCTTACGACACCACCAGTACCAGGATGATCCTATTCTAGGCCGGGATCACACGGCAAACTCCACTTTTTGAACTCAACGTCGGACTTTTTTCTTGATGCCAGAGCGAAAAAATTAAAATATTAATAAATATAATCAATTCCCGCGAGTGGGGATCGTATTTACAAAAAATATTTCAAAAATTCTAATTTTTGAAAATTGACAATATTAAAATAGAAAATTTTACATAATTTAGAGAAATCCATGTACAAGTAGTATCATAGATCCTTGTTTAATTGCACGTTTATCGGTGACCACTAGTGGCGTGCTGTGCGCGGGCGCAGGTCGCGCCACTTGACTTTAGATAAGTATCTCGTTCTCACCGGATTACTGTATTTGTTTGTACATAGCTACTATGCAATAGTTTTGATTTTGAGATGTTTATTGTATTTTAAATTTTGTATATAGAGTAACATATGCCTTCCAGTTCAGTCTGTGTAGGAAGCATTGCAACAACATTTTCATTTTAAATAAGTTTAAGTATTTTGTTTTTTTATAATTTAATCTATGATTTATTTTATATTATATTTATATTAATTATTACATTTATTTCTACATCATATATAGTGTATCTTAAGCTTTATTTTTTTATTTAAAACAGAATTGCGTTGATCTAATTGAAAAATAATGTTTTATAAGTGAAAGATGTAAAGATGTGTAGATACAAAAAGAAAAGGAAAAAAAATACTAGAAAATTTTCAAAATGAATAAAATACAATACAAGCTAGAATTCCTTTTAAACTTACATATATCACAAAGGTAACAAATCGTTGCATAATAAGAGTTTTCTCGATAGTGTCACTCCGCGCGACTATTGGCTTGATTACCACTTGGAGTTCGTGCCAGTCGGAGGTCGCGACATATGACTCGAGATAGTAACGCGTTCACACCGGATTCTTACATTAGATGTGACGACCATAACATCACAGTGTACTAATCTTGCGATATTTTTGCTTGAAAATATTGTTTCTTTTTGTTTTTTTTTTCATATATCATTGTATGTCATAAATCCATTGACAATCATTTATTTATTTCTAATTTACTAGCAAACAGTTTATATTATTATCCGTCATTAAATGTCAATTAAAATCTATTTTAAATATCGATAGATTATTAATTAATTAATTTTCAATAAGTTAATAGTTAATAATAGACGTTCTAAATTTAAACGGATTTGATTATTTACATATTTGTTGTCAACAATTTTGTACACAATATTAGAAAACATATTCTTTTTTCCTGGAAATTTCATATACTTTTATTATAAAAGATGTATTAAAATTTTTGAAAAATATAAAAAATACTTTCATCAATAATATAATTAAATTATTATATTATTTTATCTTATTATCATGGTTTTAACTAATTACAATAACATAAAAATGTAAAAATACATGTATTTTTACACCTTTAAGTAACTCATGAACAAAAAATATTTTTGATTCATTTTTTAATATAAATTAACTAAAGACTGTCATTGCACTCGAGTGAATGAATTATTCTTTTTCTCGCTCTGGTAACATAACGTTGAGTTTCGCTACAACACGCGATGTCTCTATTTAAAAAAAAAAAATATTTTAAAATGCAATAAAGCCGTGGGTGTGATACTTTATATGATGCTCTATCATACACAACACACAATATTGACTATATTGGGCACTTTTATAGCCTTGTTTTTTTTTAATTCAAGGTAATCAGTTGAACAGTAGCTTATCAACAAGGTTCTTTGATATGGTTTTTTTATAAGCATTTTTTTATTCGTCGAGCAGGCATATCTATTGGTTAATGTTAGTTAAAAAAGTGCGTAATTGAGTTACGCCATCTAAAAAATAAATATATGTATATTTAAAAACGTTATTGTTTTACAATCTAAAAGTAAGTACCTACCTGAAACAGAGAAGTTAAGAGCTATAAAAGTAACATTTATTACCAAATATGTTAAATGTAACTAAAAACTAAATAAAAAAGTGTAGAGAAAAAAGAAAGTATATAAAAATTTCAAAATTAAAAAACAAAAACAAATCTGGCCCATGAGGGGATCGAACCCGCGACCTTCGCGTTATTAGCACGACGCTCTAACCAACTGAGCTAATGGGCCGATGAAACGTAGTTTAAAATTAAGGTATCATAGCTTTCACTATACCTACCCACGATGCATTATGTAGAGTAATAATATAGAGTCAAATCAGCTTCACGCGTTATCCCGCACACAGCAGAGAAAACAAAGGGAACCTAGTGCTAAGAAACTCCGTTCCCCACTTTCCGCCGAGTTCTGGAGGCATTGCATGTTGAGTGGCGGAGCGCCGTGATTTGTCTCGACACTAGAGCGAGGAAATAAAAATATAAATTTAAATAAATGTTTCATTTCCACGAGTGGCGATTGAACCCACAACCAGTCGAATTTACAGCAGTGGCGCCACGACTGGCCTGTAGAGTCAACACATGTTATTTTCGTTTTATTTTATTTCTTTTTTATTCTTTCTTATTTAAATATTTAATTTAGTTAATATAACATTATAAAAAAACTAAAATTGTAGAACTGTAGTATTAATAGAAAAGGTAGTGGCGTAGTGACCGCGTTTGAATATAACAAGATGGTTATAAATTATATTTTAAACTAGCGACCCTCTCGCGGCTTTGAATTTAATTTATTATATATTCTTATTATAAATTACTTTCGAAATTTAATAACATTATAATTTTAAAAATAAAAGTTTCAACCAATTCAATGAAACCGTTATTTTATAACAGTTTTATCGAACATAATATTTTATATTGCTGCAATTTTTTTATTTATGAACCCGAGGTAAGTTTGCCGAAAAACGATAATAATTTGAGGTTAGCATGCACAAGCGCACAGACAAATATACAACACCACATAATATTTAAAAATCCTTCTTTTGGACTCCATTACATTGATAAATGCCCATAAAAATGCCTAGATCATATATCTTACATGTATAGACAGCGATGAATTAAAATTGTATTATTTGTAAAGATTATTTTCATTTCCTCGCACTGGTAGACAAAGCACAGTGTTGAGTACTGCCACTCTACAGTTCCTTCTGTCTGTCGTCTGTCTGTCGTCTGTCTGTCTGGAAAATTAGATGCAATTTGAGAAACCGAGTGTCTTAACTTTGTTGTTCTTGTCGATGAGGGAAGCGTGAAGATGCCTTTTTGCTTTTATTTTAAATCGAAATACATAGAAATTAATTATTAATCAGAGATTAATTATATATTTTTCTCAATTATAAATATTTACTTATAATAAGTTCATGACACAAAAATATATGAAAAGGAACCAGATAGCATTATCAATAAAACGCGTCTGTTTACATTTTTTCTCTGGGTCAATTTACGTCGAATATTTTCAATATCTACTTTCAAAGGTTACTTTTGCTACTTTACCTTGTATTGTTTACCTTGTTTACTTGTTAGGCGTAGTTGGTAGATGGTTGATTAAACTCGATTATAATGGGTTAGAATTGGATTCGGAGGATTTTTTTTAATATAAATTATTTTGATATTCCAGCTCTGGAAGGTAAAACACGGAGTTGAGTTCCGCTGCTCAACACGCAATGTCTCGAAATGAAGTCAGATAGCCGAAAACAGAGTGAAATTCAAAATCTCCAGTGTCTCTAAAGTTCTGTGATGTTATTGTCTGAGAATTCTAAAAAAGTAGAAAGCTTATGATATATTTCAATTTTTTTTACAATATAATATATGAATATAAAAAAAGATTATATAAATAAAAATTGCAATAATATTTTTAAACAGTATTACACGAATTTTAAACAGTATTACACGAATTTGCAACGATGAGTTCACGAGAACCCTCGATATTTGCTATTTATATACTTATCTCGCTTCAAACATATGTATGTACGTACTGATAACGTATATTAGTTGAATTTTTTCTAGACATTATTACGAGGTAGGCAAAGAGATGGATCACTTGATTTTCCACTTTCTACTTAATCCAATTTTATATTGGGTTTATTCATTTTGTTGTTTTTTTTTGTATATTTTATTATAGCGGGAACAGGTAGACGGACGAACGGACAGCGGACTATTAGTCCCGTTTTGCCTTTTGGTATTTATATTTAATAATTTTAACTGAAATGTAATCTCCCACAAAAAAAATATGGCTTTCATTCAGGAAAGTTACAGTTATACTATAATGACAATATTGTTATTTATAATATTTTACAATTTTGCTAAGGTAAAACAAATTATAACCGTTTCTGTAATAACATATATTAATGGGGAAAGGAAGTGCCTTAACACTAGGTTCCCAGGGTCACTCTGCCTACCATCGTGCCACGTATGTGCAAATAAGCGTGAAGCTATATTGATGAACAGCTTTTATATGTTTAATACGACTGATAGAGTCAAAGAAAACTATTTTTATTCATGAGAATAATATTTCATTATCATGTGAATGAACGAAAATGTTAATACGTATTTGGTGCCAATACGTAAAAAGTACTTACGTTAAATATAGAAAATGATAATTAATTTGTATTATAAATTAAAATATGATAATATTAATAAATACATTATATAAAAAAGTAATTAACAGTTATCCTAATTTTATTTCACTGTAATAAAATAACAGATAAACCAAGCGTTGTTGAGGTATAGCTTCACGTCTTTTAATTATTAAGTACTATTTAGAAGAGAAAAAGACCACTTAATTTTTAATAACAAAAAACGGAATAAACACGATGAAATATAAAAATATATATAGGTATATCACTACGAAATATCAAAAACACGTATGTTTATTTACATTTACAATATATTATATTAATAAAACAACTAGCTTGACCTAAGATCCAGTCCTTATCTTTTGTTGATATTCGCCAATCTATGCCCTGAGCCATTTGCGTAAGCGCACTATTCATCATTGACCGGTATATCTAGAACTCTGCGTTCTCTTTTATCTACTCCTTTAAGTACCTACTTTAGTTTTTCACGGAGAGTCACATAGGTCATGATAAGTGGTCGGTCATATCAGCATTTTAGTCGTATTGGTGGCTCGGTTGTACGCTAGGTTTCAGTCGGCGGCAGATCGTCGTCGGCTCCACACCGCTAAAGGAGGGTTAACGGTTTTTTTTTTGCAATTTTGTTGGAAAAAAGTCATGACTATGATTTAGATAGTGTATTTTTATAAGTATTGTAAAAAATCTATAAAGAACACATGTATGTATACAATATAATATTTTGCGTCTTATACAAAAAAAATATTTTAATATAGATAAATCAATAATGAGAAATAATCATAAAAAATACTATATATAATAAGTAAAATTGATTAACAAAAACAAAATCACCGATAACCGAGCACCAAAAATAATAACTAATAACACTAAATACATAAATAACAACATTATAAACAACACATATCACATTATTAACAATCACCTACCTATCACATACAATAATTAACGTATTCCATACAAACACCTAGATAAATAAATGATAAAGCGATCAACAGCGTTCACGATACGCGCGTGTGATGTGAACAAAACATTGCCATGCGTGCCGCGCGTGGTCGCACCGAGTATAAAAATAGATGATTGCGCTGAAAGCGACCAGACCACCTCCACCTACCACTCCCCCTTCGTACGTATAAAAAATAGAGGTAAAAAGAGGGTAAGCAGAGGTAAACAGGGGTCAAGGTAACTGGTTTTATCTAAGGACCACGCCCTGATGTTTTCAATGCGTCTGTTCTAATTTTTGTGAAAATGTTTTGAAACTGTGCGTTTGATGTCAATGTTTTGGCTTTTGGACTTTTCGAGAAAGGAAAATACCTCCTGTATTTGAGTTTTTATTCAGTTATGGTTTGGTTTTTTCATACATCGGTTGGGTTTTTGTGATATTTTCCCTAATCTGTTTTGAAAATTAAAAATAAAAATTCAACGCATACTAAGATCTAAGAATCAATTATTATTACGAACTATGTTTATTTTACTAATATTTTAATGTACTTTTTTTCTGAAGTTTTCAATGACACCCAGATACCTATAGTTATGTTTAATTTGTCTTTCAAAATTTTGTTTTCCATTAGTCATTTCATCAGTTGTATAGTTATTAATTAATTTGTAAACAAAATAACTCATTAGCTTGGCTTAAAAAATATGTAAACAACATTGAATGAAGCTATTAATATTAAAATATTATTTCATTTACAAGCGCCATTTTTTTATTACTTCGAATAAGATAATCGTATTGTAAAATCTGTCTTTGAAGCCAATCGTGGCGTAGGGACATAAGTTTCCCATTAGAAAAAATGAAATATTTCCATTTCCCTCCCTAACAAAGAAAGAGCGGCGTTGAATTGCGCCACTCAACACGCTATGCCTAAAAAAATGGAAAGCGGGGTTCAGAAATGTCGTAACGGATAGTAAATAGTACTAGATTTCCAGGTTCTCTCTGCCTACCTTGTTCTATGTGCGAGATACAGCGTGAAAAACCTCAAATCTATCTAAAGAGGAATTTTATATATATTTGAACTTGTAACCATCGCATTCTATTCGAAGCCACTGCGTTACTATGGCATTAAATAAACTTTTGAACATCAATATTCATGTTTTCTTTTGTCTCATTGTAACTGCGTATTTAAATTGAGTTAGTCATAATACAGTGAGCAATGTAGTATTCTTTATTTTAAAAATATGTTTAGTTTTTCACGAAATACTAAATTAGGAAACGTTTGAGAATTAATTTAGAATTGTAAAATTTATAAAATTGCAGCGTGTGTCTGGGGAAACGCGACATGTTGCGGGTTCGATTTACATTCGAGGAAATAAATTATTTATTATTTGCTTTTTTTCGCTCTCGCCTAACACGCAATGCCTCCTGAACATAGCTGAAAATGGGAAACGGAGTGCCTTAGTACTAAATTCCCATGTGCGTAAATACAGCGTAAAGCTAAATAAATAAATAAAATGAATGTCAATAAGAATCAATTTTATTCCTACTTATGTATATTATTATAAAAAACATACAATAAATCACTGTTATATTTAAAAATGAAACATTATCGTAATATTTATTCAACTACTAAACTATCAGGTCAAATAACCAAGTGGTCATTTATTGGTACATTCATACAGCAGGTCCCCTCTCTATAAGCTCAAGGGCTATTGAGTTGTTCACAGTGACTCAGTACAGTACAGTGGTTAAATATAACCTGATTATTTTAACATTCGCAGCTGGGATATGCTTGTAATTTGTTGTTTTAGAATGTATTGCCTTATAAGGTAAATCGAATTTATTTGACTGAAAAGAGTTTATACCTATGAATATTTGATTAAGGGTCTCATGGCCTAGTGACACATTCTGACTGCGAACGTGATAGTTCTAGGTTCGATTTTATGTCTCAAATCAAGAAATTGGGGAACGGTGTCTTAACACTGGATTTAGCACATTTTTCTAAAAGTGAATCATATTTTTTCTGGAATAACTTCTAGGTATGGAAAAATATTTAGATCTTACTAACTTTGTCACTATCTACTAGTGTACATAATGCAGTTTGATTGTTGTGTTTATTGAACTTGAACAGTTTAGAGTATTGTCTATATTCAAAGACCACTACGCGACTATTTTTATTTGGTATACCTAATATATATAATATTTTTTAATTATATTTTGAATTCGTATCGACTACCTCTTGTATTATATTATTTTACCCAATATTAATTCTCACTTTGACAAATGACGAGATAGTGATATAACATACGATTTGCCTACAATAAACTAAAAACGCTTATAAAGTTTAGTCATTGCCGTTTATATCATTATCAGTAGCAGTAAAATTTATTAAGCATTTACTTTTGGTTTTAATTAAGTGACACGCTGGAACGGATGCTCTTTTGTCGTTACACTAACAACATTTCATCATATACCTATAAAGTATGTATGGAACAATATGGAACGTACGATTTCACAATATAATCGACATTTGCACAGCGACGTGATGTATTTATATTATTAAAAAAACTGCTATATCAAAGTATATATATGAGGCCAGTCGTAGCGCAGCGGCACGAAGTGTGACTGCAAAATCGACTGGTTGTGGGTTCGATCCCCACTCGAAGAGATGAAATATTTACTTAAATTTATATTTCCATTTCTTCGGTCTGGTGCCGAGGCAAAGCGCGGCGTTGACTCCTGCTACTCAACTCGTAATGCCTCCAGAATTGGGCAGAAAGTGGGGAACGGAGTGTCTAAAACACTAGGTTCCCTCTGCCTACCCTGCTGTGTGCGGGATACAGCGTGAAGCTGATTAATTTTAATTTTTTAAAGTATATATATTTGAATTATTATGTATGTTTAAATGATGCTGATGTGGCGCAAGTAAGAAAAATAAGACTGTTTACGCGATAATTGTGATTTCGTTTCGCTTTTTGGGGAACGTTTACATTTTGTATTATATTATTTATTTATTATTTTAATTTTTTATTTTTATTTATTTATTTTTTTATTTAATTTATTTTTTATTTTTTTATTTTGTATTTACCTATGAAGAGATTTACAGCTTATTTTAATCCTACTAATATTATACATGTGGAAGTTTGTGAGGACATATTCTACTTTCACGCAAAAACTACTAAACGAAATTAAATGAAACTTTTCATTAATATAGCTCAGTCACATTGCCTCAGACAATTTGTAAACATTTTCTTATAATTTGGCTGTAATATAACAATGACTTTGAGCGGGCGAAGCCGCGTTTCTATTACTAGTTAAAAATGTATTAAAATTATAATCTTTAAAATATTTATGTTAAACGTCCGTGTAGAATTTCAAATGTAATGCTGATTTATGTAAGAAATTCGCCTCAGTTTAGCCAACAGGCAGTCTCGTCTTTGTGAGGTTGTCCTTTGTAGTTCTAGCCTTTGTATTATCCCGACTGAGCTGAACCGCCCGGTATCCTAAGTAATAAATTAGATTGTATGATAATGGAAAATTTCAAGACATCTCACCTTTTACCTTATATAAGTATAGGATAGGCCCATTTGACGCTGTGGCAGTGCCTACGCTTGTAGCAGCAGTACAAACAATAGTTGTAAGTTCGATTCCTTTTCTTTTATAATACTTAAAAATATATATTTTGATCTGGTCTGGCCTGGTAGCCCGGAGAGTGGCGTTAAGTGCGTGTTGAGTGGAAGGACTCAACATCATATTTTATTTTTTTCAAAGCGATATAAATAATCATCATATGTGGTAATCGTAGCCCTCCATTACTTCTTGATTTCATTTTCAGTGTTTAATTTTTTTATGTAATTATAAAGGTAGTTTGTCGTATTGGTGCGTCTTTTGATGTTTTTAGAAAGTCGTCGTTAGATCAAGAAAAAGAAAATGAATTTGTAAGTATAATGTACTATAATTACTATATTTAGTATACCAGTGCGTGTAGCTTTCTATGTGAATTGATGTTTGAAGTCAGAACTACTTATTACTGTAGTAAAGTAAAAATAATAATGTTAAAAAGAAAAAAATATTTGACGGCCATCGTGACACAGGTGGGACGTGACAGAATGAGTCGGAATGTCTATATTTGAAATTATTTTTACGTTTTGCTACGTCGTTCAGTTTAGTGAAAACATTTTTTGTTTTCCGCCTACTATCATACATTATACTGGTGAAAAAAAATTAAAGAACAGTGATTTGGCACTATCTATCTATCTCTCTGTCGATCTAACAATATGCAGAAAATCCGAAAATATATAGTTTTTCTATAAAACTTAAAATTCATTTAATGAATTCTCATAATATATATATTAAAAAAAATAACGCTACCGCGAATTACTATTTCCCAAATTAAAAAAAAAACCTTTTCAAAAATGTAAATTTCCAATATCGTAAACAACATAAAAAATAGTAGCGCACTACCAATATAAACCTCTACACACGAAACAACACAAACATATTACATGTTACCAAGAAGAGCGGATGTGCGAGCTGTGGGCGCGTCGATCACGCCCGGCCCGCGTGGCCTGACGTCAGCCGCGTCAGACCAGCCAGACCAGCGAGACCAGTCAACCGAGCCAACCAACCTACCATATATTACGACTGGCTCATTGTGCAATATATACTGTACTTTTCCATTCACTTTGCGTAAGACGCTCACCAAAGTCACGAAAATGCATCTCCATACTCTACCTAGAGTCATCTTATTCATTTTATTTTTGCTTCAAAAACTGTTGAATGGATTAAGATGAAAATTTACAGTAATATAGCTTATACGTAAGATTAACACATAGGCTACGATCTATGTAAATATTTAGTATAATTTGGCTAAAATATAATAACAACTTTAAGAAAGCACGCTTTGTTTATCTGCTACAGGAACCAAAAGCGAGTGCAGATGTCGTTACATTATCATAATGTAAATATATCAAGAACAGCGACCGAGTCTATATAAGACAACGGCGCGCGGCCTCAGTGCCCAGTGCGGGTTGCACGGGCACACTAAAAACAACTGATAAAAAACTGACTTCGGACTACTTATATACTTATGAACATTATTTTAAAACCTCATTTAAATCGCCTGACGATGATAATGATATCACGTAGTATGTCTGTGTCATAGTATGAATCATTAAATATACCTCGTCATTAATTGTAATCAAAAGACAATCTTCTAACTTTCTATTAGTAATGTGTATAGTAATGGCATCGACCTCGTGATTCATTCAACAGAAGTGCCCTCAACATTGCACTTATAAATTAGAAAATTTAGATAAAGATGTAAACAAATAGTAAATTGTACAATTTTAATGATATCTAAAGAAATTCCCAGCCTTGAAATAAATAATCGGACTAGACATCTACAAAACTTGCTTGATTTTGATAAAAAGAAGTATTTCTTATATAGGTCATGGTTTCCTAGCACAATTTGTCACTCGGAAGTGACAAATTTTTATTTAGTTATTAGGAAGTAAGATATTCGAAATAGAATGAAAATAAATAATATTTACTTCCTTCACTTTCTCCTGTTCCTTCTTGAGACTTTTGGCTTTCCCAGAGGTCTCGAGAACTTAAGTGTATAACTAAATTATGATTATGTATCAGCATAAACCAGTTTTAAAGGAGCAATGCAAAAGTCACTGACATTGCGCTAGTAGCACTGTAAAGTAATTATTTTATAATATTATTGTCTTGATGTCATATTATACGCTTTTAAAAGTAGATATAGTCTCTTCATTTAGAATGCGATAAGAATCATTTTTGTCATTGCCATTTGCGTGGTGATAACGAAACTCGTATAAACAAATAGATTTATTGCTTTTGTAACCAGTAGTTTTTGGATTGTTTACAGCGACTCTACAAAATCTTATTATATTATTATAACACAAAATGTTACTAATTGAGGTCAGTCGTGGAGCTGGGGCACACGCGTGTGAATGAAAACTCAATACGAGGTTTTGGGTTCGATTCCCACACGAAGAAATTAAATATTTAATATTTTCATTTCTTCGCCCGGTGTCTAATTTCAACCACTTAGTACAAAATGCTTCCAGAATTCGGCGAAAAGTGGGGAGCGAAGTACCTTCGCATTAGGCTGCTACGTGCGAAATACAGCGAGAAAATGAAGAGAATAATAAAAGAAAAAAACAAAACATAGTATTTAATACACAGAAAGAAAACACGAGGTACGAGGTAGCGACTTATAGAGATTCTTATAAGTATACATAGCTCAATATATACACGTACAGTGAAAGTAATGATTACATTGTTATATTAATAAGTGCGTGGCATCAAGAAATGAGTTTAAAATGAAAAGATAACCAGTAAGAAACCGTTGGTTGCGTGATCGTCACGTGATTATGGAATGCCTTATAAGAGAATGGCAATAGTACCTAATATTATTAAACTATGTTTTAAGAGAGAAAGGAGATTTTTGTAGACGAAGAGATTTTCAACACGTAATGCTTCTAGATTTCATCGGAGAGTGGGGAATGGAGTGTTTTAATGCTAGTTTCCCTCTTCCCACCATGCTATATGCGGTGTAGCTGAAGATTTTAGTAGGAAGTTACTTGAAATATTGATAACATTTGTTACAGTTTTTTATATAAAACTGTAAAAATAAAATCAAATAAAACACTGTAGACCGTCTTTTCTATTATTTTCGTCCATTGAAATATTACTGTAATTATTACTTATACAAGTGATGGCGTCTAATTTTTTTAGTCTTGAATAAAAAAAAATGTGACTTTACAATGAATAGATATAATGTGAGTATAAATAAATACAAACTTCTTTTTATAAGGACTAATGCTGCTCTTGTGAAATAGAAACAGCTGGCAACGTCGATCAGAAGCACGTACACGTTCTAAATTGAACTCTATGTTCTATATCTAAAGTCTACTTCAGAATGAGAAATCATGAAAGCATATTTTTGCCGTTAACTTGAATCTATTAATGTATGTGAATGAAAAATAAACAACATTACCTTGTTCTAATCAAAATTTAAAACTTAAAATTTGGCTAAATTAGAAAATGTATAGTATATTGAATGTCTTTTAAAAAAAAATTAAGTTATACGAAGAATGGTAACCCTATCTCACTTTCTATGTAATTAACGATGCAAATTTACGTTAAATGCCAAAAATGTACAGCCATATCCATTTTATATATATAACAATAACTACTTACTATGTATTATAAGACGTAAGAAAGTCATCTTTTACTTTACAATGCAACCTGTAATACTTGTGGGATTCACTTTGCATCAAAGGGATTTGAACCTTGGTACTTTAAAATAAAGTCGGATTGTCGTTGAATTTGTAACTTAGTGTAACGATAGGTGTGTTATATTTGTGTGTCAATGCTGCACGGGCGCGGCAGTGACGTCAGGCGCACGCGGCGGCCGCGTGGAACACACCCACTGTGTCGATTGTAGAGCCAGTATGGGAGTAGTAGTGTTTTTATTTAAATTTTTAGTTTAATACTTGATTATCTTTCAAATTTGGAGAGAAGTAGTGTCGGAAGAATTTAGTAATAGTAAATGTGGGGATGTTGTGGCGCATTGGCACGGCGGTTGGCTATACACGCGACGGTTGTAGGCTCGATTTTACTAAGAGAAATGATATATTTAATTTGTTTGTTTTGGTAAGGAGACGTTGTAGTTATATGCAAACTCGTAAATTAAATGGAAAGTAAGGAACATAGTGTTAATTTAACACTAGGTTCATTCTGATAACTCTACTATCACACATGTGATTCACCATGAAGATATGAAAAGAAAAAAAAAGTTTGTATTGGTATTTTTTTGCTCTACATACGGATTATAATTTATATACAACGTAAACGTATTTATAAAGCCAGATGCAGTTGTTGTGTTAACCACTCGTTATGATTTATGAAGCACGATAAAAGTTAAAAATTGAGAAATATTTAACATTTATACATATTTTTAAGTGTTATTGAACAAATATGGGACATATTTTATCTAATGTATTTAACAAATCTCAACAAAAGCAGCTGAAAATTGGCAAGAAAAACTTACTTATTTCCACTAAAAAAATTAAAATACCTTAATCCCACTTTAACCTTAAAAAATACGGGTTAACAATACAGTAACTTCCATCAGAACAAGTTATGCACCGTGCCGACGTTTCGCGTTGTATGTTATTGTATTTGTATGTGTATGTATGTGTGATTCACTTTTTGTTTCGCGCGCGCCGAGTATGAGTTTCAAGGATAGGATTGAACATTGACAAGGTGAGACAATTTACCTGTAGGTTGTAACCTTACAATGGAAGGAATGAATTTTAAATAGATATTGTTTTATTTATTTATTTCAGCTTACACTGTATCCCGCATGTAGCAGGGTAAGTAGAGGAGCCTGGTGTTAGGACCCTCCGCTTCCCACTTTCCACCCAATTCTGGAGGCATTGCGTGCTTGGTGGCGGAACTAAACGCCACGCTTTGCTTCCATATCAGAGCGTATAAATGGAATTCTTAATATATATTTCGTTTCCTCAAGTGGAAATTGAACCCACAACTAGTCGCGATTACATTCACTCTTTGTGTTCCACCCACTACTTCGTTATAGTGGAGTTTTAAGCGTAAATGAATTCTGACGAAGCTTTCCTAACCTATGGATCTTTACATTCATTTCAAATTTCAACTTTTGACCCCAGTACTTTTGACAGTACTGTTGTCTGTTAGAAGAGAACTGTCTTAACAGCAGGTTTCTCTGTTTATCCCGCTTTATAGAACACAGCGTGAAGCTGAAAAAATATAAGTACTTAAACATTACATTGACTCTACATAAATTATACACAACTATCTACATATTTAAAACGTGACTTTTACTATTATACAAAAACATAATAAGTAAATATATAATTTTAAACAATCTCAGAGTAGGGAAGAGATCCCTGCTCTAGCACTGAGAAAGACTAAATGCGGGTCTGTCAGTCTAGCCTATGTACTGGATATAAATCACCTATTTCCTACTATTTTATAGCACGCAGCATTTTGTATCTGTTTTTATATTCTAAGAATATTGATAATTTTCTGCTTTAAGATCATTATATTTAAAAGACGCCTATGTATGACGTCATACACTCCGTTCAGTTTTCCTCAAACACTGTATCTGGATGCTATAAATTTAATAATTCAAAGTAAATGCTAACCTCGATACTAAGTGACTATAAAACAAGAATTTTATGTACGTGCATAGAGTTGGAGGTTAATATTTCATATTTTTTCTTATATTCTATTCAATTTGCTATTGATATTAATTAAGTACCATTTATATATATGTATTAATTTAAGAATTATTTTTTTTATTTGTTATATCTGCTTTTAATATAGTATCAAGTCACTTTGTTGTTAATTTTTCGCTAGAATTTGAAACATTTCATTGCGTGTTAAGTTGCGGAACTAAAATCCAATTTAAGTCTTATCAGAATAAGGGCCGGAAAATTGTAATTGTTTTTTATTCATTCAGAAAGCATCATATTGTAATAATTTAAATTTTAAAGCAAATAAAGCCATTGTCATGTACCTACTGACTGGAGGTCTGACGTAATGGTTGTGAGTTCGGAAACCGTATTAAAATTTATTATAATTAATTAACATACAATAATTAATAAATTATTAAATTAACGAATTATTGTTAATGGATTAATTAAATATTTCTTAATTAATTACATATTATCATTGAGAGTGGAGACACTCTAGAAGGACAAGCGCGGCGTTGAGTACCGGCATTTAAAATTTAATGTCACTATTTCAGACGGAAAATTGAGAATAGTTTGTCCAGGATAGAACCTGTAACCATTGGTTTATCGAAGCACGTCCCAATTGTGCCATGGGGGCGTCGCGTTGGTTACAATATATTTTATATTAAGGTCAGTTCCATTAAGAGAATGCAGTTAAGCAGGCTGAACTATGTATTTTGCTACGCTGTATGTTTTTACAATTGAAACTATTTAATACTAGTTTTTACCTACGGCTTTGTCGGCGTGAAAAAATATGGAAGTAACTACATAAGTGAATGACAATAGTCTTGGTATAACCTATAGCCTTCCTCAATAAATGGACTATAATACATAAAAAATGTTTTTACAAGCTCTTATTTGACTTTTCTTATTAGTATTTAAGTTAGCGTATGTAAAATCTTTTAAGCTTAATATAACTCACTTCCTAGTCTCTTCAGCTGATATTTGGATTATAAGTCATAAAAGTTCTGATGACAATAAAATTACATATAATCATTATTTTTGTTAAAACAAAATGGCTGCCGCAACATAATGGTGGACTAAATTTTTTTCACACAACCCTCTTAATATGCGTATATAAGCATATGCAAATAATTTTAATCTATAAAGTTCAATACACTATAAAAAATCTAAAATGCTTATTTTCAAATAAGCTTTTTAAATCCATATTTAATTACAATTCGAACCAGTAGTTGTCTGACATGTTCCAACTCTGCAATTACTCAGAGTAACTATTAGAAAATATATGTGAAAATTAAATTGTAGACAGTAGATTTTTTTAAATTTTCACATCCAAACAGATTCTTTAGGATTATAAATTAGTATAGAAATAGAGATCTAGTTAATTAACGTACTTTACAATAGGAACAAAACAAAATACTTTATCCAAGGTTAGAACTCCAATTCCTGTTTGACAGTTCAATCTAACTACGCAATAGCTAGCTTCTTTAAATTCACTGAACGTCCCTTGATCCGTATAATTTAATATGATATGATTTATTGTGATAATTATAAATGTAGATTTCGAGTCGAAATAATGATATGAAGACTTCTCTGTAGTGTATTCAAATTAATGTTTTTTTTTTCATTTTTACGCCACATGTAGCAGAGCAGTTATAGAGAGTCTAGTGTTAAGACACTCTTCATTTTCCATCGAATTCTGAAAACTGTCGCTGCGCCAAGACAGGTTCGCAGACACGACCGGATCATTACCACCCCCGGCATTTAGAACCGGCGTGAAGTAGTGGCTTTATGCCACTGCGTTTCGCATCAGGTAATGCCGGGCCCCGGCGCCCAGCCCGTCTTAAAGGCCCGCAACGCACCTGTAGCTCCTCTGGGGTTGCACGGGGTACCGTGGGCGGCGGTAATCACTTACCATCAGGTAACCCGCACGCTCGTTTGACGTGTCTTTTCCATAAAAAAAAAAGATTGACGACAAAAATTTTAAAACAATTTTGGTTGTGTTGGTCTTGTCGTATATAAATAACTATATGCACTTGGGAAAACACGGGTATTTTGAAATCACTGACCGACATTTCAATTTTATTTATATGTATTGATAATAAATTTATAAGGCTAGGCATCAAGCAGAGGCGCAAGGAAGATTCAATAATACATTTTAAAAATAAAAAATAATTCCAAAGTAGTTTTTAACATATGCGTTTCCTAACTCACTGATAACTCTTATCAGAATGCGTCACCGCGAACAAATGAGTAAAGGCTGCATCCAATTTGCAAACAATATTACTTTAAGTTTTGATTACAAAACAGTAAATAATGACCATTATAGCGCAGTAGTAGTTCCACGTGTAACAGTAATCGTGTAGATTGTAAATTCGATTTTGTTTGCAAGAACTCGAGAAGCCTAACCGAAATTAGGGCGGTAAATGGAGAAAGGAATGTCTTAACACTAGGTCCTCTTTTCTTACCTTACTAAACGGGATAAATATTAAATGAGATATATGATCAAAATCAAAATACTACGAAACATCGTAAAGATGGTCAAATCATATTTAAATAATAACGTCTTCTAATCTTCTAAATTGAGTATTTGTAACGCCATTGCCAAGATATAGTCTCTATATCTTCCTTCGTTAAAAAAAGCTTAAATTTGGTTAATCTATTTTATTTTTAAAATATAAATAGTGTGACTGTAAAACCGACTGGTTGTGGGTTCGATCCCCACTCGAGGAGATGAAATATTTACTTAAATTTATATTTCCATTTCTTCGCTCTGGTGGCGAGGCAAAGCGCGGCGTTGAGTTCTGCCACTCAACACGCAATACTTCCGAAATTCGGCAGAAAGTGGGGAACGGAGTGTCTTAACACTAGGTTCCCGCTGCCTACCCTGCTATGTGCGGGATATAGCGTGAAGCTAATTTAATTTAATTTAATTTTTATTTTATTTTTGATATTTTTAACACAGAACGAAAAGAAAAATATTGTTCCCTTATTTTGGGTACTTAAGTATCTGACTGAGGCCAGTCGTGGCGCAGGCGCACAAGCGGCGTTGATTTCCGACGACTCGGTCAAGATGTTTTTTCATTTATTTATATATTAAAATAGTGTAATATATTTATAAATAACATATATTGTATTGAATAGAATTTATATATTTTAAAGTAAGTATTCGTATTTAGTTTGTGTAACGACTGAATCATAGTTGTAATAGAACGTTCTACTCAATTCCATTCTAGGACTATGTTTATGTACGTCATATAACAAAGGCTATAAATCACAATAAAATACATACCTATTGATTATGAGAAATGAAAACTGTAATATTTTATTGTTTCAATATGTAATGTAATTCAAATTCTTAATTCTTATATAAAATAAATCTATATCTATAATTATTATATACAAAATAACTTACTGTAGAATTGATTTTAATTAAATGAATGATTATTTTGGTCTGTAATTTTACACAGACGAATTAAAAATACATAAATATAAAAACTGAAATGAATAATTTGCCAGTTGTGGGGTAAAAGCACAAAATTTGCGACGCGATGGGTTAGATAGCTAGGGTCGGTTTCCACTCGAGGAAATGATATAAATATTTAATATTTTTATTTCTTCGATTTTTTAACAAGGCATAGTGCGGCTTTGAGTTTCGCCTCTCAACACGCATTGCCTCCAGAATTCGGGGAAAAGAGGGCAATGGAAGTGCCTTAGTGAGAACAGAGTATCTTAACATCGGTGGAACCTATCGTAAAGCTAAAAAAATATAGTATAATATACTTAATTAGAAAACGTATAAAAATTTGAACGTAGCGGGACTCAAACCCGCGCCTCCTGGAAACCGACCAGGCGCTCTGACTACTGAGCCATACGTTCTCGCCAAGCTACGTCGAAACTTTTATACGCTGGTTACAACTTATTTATGTTGTTAGCATCTGTGTAGGGAGATTTTTACAAATTTCCGCTACTAAAAGATAATTACTAAGGATTATCGTTTGCCAAGAGAGAATACTATTTTTTAAATATTTTTTAAACATTTTTAAAGTGTTAATCCACACTTAGGAAAGATAAATACTTAATTAGAAAACGTATAAAAATTTAATAGTGTAATATTATTAAGTCACTCTTTTCTCACATTTTCCTCCCAATATTTCCCACTCAACGCCGCGCTACCATAACAAAAATAGACGATTATTTAAAAGCATTACGTATATTATATAGTATCAAAGATTCATACCACCGGCTACCAAGCCATGTGGCGAACACCAACGTAAAATAAAAACACAAGCAAGCAAACCACTCGCGCGCACGTTCAGGATGCGTGCTCGTGACGTCACGAGGTATTCTCGCCTTTGTGCAGGGTGGATTTTCCGTTTAATAACTCCTATAGACTTTACCATTATTTTGTTTAATTAAATATATATTTCTATAAGTTTTATTCGTTTTTAAAATCTTGTTGACAAATATGATAGTAGAGTAGGTTCTTCTATTTAGAGAAATTGGATATTGAGTTGCGAAATCCAACGCATTGCTTTGTCTTAAGTAATAGAATAGAATAATATAAATATAATCATTCCTTCGATTGAGAATGGAACTTACTATCATCACTTTTAATAGTCTCACTGCACCACGGTGAGATTTTTTTAGTTTCGCACATAGTAGGATAGGAAGAGGGAACCTTGGAATCTAGTGTTAACATCACCGTTCCCATTAAGTTTCTTTGTTCTTCACTTTCCTCCGAAGTCTGGAGGCATGGCGTGTCGAGTAGTTGTCACAAGCTCGTTCCCCTGCGCCACGACGACCTCCATTAGTATAGTAATATACTTTTCGTAATTTAACTTCAAATGTTTTTATTTTAAAAAAGTTACCTTTTTACTCAAATAAATGTCAAGGTATTACAGTATATAACGTAATATGCTATGAATCATATATTTACTCGATAAAAATGTATTAAAAACCGCTTTATTTTACATGTTTTAATTGTTATAATACAAAATAAATTTATCGTACAATTTATTTGAATAAAGCATGTATTTGCACTTGCAAATATTAAATATTATATTTGAAGCATTTTACTGTGTGACAGTAACGCGACGGTTGTCTACCCTGCTTTATGCGGGATACAGCGTGAAGCTGATTTAATTTTTTGTTTTTTAAAGTTCTATACCTTTTAAGGAAAAAAGGAATCCTTATAAGATCACATTGTTGTCCGTCTGTCTGTCAAGAACCTTTATCTTAGGAACGATTGAAGATATCGAGTTGAAATTCAAAACCTATACTCATATCTAAGGTCTCAGAATTTGCTGAACAAAAATCTACATTTACTTAAAAAAAAAAGATAAGATATATTTATATCAAGGGAATCAAAATTCATAGGGTACTTCCAGTTGACCTAGAATTATAAAATTTAGCAGTTAGCATCTACTGGTGAAAAATTATAAATTTTTTTTAGGAAAAAATACGTTTGTGGTTAAATCCTAAAAAATAATAGCTTTAAAAAAGGTGCAAAATTTTGTATTAAGGCCGCTAGTTCAAGTGTCAAATAAAATGGCGCTGGCTAAGCTCAGCCTGAATTTCAGAAAGACCTCTAATTTTTTACTTGAATTCTTGGTGGACGAGCCCGACTCGCGCTTGTCCGAATATTTTAAATATATTTGAGGCCATCGTGGCGCAGACGGACTATGAACATTATAAATATACGATTGTAGGTTCTATTTCCACTGGGAGGGATGAACTATTTTCAGTTACTTGCTTCAGTAAGAAGACAAAATGGAGTGTAGAGCCTTATCACTCTCTTGTAACAAGCACATTCATCACTAATACGTCATAGTACGTCATAAGACTATAGTAAATACGTGTATTAATTATATTAAAATCATTTATGTACTATTATTTCTCGAATTCCCATCGTACTCTTTGGTTTTGAAGAAACTGAAACATCATATTCAAATTTAGAATCAAATATAGTCAATTTTGTTGCACAATATCACATATACATGGACCGTAAAGAAATGAACATGGACCGTAGAGACATGGACATGGACCGTAGAGACATACAAGAAAAAAAAAGGTTAGGAAAGGAGGGAAAAAGCCTATTATCATTATCCAAGACCTATTATCATTACTTGTTCTCTACACTTGGTTTAAAGATAGATATATTTCAAAATAGAGGAGTGCTAAAAGGCACTCACTATTACATTAAAGGAGATTACCCGAAAAATATATTGAAAAAAAGAAAGTTACTACAACATCAAGTAAAGATGGAGAGAGAAAAAGGAAACAACGCAATAATCAAGTATGATAAAATTGTAATACTAAACAATACTATATGTACACACAAGAAAACAAAAAAAGAACTCTTTCCATTTCCCCTGAGTACAACAAGAATCATAGAGCCGAGCAAAAACTGCAAGCAAGTAAGAAGAATAAAATGCAGAGACCGACACAAAGATCATCAAGCTTATCTGAGTGTTTTAAAGCCAGGCATGCTAAACTTTGTAACTGACAAGAAGCGAAATGACGCAGCCAATAATTCACTTAATAGTTGTATTTACCAAGAAATAAAAGGCCTTTTTTTATTTTATTTATATATTTCTGGAATTAGAATTCTATTATGTTCTAGAAATATATTTTATATCTCTTGAAATTATAATTGATTTGCAAAAGAACCAAAGGTTTTAATACGAGCACTAAATGCAAAGTAGAGTTATATTACTTGACCCCATCGTGGTGCAGTGGTTCAGAGTGTATATAGATACAGAGGATTTAGTTTTAAGGACCTCCGTTCCCATTAAGACACGTCCGTCCCACATTTCTATACATAGATGTATGTATAAATACAGCTTCACGCTGTATCCTGCACACAGCAGGGTAAGCAGAGGGAACCAAGTGTTAAGGCACTGTGGCGCATATATAAACCTCTCTTAACGATTCCTCTTTGAGAGCGATTCGCAAAAATATTGATATATTGCGTGTCGAATGGAGGAATTTAACGCCGCGGGGCCCTGCTAGCTGAAGCTGCTTTGCGTTAAAATACATTTATTGATTTAAATAAATTAACAATCCGAAGAACAGGAAATGAGTGAAGTTGTTTACGATTTAGCTATATAAAATTATATTGCGCAATACATCAGAATGTAATTAAAGTAAATGTAATGTATTGTTATGCAAGTTACTATGTTTCTATTAATGTTAGATATTAAGAAAATGAACGGTTTTAAGACATTTAAGTTAGTTGTTTTGTGTAAGGAAATCTGTGGAATCATTTCACTTTAAATTTTTACTAGGTAGCCGCCATAAAAAAGGCCAAAGTCGTGTCGCAGCGGAACGAAGTGTGACTGTAAAACCGACTGGTTGTGGGTTCGATCCCCACTCGAGGAGATAAAATATTTACTTAAATTTATATGTTCATTTCTTTCGCTCTGGTCTCGAGGCAAAGTGCAGCGTTTAGTTCTGCCACTCAACACGCAAAGCGTCCAGAATTCAGCAGAAAGTGGGGAACGGAGTGTCTTAGCACTAGGTTTCCTCTGCCTACCCTGCTGTGTGCGGGATACAGCGTGAAGCTGATTTATTTGATTTTAGAAAAAAATTTTACTACCCACTCAGCAAACAATGACTCACAAAGTGAAAAAAATATATAAACCTATTATTTATTGAATTGACCTTTAGGTCAAAAGTCCTGGTAATTTTATAAGGCTAATGCTTACGTAATATGAGGCCTTTGACCAGCTATTTACAGTCTTAATTGTGACTAGGGACTAATAATATATAACCTCCCACGTTCAATTTAACATACAAAGCGTATTTACATCATCATAATTAAAGATTATACATTAAAAATAAAATTTTTAAAAAAATATACGTAATTCTAGCTGTTTATATGATGTTCATTTTTGAGAAATTCCGCGTGAGATGTCGAAACCAAACGAAACTCTTTGTTCTTAGTAAGGAGGTGTAGAAATTGAATCCACGGCCATTACTTACGTGAACAATCAGACTAGATACGTCGCACTAATTTATTAATGAATGGTTTAGTTTATGTCAAATTATAAAAACGATTTATATATATATATATATATATATATATATACAGTGAGTCATATATATAATAAATATGTATATATATATATATATATGGTTAAATAGCGTAAAAACAATATACAAAATGAACTTAAATAAAATAAAATTATTTTGAAACACAACTGCGGCAAAACTAAAAGAAAAAGACCAATTAGTCTGTTTAGAATTAACAATCAGAACCCGTTGAAATTTTACAGGGCTCCTTAGTAAGAATAAGTTGAAGAATCGGTTCCTTTCTAGACGTCATACAGTCTATTGTGAATGAATGAATGAGACTACCATATACTTAAAACATAAGGAAAACAAAGGAGCTGCCGAACCGATAAAACTTCTACGAATTTTCCTCCCTCATTTTCCTCGTTTTCTTCCTACTTCCGTTAATCATATAAATATTCAACTAAATATTTTTTGGCATCATTATCATGCGAGGTCGAAATGTCGTATGTTAATGATATGATTATATTTTAAGGCTAGAATACAAAGCGCTGTGCGAGTTGAGTTTCGCTACGTAATATATTGAAAATTGATTTGGTTCCCTCTGCTTTTCTACTATTTAGTATATACGGGATACAGCGTGAAAGAAAAAAAATAAGACTTTAAATTGAATTAAAAAAAACCCTATAAGATTAGTCAGTATCTATTCATCTGGGGAAGCCCTCTTGTAAACAAAACGTAAACAAAACGCGTAAAAATACGCGTCCGTGGGCGTGGCGCGGACTTTGTACCGTTATTTCTAAAACTATCTTCACTATCGGAATATTTTCGTGTTAGGATGTTTTTTGTTCTTATTTCTAAGATATGTGTGATAGAGTATAATTTTATTTTATATATATATTTTTTACTTATCTATTATTTAAATTAAATTCAAAGAGTTTTTTTTAAATAAGCTTCACAATAATTCGCTAATATGAATATTTTTTTTGCATCATGTATACCGCACACAGCTAGGTAGGCATAGGGAACCTAGTGTTAAGACTCCCCGTTTTTCATTTTTCGCCGAGTTCTGGAGGCATTGCGAATTTTTGCCTCGGCACCAGAACAGAAATGAAAAAAAATTGTGAAATGAACAGAAATTAATGAAATGAGTGGGAATCGAACACACAGCGTGTTATTTAATAGTTAATATTTAATCTTTTAATTATATATTTATTTCAAACACGATTTTTTTATAACATGACGATTTCAAGAAACCTCAAAGTAATACGAGTCAAAGGCACAAAGTTGTTTTTCTCAATTTTCATATTGTACAGGTGCGTGTACTAAAATCTTGGTAGCATATTTTAAATTTCTTATTTTCTTCAATTGATATCGTGTTGTTAACGCCGTCGTGGCGCAGGGGCAAGTTAAAATGATGATTCCCAGAAGCATATCTTATTCGATTCCCACTCGGGATTGACTAGCTTCTCTCTACCTACCTTGCTATGTGCAATAAAGCTAAAAAAAAGGAACATCTTGTTGTGTTTAAAAGGATAGAATGAAACATGATTGTACAATCGAATAAATTGTTAAGACACCAATGTGAAGAAAAGTAAATATTGAACTAAATGGTTCCTCCAGTGGGAATCAAACCCACAAGTCCACAACCGATCGCGTTTACAGTCCAACGCTTGTGCTACTACACTACAACTGGTTTCCACTGGCATTCCAAATTAGGCGAGAAAAATACTTATTTAAATAACGTATTAAAGTGGCGGGTACAAAACGCGCTTTTCTAAATGAAAACATAATAGTTATTAATTGTACTAACGTTGGCGTTCCATGCGACCGGAAGCTGGTGCAACACAAATAAATGCGCGCGAAGGGCAGCGTTTACGTCGTGTCAGCGAACTACTATGGGATGATCGTATAGCTGTTATCTTGTAACAAATTCTGTGTAATTTACCTACTTTACTTTGAATTACAAAAAAATATTAATTTTCTCTCTTTTAAAGAATTCGTGTTGTGAATATAGCAAGGAAGGCAGAGGAAACCTGTGGACCTAGACACTTCGTTTTGTATTAAGAAAGACAATTCCGTCTCCTATTTTCTGCGGAAACAGAGAATGGAGTGTTCTAACAGTAGGCTCTCTCTGCCGACGAGAGCGAGAAACTGAAAAACTTACCTACTTTTTCAATAAAATCTTGGTTAATAAAGGTGTTTTTAATTCATATTTTTTATGAAAATAAATCAGAATTTGGCAATTTGTCACTTATGTCGTCCTTTAATACCTATATTTATTTAAATATGTATATTTTTGACTAATAATAAATTACATTTACAAAAACTACGCAACATTTCTAAGCAAAACAGTTTTTTGCTCTACGAAATGACGCGCCAGTACCAAACCGTGTAGCGCGACCGTTGGTGCCGCCATTAATTACCTACTCAAATACGACTAAAAATTAATTAATCATTGAATAATCTCAAGATCTTTACATTATATTGTAAATAATTATATTTTTAGAACAACTACTTGGAAGTTAATTAAATGTATTATGAAGTACGAATATTATATAACAACTACGTTATTATATAAACAAATATATTTTAGTTTAGTGTTATTTTTAAGATTAAAGTGTAACATTACGCTATCATGTCACACTATTTGTAATAGACCGTGAATAGAATAAGTGATAAGTGAGAAGAAAAAGAGGGATTCATTTATTAATTCAAGATATTATGTAACTACCTTGTTTGAATTATAGAGTTTTATTAAATTAAACTGAATTGAAATTTCTATAATTTAACTAAGTAGGTAAGTTTTACACATGCTACCTAAAATATCTATATATTTTAAAATCTACTGAATTTATTTTAATGTAACTATATAATAGGAATAAATAGTAGGCTGATAACTTGTTTTTTTTAATCGGAATAAAAAGTTAAAAAAAATGCTCAGCTACAATAAAATCAAAAACCTAACGAGAGCCCGAAACATCATTTTAATGTTTTTGCCAGGTTTCTAAATGTTAATGGATGAATAGCGCAATGTTTTTAGTAAATCGACAAACGCCATGACCTCGTTACGCTGGTTCCTCGGTTACAAGTCCAATTTTCAAAGGAAAAATAAGCATATTTTACCTTGCCCCTTCGTGTACTTCAATTAGGTTCGTTTACTTCATAATATAGACCTACTAGAATACAACAAAAAAAATGTGTCTACAGATGGAATTAAGGGATATTATTGTGTAAGGTTAAAAAACAATAGAACGGAAATCTAATGTTTTTAATTTTTTTGTTTCTTGTTGTGTTTCTCTATGTTTATGTTATTTGTATTTGTCTGTTTGTAAAGTTATATATTTTTTTGTTACATAGCCATTGGACTATGACAGGATTAGGCTATAATTGATTAAAATTGATTGATTGAAGGCTGGCACACCTGACGCAGAACCATAGTAGCCCGGCTAAGACAATAAAAATATTAAAAGGACGCTAACAAAAATTATCAAACAGATTAGCATTTTCGATTGACACATCAAAATTCTAAATCTGAACCATCTGTCTTGTCGGAGTGCCATTGTATAAGCAGCGCGGTTCTGAGTTCGATTGTCACTTGGGGGAGTGAATTATTATTTATTAATATTTTCATTTCCTTGCTCAAAGCGCGTTGTTAAGTTCCACGGCCCCGAATATCTAAACACTAGCCTCTCATTTGCATACCCTTCTCGGGTAGGGTAGGCAGAAAGAAGGAAAAATGATAAACGATATTATAATTTTAATTAAAATTTTTAAATGATGTATAATTAAGTGTCTCGATTACACATTAAATACTTACTTTTACAAACAAACAGGTCGCCGCAGTCATGGTCATGGGCTGTATTGTATTTTTGTCTCCAAAACTTGTGACTATAACTAGGTATATTAGCTTGTACTTTGAATGAATGCCTTTTATAAACAACAATTTAATATTATTATTTCATTTCGGTTTCGCGCTGTATCCCGCAGACGACATAGATCCTGCTGTAAGGTCCCCCCTACTCTGTCCGCAAAACATAATAGCTAATATTTCTGATTCGGTAAAAAAATTCTCATTAATATTCTTTAATTTAAAACACATTAAGTACCTGTGTATGTATTTACATGTTAAGATAAAGTGTGACTTTATCGCACTTCGCATAGTGTTTTATGTTTATTTTGGTTAAACACGTCGTGTTTTAAAATATGAGCAGCAGTGGGGCACAGCTTGTGACTGTAAATGCTCTATTTGTGAGTTCGATTCCCACTCAGGGGAATAAATTATTTTCATTTTCTACTTCTGGTTACAAGACAAACTGCATTCTGCATACCCTGCTTTATGCATGGTATAGTGTGAAGATAAACGTTAAAAAAATATGTTTAAATTAATGGCTTACAAAAGCTAGATATAAGTGGTTCAAGCTTACATCGTGATCGATCATTTCGCATAGTGGTTAGCATATTTACTGGCAGTCCGTAAACGTCACTGTAGACATTGGGATTAGATAAATTAGTCTTATACAAATAAATTGATTTACAATTTGGACTCAAAATTAGTATTTTTCCTTATCAATTAATAGACATTTATTTTTTTGGGTTCCGTATCTTTACTTTTGTATCCAGAAATAAATACAAATTTAGTAGCGTTTGATTTTAATGAATTTGGGTAATGAATTATCTATATATATATCATTACTTCCACAAATTTGTATTTGGAGTCCTGTCACTAAACCAGCAATGTTCCGAATTTCGAGTGGAATGGAGAGCGAAGTGTTCAAAACTTTAAACACTTGGTCGCCTATTTAGCGTTGCGAGTTAACATGTAAAGCTACAATAGAGTTACATTATTACAATAAAATGTTTCACCGTGAAGAAACGAGACATTGGAAAGATAAGTGACTAAGATATCTATTTAGCCAGGATATCATGATAAGGAAAAGAAAATCCTTATCAGTGAGTAAGTAATTATATTATTATTTTGAAGCATTGTCGATATTTTTCTTGTAAGTGCTACTTTTTTAATAGATAAAGATAGACAAGAAGTCATTAACAAAGGATTTTTAAGCAAAATTTGATTTCAATAAGTATATTATTGATAAGATTGTATGAAGCCCTCGTGGCTCAGGGGCATAAGGGTGTGACTGTAGCATGACGGTTGTAGGTTCTATCCCAACTCGAGGGATTGAATAATTATTTATTGATATTTTCTAATATACCAAGGCATCTCTCTGGTAGCAAGGCAAAAACCCGACAAAATAGAGTTCTGCCACTCAACACGCAATGTTTCGAAAAATTCAGCAGAAAGCGTGGAACGGAGTGTCTTAGCACTAGGTTTCCCCTGCCCACGCTGCCATGTGAGGGATGCAGCATGAAGCTGATTATTACATCATATTAGTTGTAAACTGTAACTGCATGTATCCATGATAGAATAAAAAAATATTTTTCTATAGACTGAACTCTGTAATAAAACACTTAATTCTCTTCTTTCCTACAATTTAGAGAAAATTAATTTGCGGAACCCAACAGTGCATCTCACTTGAATAGACAACCTATATTATAAGGCGTATTTAGATCAGGTGAATTATGAGAATCAACTATTTTTTTTTATGGAAAAGGTTAAGGCAAACGAGCGTTCGGATCACCTGATGTTAAGTGATTACCGCCGCCCACGGCTCCGTGCAACCCCAGAGGAGCTACAGGTGCGCTGCCGGCCTTTAAGGTGGATTGGGCGCCGGGGCCCCGCATTACCTGATGCGAAACGCAGTGGCATAAAGCCACTACTTCACACCGGTTTTAAATGCCAGGGGTGGTAATGATCCGGTCGAGTCTGCCCATGCGTGTTGCCATTGCTGGTGACGTAACTCTACCACACGTACTTTAGTCGCCTCTTACGACACCACCAGTACCAGGATGCTTCTATTCTTTCGATAAATAAATAAATAAATGAATAATGATTTTGAGTCTGGAAATGTGAACAGCGTGAAAAATTCAACAAAGAAAAAATTTCAGTTGTTTTATTCAAATATAATAAGAATAACACTTCTGTGTAAAATATACAAATACAGCGTGCTTTATACATTGTCAAAAACTGTTTAGCAGCAATTGAATAAATATTTTTCAGATTCAGATTGCCTATATTTGGTCATGACATAGTCTTGTTTAATATTTTGTAATGGTATAATAAAAGGCACGTATCGTGCCTACCTTTAGTAACTACATAATATTATAATCGATGAATTGCACGCAATGCCTCCAGAATTCGGCAGCCTACCCTGCCGTGTGTGGGATACAGTGTGAAGCTGATTTTGATAATCGATGAACCTGATCCACGGACAGTGAGGTTTTTTTTCATTACTTTTTTAATTAGTTGCCAACACTTTATTCGTATCTAAACTTTAGGGATATAAATCAGTTTATTCATAAGTCTTACATGGTAAAACAAACAGTTATTGTTTAATTACACAACACACTAACATTAAAAAAACATTATATTTTGCTATATATCCCACTTTTTATTTTAAAGGTTTAAAAATCCTTCTTTTCATTGAGCACAAATGCACAGTGTGAGAAATCGCGGCGTAGAGTTCCGTAACTTTTTTTGAAAATCGAATAATTATACCTTAGAATCTCTTTATGGCAAAAAATTGTTCTTTCTTCTTGTATTTTTGGAAAGAGAGAAAATAAGAAAGTAACCAAAATGAAAAGACATTGCCTTTTTGATCGTATTAATAAATATTGAGACCGAAGAAATATTTTAAAAATCTTCAAAATTTCCATTTACTGATGTTATGAGTAATTTTCCAACGTACCTAGAGCCACAACTATTATGCCACAATAAGGCACATTAAAACTGAATCACTATCCACTACCTAGTACCTAATACCATACCATATTTGGCTTCGCCACATACATATAAAACATACAAAAGACTACCAAAACTGTTAGCATACTAAAACCAGAAATATAGAAAAAAACCAAATACAAAACATCTGAAAAAATATAACAAAAAATAATTAAAAATGTATTTTTCACATTCCAAGAGATAAATATGTTTAGAAAGATGCAATCTTATTAAATTCACCGTTATCATGCGTTGGCTTATCGTATAATTTTCATTTTGTCGTCACATCACGCCATGTGTACATGGCGAGCGCGTGCGCAGGCCGTGGCGGGCAATGTAGCGAAATTATTAGTTTCAGTTTAGCACACCAATATTCAATATGCCAAAACAGTATTGCTAGGAACGTGATGATCGTATAGTATTCCTATGATATATAAATATATATTCTTGTGAAAATTCATATGTATTGACTCAAAACATAACAATTATATGGTTTTTTTTACTGCTAAACGGTTCTCCCACATAGCTGAATAGGCGAAACAAATTTGTCAGATCTCAGAAGATTCTGTTTTTCACTTTCCGAAACATGACGTGGTTAGAGGTGGAAGTCAATATATATTTTTTCAGCATCTCACATATAGCAGGGTAGGCAGGGGGCACCGTGGAACCTAGTGCTATACTCCGTTCCTCCTTAAGACACTTCTATGTCCCGCCTTTAACTTTCCGCCGAACTATCTTTTTTTATTGAGTTAATCAGATGAAACCCCTCAGCACCACGGAGGTCTGATGTACTTGAATGATACTAATATAATAATAATATATTTAAATGTACTAATCAATTCTGTTAATGATTTTTTGTTTCTCAATAGGTAAGTGACGGACTCTTTTTTTTATAGAAAAGGACAATGCAAACGAGCGTTCAGGTCACCTGACGGTAAGTGATTGCCGCCGCCCCCGACCCCGTGCAACACCAGAAGAACTACAGGTGCGTTGCCGACCTTTAAGATAGAGATAGACGCGCTTTTTGAAGGTACCCATGTCATATCGACCTGGAAACACTGCCGCGGGTAGGCCATTCCACAGTTCCGTGGCGCGTGGAAGGAAGTTCCTACGAAACCGCACAGTAGTAGATTGCCAAGTATCCAGGGGGTGTGGATGATATTTTAGCTTATAGCGTACTGTGCGGTTAGAAAATTCGGTGGCAGGTAACAGGTCAAACAGTTCTTCACAACACTACCTATGATAAACGCGGTAGAGAACGCACAGCGAGGAGACGTCTCTACGCAAAGCCAAAGGGTCAAGACTTTCACAGATTATTGGGTCCCCAATGATTCGAATGGATCATAACAGTGACATATCATTATCATATCATTCATGACTCAGTGTGTTATGGCTTCAAATATTACTCAAGAGAATATTTGTAGGTATTTTCCTGGTTTTTGTGCGTCTAAATTGGTGGAAAATACTTTGTGTCATGTTAGTTCTTGCAGCCAGTAAAGTATATCAATGAAGGTGAAATTGTGACATATTTGAGTGCACGTTGTGGACGGGTGTGTCATGTGACTGTTAGAGAGTGTTTATATTTTATAACTTACTTTTCTTAGCTCTGGTAAGTCATGGTTCGTGGTCTAGGCGGTACTAAGCACCGCGTATTGCCTTGAGAAAATAAAAATATTGAATAAAGCATTCCACCGATGGGAGTCAAATCCATTTTGCATTTACAGTCATACGCTTGTGCCACGGCGCCACAACAGGCTCTCAACTGTTATGATAATAGGTTAAATACGTTATACATACATATGTTGTCTGGGAAAATATAAAAAATATTTTTTTTAATTATTGCTAATAACTTACTAGTATTAGCTAAAATAAGAACTCAAAACTCGTGATTAAAAAAATATCAGAATCAAATATGACTGCACACACACACGCAGTCACAATTACCTATGAGTTATTACGTATTACATAAAATAAATATAATATTGGTCACAAAAACAAGTCCGGCAATACTCTATAGTTGTTTACATTTTTCATTCTCACATTAGTAACTTTTGCGGCGATATCTGGTTCTTATTAATATAATATTGAAAATTTAAATTAATCCAAAGCACGAATTGTAATCATTTACATTAGTTATATAGTTAAATTTACTTCATTCCAGATTTCACTCGTTATATTTATCTACGCGCTTGAGGCCGTCGTGACGCAACAATGCAAAGAAATGTAGAATTCCAGAACAGAAAATGTGGGACGGAAGTGGGAATGGAGTGTCATAACTCTCCCATAGGTTCCCAGGTTCCCTCTGTCTACCTTGCTATGAGAGGGATGCATAAAATGTCTACATGCTTTGCATGAGGCTATTGCTGTTGATCCTATTGGCCTTTACAGTGACACTGGGTGGGTAGAGAAGAGGGTGTCTGAGAAATTTCAAGCACTACGAAGCCGCTCGAGAGCGTGACGGCAAGGGCGGGAACTGCGGGACTTGAGCTTCGGTTAGGGGCCTATAGGGCTGGGGAAAAAATAAAAGTGATGTTTTGTGTAATTTTATGTATCATACAAATCCTCGACAGTCCTCGACATTCTACTCAAGTTTTTGTAAGATCATGACGACCAAAATTCAAATCAGAGGAACCAAATTAATACCGAACGCTCGAAGTTTAAGAAACGGTTATAATGGAAGTCAATTAGGTAATCTTTTAAATTTCATTTTGTTAAGGTCTTCAATTCAATATAATTCACATTTATTAAAGTTAAAAAAATAGTTATTTTAAATTTGATCAATTTAATTCTTTACTTCTCCACATTGAAAATATAACATCGTCTCTACATATTCTAGTAAATTCATCGTTAAAATAAATATAAAAGTTTGTAACGGTTTAAAACCGTAATATGTATAATATAAAAATATATATAATTTTCTCAATTCAAAGGGTTAACATGATAAAGATATAGATTTTACTATATTGTCTTTTAACTTAATTTTAATTTATATTATGATATGTTACGATATAGGTAGGCAGTTCGTTTTTAGCTTTACGCTGTATTCTGCACATAGCTGGGTAAGCTGAGGGATTCTTTGAACCTAGTATTAAGACGTTCCGTCACCACATATTGCCGAATCCTCAAAGAATTGCGTGTTGAGTGGTGAAAATGAAAATAAAATGAAAACAAAATGAAAATATTATACATATATTTCATTCCTCGATTTTTTTCAACCGAAACAAGACTTGAACCCACATTCTCTAAAGCGTTTCTAACTAGTTTCAACAACTAAGTTTTTTTTCCAATGACGTTAGAAATATTGTTTTGGCAAGTTGTTACTGCAACATGACGTTTCATAGCAGGAATATTACAATCACACTTTCAACAAGTGATCGTGTTCACGTGACGAGTGATGCTCGGAGGTGGTGAGTCGGTCAGGTTTGGATGTTCATTCATGTATGCTTGACAACTGCGGGTATGACGTCGGTAGAGATGCACCTGGGTTGGACTTGGCGCTACATGCTGTTAGTGTGCCTTCCATGTTCTTATATGGACTTGACACAAAAATATCTAATTGGTATTTTTTTTAAACATTTAAAGTATTAATCCACACTTAGGAAATATAAATACTTATTTAGAAAACGTATAAAAATTTGAACGTAGCGGGACTCGATCCCGCGCCTACCGCGCCCGCGCCTCCTGGAAACCGACCAGGACCGACCTGGTCGGTTTCCAGGAGGCGCGGGTTTTCTAAATAAGTATTGGTATTTTTTTTTGTTTTTTATATATTTATATTTTGCTATATTTTTATAAATATAGTTTATTGTTAATAGTTTTACAAATGCGCAATAATTATAAATATATTTACACAAAACTCAATTAGTGAAGTCTTTCCGTATTAGTCGAAATGTTTGCCAAAAATGCATGTTGAAACTTAATTACACCGGTTTTAGCTCTGGCGGTCGATTTTGCGCAATACGACTAAAAAAAAGGCTAGTATTAGCAATTTTTGTAATTGATAAAGCTGGCATTCTGGGTATGTTGTAAGATATCGCGGTGATAAGAGATGTCTCGGTATTATCGCGACGCGGCGCGACGAGCGCCTCCGCGCCAGTCCGCCGGCCTTCCCTGCCGGGCTCGCGGCCCGCGCCTTACTCTATACTACGTACATCGACTACGTACTCTCGTTTCTTGTATTTGGAAGTTATTTTCATGTAAATTAATACTTTTCAAAAAAATATATATAAGAAATTTAAAGTTTGTGAATTGAAGTTTTAGTGAGTGTGTGGTGAAATCAAAACTACAAACTTTATATATGATTTTTTTATATTCTTTGAATCTTACCATCTATATACAATAACATAGACTTAAAACTAGCAACTACTTAAGTAGTCAGTTAGAACAGTCTTAATTGAGTACTAAACCTAGGTAACGATCTTGAGATCAGGATCACAGTCAGTGTCGCGTCACTGCGCGACGGCGGCGGGCAGCAGCCGCAGCACGGGCGCGGGCGCCGCGCGCTCCTTGGCGTGCCGCTTGACGTGCTTGGCGAGGTGGTCGGAGCGCATGAAGCGGCGGCTGCACACGCGGCACCCGAACTTCTTCTCGCCGGTGTGCGTCCGCTTGTGCCGGGACAGCTCGTCGGAGCGGGAGAAGCGCCGCTCACAGCCCGGCCAGCGGCACTGGAAGGGGCGCTCGCCCGTGTGCGTGCGCGCGTGCGCCTTCAGGTGGGAGGACTTAAAGTAATTTTTCCCGCATCCGGGGTACGAGCACTCGTAGAGGCGGCGGCGGGCCGCGGGGGCGGGCGCCACCAGCCACAGGGCGGTGGTGGGCAGCAGGGCACTGGGCACGATGACGGCGGAGGCGGGGCGCGGCGCCAGCGGCACCCAGCCGGGCGTGGCGGCAGTCGGCGGCGCCGCGGGCACCCGCTGCTCCTCCGGCTTGGCCGCGCAGTCGGGGTGCGGGGAGGGCACGCGGGCCTCCACGGGCTGCGCCGGCGGGCTCGGGGGCGCGGCCGGCGGGGTCTGCGCCTGGCTAGCGATGTACTTTGCTTGTGAGTAGCTGTGTCCGCGGTTCATCTTGAACTTGAGCGTCTTAAGTATATTGACGCTGGCGGGCGGCGGCGGCGGTAGGCCCAGCGGCTCGGGGCTGCAGGTGCCGTCCTTGTGCGCCCGCATGATGACGGAGGGGCGGCAGGGCTCCGGTGGCGGCGTGGTGAGTAGCAGGCGCGCAAGCTCGCAGCGGGAGCGCTTGCTGCACTCATCCTCGCCCTCCGAGTCGGAGGGCTGTGGAGTGACGAGGCCGGGCGGTGGCGGGGACTCCCGGGCGCGCTTCAACGCAGCCTTCTTCAAGGGTAGCTCCACCTGTGAGACAAAGACACATAGGTAAGTATCGTCCGCTAGCTCGGAACACGCGCATGGTGCGTGGACGGACAGCGCTCCTGTCATACTTTCGATTGCACAAGGTACGATTTATTTTCGAGACGATGTTTTGCAATTTGATATAATTTTTTTTGAAAAAATAAAACTTAAATTCGAAAACAAAGTGAACTCACTTTGACGTCCATCAACGGTGGCGTCGATGGCGGGGACAGGGGTCCGCAAACATCGAGCAGAGTGGTCATCGTGACTAGGGTGTCATTCAACGGTTAAGGTAGAAAGTTTCTTTTAATTCACTAAACTCGCGGGCTTCGGGCAGAGGCGAGGGAGCCGTGTATTTTCGTCGGCGATCCGCAGACGAATAAACCGCTTCGCGAGCGCTCGAGGTACGAGGCGCGCGTAGTGCTGGCGCGGGGCGGGTGCGGGCGGGCGCGGGGGGGCGCGCGGGCCAATGGCGGGCGGCGGCGCGGCTCGGCGCACCAATGGGCGGGGGGCGATCACGCAGGCAGCGCGTGCCGGCGCGTGGTGTTCACGTGCTCGGCGAGTGACGGCGCGGGCGAGGTCGCGGCGTGACGTCACCGGCGCGCCCCCGCTGACGTCGCGGGGGCGCGCGCGGCTGGGGCGCGGGGCGCGGGGCGGCGGTCGCAAGGTCGCGCTCGCCACCTCGCGGCGCTGCACTGCCGCCGCCGACGGCGAAGCACCATTGCAATTTCGACAGTCAATGACCTGCGATTAAAATGCTAAATAAACTTAGAGAATGTATTGAGAATCGAGACCCGGTGTTTACACTAACAAATCATTAATTAACGTTATCAGAGTGCGGGTTGTAAATATGGTAATTGGATATTCTAGATAGTGACAGTTATCGCTGGCGTTAATATCAGATGGTTTAGTTGCTGCAAAATTTTGTTTAGAAGATACTAACTAAATAATACTGCTGTTGTGTAATGAAAATTTATATTTATTTATATACTTACATAATAAAGTAAACAGTAAATACAATGAAATATGTCTCTTTATGATATACATACATACTTAGATAGTAAATAACTAATATTGACAAGACTCAAGAGATTGTTATTCCCACGATCTATCGTTATCAAGAGGTCGAGCATTACGCGTGATAACGGCAAACATTGTTGACTGAAAAATAAATTGTCACAATAAAAAAGCATAAAATAATTTAAATTAATTTTATTTCAACAACACTTAAATTTTAACGTATTTTTATTTTAAATTAAAATTTCAGAAATAAATATTTATGATTTTGTAACTAAATTTTCTATATTTTATTTAAGATTCATAAAATAATATATTTAATCTCTTACTTTCCTCGCCCTTAACATCATCGTGATATCTAGTAACTATCTGCTAGCTTTTATGGTGTGATGGTAAATGCGAAATTTTGTAGGTCTGATCGCACTCGATAAAACAAAATATTTAATCATTTCATTTAGTTATACTTTTGCAAAGCATGGCGTTAAGTTTCGTCATGCTTTGCAAAAGCATGATGGGGTACTCTAGGTTTCCTCTGCCTACCTTGCTAGATGCGGAGTACAGTGTGAAGCTAAAAAAATAGTAGCTTTTATAAATATAAGACTTCGCTCCTAAGGTCTAGTGGAAATAATTAAGAATTTTATATGACAAGGATAACACTAGGATTACTCTGTGCGCAAATACTTAATGAAACAAATGTTAGCTTAAAGCCTAAATTCTTCCTCGATAAATAGAGTGCACAAGTCCATCACAAAAATATATTTTTTAATTGGAGTAGATCAATCAAAAAAAATCTTAAATATAATAATAGTACATATAGATAGAATATCTATTTGTACCGTACAAATTTGATCCCGGATCCTGTATCACAATGAAATGTGTTGTGATTAAGACGTGAAATTATGTTAATTAGCAATGAACGCGACGAGGTCATCCCGTTGTATTAAAAACAAAAGCTATTCATGTCACATTTAATACTATAATTTACTCTCTCATCTTTTATCTTCTTTATTTATTCAAAAAACAAACAATTAACTAAATGATCATTTCCACTCGTTATTTCCATAGAAACAGAGAAATCCACATATGTTTATGTTTTAGTGGTAATTACAATATTTATTTTCGTGCGTGATTATCATATTTTCCTCATAGCGGTTGTAGGTTGTGACGCCGCGCGACGCGAAAGTGCAGCACGCGGCCACAGTGTGATCAGAGCGGTCCAAGCTATAAGTGGTATGGGTGGGTGTATAATAAGATTTTTTACTAATAATTCTGAATTGATGTATACTGATAATAATGATCAAGCCTCTCATTGTAGCGCGACGGTTTTGAGTTCGATTGCCATTTAAGGCGCATACTCACTTAATTATTTTAATTTCTTCGCTCTAGTAACAAAATTAAGCGCGATGATGAGCGCTGCTCAACACGCAGTGACATAAATACTTAGAAGAAAGAGGGGGATGGCGTTGCTTATTATACTTTCGTCGCTAAAAAATTAAAAAAGTATATTATGATATATTTGTACTAAATATTTTTAGTATAATTTTATTAAAAATTACGTATTAAAAAAGCGTATTTTTCATATTTTCTTCAGCATCAGTTTTCCATTGTATAAGTATATGAAAAAGGGAAAGGGAAAAATTATATATTATCATTGGCAACTTTAAGCATTATTATTTTACTATATTCCAATTAAATAGTAGGAAAGTAGGCAGTAGAGAGGCGTATTAGTAATTTTTTTTGCTTACAGATGAGATGTTTTCATGTTAATAGTATATGTTTTACATTATATGATTTGTAAGATAAATTTTAAGGCAAAAAATCAAGAATATTTTAGCTTAAATGATTAATCTTTACGTATAGTCATATTAATTGATAAATAATTATAAAATTGAATTGAAAATAAATAGTGAAATTGAATTAAAAAAAAACAACGAACTAGAAAAATGATATGTTAATAAATAAAATTAAGTATTTGAAACTGTTATTATCATCCGTGCTTCAGATCTATCCAAATTGCAAATTCCTAAATGAAAGATTCTTTTAAAAACTTTTGACTTTCAAAAAAACATTGGTAATAATTATGATTACGTTTTCCTATGTTCCGCTGAACACACAAATTAATAAGCCCAAAAAAATAGTTAATCTATACTAATATAATAAAGTGGAAAATTTGGTTAAACATCTGGATCTACCGGTCAGATATACTTTTTTTGTAAGATACATTCTTCAAAAGTGATACATGATTATAGTTTAAATTTAATTAACTTTAAATAACGGAATAACAATTGCAACAATAATGAATTGCTTTAAGTCAGTACATTATTTATAATGTGATGGTAAATGCATTATTATGACAAAAATAAACGTATAATAAACGTAGGTGGTATGGAGGTGAAGCCGCGGTTGGGCCGCTAGTCTACTATAAAATCGCTTGCAATCTACCGCTTACACCAAGCACCACTACGTATGCGTGAGTCTGATGAAACAGAACGCTGTGACGCGGCCGTGATCGGTGAATCATTGAGTGATGTAACGAGTTCTACACCGCGCACCACCACCACCGCGCCCCGCGCCCCGCGCCGTCATTACTAGCTAATTAGTTGTTTTCAAAGATATTTACTTGGTTTATTTTTTATTATACAGGCTATTTTTTCCAGTTTCACGATTTTATCACGAATAGGTAGATTGGATTGACAGAGAAAACATAGTGTCATCTCCGACATTTTCATTGTGTGTTTAGTGGCGGAACTTAACGCCGCGCTTTGGTTTGCTAGAGCGTGTAAAAGAAAATAAATAGTTTAAATAATATTATTCTGCCGAGTGAAGGTCGAACCCAATCGCACTATATTTTTTCAGTTCGTTTTATGTCTCGACTGCAACAACGCAACAATGCATTGATTTTGACGCTGCTCTAAATAAAAACTCGCTTGTCCAGCGGAATGACAACATTTTTAAACATTTTTAAAGTGTTATTCCACACCTACGAAAGCAAAATACTTATTTAGAAAACGTATAAAAATTTGAACGTAGCGGGACTGGAACCCACGCCTCCTGGAAACCGACCAGGAGGTAAATAAGTTGTAACAAGCATATAAAAATTTCGACGTAGCTTGATGAGAACGTAGAACACTAAGCCATAGTGGTCAGAGCGCCTGGTCGGTTCGAGTCCCGCTACGTTCAAATTTTTATACGTTTTCTAAATGTGTATGGAATGACAACATTTTCTCATTATTCGGCCACTCATTGCACAAAATCGACGATATTTAGGGAAAAGTAATTGTGGTTGGAAATACAGATTGCACAAGGTTGTGAGGTCGTTCACCGTCGAGATGGATGGATGGAGTAAAGGAATCGTAATCTTCCAAACTCTAAGAGACGGCGACAACAACGGATAGAGGCAGATCATCCACACCTGACGCAGCCTTTATGCTGACCACGATCCTCCGATATGAGGGACCAATTACAGAGATGTATCTGAGATGAGATGTAAATCGGATTAGAGGGAATTTTTTTTTGTACATTCGATTATCTTACTTTTTATTATATAAAGATTTTGTATAAATGTAACAATGAGTTTAAACTCATTGTTACATTTTACCTACTTAAGTAGGCGAACTTGCAAAGGGATCGCTAGTTAGTATAAACGTTTTGCAGGTACTATTTCAATTTTTATTTATATGTATGCACAAAAAGATTTTACAACACCTATCTATATATACTTATAAATAATAATTCGTCTACTGTAGCGGTTTTTACCATAAAAAAGATAATATTTAAAATTTGGCAAACGCAGATTTTCCCACACGTTGTTTTTGACTAAAACGTCACGATGACGTGTCGAGTAGGTCATAAGTTTAAATGACGAAAGAGTTATACAATGACGTAGATATATGTAAATGTGTCTTGCGCATCATTCATATGAGGTAGAAAAAAAACGTGATTCACCTATTCCTCCTATTTCACGGAAATGGTGCGTTGCGTGGAATTCAACGCCGCACTTGGGATATTAAACATATAAGGCCAATGAAAACTTTGCTATTTGAGCTTTATTCATCTTTTGCATAAGAATCTAGTAGTCAGATACTCCGTTTGTCTGATGAGTGGTTGAGTCCAACATTATACTTTGTTATAAATTCAAATTCAAAATATTCTTTATTCAAATAAACTCTTATAAGCAATTTTGAATCGTCAAATGAAAAAATAGACAAAAAAAGCTACCACCGGTTCGGAAGGCAGTTCTGCTGTGAAGAGCCGGCAAGAAACTCAACAGTTGCTCTTTTCAAAGTCAATGGTATTATTATATTACATTATCTGGCAGCTATCCTGCATTAAATTCAATAGACATTAGTTCCATACATGTGTATCATCTAAATATTCTCTATATAAAAGATCGGAAAGTAAATAAACAAACATTTAAGAACATAAATAATATCAACGGTTAACATTTATTATTTGTCTGAATCGGCAAATCTGAGCAAGAAATGGTTAAAAAGTTATATTTTGACCCGTGTTGTAAGATTTTTCTTTGAATAATAAAAAAAAGAGCAGAAAAGAGCACGGATGACTAATGTCCGTATTGTGTTTTATTTAATAATAATATATAAAAAGTATTCTGCTTAATAATATTAGAATAGATGTAGATGCAAGCGTTTAATCTAGTAGGGATACATATTCAGGCATATATTGTATTTGAGGTCGTCGCGGCGCAGTGGTACAAGCGCGCTATCGCGATGGATGTGTTGGATTCTCATTCGGCGGTATGAAATATTTAATATTTTCCGACATCCAACACGCAATGAATTTAGTATTCGGCGGGAAGTGGAGAACGGAAGTATCTCAATGGAGAGCAGAGAACACTCTGTTTTCCTTTTTCCTATTTCCCCCGCGTACCCTTCCATGCATATGACAAGATAGACAGAGAAAAAAGTCAAGCATAGAAAATGTTTATTTATATTAAAGCTCAAAACATGTAATGACTTTGTTGACGAAATAAATTATTTTCGTAACGCTATTGTTTCTTTAACCTTCGTCCGAGGATAACCAGGTAATGTACTGCTATAGTTAGAGTATGGGAAGTCATTATTTAACAGATTTTTTAAAAATATTCACTTATTTATACGTTGTTTTTTTTTAGATATCCGCATATAGCAGAGAAGGCAGAGGAACCTACCTAGGAGTACGGACACTCCACTCCTTATGCGCATTCAAATTTGAATTGAGTGTTGAATGGTGGAAATCAAGGTCGCGTTTTGTCTTGTTATTGTTATGTTATTATTATTATTTATCATTTATATGTACTTATCGTAGCCCAATTATTTTGTAAAAAAAAGTAATTTGTACACAAAAAAAGAGAATCAACATTTTATAATGTTGTATAGTGACGCCATCTAGTTAACGTGATGTAAGTCACAACACAAAGTACATAAAACTGGTTTTTATAGGATTTTTTTTTAAAGTCAACGTCATCTAGTGATGAAATGAAGCACTACGCAATTGGGTATAAAATGCGTATTCTGATTAAACCCTACTGAATAGTACAATTATTTTGTAAAAGATGACGCTGTTTATAAATAATTAGATTGGTATAAAAATGTATGTATGTACATATAAAATAATAGTGTAAGTGGGGAACGTGTCTTAACCCTAGGTTCCTTCTGCCTACCCTGCTGTGTGCGGGATACAGTGTTTCATTCTTTTTGTTTCGTTCCTTTTTTTTAAACAGCGCCACGCTGTTTTCCGCATATAAGGTAACTAGAGGGAAACTAGAGTTAAGGCACTCCGTTCCCCATGTTCCGCTAAATTTTTGAAGCGCTGCGTGTTGAATAGCGTAACTCAACGCCGAGCTTTTCCTTGGTACCAGAGCGTAGAAATAAAAATATCAATAAATAATAATACGTGTCACCGAGTGGGAATCAAATCCACAACCTTCGTGTTTACTTGTCTTCTTTTTGAATACTTAGCAATGTTTCGTGGTTCAGGTGGTACCTACATAATACATTGTAACATAGTTTGCCGCTGTGCTGTCACTCATATGGACTACATTATGATTCACGATTTTTTCGTGGTATTTTTCTGTTCTGGAGAAGTACAAAGACTCGTTTTCTCCCTTTTATGGAATGGACCCGTAAGAAATAACGATTGACGGATTGTTGGCTTTAGAGTACAATTAAATAAAAAAAAATGTTTTATGGTGTTCTCCTTATATAGTAGATCAAATAGTGAGCTTAGTGTCAGGATGAACGTGTGGAATGTTCTGTCTAATTTTCGAGATACTGCGAGTTGAGCGGAATTAAACGCTGCGCCTTGCCTTTGCTTGTGACCAGGGTGAGAAAAATAAAATAATTTATTGCCCCCAATCGAAATCAGACCTGTTATCATGGCGTTTACAAAGAATTGATGTAATAATTACTTTTATCTTAACTAATGGCCTTTTGTGCAAGTATATAAAGATACCTAGTACATACTCAAGGTTCCTTGTTGCTACATCAAATAGATACTGACACTATAAATCCCCGTGTAAGTTTGAATTTAAATTTCAATAAAATAAGACATAAGTTTTACAAAATATTATTCTCAAACACGATTTTCTAGTTTCTTTAAATATAATAAAAAAATTGTAGACAGTAGACGCGAAATAATAAAAAAAGGCAGGGCAGGCAGAGGGATACCAGTACTAAGACAATCCATTCCATACTTTCCACCGTGTTGAATGTAAATAAAGTCGCGGTTACAGTCACACTTTACTGCCCTCTGAGCCACGGCTGGTCCCAATTGCCGATACAATTAAAAAAAAATCAAGTGATTTTATTATTGCATATAGCAGTGTAAAATCATAAATATCGCGTACATGAGGAAGCAATGCCATTAGTGTTATAATACAAAAATAAAATAAAAATAAATCAGTAGGTAGGCAGATGGAACCTAATGTTAAGACAATACAAAAATGTCCTTATTAAAGTTGTTAAAGTTTTATTTTCAAACAGTTGAGCGAAGCGTGCAGAAGATTGTAAGTGAAATGAGCAGAAAGCGAAACGAAAAAGAATGTTTTTGTTTTATTAGTACTCTCTAAATATATTTCACTCCTTTAGACAATCACATAATCCTTTTAAAATACTTAAGTATAGAAAACTAAATTCCGTAGTAAAATGAGTAGCTTTTGACACATAAAAAACGATTTATAAAAAGGTGGTCATAATTGTTCTTCTTATTAATCTAGTTAACATTGCTTCATGTTTTTATTAAATAATGGATGTAACTCATGTAATAAAACAACCATGCCGCAGTTTTGTCTTATATTAAATAAAATGGACAATCAATTCTAACACTAACAGTTAACACTAGGTTCCCTCTGCCTACTCTGTTGTGTGCGAGATACAGCGTGAAGCTGATTTTGGACAATCAATCCAGAGCGTATCCAGATCCTTGGTATTTGTATAGTATAGGTATATGTATATATTTTCGATTTCAGAACGCAATTCATTGAGCACGTTTGATGTTAATAGTGCTAAAGTAACTTAATCTTCATCTATATTTATGTTTTCCTTGTGCTGAGTGTTAAGTTTCTTTTCGTCAAAAAAATTAACACATTTTTTTATTAAAAACAAGAACAACAAACACATTAAATAATAAATAAGTAGTCAATAGCCTTAATAAAGGGAAAAATTATCAAATCTAGTTCTAATGCCCCTCTGTCAATGTTACCCGAAGAATCAAAGTTACCCAGATAGACTACTTATATCAATATAAATCATAGAGAATTGGAATTAGTAATTAGTATTTATATTTAGTGTGTATGTGGTTGTCGTTATGACGCAGCGGCAAGGCGTCAGACTGTGAACGGGATGGTTGAGAGTTCGATTCAATCTTAGGGAATGAATTATTTTCATTTCCTCATTTAAAAAAAACAAAACAAAACCTCGTAAACTGGGCGGAAATTGGGGAACCAAGTATCTTAACACTAGGTTCCTTATGCCTACTAGAAATGCAATATGCAGCACGCAGCGTATACATATGCAGGATACAGCGTGAAATAAAAATAAAAATTGAAGTGCATTATAAAAAGAACCACAATAAAATGAAAAGAATAAAATAATATATTTACAGTAGTTATTATATATACATATATTTAAACAATAACAAGCAGACAGAAAAAATATATATCACTTTATAATGCACTTCTTTCTTCTTTTCTTAACTCTGTGTGATACCGTACATCAATTTTGACCTCTTTGTAGCTCCAACGCATAATACGATATCAAGGAATTATCGACGGTAGTCAAATAAAATTAATTACCAATAGCAATTAAATGTTATCTTAACTATTTGACAAACAAACTTTATATTTAGAAATAGTGACATTAGCCCACTTGTACTGTTATTTAGTATATAGTGTATTGTGAATATTGATTTATATTTATAGTTAAAGCTAGTATTTCAACTGGATCTCTTTTTAATATGTATTCTTCTATTGTGTAATATTACCTCTATTTTACCACAGAATCTCCTTTATGTGTTCTCCATACAACGTGACATTGGCGAAGTGATTAGTTCTTAACCGGCACTTTCAGAACTCCATAACCTAAGAACAGAAAAGAAACAAGAAAACAGAGAAGAAACAGTGCTTAAAATAAAATATTACATTTAAATAAATCTTTTAAGTGATTTTTCATAAATTATGTATGGTTCTATAGCTTTAAATATACAGAATTTTCAAACAAAACAATTTAGTTATTCGGAGTCCCATCACCCATAACCTTCATCTATTATAGTTTTGTGACACGATCAAGGTTTATAACTACAGAAAAAGATCAAGCGAGTGATGTTGAAACTTCTATTTTGACACCAAATGTTTATTTGACGATATTTAATATAATGGAATATTAATAAAAAGGTATGTTTTTTTAGCTCCATACTGTTTTCATTACATAGCGGGGTAGGCAGAGTGAGTCTGGAAATCCAGTGTTAAGACACTCTGTTTTCATTAAGACACTACAGCTTCTCATTTTTCGCGGAGTTCCTGAGGCATTGCGTGTTGAGTGGCAGAACTCAACGCTGCGCTTCACTTCGTCACCACCAGAGCGAGGAAATGAAAATGTGAAATATTTTTTTTAGAGTGGGGATCGAACCCACAGCCAATGCGTGTTTACAGTCGCACGCTTGTGCCTCTGCGTTACGACTATCCTCAAAACATAAAATTATAGAATATTCTACATTATTAGCTTCACGCTTTATCCCACATATAGTAAAAGGAACGGAGTGTTAATATTCTCTATGCTCCGCGCTACCTACAATTTTTGAGACATTGCGTTTTGACCGCTATTCAAAACGCAAATCTTTTAAAAATTGTACTCAACTTATCGCCCCTTTATCCTGTTACCAAAGCGCGGAAATAAAATTATTTAAAAAAATATTTTGCCGTGTAAGAATCAAACCCACTACCTCCACACATTTACAGTCAGACGCTGTGCCGCTGTTCTAAGACGTACGAGTACCTCGTGTTGATATTACCAATTTAATGGAAGTTAAGCTTTGGTTGAGGGTTGAGGTTGAGGCCAGTCGTGGTGCAGGGGTACAAAGTGTGACTGTAAAATCGATTGGTTGTGGGTTGCATCCCCACTCGAGGAACTGAAATATTTTTTTTACATTTAAATTTTCATTTCTTCGCTATGGTGTCGAGGCAAAGCGCGGCGTTGAGTTCCGCCACTCAACACGCAATTAACACTAGGTTCCCTCTGCACACCCTGCTGTGTGCGGGATACAGCGTGATGCTGATTTATTTTTAAACTTTGCTTAATATCCATTCGTGCGGTTATCAGACTCAATAACTGTAGTATTAAATCGGAAATATTGCTACAACATTTTATAGGACGTTCAAATGGTTACAAAACATATTAATCTGTTATTATTTTCTTATCTGTTTTCTTAACATCGTTGTATTCGTTATACGAAATGATAACGACCATCTTGACTTTGTTGACTGTGTGTTCTTTATCTTACGCAATATTTTCACTTTCCTCTAACTTTTTAGTGCTGAGTGCAATTCTTAATTATAATGAAAGTATTATGAAACTATAATAATATTATATATTTTACAGTATTATTAGATGATGAAAAACATTTAAAATATGTTAAATTTAGATTATACAATTGGTTATAATATAAAGCAAAATATTTTTTTAATATATAACAATAATCTATTGAATATATCTCTATACCAAAAAAAGTAATCGTAATGTAATTAAAATAATTGAACTAGTAAACATTCATTTTTATCATGATTTACTATCATTTTCAGGTGTACTACATTCATACAAGATAACAAAAGTTAAATATTCCTTGAAACACTATCAATAATAGTCAATAAGCTGGTGTAACAATAGGTAATAAGCTAACAGCCTGCCCCCCACACTGTCTTGCACTCCGCCGACGTTCGCCCGACGATCGTGCGCAAACGTCTCGCGGACGGTTTAAAGAGAGCAACAACCGCTACTCTGCTGCAGTGCGTATTGCGACATTATTGTAATAACTCGGCTATGGCCTACATGAATGGAGAGAGCAACCAAATCAAGGCGTCTGCCTTGGACCTCATCGGGAACACACCTATCGTGGCCCTGGACAGACTTTGGCCGGGACCGGGACGTATTTTGGCAAAATGTGAGTTTATGAACCCGGGAGCTTCAATCAAATGCCGATCATCCCTTCATATGATTAAAAAAGCTCGTGAAAATGAAGAATTGAAACCTGGAGCCCCTGTTTTGGAGGTCACCTCCGGTAACCAGGGATGCGGCCTCGCTGTCGTCTGTGCAGTGCTCGGGCATCCCTTAACAGTTACTATGTCCAAGGGTAACAGCGCCCAGAGAGCCATACACATGGAAGCCCTCGGTGCAAAATGTATAAGAGTTCCGCAAGTCGAAGGCACGTACGGCAACGTGACCTTGGCAGACGTTAAGTCCGCCGAGAAGGAGGGTTTGAGACTAGTAGAAGAAACTGGTGCCTATTATGTGAACCAATTTAACAACCAGATGAATGCTGAAGCGCATTATTACGGTACCGGCCCCGAAATTTGGAAGCAGACAGGCGAGCACGTCGACGCGTTCGTTGCCACCGTAGGGACAGCCGGTACCTTTGCTGGTACATCGAGATTTTTGAAAGAGAAAGATCCGAACATCAAGTGTTTTGTAGTCGAACCGTCTGGATCTGAACCTATTAAAGGTAACCCCATTACCAAGCCACTGCATTTACTGCAAGGCTCAGGATACGGTTGTGTACCGAATCTCTTCTCTTATGACACGATGGACGGCACCCTCAATGTTACTGATGAGGAATCCTTGCATTATAAAAAACTGATCGGCGAAAAAGAAGGTCTGTACGTAGGCTATACGAGCGGAGCCAACGTGGCCGCCGCGGCTAAGCTACTTGAGTCTGGTAAAATTCCTAAAGACGCCTGGGTCGTGACGTTGTTGAACGACAGCGGCTTGAAATATACTCCGGTGCCTCAGGAAATGGCGTAAATATTACATAATAATTATTAAGTTTAATTTAATGAAATTGATAATAATCAATTATTCAATACTTTTTTCCTATAAATATAAGTGAGATGTTATTTTCCATAAATATTTCTAAGACTGTATATACATATAATGTGAATGTGGACGTAATAATATAATATATAATTTTATTTTTATATCCGCTTTTTATTTTGGACCGATTTCATTTAAAAAAAAATGGTTTTTCTTATAAAATATTTCTAATTAAATATCACAAATCTTACTATTACTAAGTAGGTATCTAAATAATGGCTTGTAGTTATTTTAATAATTATTAATTTTATTCTTCAAATGTTAAACTGAATTTTATTATTTTTATTTTAAATGTTTTCTAGTTTAAGTCTATTATCGTAACGGATAAAATTGTTAAACTCATTTATAATCATTATTATTCATCATGATTTATCAAAGTAGTCCTTTGATTTATTAATATATTTACAGAAAGGTAAAATAATAATTTTTATTCTAAGGAATTATAAATTTAAATTAAGCATACAATCTTAGCGTTTTTAAATATAAAATCTTAATAGAATTTGCATTAACTCAAAAAGTCGTCTTGCTCTTCTGTTTAATATGTACATACATACAAACGCTAGGGTACTCGAGTCGCCAGAAAAGGCAACAAAAATATAACTAGCGAAGGCACTTCGCTAGTTATATTTTTAGTTTTAGTTAATCAGATATAATATATTGTTAGAAAGAGTTCTGCATTCAATTTGTAAATATTATTTTGTTTGTATTAATAGTACAATTTTAGTTGGATTTTTTGTTATATGTATCGTGCTATGTACAAGATTTACATTGTTACATCGTACCTACAGACAGATAGATTAGATTATTATAAGGGAATATTATATTTAATTTTATTTTTACGTCTAAAATACTAAAATCTTCCCTATTATATATATTTTTTATCTTTAATAAAAACTAATCGACGTCGTCGTGGCAGCTAAAGTATCTGAATGCAATTGCGACGGTTGTGTGTTCGATTTCTACTTGGAGGATTAAATTATTTCGACACTCTAGTAACATGACAAAACGCGGCGTTGAGTTTCGCAAATAAATTCTTAACAGACCCTCCGAGTCATATACTGCATATGGAATACAGCATGAAGTTAATAAAGTTAGTGTTAAGTTAATCATAATGGACAATTTTTAAGCATATGTCAATATTTGTCGTCAGTTAACCAATCACTTGTTCAAATTTTATAAATAGTAAAAATTCGACGACGGTTTACAAAGCAATTTGTCATAGAAACCTACTAAAATCTATAATCTACTAATATCTTGAAGCTTTTGCACCTTTCGAGAGGGAGTATTTATTACGTACCGGTTCTGTAAGAGACAATGTACGCGCAATGGAATAGTAGGACGTATTTGAGAAAGCTGGTTCATTCACCTATAATTCTTGAAAAGTACTCGATTTTAATTAAAAATATACATAAAAAAAATGTTTCGTGGTTATATAGAACAGTGTAGAAGCCATTTTAAGGATCAAAATCCAATTGAAGAAATAATAGTCTTTAAATTTTAACCTGGACGTAAAAGAAACATCCTGCGGTGTTGATTCCCGCAATTTAACACGATGTCTCGAGGAGTAGTCGCCAGAGACGGAAGAACGAAGTGTCTTTCGTACGATATTTAATAGATTTGTATTTTCCAGCTTCACGCTGTATACCGCATATAGCAGAGTAGATAGAGGCAGTATTGGAGACATTGCGTGCTGGATGGCTGAACTCATCGCCACGCTTTGCCTAGACACCAGAAACAATAAAATGAAAATATCAAAATATTTCATTTCCTCGAGTGGGAATCGAACTCACAACCTGTCGCGTTTCCACGCTAGTGCCCTTGCGCAACAACCGGCCTCGAGAGATGTGTAAATTATACAAAAGCATGTGATGGGAACTGAACCCGTAAGAAATTGAGTTTTTGAATGTCGCCCAAAAGCTATTCCAATTAAACTACAGACCTAATGTGTGGAAATGTTATATACGATCGTTATAAATGTTCTTGTTGGATCATCTGTTGAAAGATGATTTAAGTTGATAAGCTGTAAAAATATGGAATGCGTTACCACGAGAAATTAGGCAATCTACTTCTATAAGCATTTTTAAAACAAGAGTAAAAAAATAATATCTCCGGAAAAATAATATATAATATGTACTAAAATAGCTACCCTTATTTTAATAATGAATTAATTAATATATGAGAACTTGAAGAAATGTGTGTATAAATATTTATTTATCTATTATATATTTATTTATATATGTATATATGTATTTAAGTATTTATTTATTTATTTGTTTGTTTATTTATTTAGTTATTTCTCGCGTCGCTTTGCACCGCTTTATGCCCGCACTTTTAATTATCCTTCCGGAATCTGGTTGCCTGGAAGAGATCACTTGTAGTGATAAGGCCGCCTTTGTGCATTTTATTTTAAGAAATCTCTTTCAAGTGTGCAGTAAAGACTTTATTATTATTATTATTATTGATATTTTTTTAATGTGGTTGTTTTAAAAAATCAATTCAATATTAATTATTCGGTTACATTTATATATATTGTTACTCTCATTTCGTAACCTATATGAGTGGAGAATTCTTAGAGAGTCGAGAGTGCATTTATGTTCAATAAAAAAAGCATATTCATATAAATAAAAAAAACCAGTCTTATTTATATTAAATAATTATTTACAGTTTTCTACCAATAATTTTAGTTATTAAAAAATCAAACTACAATTGGAGAAGTAAAGACAGATGGATAATGTCTAACTTCGTTTCAATTGTTGATTTGTTTTGTTTTTCTAATCTTTCTATAATGTAATTTTTTTGTTGCTCAAATTAAAGATTATAATAAATATTTAATTATAATAAGAAACTTTTAGCTTCAGTAGAAGGCTTCAGTGGAAAGATAAAATAAAAAAAAAATGTTTAAAAGCTTATATTCTATGCAACTAGAAAAAAAGGGAGAAAATCGACCCACACGTTGTGGTACGCGACTATCTTCTAGTTATATCCTGCATTTACGATTTTGACCTTTGTATAGTAATATGACGGTCATCTATTCATGACAGGTTTATAGAGGATGTGTCCTATCGTGTGACCGGTGACCGGGGCCCGGTATCGTTATGTCAGAGATTTTGTTGAAAAAATAACTGCAATATAAATCGAATTAGCAAATTTGCGCTGAATGAAGAGTGATTGGTAAGAGAGGCATGGGGATACTTAGGTCGACCTTCAAAAATAGTATCGAAGATACTGGAAGGTCACATAAAAAGACGAGGATCCCCGTACTACCTTTTCTTTAATACAACTTTTTCTCTAATCACCCTGCTGCATGCGAGATACAGTGTGAAACTAAAAAATATATATTTAAACAACCTTGAAATAATTCAGGTAATATACCATGTTCAAAACGAGATTGACAAGCAAAAAAAAAAACAGAAACGAAATTCTTTGAGTTCCTAAGACTGTTAAGGCACTCCGATAAAGTTATTAAATGCATACGTAATAGTTAAGAGATATTTCTAAATTAAAATAGAAATTACTTATCTATTCTATTTATTTTCATCCCTACGCTTTAGCAATACCCGAAACTAATGTCACAAATACAAAAATAAATTTAGTTCAGTTCAGTTGCGGAACTACACGCCGCGAAAAGTATTGCTACCGTAAGACCTAAGGACCAGAAAATGAAAATACTTTATTCCCCAACTCGATAAGGGAATCGAACTCATAACCGTCCGTCATACGCTGTACCACTGCGCCGCGACGGCCTCGAACACCGATAATTAATTCCATATTTCAAATTCTTTTCTACCTATTGCGCTCTATGTGGAATATTACGCTAGACTGAGGAAACACCTGCAATATATATAACTAAATATATATAAATATTAACGTTTCCTCGAATGTGATTCACGGCCATTTCAAATCAAAGACGTCGGACGGGCGCTATGTGGCGACTAAGCCTTATAATTTGAATTTATAGTTCCAATTATCTACAGGAAATTGAATGACCCATCGTGTTACTAGGCGTAACAAAATAAGGATATAGAAATATATTATATTATTTTATCCTGTATATATCAGAAAATAAAATATTATTAAAATAATCTAATTTATTAATATTTTAAATTAAACTTTTTTCGTCTTTATGCTGAATCCGGCATATAGTAGAGTAGGCAAACGGATCCTAGCGTTAAGACAGTCCGTTCATCACCTTCTTATCTCTTTACCAGATCAATAAAAGTAAACTAATCCAATAATTTACTGAGTGGGAATCGAATCCACGACCACCGCATTTACACTCAGACCCCACAGTATTACGGCGGCTCCACATTTTCGAAATGGCGTATGTATGTTTAATTGCTTAGTCACTGGCATGGTTTTATCGTTGAAAAAAAAAATCGGTCGTTGGCTTTGTGATACATATAGAACTTTCGTATGCAAGTTGGAAGGTATATCTAAATACTATTCACATGAAGGTTGTGAGTTCAAATCACAAATCATTAAATTTTAAGAGTTAGCGTTTCATTGATCTAGTTGGGCACGATGAGGCGTTAGTTAAGTTTAGCTTAATCCTTTTAATGGAAATGATAACGACGTTACGTATTCCTACGTCCTTGCTGCCTCCATTATATGTACTTATATCTATATTTTGTGGTTTACGGGAAAATATAAAAAACGAGGAAGTTTGTGTAAATATTTCTTCAATTGACGTTTTTATTTCTAAAAAGGTAAGTAAAAATAACTTAAAACTAGCAATAATTGCTTTTTAGGGTTTCCTACTTTTTAAGGAACAAAGGAACCCTTATCTCTGGAATGCTTGGAGATATCGAGTTGAAATTCAAACCATATGCCTTGATCTACGGCCCCATAATTTCGTGAAAAAATAAACGTATTTCTACATTTACTTAAAAACATACGGCCGTATTTCAACATTATAAAGAGAATGAAAATTCATTGGGTACTTTTGGGTGACCTAGAATTATAAAATTTAGCACCTTGCATCTACAGGTAGTATACCAGTTCAGGAAAAAATCTGAAAACTATATATTTTTAAATTTGTAAATCCAAAAAATTACTATTTTTTAGCTTTAAATAGCAAAAAACGCATATTTCGACTATAAGGGGAAGAAATGGAATGGAAATATATATTTAAACAAATATTTAATTTCATTGACTGGGGTCAAACCCACGACCAGTCACGTTTTCAGTCCCACTTTTTGCCCCTGCACAACGACTGGAATCAATATTTTTTTTCTGACGCACTAATTGTAAGGAACTCTCGATGGTCGAGCTCAACTCGTGTCCAGTTTTTTTATGGAAAACAGAAGGCATACTAGCGTACGGGGCACAACGATTCGAACGGCCCTACGTTATATGCCTTTAAAATAGTTTAAGCTGATACTGTACACCAGCCCAAGGATCGGAACTCCACGTGAGAGACCAAACCTGTGACCTATCGGTGTCTTGGCATGGAGCACTATCTCGCTTTACCAATGATACTCAGTTTCTTTGAAGCCAACTTAGCCTTGCATTCCAGACAATCGAGATACTGGCAGTCACTCGAAAGTCGCAACTCTGACACCCAATCTTTTTAGGATACAAAGAAATGTGTAAGTGATTTTTATAATTTATATAGAGCAGTATATAATAAATTTTCCAATTCCGTTCTTTTTCCTGATATTTTATACTCTTACCTGCAGGCTAAAATTATAATTTATAATTATTACAAGCAATTCTATTACTTAACCCGCTCTCGGATGGCCTTGTTCTTGTTACGTAGAACGGATACAACTGACCTAGTGCGCGTTACGGCTGTTTGAAACAACAAAAATTCTTTGCACAGACATTAAATAGTCAATGAAGCTAATGTTAAATATTTATAGTATTTTAATATTTATTTAAATTTATAGTATCATTTGTTCGCTTTTGTGGTGCGGCTTATACGTAATGTCTCCAGAAATCGGTGGAAAATGAGTAATGAAGTGTCTTAACACTAGGTTTCCTCTGCCTACCCTGCTGGGTGGGGGATGTAGAGATGAAGCTGATATTATTTTAAAAATTTAATATATATGTATTATTTTTATACTAGCGGCGCGGGCTCGTGCGGCTACGCCCGCTTGAAATATACGAATGTTTATTTAATTGTATTTAAGAAAAAACCGATGGTTAAATTGATATAACTTTTTTATTTATGAACCGATTATGATAAAATAAACCATAGCAATGAGAATACAGTAGTGATGTGTATCATATTGAATAGTGTTGTGCCAATCGGTAAAGAATATATATAATTTTAATATTACAACAAGTGAAAACCGCTTTTTAACATATTAAGCCGATTCGAACAACAAACGCACAGATAAACAGATAAAAAAAATAAAAACCATCATTTATTTTGAAATATCTTCCAAGTACAGACTTCTCACTTTTGTTAGGCATGCACGATATTGATAATTTTTTTAAATTATATTTTATGCAAGTATTGTGACAAATACCTGGCGCGTAATTTTTGGGATTCCGTACATCAAAAGGTAAAAACGCAACCCTTATAGGATCACTTTGTTAGCCGTCTGTTCGTCTGTCAAGACCATTTCTCTCGGAATCACGTGGAGGTATCGAGATGAAATTAATATCAAATATTCAAGTTTACGGCCCCTAAAAGCACAGAGAAAATCAAGCTTCTCAACATTTGCACATCGATTTGGTTGAATTTTGTTTGAAATTCGAATTAACCAATTCTACTTCCTGTGGATCTACAGTTGGGAAATTTGGGACAAATGCAAAAAAGTATTTTATACAAACTTTTACAACTGAAATAAAAATAAAAATAAATTTGACTTACAATCCTGAAATTGTTACGAAACTCTCGGTGGGCAAGTCCAACTGGCGCTTGACCGGTCTCTTGATACAGGTATTAAGTACAGTTATGATTGTAAACATAAATGTGTAAATGTACAGTTAAGTAATACTATGTTATTTTCATTTTATTATCCATAAACCTGATTAAATTTAATTTAGATTTTAGATTAAATATTTACGAAAAATACAATTAACCATCGCGAAGTTAAAGGTTTAATTCCTAGGTGTATTTTTTTAGTTTCACCTTATATCCCGGACAGGGTAGTAGGAACCCGGGAGCCTGAAACATTTTCGAGGCATTATTAGTGGTGCAACTCAACTTTATTATTATATTTTTAACAGTTACATGTTAATATTTCATTTTCTCGAGACTCGAACTCACAACCGTAGTTTACAGTCGCCCTTGTGTCCCTGTGCCAATAGGCTCTAGTCATTAATTGTTTAAGACATTTTACACATGTTTTGTATGTGTGGACTGTAAGATAAAAACTGGATTTTCTTGTATTTTTCCGTTTCCGTATGAATTTCTAGAATTTCTCTTTTAATGCTTCCCTATATTCCCTAACTTCTCTACTATGTCAAATTTCACTCCACTCGGTAAGAAAGAAGAAAAAAAGAGTTTTATAATTTACGTAAATACATATTATGTATATATTATGTAAATTACAACTTTACTTTATAAATCTAGGCTAAACTAATAAGTTTTGTGAGTAAACGCTTGTATGGATTGCTTTATATGTTTGTTCAAACACGCAATCCTCAAGAACTACAAATTGTAAATGATATGTTTACGTGTTTAGAGACATCACTTAGGTAAACGATAATGATAAAAATATAGGAAATATTTCTAGAATTACTTTTTTGATTCGTTTTTTTTGGTTGTTGGGTTAATAACAGTTATTTAATATTTTAATTAATTATAATATTTATGAATTATGTGTGACTTTGATCACTAGAAATGAAAAGTATATACTTAAATAGATAAATATTTTCAAATACTTGTTGTCTTGATTTTTATTTTATTTATTTATTTATTTAATTTTAATTTAACAATATATTGTCTGTTCGGTCAAAACAGTCAAGTGGTTCTTCGAAGATCCGTCTCGTTTGTCAAGTAAAAACTTGAAAAAACTAAAAGTCACGCTCACTGAATTATTTTATTTGTACTTAGTTAGATTTAGCGTCATGCTTAATCAACTTATTATTAGATAAATTTGAAGCAGTAAAGTTTTTTGTATTTTGTAATGAATAAATGGTATTAATTAATAGTCATTCAAGGCCAGTCGTAGCGCGGAAGCCACAGGCGTGTGACAATAATAGCAACAAGTTGTGGGTTCCATTCCCACTGGAGGGAGGGAATATTTAATATTGCGCTCTGGTCAAGAGGCAAATTGCGACCTTGAGTTCCAACACGTTCAACGAAACGGAATAGAAGAGACTTAACACTAGATTCTCACGTTTTCTCTACCTATCCTGAAATGGGCGGGATACAAAATAATATAACTATAAGGCCATTGGCGTGCAGTGGGACGGTATTTGAAGGAAAACGTGATGGTTGTGAGTACGATGCTCACTGGGTGCAAAGCACTATAACAGACGCACTCAGTCAGAGCTTATTGTATTTGCGATTACATTATATTAAACTTAAATTAATGTAAGTATTTATTTATTAGTTCAATACCAATATATTTCTTATATTCTAATCATATATATCAACTACATTATAAAGAAGATATAACGTAATTATTAATATATATATGATGTTATAAGAAATACAATTTTTTATCTTTACATTTAAGTTTTAAAATTATATTTAATTTGGCAATGATTATCTTACTTCATGAGGCCCCTATTGACGCAAGCGCACAAACCTGCGACTGTAAACTTTTTATTTTAACTGGTTAGACCGTTAACGATATGTTCGTGTGAATGTTGTTTTATTAATTTCGGGGCAAATAGTGTTGTAAGTAATTTCTGGGGTGGGCCTCAGAGTATTCTGGGGTAGGCCCACCCAGCTCCCCAGCCCTTTCTAACCTAGCTTTTTCTAGAAAAATCTGTAAAAAAAGATCACAGTTTTCCGTGTTTTGTCACCATATATAGGCAATATTTATATATATACAGTTTTTTCAAAAAAGTCAAATTATATGCAAAAATAATCTAATGCCCTATTTTAGCATATTATTTGACATACCATTTAATATTTCCACGCCTCATCGTGATGATCATGAAATCGTACACATTTTGATGTAATTTACTAATGGACGCGGCAAATAATATATGTCACATCAATATTTAGAATAATTTGGACGTGTGATGTCACTGTGTGAGTCACATACTCTACTCGTGACTTTACATTTTTATAAAACTTGGCTCTTCGCCATTAAGTACATTTATTATAAAGAAAATAAAATAGACTCCGGTCAATTGCGAGCCGGATTGACGAGGTTGTGTTCCATTTTTTTGAGCTTAGGTTAACGGAAAGTAGATACGTCACTAGGACATATGTTTGCAGTCGTGTGCGCACCATTTGTATGACAAATTAACAGCAAATATGTACAAAATTGTTAACGTTTTTTCTGTGATGTATTTTAAATGCTAAATATTAATACGCATTTTTGAGAAAAAGGGTCTTAATAGACGGTGGGCCTTAAATATTTATTTTCTGTCCAGTGAACATTGAAAATAATTGACGCAAAATTAAATTGCTTTTTCTGTAATACAGCGAGGAAGTTGAGTTTGAATCCACATGTATAATATATTTTAATGATCATAAAAAGATCACTAAAATATATTATATATGTATGTCGTTATGTGCTTTGATTATAATACACTTCGTTCAAGGGCACAAGTCTGTATTTAGGATTTGGCTACATGACTCGACATTTTTATAGTAAACATTAATGTGATTTTGAAACTTGACGTTTGTGTTGTTTGCTTATTTTTTTATTCTACAAAAAATTTTTTCTGGTTCCTTAATTTTTCGAATCCTCAAAAGTAAACAACTCTATAAATAAAAAAATATTTTTTTCCAGCTTTGCGTTGTATTCCGAACACAGTAGGATAGGCAGAGAGAACCTAGTGTTAAGATACTTCATTCCCCATTTTTCATAGAATTCAGGAGGCACGGTGCGATACTCAACGCCGTGCTTTGCTTATACACCAAAGCGAAGAAATGAGAATATTTCATATAATATTTCATATTCCTCGAGTGAGGGAAACCTCGTTTACAGTCACATACTTGCGCCACAGCCCCACTACAGGCCTCACCTCAAAAACAAACCTTTATACGAAAATATCAGTTCAAAGCTAAAATAAAGTCAGTGCCGCCCCTGGGACATATCTCTAGATACATAAACATAAAGCTTAGTCCATTTGTGATTAAAGAGCTTGTGTTTAAAGAGTTAAAAGAAATTCTCACTTAAAGAGAATAAATACTGAGTTATCTTAAATAGGTACATATTAATCAATGAAGCGTTGGAATCGGCGAAACATATAATAACAAAAAAAAAAAACAATATTAATTATTAAATTAACAGTCTACATTTCAATATTTATATCTACATAATATAATTTGCTGGTAGGCGTAAAAATAGGGTTAATTCACTCCGCAGTGCCGTCTTAAGATAAGTCGGGACACTCGGACAATTGGGCACTCGCTCTTGGGGCCCAGCGGTAAAGTAATTAGTAATAAATGATTATACATAATAGTTAGATATTTAAAAGCCCCCGCGAGCTGGTGAATCTGGTGGCACGGGTCACAAATGAAGTATGAGAAAGACGGCATTGCCGTTCAGAAATATTAGTCATCAAACATAATTAAAAAAATCTACTTGACAATCTTATTTGTTATTATAGTGATTATTATTTGGTATATCAGCTGTATTATGAAGTAATACATCAAAGTGGGAACTACTAGAATATTCTTTAACCAATTGCTACGAATTGGAACAGCGTCTGAGTGAAAACGCCATCGTTGTAATTTCGAATCCCACTGGGAGGAAGGAATTATTTCCATTGTCAGGGTTCCGTACTTCAAAAGGAAAAAAAAACGTAACCCTTATTTTGTTGTCCGTTCATGTCTGTCAAGAGCATTTATCTCGAGCTCGTGTGAATGTATCAGTTTGAAATTAATATCATATATTCGGGTCTACTGTCCCTAAGAGCACAAAAAAATAAGCTTCTAGCAACACAATGAAAAGATATGGGCGTTTATGCCTTGTTATTAATGCATATTATTATAAGGCACATATAGGGGAGAGAGGGGTAGCTTAGAACAGGGGCCAGGGCTTGGCCAGGGGCCAGCTTAGAACCTTTGAAAATATGTATTAACAGAGCTATTTTAAAAAGAAATTTTGGTAGATTTTTTTGGGTAGTGGCAGCACTAACTTGCACACGTGTCACTTGTCACCGCTGATATATGAAAGCCAGCTGTTGAATTACGATGAGTGTTTGATTATGAGTGAAATTTTATGCATTTTTAAATAAACGCAGCGTAAGGATCGCAGAGATCCAATTCAAGATATATGGTTTTATTTTTTCCTTTTTTAGTTAGTATGTTTCATATATCATGCAATAAACTACAGATTAATACAATTTTTAAACTTTTACTTGAAAAAAAACACGTTTCTAATTTATTTTAATAAATAAATTAAATATATATATATATATATATATATATATATATATATATATATATATATATATATATATATATATATATATATATATATTTATTTATTTATTTATTTATATATATATAATGAAAAAATACCACCAATAATAAAACCAAGCTAAACTGATTTTTTTTTAATGTCACTGAACTTCACTTTCACTTTTTTTCCTGTAATGTTTCATCATCTGTGAATAGTAAAGAAGTAGCTTGTATAATTTTTTCTTTACGTCACATACTATATCCATGTCTTCCTTTAAATTTAATTTCTCTAAGTTCAAATTGGGGTAGTAAGCTGCTTATTAAAAAATAATTGGTTTTATTTTCATAATATTAGGTTTATTCTATGATTGATCCCATAATGTCAATTACATCTACGAAGCGAAAGATACTTTTTTTTAGTTCGTTTTTAAAGTCTATTAATATTGAGACTTTATTTAACACTAGTACTAGTACAATCGCTATATTAAACTAGGTGTATTATTTTTTTAAGTTTTGACCTGGTACTGATATTTGATCTCCATCGTTTCTAATGTTATGTCTATTAATAAAATTACTTAAAAGTTTGATAAGCCTTTTAATTTCATTGAATTCAATGATAGTTCATAACTGCCCCATATGTGTTCAGAGCTACCCCGGAAGTGGGGCAGCATTGAACATTTGACTACTGCTACTAAAATTGATATTGCATCTTTAACTTATATATTCTTCTACATATGATGCTACGATTTTGTGGCATAATAGTTGGACTAAGTTTTGTGAAATAGTAAAGAAGTTAAAAACTATAGCATTTTTAGATATGATAGAAAGTTTTTCTCTCTCCCCTACATTTATTACTAGGCACTATAAATAAAGGAAAAAACCGAAAATGCGAGAATTTATGGACACATTATAGAAAAACATCATTACCAATTTATAATTGGTGGTTCATTCCATACAAAATGAGTGCAGACGTGCGTTTGACCGGTTTTTGACCTGCTATTATACGTACTAAAATATATTCTTTATAATAACCATTGATCAGCTAAACTTTTATGTAATGTTCATAAATTCATACAAATAATAAAACTTATTAAAACTCGTTTAAAATATATAGCGTACTTAGTTAGCACTTATGAAAATTATCTAGAAATATATGTTATAATCTAGAAATATATACCACTCAACACGCAATGCCTCTAGAATTCGGCAGAAAGTGGGGAACGGAGTGTCTAAACACTAGGTTCCCTCTGCCTACCCTGCTGTGTGCGGGTTACAGCGTGAAGCTGATTTTATATGTTATAATTTTATGATATTATACCATTTTGATCACATCAATCAAGAGAATTGGTTGTTGAACGTCGGAACCTTGTGCAATTGAAATTATAATAATTTAAATATAATAATTTTCTGAGCGGGAATGGAATCCACAATAAAAAAAAACCTGTTAGCAGCGTAACGTGGTCCGATTGAGTAACTATGGCTTTATGATATTTTAATAACGGCAAATACTTTACATCCTATATTAAGAAAACGTACTTGAAATTTAATCGAACAAGGATTTACGAGATTTCTAAGAACATGAATGAACTTAAAGACCATTTACAACAGAAGGTTCGTACCCGGTATTGTATTGTAAAATTCTAAGAATTAATAAATTAGTGAGAACATTATATGAAATATACAATTAAAGGTATGAGATTATAAGAGACATATACAGAGACAGTTGGATTTCATCACGACGTGGCCCGTAGCCCGTTCTCATTTAATATGCTAGATGATGATGCTGAATCAAAAAGTGAATGTCTGGTAGGGTACGTTTAACAGGTAAACGGGGAATAAGACTAAAACGAATCCGGAAGCACCGATCGCGATGTCGGAGCCGAAATAAGCTCTGTCTGCTTCCATTGATGGGCCACTGGTATGGTTCACAATCGCAAATCACCATTTTGGAGGCTAGCACGTAATAGTAGCTGGTAAGGCCACATTGCGCACAGGCGTAGGAATTATGTCAAAAGGAAGTTGAACTGAACGAAGGATTTGAACTGATATATTCAACTTTTACGTTCTAAAACTGCTGCTTTGTACGTCATTATTGGACTTAATAAGTGATGTATAAACCTTAGACTAAGCATATACATACATAACACATATGTATGACTTACCTCGTTTTTTACCTATCTCGGTATAATATTAAGGAATCATTATATGAAATGATGATTAATGGTCGCTGGTCGAATACGCTTTTGATTAGTATGTGGTATTATCGTCGTTATATTCCGAAATAACCTTTTTTGTGGTACATTCTTGTAGTGATGTATCACCGTGATTTATATATTTTGGGCGCTTTTTTTACAAACATGAAAATCTGTTGAATTTTTCATTTAAATGATAGAAACCCTATAACATAAAATTATTGGATCGAGGAAGCAATAGGGTATGTGGAAAATGAAAAAGAGGCTTTAGCAAAAAGCGCGACGAATTTGTTTCTCGAGGTGGCTCGCTAACCTGTAGAATGAATGGGGTGCTTTCGAACGACGGTGAAATTAAAACAGAACAACCACACGTTTTACAGTGATGGGCGAAATTTTACAAGGTAATGTATGAATGTGATGACGCCTTTGTATAAAGGCAAAGGTTCACAGATAGACTGCGCAAGTCATAGGGCTATCAGTTTTATTAGCTTAGGTAGTAAAGTTTGTGCTAAAATTTTAGCGAGAAGAATGCAAGAGAGATCTGAAAGGCTGTTGTGGGAGGTTCATGGAGGCTTTAGACCTGGAAGAGGAAGTATGGATCAGATTTTTTCCCTTCTTTCCGATCCGATTCCGATTTCCACATGATCACGGAAAGGGTTTTGGCTGTTAACCAAAAAATTTTCTGTACTTTTGTGGACGTGGAAAAGGCGTTTGACAGAGTTGTAAGATAGTAATTATGGAAGATACTGCCCCAGCACAATGTGAACCGACCCTTGTTGCAGGCTGTAAAGTTTCTTTACAAAGATCACTTAGCCTGTTTTTAATAATATAAAAAAATATAATAATTAAAGAAGGTCGCGCCAACCAACCCGACAGGCTAGGTTGTTCAATTTCTTTTTGGATAGCTGTCTTCAAGGAGTGAAACAAAGTAATACAGGAGTGAAAGTAGGTGACCTGAATGTAAATTGCCTGCTGTACGCAGATGATGCACTCTCTGAAAGAAGGGTTCACACACCCTTTAAATAATGGTCTAAGAATGAATACGAATAAGACAAAGGTTTTAATACTTTACAAGTATGTTCAGTAGAGATAGAAGATACGAGATGGATGTGGAAAGGCGTATTGCTGCCGGTAACAAAGTTAACAGAGCCTTACCTGCATTGATGGGACGGTGAAACGTCAGCACAGCTTCGTGTTTGGCCGTACACAATGCAGCGTTGCTACCAACGTTGTAATACGGCAGCGAAACGTGGATATTACAGAAGAAGAATGAAAGAAATATGAATGCCCTGAAGATGCGATCACTTCGTATGATATGCCGAATCAGTTTAGCTGATCAAATCTTCAATGACGAGATACACAGAATGGCAGGTACTTGGGAGGATGTCACGGTGAGAATGAATAAAAACGTGCTCCGCTGGTTTGGACACGTCGAACAAATGAGTGATGAAAGAATGACAGAAAAAAATGATGGAAAAGCGAGTGGTAAGAGAGGTAGGGGGAGACCTCCGTTGACTTTGGAAAACACAGTATCAAAGGTACTTGAGAAAGGTCACGTAAAGAGCATGAGGACCCCGCGGAGGGCATGTATGAGGAATCTGATCGCGTTTGGCGTTCTGTTCTCTCTGACTACCCCACTAAGGATAAAACGTGAAGATAACTTTAATTAAGTAGAAATCGATATTTTGAACATTTTCAATGTCTTCGTGGGAATAGTGAGGTAGAGTCTTATTCTTGGGAAAATGAATTATTTCCATTTCAAATACCGATGAACAAGTCTTCCGGGATTCAAAAATACCGAGATCCCAGAACAAATATAGGTTTAAAAACATCAGTTTTAATTTTACAATAACAGAGTCCTTCGGCATGTTCGGTATTTAATAAAATAAAATATTAATAAAACAAAAAAGCTGCATGCAATTCAATTTATAGTTGCATGCTATTTTGTTTATAAGTTTAATTGGCTTTTGCTTTGTTTTCTGCACCCTGTAGAATGTTGCTAATTAAAGTATTTTAATTTTTGATTGAAATGAATATATTATTAAGGGAATTATGTCAATTGGTTCTTTCTATTCATCAACGTTTATTGGACTTACAGTCCATTCTGTTGTGTGCTCTTGTAATGCTGTTTGTAACTTGCTGACCCATCGTCCTGAGTTTCTCACAAATCATCAGCTCAACTAATAGGTTGTCCGGTTGTCTGTCCTTTCGTTTACCTTGCCTAATTCAATTGGTTATAGATTTCCTATTGTGGAAAATATGTGGTGTATAATAAATAAATAAATCAGTTTCACGTTATATCCCGCATACAGCAGGGAAATCTATTGTTAAGACTCTCTGTTTCCCATTTTCCGATGAGTTCTGGAGGCATTGCGTGTCAAGTGGCGGATCTCAACGCCGCTCTTTGCCTCAACACCAGAGCGAAGAAATTTAAATATAAATGTAAATAAATATGTATTTTCCTCGAGTGGAAATCGAACTCACAACTATTCGATTTAAAGTCACACTATGCTCCTGCGCCACGACTGGTCTTAATAACACACACTTATACGGATATAAATATTCACCTTTTTTCATCTGTGCGATTGATATCATCGTCACTAACATGTCATTGTCTACTCAGTGTTTCAATAGTAATTAAGCTTTTTAGAAATATAATTGTTCATTTTATTATAGCTTTAGTTTTTTGTAACGTATTTCAAATCAAGTTTTATATTTTCAGATCTACAAAGGGTAGTGCTTGGTATCATAGCAATGAAGTTGAAAAATAAATATAATTCGCATACAATCTATAATAGCTATTCTCTTTAGAATTTTATAAAGCGCCATCTTTTTAAAGTCAGATAAACTAGCATATAAGATGGCAAAAAATATGACACTTGGCACTTGTCATAATAGATGGCAGTGTAGTATAGTGCCATTGGACGTGAGTGATATAGGAAACGTGCACAACGAGTGAAACAAAAGGTGCTGCTGATTGGTGTCGCATTTTGGATATACTTTTATATAGTCCTTTTTGTATAACTTAACTTTTTTGGAGCTTTTTTGTAATATTTGATACTTAGGCTTGAGATCTTAAAAATATTTCTGGTGATCGTCTAAATTGTAGCCATAAAAAAATATCACGGAAATTTTGAACTTTTAGAATGCAACTATCAAAATAATTTATTATGCATCGCCATCTATGAAAAATATACTTACTTTAAAGTTATAGCAGTACTAGACTGCTATAACATACTAGGTGGCGCTAGTAGTATGTTTTTTTATCGTATCCACATGTTTAAGGGATTTTTTGATAAACTTCGGTATTCGGTATTCGGGTATTTGGGCAAAGCGCGGCGCTCAGTTCCGTCACACACCTCAAAATGCCTCTAGAATTTGGCGGAGAGTAGGGAACGGATGTAGATGTTGTGACCCCGTTAAGTACGGGATGCAGCGTGAAGCTGAAATAGATAAATAAAAATGTTTTACACTTGTAGTGTCTAATTAAAAACTCACCAAAAATCTGTCACCTGTCTACACATGTCTAAAAAAACGTAAAACTTTGGAGTTGTAGTGTTCACTCAAAGAAAGGCTTGTAAGTAAATATTTGGTGAATTCTTAATTTTAGAAAGCTCTTAGATTTTTCGCTTCTTACAATGGGTGAATCTAGACATATTTTCCAGATGGGGCTTGGCCCCCACAATGTTTTTTTTAGAAACGATCATCGTTTTATCAAAGTTGAATATATAATGTACGTAATGTTTTTTTGGGAGTTTTTCAATGTTTTCGAGATTTTAACAAAGTTAACTAGTGAGCCAATTAAGTTTAAGTAAAACATTATATGAATTAGCATCAATTTACACTGGGCCATGCTAAATAAAATCGAATTTTGCACAAAATTGGCGAAGATCTACGAGCGCTTAGCTCACAATATTACGAAAACTAAATTCTCCGTTAGAATATGAAACACAACAAAGTCTGCTGAGAAAAATTCTTTTACATGGTGTAAAGTAAATGTTAGACTTATTTACTTCATAATAATGTTTACGAGCAAATTATCAGTCAGCATGCAAAAGAAGAAAGAAATTAAAGAAAATTTGTTACAATGGAATGGAAAGAAATGGAAATGGAAAATGGAAAGAATTCGAAAAAAAAACTAAAAATTACGACATTACTTTAGAGGCAAAAAGGATTAGCATCTAAAAAACCTACCCTGGTACAGCGTAAAGCTAAAGTGGGGCAAAGGTTTTTATGTACAGTCGACCAACCATTTTTCATAATGGTAAAGACAATAATTCAATCAAATATGTTTCGAGGCACCCATCCAGCAAATTGCCAGAGCAAGGACCGAGCATATTGCTAAACTCTGTGAGAACATAGAGCTCTCCATCCGGAATTCCTTAGCTTGGAATTTAGAAGCCAGCCACCGCCAGCTCCAGCAATAGTCTTTTTTGGACATCTACGAGTCGAGCGGGCCGGATGGAATCTGTTCTTTATTTCATTTGGACCTGAACTGAAATCGGTGCTAACATGTTTATTTCGGCACTCTTTACCAGTCGAATTAAGCCCAGCTTCATCGAAGAGCGATCTCTGCTGATGCTGCGATTATTGAAAACTGCCGTACCAATAAGCTGTCAATGGATTCTACTCCGACTATATGCTCAAGAACGCTTGGGGCAAAAGGAACCTGGTTCAATTTACCCCATAAACATTCCCTAAAACACTACCCCCGAAAGAAAAAAAAGCTTGCGCATTTACCACTAAGCTTTTGCCTAGCTTCAACGGTTTACACAGCGTAGAAAGTACGGAAGTTTTTGAGTATTCGATTTTAGATTTTTTTTCTATCCTTAGGTCTTAACGTGATGTAATGTAATAAAATAAATGCCTTCCTCGATAAATGGGTTATCCAATATAAAAAATAATTTCCCAATCAAATGGATACCTACTTCCTAAGTTTAGAGCGTTCAACCAAACAAACTCTTTATATTATTAATATTCAAAGTTTTATTATGTTTATCTATATATAAAAGGACTTGTAATACATATACCTTAAATTTTTCCGTTTCCTTTAATATTTCCGTGATCAAATGGAAATCACTGTATATATAATAGTTATCTATGGCACGTGTCACATTCTGTAGTTTTCCTCGATAAATGGACTCTAACGAACAATATATTTTTTCAATTCGAACCAACATTTCAACTTTATTGCATTGAAGTTTGCTGTCGTATTTCTTATTTCTGTTATTTTATTGTTGAAGGAAGTCTAATAAGATTAGTACAATTAATACAATTTAAACATAACTTTAAATGAAAAAAATATTCGAGTACGTATTCTATTTGCAAAATCAAAGTAACTTTATTCAAAATAAGATAATTTTTTTGAACGTCAAATAATTTACTACTTTAACTAAAATGAAGTGGATCCTGCGCAAGGAACTTGGCAGGACTATTTTTAAATCAATTATTTTACTGGAGCGAGTATTTCATTACAATGCTGCTTAAATAAATCAGTTTCACGCTGTGTCCCGCACACATCAGGATAAGCAGAGTGAAACTAGTGTTAAGACACTCTGTTCTCGTCCCGATTTTTGAGATAGAGTGAGAGAGGCGGAACTCAACGTCGGGCTTGCTTTAACCTTGGTGCAAGATGAAAGAAATGAAAATATAAAAAAAAATATAATTCATTCTCTCGAGTGAAGATCAAACCATCGCGTTACCGTCACACTCTTGTGCCACGACGGCCTCAATCATTATAAGATCTCAAATTTGGTAGCAAAGAGTAACCTTTCACAAGCAAACGTCTTCTCCCAACCCTTTGAAACTGTGAATAGAACGTTCTAGGACGTTTCCTGGTATCCTATTTCCATAAAAAAATGGTTTCCTTTTTCCATAAAAAAAAATCCTATGGAATTGTAAAGTGAACAATTTTTTTGTAACTATCTTGAAATTTTCAAAGATTGTATTTTTTTAAGATTGGAGACTTTTATTTTGAGACTGAGGAAAATGACATAGCGCAAATTTTAAGACGCTAAGAAGAGAAAGATTCCGCATGCAGAAGCCAAATCGACTACGTAGTAGTTTCTTTTTCCAACTGCTAAGAGAGGGTTATGTTCCCGACTGCTAAGTGTTCTTAGAGAGGTGACGTTAAAAATAAACAGACATGGCGGCTGTTACCTAGTGACAATAAAAAATGAATACATAATAAAAGAAAAAAAATAAACCCAATAGTTTATTAGGATTAACCCATTAAATCTTTACTAGGAACCTTACAAAATTTAATAGAGTCCCGACTGTTAATCCTAATAAACTGAGCTTGTTTCTTTTTTAGTTTTATGCAACCGGGGTTTTTGTTTTTTAAAATTAATTTTTATTTCTATGCATAATTTCAATTCCACTATTCTGTCCAACTTCCTAATAAACTAATATAATAAACATCAAAGTAGGTTAGGACGGATGTTTCTTCCAACTTCATACAAACACTACATAACGGATTTAGATGAAACTTGAAAAAATATAGCTTATCTATACATATTAGAATAACAAATTTATTCACAAATTTTGTATATTTTGGCTATAACATAACAATAAATTTAAGCGGGCAAAGCTGAGTGCGGGTCGCTAGTATCATAATAAAATAATTAAAAAACCACTAAACGTAGAATTTTTAGTGTAAGTACACTAATTCTTAGTGATAAGCATTCTTATTATCAATGTAACATACATATATTTTTTAATTTGATACATATATTATCATAGAATTTAATTATAATTAGTTAATTGTAATTAGGCTTCTTTTATGTAAATTATAATGATAGGAATCTATATTTGTATGTTATTATCTTCTGTTGTTGAGCGCCAGACAACGTACAGTACAAGCGCATGACGAAGAAAACATAAAATCCGATTGCATTGCAAACTTACATTATATATCCAGTAACACTTGTGCCATCATATTCAGCTCAAGTATCATACTCACTATCTGGATTCGTGCACGCAACTCCGGCTACCTTAGACAGTGTTACCAGGTCAATATTACTTTACAACAAAAAATATAAAGCAAAGCTTACCTTGAAAACTCCTCCTTAAGGCCGACAACGCACCTACAGCTCCTCTGATGTTACGCGGGGATCACTTACCATCAGGTGACTCGTACGATCGTGTGCCTTGTTTTGCCCCAACGACGTTTCATTTATCAAAATCGGTTCAATGGTTTAACAGATACAAGGGAACAAACGAATCGACATACCTACACAAGCGCGACGATGTTGTGGGGCACAGCTAGTGGTATTAATATGATGAAGATGTGGTCGTTTTTCTGGTTTGTTTAATTATTTTTTTGAAATTGCTTGTCGTGTAGCTAGTTGTTCTCAATACCGTAAGATGACATACGAGATATTGAAATAAAAACGTTTTATCCAATTATTTAGTTCAAATTACGTAATTAAATAATTATACTTGAAAATGGTAATCGAACTTTTTTTTGATTAAGTACTAAGCCGTTACATATGGTAAATTAAATTGAGTCTAATACTATTATAATAATACTTTTTGATACAAAATACTTTTTACATTGACTAATAATACTAACGAAAATACTTTTTACAGTCGTGGCGATGGGTGATCTCATGAAAGGAGACCTTCTCCTGCGACATAAACGTCGACTTATGGACATGTGTATCCTCCCAGTGCTCACATATGGTGCCCAGTCATGGTCTTTGACAAATTTACAGAAATCTGCCCTCAAGGTTTACCAACGTGCGATGGAGCGTAGTATCTTAGGTGTCAAATTATTGGATAAAATCTGAAATACCGAACTGCGCTCTCGCACAAAAATTGCTGATGTGGGTTCTAAAACCGCTACGCTGAAGTGGGACTGGGCCGAACACGTCTGCCGTATGCATAAAGAGTCTTGGGCGAAATCTTCTACCAGCTGGATTCCAAACTCTAAAAGGAGAATTGGCAGACCGAAACGGAGATGGCGAGACGAGCTGGACCATTAAAAGCCTGACGGTCTGCAATAGCACAAAATAGACTAGAATGGAAGAAATGGAGAGAGGCCTTTGCCCAACAATGGAACAGTACAGACTAGGAAAAAAAAATCGTGGCACTAAGGTACAAGCGTGCGACATAAACTCTTTTCTTCGCTCTGGTAACGAAGCAAAGCGCGGCGTTGAGCTCCGCCACTCAACATGAAATGCCTCCTGTATTCAGCGGAAAAAACGGAGACGCAGTGTCTTAACGCTAGGTTTCTAGGTTCCCTCTGCCTAGCCTGCTTTATGCGGGTACTTAAAGCTTTATGCATAGATAAAACCGGACATGCTCGAGTCGGGATCGCCTACCGAGGGCTCCGTACAAAAATTGAAGTCTAGAACTTTTTTTGAAATTCAAGCTTAGCTTAGCAGGAGCCCGTTCATTTAATACCTCATTTTTTTACGCACACAGCAGGGTAGGCAGAGGGAACCTAGTGTTAAGACACTCCGTTCCCCACTTTCTGCCGAATTCTGGAGGCATTGCGTGTTGATTGGCAGAGCTCAACACCGCGCTTTGCCCCGATAAATTTAAGTAACTATTACATCTCCTCGAGTGGGGATCGAACCGACCGACTGGTTAGTCGGTTTTACAGTCACACCCTGTGCCCCTGTGCAACGACTGGCCTCAATACCTCACTTAAATTTTAATATATTTAATTTTGCCTCGCTTTTAAGGCTATAATTTTTTTAGGATTTAACCATAAATGTATAGTTTTCAGATTTTTTCCTGACTACTACTACTTATAGATGCTACCCAAATTTCAGAATTCTAGGTCAACTAATTTGGATTCTCTACTAATTTGTGCTCTACTAGTGCTCTACTAATTTGGATTCCCTTTACAGTGTCGAAATACGATTTAGATATAAATAGAATAGATATTTTGCGATATAAACGGCCATATCTTTTTTGGAATAAATGTAGAAAAATTTTTTTTCCAGGAAATTAGGGATCGGAATAAATGGTTTGAATTTCAATTCTATATCTCCAAGTATTCCTGAGATAAAGGTTCTTGACAGACACAAATAGACAAATAAACGGACGGACAGTTAAGTGATCTTATAAGGGGTCCTGTTGTCCTTAAAAAGTAGGGAAAACAAAAAGAGGTACAAATTATTGAATTTATATTGTAGTAATAAGTGGGGAACGGAGTGTCTTTCACTACGTTCCCTCTGCCTACCCTGCAGTGTGCGGGATACAGCGTGAAGCTGATTTTATATTCAAAATAAGCCGTACAAAATTTAATTTGCCTAAACTATGAAACTTAAAATCCTCATTCTTGCCAAATTACACCGTTCTACGACACGTAGTTTCGGTGTACTTTTTCTGCCAGAAGAGTTTTATCTATATAGGTTAGTCTTTGTTCCTTTATATAGCTTCACCTTATGGGTGGATTAGGATACAGCACAAACAGCAAGGTTGGCAGAGGAAACCTGGGAACCTAGTGTTAAGACCGTCTGTTCTCATTAACACACCACTTCCCTCTCTCCACCGGAAGTGTTGAGAACTAAACAGCGCGTTTGTCTTGTTACCAGAGAGAAGAAATGAAACTATTGAATATTTCATTTCCTTGACTGGATTCTCACTTATGAACCCTCAACCAGTCGCGTTTGCAGTCGCAGGCAGAGGCACAAGCGTGAAACGCGACGATCGGAATAAGATAGAATTAGGTTTTATTAATATAAGAATTTAACAATTTTACAAATGGCTTTGGTTTGGCTATTATATACCTAAAATTTTAACGAGATATGTCAGATGGTTCACTGATTATTTCTGTTGTTAGATAAAGGTAAAATCTTATGTATTAAAAACAGTGTATATTTTAAGTCTGACCTCCAGTGATTTATTCGGTTTTGATGTAATGCTAATGTAGCGTGTGTGTTAATTTGGAGACTAGTGGCTCCCGCGTGGCTTCGACCGCTTGTACATACTTATTTTCCTATTTCAATTATTTTCATGTTCTAATAAACATTAAATATCATTTTAAAGACAATATCTATACATTGATTTATAAGTTTAAAAAATCAACCTGGTTAAGTGGGAGTCGGACTCGTCCACGAATGTAGATCCAGGACTTATAAAAGTTGATAAACTCAGTTGGCAGTGGTATGAAATCAATTACAAATTTAAGTTATGGATTTTTTCTATGAAATACTTACTTTACTAAAAAAGCACTATTTGATTTATTTGGATTGTAGCTCTTTATACCTAATTCCATAACTGTAGGCCCACGGGAAGTACCCACCTATCTTATAGGATAGATTTATATCTTCTATGAAGAAGCATGTGTTAATCATAATTTTCCAAGACTTCTATCATAATATTTATACTGATTTGCACATGCTAAGAAAATATTATAAAATAAAAGGAAAAATCAAAATGAAATAAAAAATTTAATTGTGTTAAAGGAAATGTACAAAAAATTCCATTCGCTTAATAAAACAATGACAATATTTAAAAATCAAACTATTAATAAAAAAATTACAACATATATTTTTTTCTAATAAGAAAAAAACAAATTTCAACCCTTTCACCATCCAAGTCTACGACGCTACGCCTCTACGCGCTACGAGGGGCGGGGGGAGTGGGCGTGGCCGGCCGGCCCTTGGAGCCCGAGCGTATCCGCCTCCGCCCGTCAGTGTCGTGCTGGCCGCCGACCGGGTATCACGTGTGTATTGCTGTGCTAAGTTTGACAGTTTCGTGTGTTCAGTTTGTGTGTGACATGTTGGGAGAGTCGGGTGTTTAGGACATGTCGCGAAGGAAACAGAGCAACCCTAAACCTTTGAAACGTAAGTGGTTTTATGAAAAAAAAAAGAAAAACAATTTAAAATCACATAGTAACAGATTCTTATAAGAATTTTTAAGTTTTCTGTTGTTATCTCAGATCTAGAATGTATTACAGAATATATTTAATTTATAATAATCTCGTATAAATATTATTGAGCAATGAAATGCCCCTATATTGATACGAATAAAATTTCTTTAAGTTATAACTTGCTTATCAAATCATCAATAAATACATTAAACTTGTAGACACGAGTAAACAAAATAACTCGATTCTTTAATGTTTTCAACGTTTAAGATAATATGTACAAATATTCTCGACAGAAGTGTACCTTATGACAATGTTTGTAGAGACGGTTTTTTATAAGCACCACATGGCTTGCAGTGTAGGCGGCATAATTGGGAGAACATAAAAACAGTTTTATTTTCTCCATTATGCTATATTTTAATACTATATCGACTTTTATAAATATTGTATACTAATATCTCTAGATAAGTCTAGATTAACTGACAGGTGAAATTGGAGATAGGTTCTATTTAGATTATTAATGTTTAACTGTCTCAATATACAAATAGTTTTGAAAACAAAAAAAAAAACTAGTTATAATAACTCTGTAGCTTATATTTCAACGAATCGTCACTCGCAACTTTCTTTGCGTGGACTTTAAAACGTAAAATTGCAAACTGCCTTTTATTTCGTTTCTGAAGGAATTTCTAGATTCTAACCTAACCTACGTACAGTGTGGTAAACAAGTCGTGGCTGTCCTGAGATTCGCTATAAATGGCTGCGCATTTGATTTTACAATTTTTCTTACTTCGGATTATTTTATTACCGAGTGAAAGGTGAATGCGTAAGAGTTCAGAAAATCTAAGTTCATGACGGCCACGACTCGTTGACCGCACTTTACATGCCAACTTTCTGAGTAACGAAAGAGTTTTGTGACAACACAGCTGGTAGACAATCTTATCGTTGTATGATAACTTTATCATTATTTTTGTTATTATAAACATATTTGGCATTATAAAGATGAAAAAAAGCAATAGAGTTTTGTCTCTTACAGCTCACATTTCATATTTAATACGATATCGTGTACCCATTACGTGTAACGTGAACGTACCGGTTATATAAAACATTGAAGTAATTAAAAACAACTTGTGATAAAATATTTTAAATTGAATTATTTACTAATCTCATTTAAACTCTTTCTTTAAAATATACTAACGACTCTTAATTTAATACATTTTTTTAATTCATTTATAAATTTAATTAGGAATTATAGTAAAAAAATACTTCTGTTGATGTCTCTTAATTTTGTTGAAAAAATCAAAACTATTATTTAAAAAAAAAAGAATTTGTCGGAAAAAACGAGAATGTAATAGTCTTTACTAAGTGTATTCAAATAAGAATATAATTTTGTTTGTCTATATCGATTACATATAATATAATTAATTAGAATATTAATAAAAGATATAATAGAATAATTTATAACAATATTTTTATTATTATAGCAGACTCTCTTGCAAAGTACCGTTATTCAATGCTATTAAAGATTATAGACTATTTCGTCAGTGTTATATGTTTAAGATATAAATAATTTTCGAAATACGTACAAAAGATATAAAGTATCTCTTGTTTTATGATGTAATCATTGAAATTGTTATCATAATTTTATATTTTAAAGTAAATAGGTACCTACTTAGTAATTTGTATATGTATATAATGTTAATTTTTCTTGCTTCATGCTATTGAAGGATAGTCTAAGGAACCTAGAGTTATAGCATTCCGTTTCAATTCTCCACCTTATGGGAGGTACGTTGAGTGGCAAAACTCAACGCCACGCTTTGTGTTGTTACCGGAAATAGAATCCACAACCGTCGCGTTTTCAATTGGAATACCTATATATAATTTTAAAATGTAACTTATGCAACTCTTATACTGACTGCATTGAACATAGATATTGATTGTATTAAGTAAATATTACAAATCACTTGTTGCGTGAGTGAGTTTTGATAAGTAGAAATCAAATATATTATTCATTTTTAGTAAAATTATGATTTTGTAAATTAAAAATATGAAATACGCGCAATGCGTCAAGAATTCAGCGGAAGGTGGTGAACGGAAGTGTCTTAATGGGAACGGAGTGCCTTAACACTAAATTCCCAGATGTCATCTGTCAACACTACTATGAGCGGGGACATAGTGCGAAGTAAAAAATTAATAGGTATTACAAATAGAGAATTATAAAGTAAAAAGATCTGGCCAAGTGCGAGTCGGACTTGCACGAATTGTTCCGTACAAAATAACATCTGTTGTATGGGAGCCCTTTAAATATTTATTTCATTCTGTTTTTTAGTATTTATTGCTACAGCAGCATCATCATGTTCGGTTTTTCTATGTAGTCAGAATCAAAACAAACCAGAAGAACTTGATTTTACCATTCAGGTAAAGTTGTAAATAGTCATTTATGTCGATTATAATAAATTTGAAAAGTATGTATAATATGATATCATATTAATTCAGTTTTAATGATACAATATAACATGCTTACATATATTTTGTATATATTTTTTCTTAAATATATTATTATTTTTAAAAGATAAATCTTAAATATGTTTTGAAAACAATTAAACCATTCAATGACGAATAGTAACCTATACCTACCTATTCGTCATTGAATGGTTTAATACGTTCATGCCTTTTTTACGTGCATTCGGTTTAAACGCACACCTTAGGTATTAGAATTAAATTATAAATAACCTACTTATTTGTAAGTATAATCGGTAATTTACTATTTTGTAAATATTTTTTTTCCTTAAGTGTGAGTCAAGGTGTTGTCGAGTGACTCTGGAATGACTTGAAAAATAATAATCCAAAACAAAAATCCCCATTTACTTGGCAAACCGACCGATTATAGGTAGGAGATATATTTTAATTTACAATCGATGCACGTTACAAGACGAAAAAATATATCTAATATTTAATTTTTTTTAAAAGTGTTATTCCACACTTAGTAAAGAAAAATACTTAATTAGAAAACGTATCACATTTTTAACGTAGCGTGATTTTAACCCGCTCCTCTTCGCAAACCGTCGGACGTCGGCCTTTGACGATTTTCAAAGAAGCGCGGGTTCAAATCCCGCTAAATTCAAGTTTTTATACGTTTTCTAATTAAATAAATGATTTATATATTTATTTAATTAGAAAACTAAGGCCAGTCGTAGCGCAGCGGCACGAAGTGTAACTGCAAAACCGACTGGTTGTGGGTTCGATCCCCACTCGAAGAGATGAAATATTTACTTAAATTAGTATTTCCACTTCTTCGCTCTGGTGCTGAGGGAAAGCGCGGCGTTGGGTTCTGCCACTCAACACGCAATGCCTCCAGAATTCGGCAGAAAGTGGGGAACGGAGTGTCTAAAACACTAGGTTCCCTCTGCCTACCCTACGGTGTGCGGGATACAGCGTGAAGCTGATATGATATATGATATATAATTAGAAAACTATTAGATTATTTATATATTATTACAATTTTATAGTTTAATTTTCTCTGTGAGATGTAATTAATTGTTCCTATTTTTTATTGATTATATTATTTTTATTCCAAATTGTGTAGCTTTTTTTGTTTTCTTCTTTGTATAAGATGTTTTTATTAGTTATTTCAGAGAATGATCTGTATTATTTTTGTTCTTTTATAAGATGTTTTTTTTTTTCACGCCGTAACATGCAAAAAGCTGAATGCTTTTCCTGTCCAAAAAGAACATAGTGTCAAAACACTACTTACATCCACAAAGACATTAATTTATTAAATTCAAATAATGAATCTAGTAATATTATAAATGTGAAAGGTTGTATCCATGGGTGTTTGTTACACATTCACTCAATAACTAGTTAATATACTTACTTGGAATTTTATAGTATGTAATATAGCTTTTGTGGACTATAATTCAATTAAAATTCTTGCAATAAGTATAGTAATAACTTAAAAGTATTTTTTTACTTATTTTTTTATAAAACTTAAAAAATTGAGCGTAGCAGGATATAAACCTGCGCCCCTTGAAATCATCCGTTCTTTCCTTAGAGAGGAATGACACTTTAAAAATGTAAAAAATAATTATATAATTATTTATAATATCACTTATGGCGAATTCATTTTATTTATGTGTACCACCTACATATATCTATGTTTCGTTCTCGGATTACTTTCAGGAATATTCCACCTATTTGTCAAGTTTCATAAATTTTACAACCGGATAGGTAAGATACCTACAGCGTAGTGTCAAGATACTCTTTTCTCCGTCCCGGCTGAATTCAAAAAATTTTATATGGAGTGACTCAATTCACTAACTCAACTTTTCCTTTTTAATTAAATTTAATAAGACAAGTTTTAAATAGAAAGTTCAGTTGATAACAACTGATATCGCTTTCCAGTAATGTCAAGGTGATGACTGTACGAACACGAATGATATTTTTATGAATTTTGTTTGTACAACCGTTTCGAAGTGCGGGCGGGTTCATTACTCGTTTATCTTCCTATTAATGTATTCTGATTGTTTATTTATCGGTGGACTGATAGTCGCGTTGTGATGTACAATACTATGTAGTGGGATAACATTATCCTAATGCCGATTATATGGAAAAAATTGAGAGAATGTAGAGCGATGGCCTTAATTTCTGTTTTTTTGTCTATTTTGACATTGTGGTGTGCTGGTGCCTGTGCTCGACGCTGTGCTTCGTCATGTCAGAGCGGAGGGACGAAAATAATTTATGCTCCTAAGTGAGAATAGAACACAAAAGCATCGCATTCACGGTCTGACGCAGTCCCACCGCGCCAGGATGGCTTCGGCCAATTTTCTGATCAAGGGCCGTATTTATAAATGTTTTTTGCCTCTGAGGTCGCTCTCAAGATCGCTCTCAAAGTTAAGAGCAGTTCATAAATACAGACCTAAGTGTTTGATATTTGGTTTTACTTCCGAATTTTCGTGTGCGTTATATGCTAACTTCCAGTAGGAAAATGATAACATTGTTTATGTTAATCGATTTTACTACTATTTATTTTAATATACCGACTATATTTTCTCCGCTCTCCCCGCAATATAAAGAAGAGATTTTGAAAATCAAATAAAATCTTTAAGACGATGAGATAAAGTTAGAGTATAATTGGTTTATAACAAATTTTGTTAGCGATAGCCGACCACTTGACTGCAATGGTACCGAACTCCGATAACGTTCCCATGCACGCATTCTACTATTTAGTATTGAGTCATCCATTTGAACACTTAAAAGTTTTTTTGTTTTCACACAGTCTAAAGTATTGTACTTAATGCGTTAATTGAAACTGGTTAGTGGCGTAGTCCTCCGCTTTTCTCTCCTGTTTTGTAAAAATCAAGTTCTTTTATTTTATTTACATAGCAGGGTTGGGAAGGGGAATCTGAAATCTTAGTTTTAGACACTTTGTTCCCATTAAGACACTTCCGCTCTCCATTTTCTGCTGAATCCTAGAGACATTGTATTTTAAGAAGCGTAACTTAACGTGGCGCTTTGTCTCGTTACCAGAGCAAGTAAATATAAAGATAAGTGAAAATACTCCATTTACTCGAGTCGGAATCGAACCCACAACCTGTCGCGTTTACAGTTACACAATTTTGCCCCGGCACAACGACGTCGGGTCTCAATTATTTAAGATGTACAATAAAAATTGCGATATTGACAGAACAACATACTTTATCTTGTCCCATCAACCATCAGATCATAAACAATCTGGAAAAGGATGCAGCAATAATTATACTATTTAAGGGCGTACAAAATGACCAGGAACCTGGGGGAAACATAATTTTGTACACAATAGTGGTGTTGTCGTCGTTATTTCTTAAGGCACAATGCTTTGAACTCGCCGCGGTCCTGCTTACCAGCGCGACGTCAGGTGTCAGGATTTACGCCGGTATGGATATCTGTGCGTGTCCTTTGAAATGTCCTCATGATATTTGATTTTGTAGAATATTGATTGTATGTTGAGTATGCTAAAAAGATATGGAGTAACTATTGTTTTTGGAACAATCTTTTGGAAATAACTTTAGATTTACTTAGTTAACTTTTTTCTTAGATTCTCGCTGTGCCCTGTATAAAGCTGGGTTGGCAGAGGAAACATGGGAATCCAGTGTTAAGACCCTCCGTTCTACTTACTGTCTAATTCTGAAGGCATTGCGTATTGAGTGGCGAAACTTAACGCCGCGCCTGGCCTCGTTACCAGATCGAAAAATTAAAATATGAAATATGGCATTTTTTCGAGTACGAATCGAACTCACAACCTATCACATTTATTATAGTGGCACGCTTGTGCCACGTCTGGCTTTTTGGTTTACTTTCAGGTGATGACGAACAGTACCTAAGTGTCTGCTTAGGAATCGTGATGAGAATAAAAGCTAATATCGAAACAATTTTTTTATATAACTAAAAATTGCAATAGAAAGATAAAAAGCTGAAGTACGTTTATTTAAACGCCATAATCTCGGAAACTGATGGGTAAAAAATAGTAAAAAAAATGTCTTTGTGTTGGATAGTTTGTTTGTAGATATATAACATCACGTTATTCATTTCGATGTAACCCACTATATTTGCGGTTGGAGTTACTTGGGGCACTTAGAATGAGTCATGTGACATGCAAAAGTGTTAATTATTGTGTTTTTAATATAGAAGCTAGTATATAAAAGCTAGTATACATACAGAGTGCAACTCGATCGACCGACCAGCGGTGTTCTGCTCACAGGGGACCTTAGTACCTATTCGTTTCAGCCTCATACAGTTCAGAGATTTTTAATGATTCAGTTTATTTATAAATATAGCTCAATAGTAGGCCTTTCGTATTAGGTATATAATAGTTTAAAACTATCGGTTTATAAATTTTGTAAATAATATCGAAAAAAAAAAGTTTCCTAGGCGTCAATGACAACATGTAAAAAAATGTGATGAGTATTTGCATTTTTCCCCCTGTAGTAGTAAATAATCAGACAATGTTTATAAAGTACAATTATTTTGATATTGTAAGGCTTTCCTAGCTCTGACCTCGAAATAGTTAATGCTCGAAAAGAAAAAAGAAAGTATATTTCACAAGTAAAATGTTGATACTGTCTACTTCAAACATACACACCTATAAAGAAAAAACACTAAAAGTTTCTATTTTCACCCTGTATACCTTAAAATTATTATGAAGAAATTAAAAATAAGGAAAAGAAAGGGGAATAACTAATAGTTACTTCCCCTTACAATTTATATTATCGAAAATTGAGACTTTAAAATTAAATTTTAAGTTATAAATAGTATAACATTTAATTCATTTGTAGTCTAAAAATGTATTTATTTTATAACATTTTTATATTTTTTTAAAAATTCCTTGTCGCGATTGGTGATCCCAGATTGGTGTTTTTGTACCAGATGATTATAACTTAATATGGAGAAGAGGCAGTAAGAATTTGCCTTGAATGTTTTTGGAATCAAGATGGCGCCGTAACAGAGTGCACGGGTCATTACTTCAGGCACGATTTTTGTACCAGTGCCCTATAACGTGAGATGGTGAAGTGGCAGTAACAGTTTGTATAAAGTATTTTTGAAAATAAAGATCGCGCCGTATCGGAGTGCTCGGTTCTTCCCTTAGTCAGGACAATAACGTTTTTTTTATTTAAAAATTGCTAACCGGACAATTCGATTTGTGTATAGCCGTGAACCCTTTAGTATGTGAACCCTTATTTTTTTTTTATATTAATTTTGTTTTTTTAAATATGGTGTTTTATTAAATACCCTTTTTATTTCTTATTGGATAATAAAAATTGTTACAATAGAATATAAAAGTTTCAACTTATGTAGCCCGATAAGAACGTATGGCTTCATTAGCGATTATCCCTTGAATGGTTTCCAAGTTGCACCGGTTCAAGTTCCTCTACGTTAAAAAAATATACGTTTCTAAATATTTCTCTTTCCACAGTGATATATCACTGGGAACTCCTTTTACACAATACGTGAGATATATATTTTTTTAAGCAGGGTAGGCCGAGGGAGTCTAGTGTTAAGACACTCCACTGGTTATGTAATATAAAAAAATGAAAAAATCTATACGTACTTATTACTAAATAGCTTAGAAATGATGTCGCGTAATACTGATAACGTATTTTGCAATTCTTTTAAGAACACCACTGTAATACGGCGAGATAGCTTATCATTGATGTAACCAACTAGAGTTTATTTTAATTACACATCGAATGATGCCATTTGAATATAAATGGTTTTTTTTTACAAATGTTTTTTTTAGCTTCACATTATATCCCGCATATGGCAGGGTAGACAGAAGGAACCTGGGAATCTAGTGTTAAAATGTTACGGTACCCATGAAGATATTTCTATTACCCACTTTCCGCTAAATTCAGGGCATATTGCTTGTTAATTGCCGGAATTCAACGCCGTGCTTTGCCTTGTTACCGAGCGAGGAAAATGGAAATATTAAATATTTCATTGAAAATTAAAATATTAAATATGAACCCACAACTGCCCCACTTATGGCTCGTATTGTATAACATACAAAATTAAAAAAAATAAGAGAATACTGTCATATACGCAATAAAAAATGAACAAAAAAATCTCCACAAAATATACTTAAGTCAAAAGATCCCAGAACCCTTAAACGTTTAAACAGGGGCACGCGCGTCGTGGGAAGAGGGGTGAAAAGTCACCCCATCATACAATATGGTTACAATGACCAGATAGTTAACTGATTAAGCTTCGGGATGGCAAGGGTGTTATAATAAAGATTTAGTGTTAGTAATAATAATAAACGACGACGAATACGAAGCCAAGCCAACGTTAAAAAATATATATATTTTTAAATAAATATGTATAATTTTGTTTGATCGATCGTATACAGAAACAAAACTCAGATACAAAAGCCTAAAAGAAACAAATAGCGTAAAAGGAAATGGAAAAACCATTAGAGTCGAGGGCAGTAGTGGCTCGAGGAAATAAAGTATTTATTTAAATTTATATTTCCATTTCTTCATTCTGCTGTCGAGGTAAAGCGAGGCGTTGAGTTCCGCCGCTCAACACGCAATGCTTCCAGAATTCGGGTGTAAGTGGGGAATGGAGTGACTTAACTCTGGGTCACGTCTGCCTACCTTGCTGTATTCGGGATACAGCGTAAAGCTAATATAATTTGATATTTTAAATTTATAAATACAAGTGAGGTCAAAATATATAAAAACTAAAGACTTAATAATATAAATATTATAAAATAAAACGTAGACTTAAATAAAACTAAAGTATGTGTCTGTAATTTTATGATAAGTGTATTTTTCAAGTGAATAATAGAGTTATTTATACAATATATATCTTAGGGAACGCAGTGTCCTAACCCTATTTTCCCTCTACTTACCCTTCTGTGTGCGAGATACAGCTTGAAGCTGACTAAAACACAAACGATTTTATGTCTGTCTTTCTGTTCATCCGGGCTAGCCCTCGGGAACAGGTAACTTCGGAATTCCAGAAGTTATTATTATGCTACTTTCACTGGAAGACGGATCATATTGTGGAACAACGTATAGGCTTTATATTATTCCGAAATTCTCTCCTACTATCGAACAATATATACAACTAAATAATATGTATAATTATCTATATCGACAAATTATCGTATAATTTGTGCAAGCAAAGCCGCGCGGGATTGCTAGCGGGCAAACAAAAATCACAACAACATTTGTCACGCGGTCGAGCCAGTTTCAGATTCATGAGTAATACATTATCAACAGATCAGTGAGTAAAGAGGATACACTGAGGTTGCTTTATTATTTCTCAATAAATAAATTGATACGTAAATTCCAGAAAACAAATATTCCATAAACAATATTCAATAACCTGTTATTTTCCTTTGTAAATGGATTTTATTAAATAATATTTTAATTAAAAACATTATACAAACAGCCCCGGTGCTTAAGAAAAGTCACGTGTAAATGTTAATATTCTAAATACTATCTATTTATTATGTGCTCTTTAATTTTATCGCAAATTATATTATAACTTCCCTGCATGAGAATCGAACCCCCAACCATCGCGTTTACATCTGTACGCTTGTGTCCCTACGCCACACAGTTCAAAAAAAAATTATTACTATATAGTTATTATCTGTTATTATCCATTCTCTTTGGAATTTGGAGAAATGGTCTCTCTTAGTGCTTTTCTACACTCTGGAAGAAACCAAACATCAAATTTCGACGTTCATGATCGCATTTCCACTGTATGTCTGTATGGTCCATTGAGAGTTTATATACATGTGTATATCAACTGCAGTCCACTCTGAGATTGATCTTTAGTGCTATGCGGAAAAAGTGTGAAACTAAAAAAAAATATTCAATAAAAAAATACCAATAACAATTTATTTATGCTAATACAAAATTGCAAAGTTTCATCAGATAAAGTAGTCGCTGATAACGCTATCGTGCGGATTAAAATCGCTCGGATATACGCGATAACGATCAGATAAGCCGGTATTGATAGTCAAAGCCCGATTTAAAAAATATGTACAGGTACAGGGTAGATATGGATTTACTTATATAAATCCGATGGATTACATTACATTACCTACGGTTACACATTAGGATTACATACTGTATAATTTATTATTTGATTATAAGATTATTTTTTATTAAAATATTAATTATTAATTATTTAGGACCCACTCGAGGAAATGAAATATTTATTTAAATTTATATTTCTATTTTCGCTCTGGTGTCGAGGCAGAGCGCGGTGTATAGTTCCGCTCAACACGCAATGCCTCCAGAATTCGGCAGAAAATGGGGAACGAAATGTTCAATGAACACTAGGTTCCCTCTACCTACCCTGCTGGATGCGAGATTCAGAGTGACGCTGATTTATTATTACTTCATTATTATTAATATAATATAATAATCATCATTGCCATATAAACTTTTTTATATACGAAAAAAACACTGATTATTTTATGGTACCTTTTCACTATAATACAATTTTATGGATATTAATATAAATAAAATTGCAATATTCCACATCGACGTCTGGAATTCAGTAAAAAAATTTTCAACTTTAAAATTCCTGAATAATACAAGTAATAAAATAGCTTAAGTAATTATTATGAATTGAATTTTACCAATATTTTTTTTTTCACTTCACACCGTATCCCCATATAGCAGGCTAGGCAAAGGAAACCTATTGTTAAGACCCTCCGTATCCATTAAGACCCTTCCATTCTCCACAAGATTAAACTCAGAAAACTAATATCTCCTCCAGGTGTACCTGCACTATAATCTTATGAAAACAACATATAAATACGTAATTTAGCTTTAGTATTTTAAATACATACACTCCCAGAATTGCGCCCGAAGGGATTTTGTGATAGTACACGTGATCGATGCTTCTGATAAGGCTCCAGATAAGTCACTTTATCACAATCTATGTAATCTACGAAAGGCTAACTCTTACAAACACATACATACTTTTGGGGATTTGTTTGACGTCCATGAGTGATTATTTCTTATTGATAACATCTGATAATGTTGGGATTTAATAAATATATGAAATATGTAGATCTAGTTGATAAGTTATTAGTGGAAAAGCTATTGGTTGTTTAATATTTTTACTTCTTATTTGTTTATTAGTTCTTGTAAATAGAGATGTATGAGTAGTTCTTTTGTAGATAAGATGGAATATGAAAGTAGTATTTAGAGTGTAGCTAATGAAAGATCTAACACTGCTCGCACTCGTAAGTGAAGGTTGATTTTGGAGCTTGTTTACATTTTTTTTTGCTAAAACAGAAAAAATTTAGAGAAAGTAAAAGAATCTGAGAAGCCAGTGTAAAGACATTCCATTCTCATTCCTTCTTTCCGTTGAATTTTGCAGTCATTGAGTGTTGAGTGGTGGAACTGAACGCCGCGCTTTCCTAACGCGAAAATATTAAATATTTCATTTTATTGATTGGGACTCGAACAATACAACCAGTCTATTATATTAAAACTAAAACTTGTTGCTATATTTTTTGGGCTACTTAAATTTCAAAATAATTTGTAAATAATCCGGAAATACAATTATTTATAATATTTTTGTCACCTATTTTTACATACCACTACCGCTTCAGATATTTAATTAAAATAACCTACCTTCGTAACATAACCCGACGTCCCCGGAAAAGAAAAAAAATGCATTTTGCAATGATCATGCAACACCAATTAAAACATTCACGTATAGATGACCCGATAGCTGATTGATAAACGACGCGACGCGATGGTATCAACGAGGGCGGGTTTGTGCCCGGGATAGAGATGTAAACACTGATTTTGTTCTTAAAAAGAACTCGTTTTTATAAGGTCACGAAACGAACCTCTTACCACCTTGGTCACGCAAAGCATTTGGCTTATATAGTAAATAATTAAATTAAAAATAATTTAAGTTTAAACAGATTTAATTGGAATAAGTTTCACGCTGTATCTCTTATAAAGCGGGATACGCAGAGGAAACCTAGTGGTATGATTTATACTCCACTTGTTACCAGAACAATGGAATAAAAAATGAATCATTTCCCCAAGTAGGAATTGAATCCACAACCGTTTATAGTCAGACTCTGCGCCGCGACGGCCTCAAAATAATTCTTAAGATTTTTTTTACGTACAAATCTTTCTTTGCGATATTTCTAAAAAGAAAGATTCATATGAAATGTAACTTTATTTTATTTTCCCTCATTAAAGGATACAGCATATTTAATCACTTTGTTTATATCGATGTAAACATATCTTTGACTGGCGTTTACCAACGGCTTTGCTTGCATGATCAAGACCAAGATGCCTTTGACCGCAGAAACAATTTGAACCAGTAGTTCCTGAGATAAGCGCGCCCAACTAAACACTCTCCACAGCTTATTAGATATATAAATTATACAGATTAAAACACCGAATATTAAATACAATAAAAATAAATATATATAATAATATAGTATTGTACAAAAGTTTGTTCAAACACTCACTTATTACACATAATTACACATGTCGCCCGCGATACGTATCTGTATCTATCGCTGCCGTGCCACTGATACGACACGCTGATAACAATTTACAAGACTGATAACGATTATTAAACATATATATGTATAATATAATGATGTAACGGAATTTCGAAAGTTACATTGATTTCGATTTTTTTATTCCTGTCTATATCATTATCTTTAAGATTACTTACTATATTTGGCAGAAAGATCCTAGGTGTTAAAAAGTTCCGTAATCCCAATTTGAATATATGAAGATACTGAACGGTACATTTAGGACCGTATTTAAAAAATCGTCCGATCGATCGATCTTGAGATTTTCCATGACCGTTTCCATATATGGATTATTAAAATGCCATCTCAAGTCTCTTTTCTAGTTCTATGAGCTCTTAGTCTCATAAAACTAGAAATTAGAAAACAAATTAAATGTTACACTACGATGGCCTTATGCATTATGAAATGAAAAAAACCGGACGAGCGCGAATCGGACTCGCTCACTGAGGGTTCCGTGCAAAAATTTAATGTCTTTTTCTTAATCTCAAGCTTAGCTTAGCCAGAACCACTTTATTTGATACCTCGCTTTAACTAGCGGCTGCAATGCCATTTTTTTCAGGAAATCAAGGAACCGTAGATCTGAGTAAATGGTTTGAATTTCAACTCGATATCTCCAAGCCTCTCAAGACACACAGACAGACGGACGACGGAAGGACAACTTAAGGGGATTTTTTTTATTAAATTAAAAGGTATATAACGCTAAATAATAATTAGATTCACGCTTTTTTTTAGGAAATATTGTGTCAAGTCATTCTGTTTGAAATATTGCGTGTTGAGTGGTCGATTTCAATTTTATTTGGGAAACCACTAAAAATGATATTTTGTTACTGATACACTAAGGTTTTAATATTTTATCGATTCAATAGCAAAAACATTAAATAATATTTTTACAAAAAAATGTGACGATGTTTTGACAGACTTTAACTTTGAAAAAATCTAGATTTTCTGTAGTCTTCAAATAATTAAACAGTTGCATAAGTTCTATCTCTAGATTAGCTAATGATAAAAGATATAATAATGAGATAAGATAAAATTAATTAAATAAAACCAGTCACATTTGTGCACCTGTGAACAACCTTTAATATTTATATAGAAAACATATTATCTACTTATATAAAATAGCTATAACTTTTTATATTGCCATATCTAGCTGCTTTTTATTTTACACAAATTATTTGCTAACCGGAAACTTAATATTTTTTTAAGTTCCACGCTGTAGATACATTAGGTAGAGTAAGCAAAGTAGGTAAGCTAGTGTTAAGACACTCTGTTGTCCATGCATCACCTAATTTTGGACTAACAGTGCGTGTTGAATCGAGAAATCTCACTGTCGTAATTTGAAACACACCCTCGAGTGGAAATCGAACCCACAATCGTCTTGCGCCTATACAGTCAGATGAAGCTACAACAAAATGGCCTTAGATTGTCTATTAACTTTTATACGCAAAATAACACTATTTCGATTTTGTAGTTGAACCTACTACCACCTCTACTATACATAAAGACTTATAAACCTAATAGCCCAAACTAAAATCTAATAAATTACCAAATAATGAAACGATAAATAAATAATACGAAACACTAACTGAACAAGTCTGTATTATCGACAATCGCGAACCGATAACGGCATGCGTCCATCACGCCATACCTTTCTCTTTCTAACTTATAGCAAATAATAATTCCATCTCGCTCTGGCTAGTTAAAAAATAAACTAATGAGATATCGCTATCGCACAGCATCCGCTATGTTATCAGTGGTGATAAGAGTACATCTGTCAACGGTCGATTTGAATTAAATTAGATTAATATATAATTGAAGTTTTTAGTTATTGTTATCGGTTTTGCGTTGATACCGAGTGGTGGTAGGTTTTAACAGTTTCTTTTAAGGCTGTTCTTGTTGTATAAATATTGTCTTGCTTGCATTTTAGCCATTTTGTGTATAGTTTCGTTTAAAATACTAATAATAATAAATATAATATATTAAATGTAATTTTAAACTTAGGAAAGAAAATAGCCGAAGGAGGCTTCGACTAGCGGTACATGAAACTGCGCCTCTGGGTATTCAGTCCGCTACATATTTTTTTATGTTATTACAATGTAAACTTTTTAAAAATATATTTTGAATTTAATATTGGAAAAGCATATACCTAAATTATAATAACTTTTTTAATATGCTAATACCGTTTTTAATATTATTTAGCAAGGTTTTGTATAAACTCTAGTACACACTCAGTCACACACTATTTGAGTACATCGTACACCAATGATGTGTGTCTAGTCTAAGCTCTTGCTATTTCTATTTTATTCACAGCTTCATGCTGGGTCACGCACACAGCAGGGTAGGCACAGAAAACTTGGGAATTTAGTATTAAGACACTCCGTTCCCCCATTTCCGCTGAATTCTGAAGGCCGTACCGAAGCAAGGAAAATATTAAATATTTAATTTCCTCGAGTGGGTATTGAACCCACAACTATACGGGTTTACAGTCACACACTGCTCCTGAGCCACGAGCGGCCTCACTTAAATGTCATAGGATAAAAGTCATTAACATGAGACATTATTTTTCAAAGAATTTTTTTTTTCCTTATATTAATGTGCAGATTTTTTGGTAGCTACAACAAGTTCATTTGGTATAGTAATTACATTTTTTTTCCTGTATAAAAACTTTACGCACATGCCTCGAGAATTAGGCAGTAATTGCAGAACTGAATATTTTTGCGATGTGTGGGATACAGATTGAAGTTAAAAGCGTACCGTACCGTACTGTAACCGTGCATATAGTACCAACCAATCCTTCAAAATTGGTAATATTTATTAATAATTAATATATTTTTATATATATTTTCAAATACTAAGCTCTAAGATAGCTATATAAAGATAAATGCAGAAATAATCTGGTGTCCAGAAAGTCAGACTTTCATTTCCCACCCAAATTCGAGACATTACTTGTTAAATAGCGAAACTCAACGCCACAGTTTTTCGTACCCGAGGCAGTTGAAGGAAAATATATATCTTTAGCTTCACGTTACTCCTTAATGATAGCTAGAGCACCAAACGCTAGGATTTCTGCATACTATTCAAATCGTCCACTGTCATCAATCTCTTTTGAATTTGAATTTGTTGTTAATCCAAAATGGCTACTACAACAAAATGGCTGATTACAAATTTTTTTTTGCACAACCAAAAAAAAATTTTTCAATATGGATATCAAATGAAAGGTATTGGTTAATAGAATTTAATACAACATGCCAAAAAAAACATGTAGGAAGCTTGTTTAAAAAGGTTGTTTTTATAATAATATCTTTAATTTTAAGGTTCCTTGATTAATATTTTGCTTATTCATGTTATAATAATAGGTGTCCCTGTATACGACGCGAAGCAAGAAATCGTAACCCACTAGATATGTTAAAACCGACTTCTTTGTCTTGGTACGAGATAAGACACGCGCTGGCTATTTGTTTTGTCGATCTGATTGTTAATATGTTTGTCTTAAAAAGTAAGTAAAATGTAAATGTGTGAATATGGATTTTTTGTATGAAATAAATTTTATAATGGCTTAATGATTACGAATTTATATTTTATAGCTTTACGCTGTCCTCTAGAGTTACGACTAAAACGAAAATAAATTATTCCCCCGAGCGGGCTCAAACCCACAATCATCATAATATGAGAATATTCTCCACTTTCCTCCTATTTCAGAGACAATTCGAGTTGTGTGGCGGAAACTAACACCGAACTTTGTAAAGAGGCTGTTTTTTAAACATACCTATTGCTACCTTGTGTATGACACTATAAATCTTGATACTTGTATTAATTATATCAACGAACTAGTAAGGAAAACTCGTAAATAATAAATTCGTTATATTTATATATTTGTATAGTTATGTAGAACGATTGATAAACGAAATCCTGGAAAGAACTATGTAAATAACATTATTAATCCATTTTTCGCCGAATTCTGGAGACATTGTGTGTTGAGTGCCGAAACTTAACGTCGCCATTTGCCTTGAAACCAGAGCGAAAATATGAAAATGTTTCATTTCCTCGAATGGGAATCGAACCCACAACCTGTTTCGTGTACAGTCACATTTTGTACTCTAGGTTGCCGCTGCCTACCCCTGCCTGTTATATACTACATGTAGCATAAACTAAATAAAAATTGATTACACTGTCATATCACATCCAACGGTTGCATGATAATAGTCGACCATACCTACAAATAAATATATAAATAAAATAAATAAATCGGCTTCACTCTACACACAACAGGGCAGAGTTAACCTAGTGTTAAGACACTCCGCTCCCCACTTTCCGGATTCTAGAGGCCTTGCGTGTTGGGTGGCGGAACTCAACGTCGCGCTTTGCCTCGATACCAGAGCGAAGAAATGTAAATATACGTTTAAATAAATATTTAATTTCCTCGGGGATAATTATATACATACATTTATATTTATACATATTATAATAAATTTGCTTGATTATAACAATTTCGATACTGTCTCTTGTCTCTCGGTGATATGATACGAAACCTGAACGAATTTCTATATACTGAGTGCTGATAACCTTTCAACTTCGATGTTGATAATCTGATAACACCGTCTCGAGATATCTTCGAATTGTATGGACGGTTATTTTACATGTGTATATCGCAAGTTTATAATGTAAAGAAATCATGTGAAAAAAAGATTTTATAATTAACTAAAGAAAAATTAAATAAAACCTACTCCAAATACCTGCCAGTCATCTAGTTTTATATAATAGATGGCATTGAAGATATTTAATATGCAATAACTCGTTTTAGGAAGGAAATTGTAGTGACCTGACACTAAGTTTTTCCGTCTCTACCCTTTTAAATATAGTTATATATTTTACTTTTTTTTCAATTTATTACAATTAAAACGATAACGTAGGGTTGAACCAAGCGAGGTAAGTACACTAGTTGTTTAACTATAGGTACATCTATACTACAACGGCCAACGTTATCTACAATAATATAAGTTTAATGAGTTCAAACATTAATCACAAGATATGAATGGTCGTGATGAATTATTTTAATCTTAAAATATAACTTCTTTTTCTGTAATAGCGTGTATAATTATTGAACGGAGGACGTCGTGGCGCATTGGTAAATGCGACTGTAGACGCGACGTTGATGGGTTTGATTCGCACTCGAGAGAATGTAATATTTAATATTTTCATTTTATCACTTTGGTAATCAGTCGAAGTGCGGCGTTGAGTTACGCTAATCAACTCGCCTCAGAATTTCCATTGTGTCTAAGTGAATAGTAGAGCACAGACGTGTCCTAATGGGAACGGAATAATGGGAATAATGGGAACGGAAGACTGGGAATACGAAACGTGGCGTTGAGTTCCGTCATTCTAATTGGAGCGGGGCGGGAGAACAGAGTTTTGTTGTCTTGACACTGGGCTAACTATGGCTTTGCCGATTTCCACTTTCGTTCCTCGTTTCTATACCGCTATAACTCCAAAACACCTTACCCAACAAAGAAACCTGTCGCAATATTTACTCAATGACATTATGCTACAATATAATCACCAAGCCGCGGTACACGAACAGACGCCCACGTGCACTCACCTCATCTCATATTTAATGCCAACATAGGAGCTTCATTCCGAGAACCGATCTGCAAACTAAGAAAACAAATGAAGAAATCTAAACACATCTGCGATAAGCCAAATGTTATTAATGACACCGTTGTGGCGCAGTTGGCATGTTTTCAAATGATAGTTTCGTATTCGGATTCTTTGTGGGGGGATTTTAAGTAATTTTGTAGATTATTATGTAAACGTAGCAGTTTTTACGGTATGACTGATTAAGAAACAGGGGAATCTGAATCTTGAATCCTGTCTGTTCATCTGAAATATCAATTTTGTAAGCAATATGTTTTTGGAAAGAAAATTCAAGGAGATACAATAGTAGCAGAAGAAATATAGTGTTAAAACTTAAAACGCTCAACTTTCGAAAAAATAAAACAGAAAAGGAAATTACGTTTAGTCAACTTATGAAAAATTTATTATTAAAGTATTTAACATTTTCAAGCCCAGAAGGATTGTATCTACGACCCTCATCTATTCAAGTTCAACACCAGCGTCGATCTAAATATAATTAAACTTTTAATAAATATGATACATTACCAAATGGAATTATTCTTGCTCATCTCACAGCGATAACGCGATAACGATAACACGCCTAATGGAGTCTGTTCTGATAAGATAGCTAATGAATCTCTGTTTTAAATTTATCTGTTTATTGATAAATAGAAACAACTTGGACAGAATATTTAATGGTAAAATGTAGTTAAAGTAAATTCCATATTTAATATGTACCTAGATTGGAGGCCAGTCGTGGCGAAGGGGCACAAGTGTGACTAGACGCGACTTGTTGTGGGCTCGATTCCCACTCGCGAAAATAAAATATTGATATAATTTTAAATTTTCATTTATTCGCTCTGTTGCCGAGACGAACCACCGTTCCACCACCGTTCAACACGCAATGCTTCGACAAGTCGGCGAAAAATGGGGAACGAAGTGTCTTAACACTAGTTTTCCTCTGTGTGCTACCCTGATGTGTGCGGGATGCCCTCAACACGCGATGTCTCTATTATAATTGATCGGGGAATGGGGGACAAAGTGTCTTAACACTTAGGTTCCTTCGTTTTAATCAATGTGGAAAGTTGTGTGGAGTTATAATAACTGAAACTTAATTAGTGACAGCTTATAACTTAATCATATTAACATTAAAATAATCTCACACTGAAACACATCTAATTCAAGTGTAACAAGAGAAGGTAACTAAAAAAAATCCCTTCTAAGAATTTCTAGAGCGTCGTTACTCTTTAGTTAGTCGTTAGTCGTTACGCAAGCAACACAAACATATTGGCCGTTAGATAATCTGATAGCATCGGCTATTAGCGGCCGTGATTAAACAATGGGGCTGTAATCGAAAAAATAATACGTATATACACGCTCGGCTACTTCTGTATGTACATTCTTGGTGTAAATTGTTTTGGATTGCCTGTTGAGATTATCGAGATAACATTTTGGGGCCAGTCGTTACGCAGGGGCACAAGTGTGCGATTGTAAACGCGAGAGATTGAAAGTTCGATTTCCACTCGAGAAAATAAAAAAATAATATTTTTATATTTTCGCTCTGGCGTCGAGACAAAGAGCGGAGTTGCACCACTCTACACGCAATGCCTCCAGGGGAAACAAATGCGTGAAGTTATAAAAAAAAAACTTTTTTTGTTGTCCAATGATTTTATTTGGTTACTTAAATCATATTATAATTTGAATTATTTATTTAAAACATAAAAATATATTTGACGCTTGAATATATTTGAAAAATAAAATAATCAGTATAATTATTTTTTCTCACAAAAGTAGATCAATCTTTTTTTTTCGACTCTACAAAAATGTTTTCTCACCGTCTGTACAATCAATTTGTCTATACGATTGGTTAGTTAATTGTAATTCCAAAGTTATTAGGTATATTTGTTTTAATTATCGCCTTAATCTCGGAACAATGGGGACGGGAAAGGAAAGGAAAGGCGAGTTTTGGTTGATTCTATAAAATTAAAGTTAAAAATTAACATCGTTAGTCTTTTACAATAGATGATGTATGTATGTTAAATTATCTATATAGTTGTAAATTTCTATGATAAGGAGCTAAATAGCAGTTTAACTGAAAAATAATTTAAACACGAAAATGATAATCAACATTTGATATCTGTTTTAGATTCATGTGGCGATATAAATAAAATTTTACAACTCATTGATATGTTATTAATTTTTAATTAATTGTCTGAAAATACAATTAACTGTTAGTTTATTTTTTTCAGCTACACACTGTATCACGCGTGAAGCTCAATCATACCAAGTTTTAAGAGACTTCCGTTTCCCACTTTCTACCGAATCCACGAGATATAGCTGTGCAGTGGCGATAATTAACGCCGCATTTTGAGTTAGTTTTTTTATTTATTTTTAATAACTTTTTCGTTACTTTTTTTTACTAATTTTCCTAATACTCCAAAACCCATAATTACTTATTAATTCATCTATTATAAACTAAAATAATTTTAATTATCGCAATAAAAGCTGGCAAATAAATTATATGATCAATGTACAAATAACTCGTACTCTAACGCGTGAAATACATTGCTTCCCGCCCATTATCTTAACTAAAATCGCGCGAAGAGACTCCACAGTGTACATCCAACTTTACTAAAGTACACTTTTGATTTAATGCAGTGCAAGCTCTGTCTAAGGTACGATGTACGTAAGCTAATCACCTGTCTCATCTCTCTTAGAGCATTGTTGGTGGTTGCCGTTTAAAATCAACCCTAATTTTGATATTTAAGGGTCGTTTTTACTTTGAATAATCATTCACTCTCGACCTACGGCCTCGCGATCCATTTCATCCGAACATAAACTGCAGAACAGGCGTCAATTGTTAACAAGTTTAACAACTTTCGATACTTGTGGTGAGATATCATTGATTTTATTTATTTTCTCGCGCAACACTCGATCGTACGGCTAGATACAGGGCTTGGGGCCCGCGGCATAGATGTCAAATACCAGCCCGCTGCGGACCTCTCGGACCCTCTAATTGTCGATACGTTAAGATCAATTTTCATATTTGTGATTTTGACACTTCAGTCAATTCATCTAGAAATATTATGAAAATAAATTAAATTTTAATACTACAATACACAGTTGGTTTTCGTTTGGCTTTTAGCTATGTAATTTTTTGTATGGCTATTGTGTAGGACGGTCATTTGTTTTGACAGTCTCTATATGGCCACGGTGACTGAGATCGTGCGATTGTAGAGCCTTTTAGATGGTTAGATATAGACAGATGGACACACGGACAGCAGTACGGGAGCCGAATCTGTCTTAGGTTATTTTATTTGAAATGATCCGATTGTTTATTCGAATAGTTTTGTTCATTTGAATTGTTATGTTTTTGTTATCGAATGATGTGTTGTGTGTGGTCTATTTAAATCGATATTACATTATATTTTATTCAATCTGTGGTTATGCTAGTTATCCATAAAGTATCTAAGGAAACATATTATAATTAAATTTCATTATTTTTAAAGAATTTCTAATATTTTTTTTTAACATAATTTATAGACAAATATAGCACAGACATTTAGTAGTTAGATTAAATTTTTATTTATAATCTATATTTAAGAGAAAAACTACCACACTTCAAAATTGACAATGTCATTATTATAACTAGTAATGACAACAGATAAAAAATATGTATTATTCCTATTTATTAAAATTGAAAAAAACCGTATGTCACTATATTAACAAGGCGATGTTGTATTTATATTATAATGTGTGTCTGTATGTTTTTTGTATGGTCCGTTAATGGTCTGATGTAGAGATAAGATAAAGCTACAAGCTGTTTCGGTTTAATTACAAGTGTGTGTAATCTACACTTTCTAGGTTTATGTCTTTGCCTGTTCCAGTTATCGTGGTTTATTAAAAAATATAATTATTTAGTGAGTGTTAATGTTACGTTCACGTTTTTTCCTGCATATAGCAGGATAAGTAGAGGGAACCTAGTGTAAAACACAATCTGGTCCTCATCTTTTATACACTCCGTTATCGATTTTTCCCTTCTTTGAAAATATTTAAATAAGTTACACAGACAAATAAGGTTTACTTAATAAAAAAAATCTTGTATTATAAAAAATATGGCTATATTTCATAAAAATCTTATTCATTCACACGAGAGGGCTTCGAACAATATCTGTAAATTATAAATAATACTTTTAGTTTAACAATAATTAAGTGCTGACTCGGATATGAATATGTATCATCCTATTTATATAGTCCAGCCTCCTTAAAATAGGAAATGCAACCAACTAGCTGGGATGCGATAAAATCGGAATGGTGGGTGACTTTATAAGGCTAGCCAAAGATATCCAGGATTGGTGAAATATGGCTTGTGTAAATTATCTTCAGAAATTTGATAGTGTTCCTCTGATAGCCGAATACAAAAACTGGTACGTTTTTGTATTCGGCTTCAGGACAAAGACTAGTAACCATTTAAATTTATAAAGAAAAAAAATATAATTTTGGTAACAAAAGTAAGGCTTAAAAATCTTTAATACCTTGACATTGATTAAAAAAAACTAATCAGCTTCACGCTGTATCCCGCACTCAGGAGGATAGGCAGCGGGAACCTAGTGTTAAGACACTGTTCCCCGCTTTCCACCGAGTTCTGGAGGCATTGTGTGCTGAGTGTCGAAATGCAACGCCGCGCTTTGCCTCGACATTAGAGCGAAGAATACAAGTGTAAATAAATATTTCATTTCCTCGAGTGGGGATTGAACTGAAAATCAGTCGATTTAACGATCACAGTTCAAGTCACCCTGCGTTACGACTGACCTCTCACATATATATATATATATATATATATATATATATATATATATATATATATATATATATATATATATATATATATATATATAGTAGAATAGTAGTACTACTTGTTGCATAAGAGTGTGATGGATGGATGCATTAATGACGATTTTTACATAGATTTAATTTAAATAATACTTAATACTAGCTTGCGTTATCTTTTTTAAGAGACAGTCTCTTATAAAATGGCGGATATGTAGACCCTAGAAATGAAAAATACAGCTCTAAACATTTTTTAAACAAATCGTGGCGCAGGGGCACAAGCGTGCGACTGTAAACGTGACAATTTGTGGATTCGATTCCTACTCGATGAAATGAATTATTTAATGTTTACATTTCCTCGCTCTCTCAAAGCGCTACGTTGAGTTCACCACTCAACTCACAATGACTCCAGAATTAGACGAAAAGTGGGGAACGGAGTGTCTTAACACTAGGTTCTCAATTACCCACAAAAAAATCTTTACTTTTGTATATTTTAGCAGTCGAATTAAGGCGGAGATGTAGTATCAAATTAACAATAAGCTAGTATTCAACTAATATATACCTAAACATTTTTCATCTACCAATTGTTTATAATGAAGATGATATCTATCAGAATGAGAGCTGAACAATAGTGCGTAGGATTATATTTGTTAGGGCTATCTAGATTTAAACGCTTTGTAAAAACTTTTTGAATACACTCTGTTTAAAAATATGAGGCCACTGCAAACGCGACAGGTTGTGGGTTCGATATGCACTCGAGGAAATGAAATATTTAATATTTTAATTTCTTTGCTCTGCTATCGAGGCGAAGAGCGGCATTGAATTCCGCCACTCAACACGCAATGCCTCCAGAATTCGGCTGAAAGTGGACGATGGAGGTGTCTTGACGGAGGAACACTAGGCTTCCAGGTTCCTTCTGCCTGTGCTTCCTGCACATGAAGCTGATAAAAGTTTAATCTATTTTAAGAACTGTTTAAAGCGTTTTTTGGCTTATCTTAGAAGATAATTTCAGTCCAAAGTTACTTACTAGAAAAAAATATATATTCAATTTTTACTACAAATAGAGGACAGAGAGTATTTAGAGTTATGACACTCTGAACTAGAGTTTTTCACTTTTATCTGTAAAAAAAATTATGTGGTCTTCCATATTTCGTTTTATTAAAGTTTTGCGCCGAATATGCATCACACGCCACTTAACGCCGCAAATGTTGAAATGTTTTAATATAAACATTAGGATTTGTGCTCTAAATCATTGCAGTATACTCAGATCAGTCAGTTTTTCAACTTAATTTCATGAAAATTGCAAAACATTAATTAGCATGGTTTTACCCTAAAAAAAACTTTATATTGGTTTAAATTTTTTTTATTGGTTTAAAAAAAAATAAGTACAAAGTACTAGCATCTTAACTAGAGAATATTTATATAAAACAAATATAAAATTTCAAAACTTTACAAATACAAGACAAATCGATTTTAAACGATCTCTATGCAAAATAAACATCGATTATTTACACACACCACTAACATCATTTAATTCCCATCAAAACTATTTTAATAACATTTCGAAAGTCATTATGTGTTTGTTAGTTGTCAAAAAACAGATACAATCTTGGAAAATTATCGAGTAATCGACGTTACGGTGCGCGCGCGCCGGATGTCAAACTAATGTATTTAATTCACCGTTTTTTTGTACAAGTTTTATATTTTGAATCTTATGCCTTTAATGTTAAAGTCTAGGTTATTTTTTACAAGCGGTTGTTTTATAGTTTTGTGCTTATACTAACAGTAGCCTGTAATAGTGTCACTGATTTAGAGATCGGTGTATGGTGTGTCAAAACTTTTTAATTTTTTTTTGTTGAATTATAAAAAAAAATACCATTATAAAAATAATGCTAATTTAGTAATGTTGTTATAATATATTTTCTTTATTATTTTTAGGGTCTATTCCAAAATCGTGTGTTAACCCTACAAGGCACCCAGTTCCATATGAGGAACATCCGCTTTAATCGTTTCTATAGTTATAAAACTAGAAGTAACGGCATCTATTGACAACTTGATAGAAGCTACAGACCTTTAGCAATATTGTAGTACGGCTCTTTACCTAAAAATGTCATTCGTGTACTTGTTATAATACAGGAAATGCCAAATTTGAATAAAACTGAAACGTTACTCATTTGCTTGAATTAAAAAATATTTAAAAAATAGTTATTCGATAGTTTTGACTCAAATAAAAATATTGTGAGTTAAAACTAAGTGTATACTTTGCCGAGGTAAGTTGTTTTTTATATTATAATAAGTAAATGTATTAGTAAATCATACTTTTATGTGTGTTCCACATACGGTACGTTGAGCTTTAGAGCCCGTTTTCACTTATACGTACTTACGATAACTTTCTTTATAAATACTGTGATTATTTTACAAATAATGACGCGAAGAAGATTGCGTGACGAAGATATTGAGAGTTTATTGGCCATTCCTTCGGGGAGTGAAGATGGACAAGATTTTACTGATGCTGAAAGTGATAATGACATCGAAAGGATTTATTCTGTCCAAAACTCCCCTTCAATATTTTTTATGGTTTTTCGATGATGAGTTACTTCAGCATATTGTAGAAGAAATGCACAAATTTAGTATCCAAAAGAATTCTTCGAAGACATTTACAATAACAACTAATGAATTGAAAAAGTTTTTAGGTGTCTGTGTGATTATGAGTTTGGCGCCGTTGCCGAATATTCGAATGTATTGGGCACCTGAATTGGGTATTCCTTTGATTATGCAGACAAAGTCGCTAAATTATTTCAAAAAAATTTGTCACTTTCTACATTTTAACGATAACTCCACACAACCCCCATCGGGTAGTCCAGGGTATGGTCGTTTGCATAAAATTAGGCCTATATTGGAAACATTGAGTAAGAAATGCCAAAGCGTGCCTAAAAGAGAAGCGCTGTCTGTCGATGAGCAAATGTGCGCGACAAAAGCCTCAAATCTACTACGACAATACCTTCCTAATAAGCCACACAAATGGGGCTATAAGCTGCTAGTTCTTTGCGATGATCGTGGCTTTGCTTACGATTTTGAAATTTATTCTGGAATAAAGAACGTTCCTGATCTAAGATATTCCAGTGAGCAAGACTTAGGAACAAGTTCAAATATCGTAGTACGCTTAGCTAGGTCCGTACCGAAGAATCAAAATTACAAATTATTCTTTGATAATTATTATACGTCGCCAGAGTTGATTGCTTTTTGGCCAAACGGGGAATACAGTCACTGGGGACTGTGAATAAAGGTCGTTTAGGAAAAGATCTCAAAATACCTTCCACTAAAGACCTAAAAAAGGATAAAATTCAGAGAGCTATGGATAGCAAATTGTGATAATACAATATTGTCCCTAAATGTTGACATAACAACCGTCGTTTTATTAATCATGAAATTGCAAAACATTAATTAGCATGTTACCCTAAAAAAAATTATATGGTTTAAATTATGGAAAAAAATAAGTACAAAGTACTAGCATCTTAACTAGAGAATATTTATTATTAAAAAAAATATAAAATTCAAAACTTACAAAATACAGACAAATCGATTTTTGAACGAACTCTATGCAAAATAAACACGATTATTTACACACACCACTAACATCATTAATTCCATCAAACTATTTGGATACATTTCGAAGTCATTATGTGTTTGTTAGTTGTCAAAAAACAGATACAATCTTGGAAAATTATCGAGTAATCGACGTTACGGTGCGCGCGCGCCGGATGTCAAACTAATGTATTTAATTCACCGTTTTTTTTGTACAAGTTTTATATTTTGAATCTTATGCCTTTAATGTTAAAGTCTAGGTTATTTTTTACAAGCGGTTGTTTTATAGTTTTGTGCTTATACTAACAGTAGCCTGTAATAGTGTCACTGATTTAGAGATCGGTGTATGGTGTGTCAAAACTTTTTAATTTTTTTTTGTTGAATTATAAAAAAAAATACCATTATAAAAATAATGCTAATTTAGTAATGTTGTTATAATATATTTTCTTTTATTATTTTTAGGGTCTATTCCAAAATCGTGTGTTAACCCTACAAGGCACCCAGTTCCATATGAGGAACATCCGCTTTAATCGTTTCTATAGTTATAAAACTAGAAGTAACGGCATCTATTGACAACTTGATAGAAGCTACAGACCTTTAGCAATATTGTAGTACGGCTCTTTACCTAAAAATGTCATTCGTGTACTTGTTATAATACAGGAAATGCCAAATTTGAATAAAACTGAAACGTTACTCATTTGCTTGAATTAAAAAATATTTAAAAAATAGTTATTCGATAGTTTTGACTCAAATAAAAATATTGTGAGTTAAAACTAAGTGTATACTTTGCCGAGGTAAGTTGTTTTTTATATTATAATAAGTAAATGTATTAGTAAATCATACTTTTATGTGTGTTCCACATACGGTACGTTGAGCTTTAGAGCCCGTTTTCACTTATACGTACTTACGATAACTTTCTTATAAATACTGTGATTATTTTACAAATAATGACGCGAAGAAGATTGCGTGACGAAGATATTGAGAGTTTATTGGCCATTCCTTCGGGGAGTGAAGATGGACAAGATTTTACTGATGCTGAAAGTGATAATGACATCGAAAGGATTTATTCTGTCCAAAACTCCCCTTCAATATTTTTTATGGTTTTTCGATGATGAGTTACTTCAGCATATTGTAGAAGAAATGCACAAATTTAGTATCCAAAAGAATTCTTCGAAGACATTTACAATAACAACTAATGAATTGAAAAAGTTTTTAGGTGTCTGTGTGATTATGAGTTTGGCGCCGTTGCCGAATATTCGAATGTATTGGGCACCTGAATTGGGTATTCCTTTGATTATGCAGACAAAGTCGCTAAATTATTTCAAAAAATTTGTCACTTTCTACATTTTAACGATAACTCCACACAACCCCCATCGGGTAGTCCAGGGTATGGTCGTTTGCATAAAATTAGGCCTATATTGGAAACATTGAGTAAGAAATGCCAAAGCGTGCCTAAAAGAGAAGCGCTGTCTGTCGATGAGCAAATGTGCGCGACAAAAGCCTCAAATCTACTACGACAATACCTTCCTAATAAGCCACACAAATGGGGCTATAAGCTGCTAGTTCTTTGCGATGATCGTGGCTTTGCTTACGATTTTGAAATTTATTCTGGAATAAAGAACGTTCCTGATCTAAGATATTCCAGTGAGCAAGACTTAGGAACAAGTTCAAATATCGTAGTACGCTTAGCTAGGTCCGTACCGAAGAATCAAAATTACAAATTATTCTTTGATAATTATTATACGTCGCCAGAGTTGATTGCTTTTTTGGCCAAACGGGGAATACAGTCACTGGGGACTGTGAATAAAGGTCGTTTAGGAAAAGATCTCAAAATACCTTCCACTAAAGACCTAAAAAAGGATAAAATTCAGAGAGCTATGGATAGCAAATTGTGATAATACAGATATTGTCACCGTTATGTGGTACGATAACAAACCAGTCGTTTTATCATCGTCGTTTGTGGGCCAAGAGCCAATAGAAACAGCAAGAAGATACTGCAAGAAACAAAAAATATATATACAGGTGGATTGCCCCCAAATAATAAAAACATATAACCAGCATATGGGTGGTGTAGACCTCCTAAATTAATTCCTGGGGAAATATAAAATAAAAATAAGGACTAGAAAGTGGTACTTGAGGCTATTTTATCATCTTCTTGATGTAACTCTTATCAATCAATGGTTGGTTATTGTACCGAAGAGTCGGGGAGCAGCAGTATACGCCAACCACAATGAAACAGAAGGACTTCAAGTTTGAAGTAGGTAAAAGTTTATGCATTTGTGGGTTATCTATAAATAAAAAGAGAGGTAGACCAAGTTTATCAGACGAGGTTGAAAATAAAAGGCAGAAGCCAAATACATCAATCTTACCTCCTCGTGATGTCAGACGTGATAGGTTTGAGCACTTTCCTGTGTGGGGTCAAAAAAGACAACGGTGCAAATATCCTGGATGCAAAGGAAAAACATACATATCTTGCGACAAATGTAACGTAGAACTTTGTCTCAATAAATGTAATAATTGTTTTATGTCTTTCCATCAATAAATAGATTTATTATATTATTAGTAGGATTTTGCAATATATATAAAAAAAATAAATATATAAGTTATAGTAATTTCATTTAAATAAGATACAATTGAAAAAAAGTACATGGAAAACTATTTCCTAAGCAATTCTATATGCACTAGTTCAATAACAAAAAGTATAATTAAGGCTCAGTGTTCCATATGTGGAACTGAAATAAAAAGTGTTTTTTTCCGAAAAATATAGTTTTATTTTAATTTTTATAAGTGTTCCCTATCTTCTGATCACTAATTACAACCTATATATTTTTTTCACGCACGAAAAAAAAATTGAGCCTTGTAGGGTTAATATATGTATATTCAACTTTGCTAAAAAAGTATATTTGTTTATCTACATTTGTTTAGTTTATTTATGACAGAAAAAAAGATAAAGATGACTTGCTTAAAAATCTGAATCAAGAAGTATTTTTTTGGTAAATCACTTACACTTACTTTTAGTACATTGTAATATTGCTTATTTGGTGTTTTTGATGCATTTTATCAAATATTGACTAAATAAAAATTTATAAATAATCCATTTTCATACATTTACAAAGTACTAAACTATTTAGCGATATACAGAACCAATAACATAGAAAACCGTTCCATTAACACTACTCAACGAATGTCTAAATGTATGTCCGATACAACAGATAGAGAGTTGTGATAGAGAGATTTATGTTATTTTAATAACACATTATTTTTTCGTAACAAACGTCAGGCTGGAATTTTTTGTCTTATCACATTTGAATATCTCGGGCCCTTAGTCCTGTTATCTACATCTGTGTAATTAAAATATATTTATTTATATGTAAAATGTTATCTATACGATATGTATCATATGTTATGTAGACCGTATGGTTGCTCATTGGATGTGATAATCGTGAGTTCGATTTCCAATAGGGGAATGTTTTTGACACTTTTTTAAAGTGTAATTCCACATTTAGGAAAGAAAAATACATTTAGAAAACGTATAAAAATTTCAACGTACCGGGACTCAAACCCGTGTCTCCCGGAAACCGACCAGGAGGAGTATTTGATATATTTTCGTTTATATTTTTTTATTAATTATTTATTTACTTCCACTTAACACACAAGGTGTCTAAAACATCATAGATGTTGAAAAAAATTCTGGAAATACGAATACGAAACGAAATGGAATACTTTAGATAGTTACGTTTACATTTTAGTTTTTTTTTGATTATTATTTGAAACTATGTAATACTATCTAAGAAATTGAATATGACTTTCTTGTAATCATTTTATCATTATGAAACTTAGCAATTATACGTACCTCAGGTGATAATACAATAAAATGGTATCATGGAATTGGTCTGATAATGAAGCCAGGACCCAGGCCTCATAAATTTATGCGTACACATTCTAGCACCTTTAAAAATCATGTTTTAGTTGTTTCTTAAGCTGTATATTGATATTAATTTTATTATATTCTATCGGTATACCACAATATGCCAATTAAAATATTTATATTGAATCCCACTAGTGGTTTCCAGCATTAAATAAGTTGTGTGATATCCTCGGCTTTAGTTTCCTATGATTTGCTGCGAAAAGGTCGTGTCGATGCGCGAACAGATAGACGCGTCGTAATTAATTCTATTCTACAGTTTGTTTTGCAGTCGTGACCTCTCCGCTATACTTGGATTTATTGGTTTTTGATTTTAGTTGCGAATGCTAAACTTGAAGAAACTGGTTTTGTGTATTTTTTAAGCTTCATGCTGAGGTGTTGCGTGTTGAATAGCGGAACTTAACGCCGAGCATTACCAAAGCGATAAAGTGAAAATGTTAAATATTTCATTTTCTCGAGACAATCCACAACTTGTCGCGTTCAGAGTTGCATTCTTGTGTCCCTCGTCACACAATATAATCACAAATCAATAAATCTTTTTACTTTCAAACAGAATAAATAGCATTTTTTATGTTACAAATGTAAATATTTGTATCTTTATCAGTTCAAATTTAATAAATATAAGTATGTCAAAGTTATTGTTTATAAGTTTAAATATAATATTTTATGTTTATAATTAAAAAATATATTTTTTCCACACGTACCTTTTCATTTGAAGACCCGACCTTATCGTAATACAATCTCAGCAATTTCTTTATTAAAAAAACCGTAATATTAAAAGATCTGGCCGAACCGATAAATCAATAATGAACAAACTGAATTATTATTTCACCAAAAAACGTGATATCCAAATTTTTTATCGAAATAAAGTTCCTCGATCAGCAAATACCGGAGTGAATATCCGAACCGGCTCATGAGTGTTGGAATGTTTCAAGCGAATAAGACAATTAGGTACTCGCTGGCAAATGTTACCGATACACAATCGACTCTCAACGCTATCTGACGATCGGTAATTTGGTAATAAAATGAAAATAAGCTCACCCCTTATCTATAATCCTTTCTGTATATACAGGTACATCCGCTATATAAACATGGAATACTTGGAAACAAAAGGTAACAAGTCGCCGCAATATCGCAAGCCAATTCGGACAAGTGCCGACAACATTGTAATTCACAATTGATAGTGTTGTTACAGCATTAAGGCTAGTTTTGCTGTGGTCAGCACATTTGTTGGTCTTTTGCTTGCGCGCTTTCGACTTGTATTCGCGTGGCTGCGATTTTAATTTTCTTTAATAAGCCTGTGATATTTGATTTATTGGAAACTTAGCTTTATTGTTGAGGTGTAGGATTGAGAATTGGTTGGTTCGATTCGCCTCTCCGAAGGCATGTATCTCGATAGGGACGTTGTTTCATCGGGAGAGATACGAGCCACGATTGCCGCCCCGCCCATGCTTTTTTCGTGGCTCTAAGTAACAATGGGTGATCTGTTAACTAAATAACGAATACGATTTATCAGTGAGAACGTTGTCGATGCGGGGCTTTATTTTGAGCTCGTGATGGAATGGTTACAAACAAAGACGCTGAATATTAACAAGGTGGAGATAATGTGGGAAGTTGTGGGGAACAGAATACTGGGAAACGTGGACAAATGCTTGTTTGTCCCTATTTGATAGGTGTTGCTTTAAGCATCTCTAGTGCGTACAAATTCTGTGGTTGACTGATTGACAGAAAACGCACAGTCAGAACAGTTTTTCCACACAATAGTGTGGAAGGGTTGAATTTGGCTTATAGAGAGTGTATTTTTCAGGCCGTCCGACGGCCGAAACGAACAGAATTGGAGGAATATTTAATATTTTAATTTCCTCACTCTGGTAACTGACAAAGAACAGCGATGAGTTCCGCCACCTAATACACGCAGTTCTTCAATAATTTGATGGACAGTGGGGAACGGATGTATCTTAATGAGAAACGGAATGTCTATAGCACTAGGTTCCCATGACACATCACTATGTCTATTCTGATATATGCTAGATACAGCGTTAAACTTTTTTTTTGGGAATGGAGTAGAGCTTTAAGAGAGGCTAACCAAAAACTCTTATGGGAACGAAAAAAAAATTTTACGCATGATGACTAATTAAAAGATAAAATCAGTTTATAATTTAATTATAAATAATATTTTTCACTTTTACAAACAAATAGTGCCAAACGAAACAGTTTTACGCAGCGAATAGAAATAATAGTAATATTTTTTTTAATAAATATCGATTTTCTATTATATAGTTTTTTCTAGTATAGCATTAATTATAACGCACTTGAACTACAATTAAAGGGCACACTTGTAACCGTTTATTTATTTTCCTTATATTTTGAAACACAATGGTGATTGCGTTACATTTTAATCTTATTCGACGAATATTTCCTTGTTTCGAAATAATTGATATATGTACCAGCTACTACTACTCCAATAGGTATGTATATTTTCCGGATTGCGTACTTATTGTATGATTAATTATATTTAATTGGGTTTACCTCTATGTATAATTATAAATATCGGACGCAATAAGATCTGAGGACAGCTAAGTCACAGCGTTGAGTTTCGCCACACAATATTCGTTCACAATACTCGAAAAATAGAATAGAAAATGGGGAACTGAGTATTTTAATACTGGTCCCTTCTGTGTTATGCGGCTGTATTAACGAAGTTAAACTGAAATATTTATATATTTTTCAACTTTCGAATATAAATATTATAACTACAATTTTCTGTACAGGATATATTATTTTCTTAACTCTGCCAAAATCTGTTATATTTATTCAATAACAATATATTAATTTAAAATACCTTTTAAAAATACAAGCATTCTAAAATTTTTTTCATATGTCTATACATCATACATTTTTTTTACAATTCAAGCCTTTTTATTTGATTCCCATATTAGATCGGCTGTGCAATAATTTGTAGTCGGCCATTTTGTTGTGGCGGCCATTTTGTATTAACAACAATATTTATTATATGTAATTTCATTGTCGGTCGACAGAACTGAAGTAGTCATCCAAATTTGAGCTCAATTAAAAAGACTCAAATTGAGCTTGGAAGATTTCACATTAACTAGCTGTAATAGTGTGATAGTGTACCCTACACTAACATTATTACAGCTAGTTAAATAAAACCTTGTATAAAAATAATAGTAAGAGGCCATAGATGGGATGCGATGCGATGGTTGTGGATTCGATTCCCACCCGGAAGAATAAGGGAAAACGAATGTCTTGGATACTAAATTATATCTGCCCACCTTGCTATACGGGAAAAAGAGTGATACTAAAAAGTAAACGTTTATACAATTTACAGGTTAGCACTACATTGTATCAATTGATTTATGACCGCCACTGAATTTGCTGGTTGTTTACAAAAACATCTCCAGTAGAGGTACCAGTGGTTGACAGATTATTTATATTGTAAAAAAATTGATTTATCTGTTACACCCACCTGGCGTATGGACATGTATCGTATTGGTATAGAAAAAATCATATCTAGATCTAGATTTCTAGACGACAGTATTAAATTTGAGAACTAATGCAGCCATACTGTCTTATAGCTTGAATGATGTTTTGTTATAGGAGGTGAGCTTCTAAACAAATTTTAATACGTTTACAGTTTTATATTAGAACTTTGTGTTTATTTTATAAATAATGTATTTATGATATATTTATTGCTATTTTTATTTTAATGTATAGAATAAAATCATAAAAAGAAAGAATTTGATATTCTTTTCAAGCTCTTGTTCTATTCTGTTCTTTGGTTATGGCGTACCGAACATGCTAATTGAGCACAAATCACTTCGCCAATTTGACATTAAATGGAGAAAAGGTTAAACGAAGAAGAAAGGTGTAGGATAAAAATGAGTTAATGCTACACAATAGAAGAATACGCGTTAAAAAAAGATAGTTAAAAATTTTATAGCTTAATATTGTTATAAATTTTATAGCTTAATATTGTTATATCTAAAATATTTACATAGAGGACTAAACACAAACATTACCAGATATTGAACATTAAGGGACGGATAACTTTATAAGGAAGGACATCATCATATAAGGGACGAATTAACTTAAGACGGGTGTTTAAGCAGCTTGTACATGTCTCATAATACACCTGTTAGCTATAATATTCAATATCATTTAAGAAAAATGTCATTAAAATAAAAAAAACAAAAATTTTCTATTAACCATTCAGAATAAAAAGTTACATCATTGATATAATTTTTTTTTTTAAATCAACAAGCCCAATAATGTATTAATATTAACAGTCTTGACCCATTTAAATTTACATTGCTCTAGGTTAAGATGTAATTAGTTAAAGAAACCATAGACAAACAAACACATTACCCTCCTTTGCGTCGTGTAGTCGGGTAAAAATTAAAAAATATAACTCTGAGTACGTCCTCACGCATTCAAGCAGTTCTACAATATGGTCGCCGATCTTAGAACCAGTCTGCTACAGCGGAGGCGGGGCGGAACGCCTCTCGCCTACCAGTACCAAGTACTTGTACGTTGTAGTGCATAGATGAAACAAGATGAAATGGATAAAAATGCTTATAAAATCTGTAATATTGTATAAATGCAAAAATTTTGTAGTATTTTTTAAATAATTTATGATTGTGGACTTGTTTGAAGCGGTTATATAAAATGGTTTTGAGGGATTGGTAGACAAGTGGCATTAAATGAAATCCCTTATCCATTTGTCTCGTCTGTCTGTCTATTTTCATATTTGGCATTAATTAAAAGTTATTTTATTTTATTAAGGTACCTATAACAAATATATATACTTACAGTCAATAATTTGCCGTGTTCTGAATTTATACAAATTGTATAATAAAATTAAATAAATTACTCTTGGCGTTTTAATTTTGAAAAACTTAAAAAAAAGAAAAAATAAATGTCTTTTTAAATCGTTTGGCAGGTATATCTATATTATATTTAGTTAATTATAGATATACTTGGGCCAATAACAGTATATCTTATTCATCAGGTTATATACCTGATATAAGGTATATGAGAATAAATAAAAAAATTTTGTATAGCTGAACATAGAAAGCATAATGCACATGAAGCCTCACTGAACACGGAATCATTGGGGATTTGATCTCGAGATTACGTTGAAAGTTATCAAGTCATTAAGTTAAAGTCTTCTTCTTTCTCTAGTTTCACGCTTCATCCCACACATTTTAGGATGTGCAGAAGGAACCTAGTGTCAAGTCACTCCCGTTCCCCCGTGAAGCCAATTTATATAATTTATTTTAGATATGAAATTATACGTTTACTTTATTTCTAACTATAAAAAGCAATTTTAACGATCGAGCTCTGGTTGATCCCCGTCTATCAAAAGAATCGTCTACGTCTTGTTGTTCAAACAAATTAATACCAAAGGAACAAGGGATGCTATTAAGAAATAAATTAGATGATCGTCAGGGCTGCCTCTACAAATTGCTTTAGATTAATTTCAAATTTATTCGGTTTTTTTAAATTTAGTTCATATAAAGGTATTTTGTTATATTCCATTTTATCATATTTTTCGGAAAATAAATATACTTTAGTAAATATATAATTACGAAAAATATAACTCACACATAATTTTCCATATACCAGAGAACCTACTGCTTTGACATTTCGTTTTACGCTAGGAAATGAAAAAAGATCATAACCCTCGAGTTTGAATCGAATCTACAACTGACACCTTCAAACGCTGTAGTCCAGCCACGAAAGTGACGACCCGCCTAAATATTAAATACATAAAATATTACTTAAATATATTATTTTTATATCAGATGTTCGTGTAAATAAATATAAACAATTACATTAAAATATATATAGTGCATTTAAAAATTGGCAACCCTACTATGGCTGCGAGGCCTGCGGCAACGCATATAAATTACAGATTTACAAACAATCTTTCATTTTTCACTCTTCCCTCTAGTTTGACGGTTGATTGAGAGTCACTAAAACGTATTAAAAATTGTATTATATTTTTTTATAGGTTAATGTATTGATGAAATGATAAAACATGAATAGCTTACATAAATTTAGGTACTTATTTTTGATTTTTAGTAGTATGTTACATTTGTAGTTAAAACGCTTTACTAAGAGAATATATTTAATTGTTCTAACTAAATTTATTTAATAGTTAATTGTTCTAACTATTTTTTTGCTTATTGTGTGACGAAATTTTACTTCTCATTTTTTTCCATCAGACGACCTTTTTAATTTAAACTAAAATACTTACTCAATATATAATGATTCCAAATTCTAAACAAGAATTGGTAGACCGAAACGGAGATAGCGAGAGTTAGCTGACTGGTCTTCAGTAGCTCCAAATAGAATAAAGTGGAAGAAATGGAGAAAGATATTTGCCCAACAATGGGACAGTACAGAATAGAAAAAAAGTAATGTAATGCATAAAAAATCTAGGTATATTTGAAGCGAAACTATAGTTAAGCGTGCAAGACATTTTCATATTCTGCTTAAGTTAAATATGCAAATAAAATCTAAAACTCTCCGCAAAGTGACGTTAGGCACATACTAGTAATATATTTTTAGCTTCACGCTTTATCCCTAGATTTTTTTTCCGCATACCTCTTTCGCCTCGTTCACTATGATCAATTGGTACTATACATAAAATCCGGGGGCTCCTCATGTTTTTTTATATTATTCTCCTCTATACTGTCATCGAAGATCAATTGAGCCTCTCCCTCCCCTCTTACCAATCACTGTCACTTCTAAAATCTTTTGACATTTTTTCACTTATTTCACCAAATCTGATCACGTTTTTCTTCAGCAATACATTAATTCATATATATTTATTTTTTATATATATATTTTTGAATAAATACTATAGACACCAAATTTACTCGAAACAAATCATTAATCATAAATATTTCTTATAGCCCGTTGATCGCAAAGTAAACAGAACGGACATTACTTTCGTTCCATCATTTATTTACGAAATCTCATCAAACAACTTGTTGTTTTCTATCGTATATAATCCTAGCCCTTCACGAAGACGGGCATCGAATTTCCGCCGCGGCCTTACCGGAAACGCCGCCATGTTTACAAATCGCGCGGGAAACGTCATAGCGAATTTTAAACAGATGCTAGGAAAAAGGATTTAAATGGATGTTAGTTATATTTTAAAATGTAATATACAATGTTTATGATATTTTGGGGCAGCTCTGATATATTACTTACTATGCTAATTTGTTGAAGAGGCGTCGAAAGAAAAACGCCGGTTGTGGGTTCGATTTCTATTTTAGAGAATGATTAGCTTAACTTTCCTCGCTTTGGCACAGAGGCAAAGTGTGGAGTTAAGTTCCTTAGTTCAGCGGAGTGTCTTAACACTAAGTTTGTTCGCCTTTTTCTGCCATATGAAAAAAAACATGGTGTTCTAGCAATCTAAAGCAGCTTAATAATTTGACTTATGACTTAAAAAATGTTATCATCAATATTATACACAATACAAATAGTTTTTATTAAATCAGATTTACGCTGTATCCCGCACGCAATAGGGTAGGCAGAGGGAACCTAGTGTTAAGATACTCCGTTCCCCATTTTCTACCGAATTCTGGAGGCATCGCTCAAAGCCGCGCTTTGACTCGACACTAGAGCGAAGAAATAGATATATAAAGTTAAGTAAATATTTCATCTCTTCGAGTGGGGATCGAGCCCACAATCGGTCGGTTTTACAGTCACACTTTGGACCCCTGCGCCACGACTTGCCTCAATTACTCACAGTGAGACGAACATTAAGAGCGTGACAATGTTACCACAGTGGAAACGATTTTTAGGTAGAAAAACCAAATAAACATTTCAGCCTTAATGAAAATTGTGTCATAATAATTTGAAACATAACAAGTAGAAAAGGTAAAAAATATAATTAAGAAAATTGGTAAAAATGTCTCGCCACGAAATAATTCATGCCTTAATCGTCCGCGCAATTTTCTTAATGTCTTACATTAAAAGTAAACGTAATTAGATTTTTTTCGCAGTAACTACCTTTATTTATTTATGGTGTAGTCTTCTTTTTTATTTAGCTTTAAGCTGCATTCTGTACTTAGCAGGTTAGGCAGACTGAAGCTAGGAACCTAGTGATCACAGTGACACTCTTCTCCCATTAAGACACTCCCAATCCCCAATTTCCGGCGAAAGATGACCAATCTTTGCAGTGTCAAAAGATGTTCACCTCAAAATTTGTGCCTGCAACTATTAGGCGCCAGGCGTTACATTAAAAGCCAAAAAAAAAAAATTAAAATCTAATTAAATCAGCTTCACGCTGTATCTCGCACACAGCGGGGTAGGCAGAGAGAACATAAGAAAGACACTCCGTTGTCCACTTTCCACCGAAAAAAAAAATCAATTAATTATCTTATACCAAATAATATATACTCATAGAAAATAATTTTTAAAATTTTTATTAAAATTATAATTAAAATTATCTACATATAAATAAATTTCTGTTATTTTTTCAGGTAAGTGGACGATACCTTATGGATTTTCGTGAGTTCTAGATTCAAGAAATAAGGTATAGATAGATATCTACTGAATGCATCCATCTCTAACCATAAATTAACCTCAATAAAAAAAGAAAATCTAAATTCATATCTTTTTCACATTAACTACAATACAAAAATCCAAACTAAATAGAAAAAAATAATAATTGAAAAAAACCGTCATTCGCAACTGTAATGAAAGTCCAGATAGCCCACTTGGCGTGCTTAAACACCCTATTGTGTTAACTTGAAACTCACATAATGCTGTGTTGTGTTGAAGATTAAAACTTCGTACATACATCCGTAGCTCTTTGCTCATTGATTTGTAATGAATAAAATTCATATAGCCTGGTCTAGTATTGGTTGTTTTTTTTTCATTTCTTTTATTGTAGTGTAGTTTCCGTCGATCTTTTTCGAGGCATAGCATGTTGAATGGCGTACCTCAACGCCATGCTTGGTGCCAGAGCGTAGAAATGAAATTATTACTAAATAATAATTCAATCCCTAGAGTGGGGATATAGCCCACTATCTTCGCGTTACAGTCACACCTTGTGCCCCTGCGCAATGGCGCCCATAACTATTTATTTAGTGTAAATAGTATACAAATTAATAACGAAGAATGTGAATGATTATCGTATTATTTTTGGATATTTTGCAACTTATACTATATTAATAACACTGCAATTTTTCTTGTCCAGAAATCAAATACTTAACCGAACCATATATCATTAATTATTAATGAATTCTAATTTGATATCAAATGTTTATATTATAATAATTCATATATTAATTTTTATTTACAGTTGTAAATAAAAATTTCTAGTTAATAAAGCCGTCGTGATGTAATGTAATAACGTTCTACTGTAAACTGTAAATACGTCTGTTGATCGATTTCATATGCAATTACTACTTGAGAGAATTATTATATTTAATGTATTTTCATTTCCCTGCTTTGGTAGACGAAGCACGGTGTTAAGATCCTAAACATTCAACGTCGCTAAGCTTCGGTGGAGAACAGAATGTGATAATAAGCAAGATGCTATGCGGGCAAAGGGCAAGGTTGTATTTTTTTATAAACCTAATATTTTAACATCAAAAATTAATAAACCATCTCACGATTATATTGTTCGAAGAAATTGATCAATAATCAACAGTTATTATACCATATCTATATTCGTCAGTTTATATTGAATATTTTTAATTGCTCAGCTCTGTATATAGCTAATTAGTAGTTCTTGCTCGTATCAGCGTGGTCGGTATCTTGTTGGAGATAAGGTGCCACCTTAATCCGTATTGGGACGGTTCGACGAAGTGCTCTTATATAAATATTGATTGTTCAATGCTTTTTGAATATAGATATATATATATATATATATATATATATATATATATATATATATATATATATATATATATATATATATATATTGTTGGGATACAAATGGTTTTTTTTCGTATTTATTCAGTGGTACTGCGTCTGATTGTAAGTACCTATTGGTCTGTGCCTACGAGACCAGAGCTGTTCAGGCAAACCTTAAACTGGTAAATGAAGAAATACTAACACACACTACGCTTGTTTACTACGAAAATAAAAATAATCCGAATAAAATGAGTCAGACCTAAAACGTTAAGATTTACAACTCTTTAAATAAATATTTAGTAAAATTTCAAAGGGATCATGTTTATCATAGTTCCTAGTAATCATATCGAATGAACCATTTAATTTACATTCTTATCATATCAATTTCATTATGGAACGCAGGACCACACGCGAGATACTTATCGGCGATCATCTGTTATATTGTGGTATCAATTAACGATATCTGTAATAGTTAAAACTAAATCGAGCTCAGATTGTTAGCTATAAACGGAGAAATTTTCAACTTTAAACTTATATTATTCTCTTCTTCTTCTATTTTTATATTATACTAACCTTTATATGTGGCCTCGACCCCGTGGTTAAATGAAAATAATTAAAACTTCACTAAAAGTTGACTGAAGATTCAGTGGGTTACATTGAAAGGATTAACGTAATGTTATATATAACATTTGGCCCTCCTCGATACATGCACTGTGCAAGACAAAAATATTTTTTCAATCCGAATCGGTAGTTTTTTAGATTGGCATGTTTAATAAAAGATACTCTTTGTTCACCTTTTAATATTAGTATAAATAAAAATTGTGTGTCAAGTATTGGCTTTCCGAAAATTAAATTTACTAAAAGATTTTTTTTATAAAAAAAAATACTAAAAAAACCAATGAAAGTAGAAGACTTGAATTCCTTTAAATAAATATTAAATAAAATAAATGATAATTTATACAAATATTTTGGATCATATGTGTGTTTTAAATATTATAATTACTTCTAAATATTAAGATATATGTAATTGTAAAATTTTATGTGAGTAATATAAATGTATGTTAACATTTAAAAATATATTTTAATTTATTTGGCTGAATATTGTTACACTAATAAACAATAACAAATATTTATTGAGATGTCTTCCCTAAGTATGGAATAACACTTTAAAAAATAATAAAAAATGTGCAATGAAATGAAAAGCTGCAATTATTATAAATACTTATATTAAGTGTTTATCGTATTTGTTAAAATTATTAAAATTTCTATGATTTACGTTTCAAAGAACAAGAGAGGCCTCGGTGCAAATTTGAATAGTCGCTCTCTGGTCACATGATGAAATGAGGCGAGTTTCGTCTCTCAACATAGAGAACGAAAACTAGGTTGGTATTTGGCGCGTGGAAAACGAAGTGTCTTAACACTAGGTTACCATTTGCCTATCGTGCTAAGCGGGAAAAAGCGTGAAACTATTTTTTTTATATCAAAATGATGACATATGGATAAAAGTGTCGCTCGAGTCACCCCGCGTCGCTAATTAACGGCATCGTATTTACAAATAGCGATAACTACTTTCACTTTATCAACAAATAACAACTTTATCAGGACAATGCACTATCGGCTATAAGTATCGACCACCTTGCCTTGCCTTGCTATGTGCGCGGTATAACGTTAAGTTAAAAAAAAGTATTTATTATTATTTTATCTACTATTTACACTAGGCTTAACTAATAATTAACATAACGGCAACGTTAATTCCGTAGCTATTCCACAACATTCTCACGTCCATATGAAGTCGATTATCGAGAGCTGGAGATGGGGTGGATAGCGGCCATAATTTGCAATAAATATAAGGGCGGAGGTGTCAGATAGAACCTTTGTTATCCATTGGTCGCTCGCGACAAAATTGTGATAGTGGATATCAATTCGTTGACTATCTTATTATTTATTTATACTAAAGTTATGAAGCTTAAGAATTTGTTACTTTGAACACAAATCTCAGGAACTCTAGCTCTTTCTTACCAGAGCGAGAATATGAAAATATTTTTTTTAAGAGTCGAATCCACAACCTCTGTTATATTGTGGTATCAATTAACGATATCTGTAATAGTTAAAACTAAATCGAGCTCAGATTGTTAGCTATAAACGGAGAAATTTTCAACTTTAAACTTATATTATTCTCTTCTTCTTCTATTTTTATATTATACTAACCTTTATATGTGGCCTCGACCCCGTGGTTAAATGAAAATAATTAAAACTTCACTAAAAGTTGACTGAAGATTCAGTGGGTTACATTGAAAGGATTAACGTAATGTTATATATAACATTTGGCCCTCCTCGATACATGCACTGTGCAAGACAAAAATATTTTTTCAATCCGAATCGGTAGTTTTTTAGATTGGCATGTTTAATAAAAGATACTCTTTGTTCACCTTTTAATATTAGTATAAATAAAAATTGTGTGTCAAGTATTGGCTTTCCGAAAATTAAATTTACTAAAAGATTTTTTTTATAAAAAAAAATACTAAAAAAACCAATGAAAGTAGAAGACTTGAATTCCTTTAAATAAATATTAAATAAAATAAATGATAATTTATACAAATATTTTGGATCATATGTGTGTTTTAAATATTATAATTACTTCTAAATATTAAGATATATGTAATTGTAAAATTTTATGTGAGTAATATAAATGTATGTTAACATTTAAAAATATATTTTAATTTATTTGGCTGAATATTGTTACACTAATAAACAATAACAAATATTTATTGAGATGTCTTCCCTAAGTATGGAATAACACTTTAAAAAATAATAAAAAATGTGCAATGAAATGAAAAGCTGCAATTATTATAAATACTTATATTAAGTGTTTATCGTATTTGTTAAAATTATTAAAATTTCTATGATTTACGTTTCAAAGAACAAGAGAGGCCTCGGTGCAAATTTGAATAGTCGCTCTCTGGTCACATGATGAAATGAGGCGAGTTTCGTCTCTCAACATAGAGAACGAAAACTAGGTTGGTATTTGGCGCGTGGAAAACGAAGTGTCTTAACACTAGGTTACCATTTGCCTATCGTGCTAAGCGGGAAAAAGCGTGAAACTATTTTTTTTATATCAAAATGATGACATATGGATAAAAGTGTCGCTCGAGTCACCCCGCGTCGCTAATTAACGGCATCGTATTTACAAATAGCGATAACTACTTTCACTTTATCAACAAATAACAACTTTATCAGGACAATGCACTATCGGCTATAAGTATCGACCACGGTTAGGGTTGTAGCTGAGTAACTTGAAAAATCTAAGTAAGATAAGCGAAAGATTTAAGTAACATTATAAAAAATTATAGCATAACAGGGCAGGTGAGGGAACCTGGTGTTAAGACACTCCGTACCCCACTTTCTGCCGAATTCTGGAGGCATTGCGTGTAGAGGCAGAACTTAACGCAGTGCTTTGCATCAACACCAGAATGAAGAAATGGAAATATAAATGTAAATAAATATTTCAACTGCTCGAGTGGGGATCGAACCTACAACCAGTCGGTTTTCCAGTCACACTTTGTGCGCTACGACTGGCCTCAAGTAACATTATATATATTGTAAAATTTCGGAAATTCTAAATGCAATTAAAAAAAATATAATTAAAATATCATATTCAAACATCTTTCTTTCTGTTCTTTTATATTACATAGTGCTGCTTTCGTGGCTGTAGTGAAAAAATGGGACGGTGTCGGGTTACTCTAAATGCTAACGCAGGGGCGAAAAAAATATTTTCATTTTCCCACTCTGTTATAGAAACGAGTTCCCCCACGTACTTTGACTAGTATCATACTTGCTAGTTCCTGTTTTAATTTTACAAATTTCTTAAACATAGAGCCTTCTATCTGTTTTCTTTCTCTCTTCTTCTTTCTTTTTATTCTATCTATGTACTAGAATAAACCTAGTGTAAAGACACTCCGTTAATATTAATGCTAATTACTTTTGGAAAGATTTTATAATAATTCAGATCAATTATAAAATTATAAACCCTATTTTTAGTATTTTTGATTTCTTGCTTTTAAAAGAGATTTTTGTTATACAAAATAAAATAATATTTCATTTAACGAAAAATACATAAAATAACAAAATTATAACTTCAATTTTATACATCACAATTCCTCACTTCTACGGAGGTTGCGTACCAACCCTGCATATCAAAACGAAAGTGCACGTCTCGATATCGAACAATGTGACACAGACGATAACGTAACGTGATCGGTCCGCTATCGCCACGACACTGCGACACCACGACACTACGACACCACGACGACGCCGACACTGCTTCATTTGAGAGTATACCTCTATTATTACAGGAAATATTGTTAAAATGGTTTATAAATAATTATTATATCGTTATAAACTTTTGATATTAACTATTTAATATTTTATTTTAATTTTCCGATTTAGGTAGACAAAAGAGGCGGTGGTGGTAGGTGAAAATCAAAGTCAAAGTCGAGTCAAAGTCAAGTCATTATGTCGATTACAAATAATGACAACAAATTACACCTATTATAAAAATAAAAATGATTTTAAGATTATTTCAACTAGACTAAATCCTCCCACCCACAGACGGTGGTACTACCCACAACGCTTAGGTTCCACGAGATTTAAAATTTCAATATCGGCTCGATCAGTTAAGGCCGGGAATAAGTGTAATGGCTTATAAATCAGTCCGTATCAATGTTATACCGCCTGTGTCAGAAGCAGGCTTGCTGGTACGAATTGTGGGGACATGCCCTAATAATATTAAGGTCTATTTAAAAAAAAAAACAGCTAAATAGGAGGGTGGGCGGATAGAACCTAGTGTAATGCCACTCCGTTGCTTACTTTTTGCCTATTTTTCGAGACATTGCGTGACGGGCGGGGAAATTTAATCGACTTGGGTATGCACCAGAGCAGGAAAAGGAACACAATTTGAATTTGAAAACTAATCAGAGAATAACTTTAGATCCAAGAAACTTCATTTTTCACTTCCCGTCCAAAAACGGACCGTCCGTATGGTCTGATGGACACACATTTTAGTTGAATTTCACAGCCCAATACACAATGTCCCGAAAAATGGGCAAAAAATGAGGTACGGAGTGTTATAGCACCAGGTTCCATCTTGCCTTGCCTTGCTATGTGCGCGGTATAACGTTAAGTTAAAAAAAAGTATTTATTATTATTTTATCTACTATTTACACTAGGCTTAACTAATAATTAACATAACGGCAACGTTAATTCCGTAGCTATTCCACAACATTCTCACGTCCATATGAAGTCGATTATCGAGAGCTGGAGATGGGGTGGATAGCGGCCATAATTTGCAATAAATATAAGGGCGGAGGTGTCAGATAGAACCTTTGTTATCCATTGGTCGCTCGCGACAAAATTGTGATAGTGGATATCAATTCGTTGACTATCTTATTATTTATTTATACTAAAGTTATGAAGCTTAAGAATTTGTTACTTTGAACACAAATCTCAGGAACTCTAGCTCTTTCTTACCAGAGCGAGAATATGAAAATATTTTTTTTAAGAGTCGAATCCACAACCGAGTTTCAAGTCACACCTTGTGCCGCGGCCGGGCTACGACGGTCTCAAACTCAACTTGGAAACAGGTTCAAATTGGAAAATTCCTTTGTTTTGGATATGTCGTTATGCGTTATACAAATGTCAGTCACGTTAGTTACTTTACACACTACATTAGTTATTTTTACATGAAATTTATTAGTTATATTTAGCATGAAAAGGCGATGATTTTTAGACTGTATATAAGTTCATTTATAAATTAAATTATATTTTGCGGCGTTGAGTTCTGCCACTCAACACGCAATGCCTCCAGGCATTAACATAACTCCTCCTTAACACAAGGTTCCCTCTGCCTACCTTGCTGTGTGCGGGATACAGCGTGAAGCTGATTTATTTTATTTATTATATAAATTATATTTTCATTTCTTCATTCTGGGGTGCAGGCAAAGCGCGGCATTGAGTTCTGCTACTCAACACGCAATGCGTCCAGAATTTGGAAAGTGGGGAACAGAGTGTCTTAAACTTAGGATCCCTCTGCATACCCTGCTGTGTGCTGTATACAGCTTGAAGCTGATTTATGTTTTTTTTTATATAAGCTAACATTCCATATAAATAAACAACCAACAATGTATCGTATGCTCCATCACTATGATGCTTACGAGATAAGGCACGTGGAGATTTCAAACAAGGTTCAGTTATTACTTAGATATATTTACTTATTAGTCTGAAAATATAACTTAATATTTAATTATGTGAATATTATTATTATATATATATTTACTTCACGCTGTATAGTGGCATAACTCTACGTTCTCCGTCTTCCGCCTAATTTTGACTTGTACGCCATCAAGCGATAAATTTAAATTGGTATATGATTCATTTACTATCGCCCAACATACAATGTGACTAAATTCGGGCTAAAAATGGGAAGGGAGTTGACATTAGATTAATTCTGCCCTTATTTTTATTCGCGTAAAGGATAGAAACTGTAATCAGAAATATTTTGTTTTTTTTTTAAATAAATGTTAAACATTTTATAATCGCAGTCTGTAGAATCTTTATTGGTTCTTGTACTTCTTCGGTCTTCAAGAACAACAAAACATATATATACTTTAGCGGCCCATTCGCGGCTTCGTCCGCTTACTGTCTATAATTCTTTTATTCGGTTCGGTCTTTCGGTTTCCAGGAGGCGCGGGTTCGAGTCCCGCTACGTTCAAATTTTCATACGTTTTCTAATTAAGTATTTATCTTTCCTAACTGTAGATTAATACTTTAAAAATGTTTAAAAAAATATTTAAAAAATAGTATTCTCTCTTGCCAAACGATAATTATTAGTTTTCCACCAGAAATAACGGAAAATAAAAAAGGGGAAGTCGCTGGTGACAACTAGTATGATTTCCTTTCGTAACTGTTACATATCGTTATGTTACATACAGGTGTACTAATCAACAGTTCGCTGATCGACACCGATGCTAATGTGATACGGCACGTGTGTCACCGTTTTATATTATATTGTTTGAACGAGATACGCCATGCCTTATCATTCAAAACGGCTTGCGTTATTTTAAATATGTATGTAACTTTCTTAGAAATTGTATTGGTTTGTTAATGATTAATAATTTATGATTATTATATAATATGCATGTTGAAATAAATACAGGCAAGTGCAGTGGTTACATCATCGAAACGATTACTGTTATATTATAAAGGCTTGGTGGCTGGAGCTCGATAAATGGTCTATATAACGCAAAAAGATTTTTCAAAAGGTAAAAACGAAAGCCTTATTGGATCACTTTGTTGTTCGCCTGTTCTTCACGACCAGAAATTAATATCAAAAATTCAAGTCTACGGTCCCTTAGAGCACCGAAAAGATCAAGCTTTTATGTGTTTCATTTTGTGTTTGTTGCATTTTGTCCGAAATTCGCCGCGTAATCATGAACTACAGGACCCCGTGGACCTATAATAACGAAATTTGGCAAGAAGTAAGATCTTACAGTACAAACAAAGGTAAAAATCCAAAAAATGATAATTTATAGATAATTCATAGAATAAAATCTTTACAAACTTAAAATTGTTCATTTCACACAAAACGAGTGCAAACTTAAACTTGTCAATTTCAAATTGTACTTCCCGTTGACATATATACAATCTAGAAATATGTGAGTCCGTTCCACATTTGACCTCGATATGTGAATCCGTTCCACATTTGACCGATTTCTTCACATTATTCGAAACAGTAGTTCCTGAGATTAGTATAATCTTCTACCAAAAATCTTTTGACTTTATAATATTACTCGTATACTAGTGTTTTCCTGCGGTTTCGCCCTCGTGGTTATATAAAAAATATCTAAGAATTTTTAATAATATATGACGATTCTGAGATCCCGATGTAACTCTGACCGTATGTATAGTGGGTTACACCGAAACTACCAACATGATATAATGTATGCCAATAATTATCAAAACAAAAAGATTTTTTTGGAAAATGAAATTGAACCTGACACTCGTAGTTCTTGAGATTAACTCGTCCAACCAAACCAATTCTTTATAATATTATCATTAATACAAATATACAATTATATCTTTATTGAGCAGTTATATTAATTTAAAGTGCAATTAAAGTTGTTTGTTGACATTTTTCCGTGGGCGTTAAGAAGGGTGTTCAGTCTATGAATTACGACTAGTTTATCGAATGTCTTTAAATTATTTGCATAGTATATTATTACTGCCGACATAGCATCGAATTAGAATGTCTGTGTGTATGGTGAGTCTAGTTTAGACTTCTATTGGATTTTTAATGAATTTGGAATTATGGAAAAACCTTAAATTGGGTGAGTTAATCCAGTAGACTAAGTATTCGAAAATTGTGACTTAAAACAGTTTCACTGTTTCATTCCATCATCCAACATGAAATTTCTCGAATTCAGATGGAAAGAACAGAACCTCGTAAGTACATATAAGACCTGATAACATTTAAATTACAACTCTCATCTATTCCAATCGGTTAAACAATAAATTAATAATATAACAATAAACAAAAACCCCAAGTGAAGCAAAGAAGACAGAGTGCTATCTATCGCCACACAATTACCCCGATGTGATCTGCAAGTTTCTGATATACTATGTGGGGGAGGGCGGGCGTTATCTGTTCGCGCGCCATTAACCCGATACAGCCACTTCACGTGGAGTTGTAATTGAAACAGGTGAACTGACTCTGTGAGATGGAGTGAAGTGGGCTGATTTTTTTAATTTGTCTAAGTAATTAATGTAGGTACAAAATTTTATTATTATATATATCTTCTGTATACTGCATACAGCAAGGTAGGCAGGTATTGTAAATATATATCTCTATTATACAAATTACCTAAGTAACAAAAAAAAATTATGCATGTTAATTTTAATTTAAATATGTTTAATTATGTTATATTATTGTAAATCTAACTTTAGCAAGAATCAAAGGAATATATTATATTTTTAAGGTAGTCTTTCATGTTCACAAAAATTAAATTTCGAGTGAAATTTTATTATCTCAATTAGGTTTTTATTTAGATTCCACTGTATCCCGCATATATCAGGGTAGGCAAAGTGAAACTACTGTTAAGTCTTCGGTAACCTACGCACTGCTCAATTTTCAAGACGTGTTGAGTAGCAGAATTGAATGAGATAAAACTAAAAAAAACCTAAAAGTAACTAACTTAAAAATAAAAAATCCTAAATACAATAATTTCGCAAAATATTTCATTTTCGCCGTCCACATATATTGATTAGGATAGGACAAAGCGGTTTTTCCTATAATAGTATAGGAATAGCCGATTGTAGGCCGTCAAGAGTACGATAACGTCGGCCCACATGATCAATCTGCCCCTACTCACTCTAATCTCATATAAAATGTTTCGCGTTTCACCTGGCCGATATGAAACTACCATAAATCCTTCTCTGGTACTTATTATTTTTAATACAATGTTAGATAATATGAATTATTTTATCGTTATTTCTCACTTACATGATAGTTGTGTTGTTTTTCTTTTATTGATTTGTTTTTATTATAGCTATAGAAATGTATATTAATATTGATATATGTTTTATATATGGGAATTTCTGTTTATCTAGTTAAAAGCTCCAAATAAAATATATAAAAATATTCTAGAAAACGTATTAAAATTGAATCTCCGGAAAAATCTCCAGGAAACGCGTTTCCAAAAATATATTTGAAGCATATCTAATCGCGTATACAAAGGGAACCGAACCCACTACCACTCTTATCAACAGACTATATCAAAATATGTATTTACAAGTTAATTCTGGCTTCTGTCTAGCCCATAACGTGAGCCATATCGAAGTAGATATGGTTACTTCGATCCAAGCCAAATTGCGCGTGACGATAACCTTATCGCTAACGAAATGGGATATTTTTAACTGGACTGGTTCTAGATATAAAATTGACGAAAATCGCTTTTTGCTGTTTTAATATTTCTACCTTATTTATATATTTCACTATATTTTTGTAGCTTCACGCTGCATCCCGTATATCGCAGGGTAGGCAGAGTGGACCTGGTGTTAAGACACTCTGTTCCTATTAAGACACTTCCGTCCCCCACTTTCCTTTGAATTCTGGAGGTATTGCATGTCATCTTATTTAATATTTTTAACTAATTTAATATTTTAATTGTTTGCTGTAGTAACGACGCAAATTGCAGTTCTGAGATCCACCTCTCAACACATAATAGCTTAAAAATTATGCAGTGCATGGGGACCGGAATGTCTTGACACCAAGATCCCTCTGTGATACGGAAATAGCTATACAGGCTGCGTTTTATTTTTTCCATTCAAAGATATCAAAATTCTGCGCTTCCCGCAATCCTTACCTAAAATCCGGTATCTACGTAAACGTCGTTAGTTCGATCACTCGCGCCAAATTGCGTGTGACGATAATGCTATCAGCGTCTCCTGAATGGGGCATTTTAAAAATCACTGGACTGAATTAAGATATTGTTCATTTTTCACTATAGTATACTAAAGCATAGTATTATACATATCATCGTAGTCGTAGATCGGTGTATGATCGTGAACACGATAGCTGTGGGTTCGATCTCCACTGTGAGGACTAAATAAAAAAAATGTGACGTTGAATTTTACTTCACAAAAACTGTCTCGGAAATTCGAAGGGAGAAGGAAATGGGTAACGGAGTGTCTTAACAATAGGTTAACTCTACTATTTTTTCTTGCACTACAGGGTACTGCTATGCGGGAAGATGCTGCACTTTTATATTGCACACATATAAATTGTGCTGGATACGACTGTTGTGGGCGAAGTCCTAATAAAGACTTTATAATATCTTATAAAAAAAAATTAAAATTCTTATTCTTATAAAAAAATTAAAATAAATGACAAAAAGACTGGACTTCGTATTAAAAAAACTAGACAAAAAACCACCACACCACATAGTAGTCTCTAACTAAACCAAAAGCTAAAAAACAGAGCGACTTAGAGATTTCCCCTGCGTTCCTCTCTGAAATAAAAAGCAGGTTCACGCGTTTTCCCGCAAAGCAGGATAGATAACGAAACTTAGTGTTGGAACAGCCCATTCCCTACTACAAAAAAAAAATAAGATGATAAAGTCCAATAATGTAGTCATCCGAACTGTAGTCATCAGAAAGAGATGTTCCTGTCAATGTCATTGAACAGACCACTATCTTCCGCAATATTGCGTGTTGAGTGGCGGAACTCAACGTCGCGCTTGGACACTAAAGCGAAGAAATGATAATATTACAAATACATATTTCATTTCTTGTAATGGGAATCAAACTCACAATTTGTAAGTTTGACTGGCCCCAAAAGAAGATAATATTGTACAATATCCCCTTCTGTGATATAACCTGCTGTAGTCACCAGTTAGGAACCCACCCATTCATCAATACCTACTATACCTGTAGTATAGTAATGCTAAATTATCCTCCTCCCCATAACGTCCTCGTAAGCGTATTACACGTAACCGCTGAAACCACGTTTTGAACTGTTCCAAAATTCAATGTACGCTTTATTATTTAGTAGTTTCAATCACTAACGGGATCTATGAGTTTTGGAAATAGGTAGAGTGTGGGTTCGATTCGTATTCAATATTGCTAAATGTTTGAAAGTTCCATGTCCTCGGTTTGATGACAAAGCAAAATACGGCGTTGAGTTCTGCCACTCAACATGCTCTGCCACCGGAATCCGGTGGAAGGTAGGAAATGAACGTTTCTTACTGAGAACTGAGTGTCTTAACACTGGGTTCCCGGGTTCCCTCTACCCATCCTGCAATGTGCGGAATACGGCGTGAAGCCGAAGAAGGGGAATAGTTTCTCTGCTAACTGCACGAAATATTTTCCGAAAGCCAAACTAAAGTTATTGATTTTTTTTTTCCGATGGTCTTAATGCTGTTGACCTGGTATAGTCTTAACCGCGTCACCGGACTGGGAGAGTTATTGAATCCTGGCAATTCATTAACAAATACATAGCAATGCACAAATTATTTCAATATTCAATAATTGCAAAGCATATGAATCCTATTTGGGGAAACCAGTCGTGACGCAGGGGCACAAAATGTGACTGTAAACGCGACTATTTGTAGATTCGATCACCATTCGAAGAAATGAAATTATATATTTCCATTGCTTCGCTCTGGTGCCCAGGCAAAGCGCGGCGTTGAGTTCCGCCAGAAAGAGAAAGTGGGGAACGGATGGAACGGAACACTAGGGCCCCTCTGCCTACCCTGCTGTGTGCGGAATACAGCGTGAAGCTGATAAAAAAACCAATGTCTCGGAAATTGAGAAACGGAACGTCTGAACATTAGGTTCCCTGTAGTAAAACTAAAACAACTTGTTCCATTACATTCTATTCAATTCTGGTCAAAAAACAATATTTGTAATACAGTTTTATGTTAATATATTGCTAGTAACAGTTCATCAGGCTGCTTAGTTATCCTATACTGCTTCCTTGGCTTTATCACTTATCAATTGCAAGTGATAATATACTTTATTTCTTTCAACATTAAAGTTGATTTTAGATTGTCAATCAACATACGCCTGTTGCGCCGGAAATTGCCTTGAAGCGCCCTCTGCTCCAGCCGTAATTCGCCAAATTACAACGAGATCTTTGTAATTAAAACCTTTTGTGGTAACAAAATGTATTTTTGGTATTATTGTTCACCGTCATGGTTCAGTGGATGTTTCTAATGTGAATTATATAGTAAGGGTTCAGATTTGCGAACCTGCAAAATTAAGATAGTTATTAAATAACTATTTAAACCCGCAAATATCAAGTATAATTTAAGTTAGGAAGTAAGTTCCAAATAAAGTATTATTTAAGTAAGAGAGTAAGTTTGAATTTATGTTTACTTTAAGTCCTAGACCGAAACTACAAATAATTTTTGGTTCTCTTTTTTTTATGGAAAAGATACGGCAAACGAGCGTTCGGGTCACCTGATGGTAAGTGATTACCGCCGCCCACGGCCCCGAGCAACCCCAGAGGAGTTACAGGTGCGTTGCCGGCCTTTACAGTGGGTTGGGCACCGGGGCTCGGCATTACTTGATGCGAAACGCAGTGGCAGAAAGCCACTACTTCACGCCGGTTTTAAATGCCGGGGGTGGTAATGATCCGGTCGAGTCTGTCCATGCGTGTTGCCATTGCTGGCGACGTGACACTACCACACGTACTTTAGTCGCCTCTTACGACACCACCAGTACCAGGATGATCCTATTCTAGGCCGGGATCACACGGCACAAAACAATTCTCTCTGTTTTACTTTTAATAAATGTTGTAACGTACAACATATTACATAATTTTATATATATTAATAATAATAAAATGATCAGGGGCCACTCGTAAACAAATCCCATCTAACCTCATCGAACAAACGCGAAAACAGACAGACAGACAGATATTTCATTTAATCTATAACAAAAACTTTAAAATAACCATCAACACTAGCATCTAAAATATAATTTCCAACATAAAATTGAACGATACGAATATACGTACAAACATATCTATATATGTATGTATTTATATGAAAGAGTACGGCGTAGGTACGATATCGTTATCGCGGCTCCCAGGCGCACCTCCACCGATAGCATCTCTTTAATTAATTTCTATAAAAAAGTGTCTTTCCTACGTCACGCCCGTGTCACGTATAATTAATAAGCTTGTGTAAAGTAAAGTATACTAATATTGTCATGTTTAGATATTAGAATTTATGGCGATATTCCCAAGTGAAATTAACATATTTTTAATGTTTTTAGAGGCATAAGCCACTTAAACGCGACGGCTGTGGGTTCGATTCCTACTTGTTGGAATGAAATATTTAATATTTTAATTTTCTCGCCCTAGTAGTGAGGCGCGAATCAACGTCGCGTTGAATCTCGCCACTCCACACGCAATGCCTCAAAAATTCGGCGGAAATTGGAGAACGGAATTGTCGTAATTAAAACTTCGTTACTATATATATAGTTTCACCCTTTTTCCTGCTTAGCGAACTTAGTGTCAACACACTCCTTACTGCACTTTCCACCCCTCCTTGTTGGCTGGCGTTATCTTGACTGGTAGTACTCAATTCTCTGTCTTTCCAGGGCGGGAAGATGAAGATAATTCTGTCCTCAGATTTTTGATCGAACCTACAACCGCCGCGTCCCACTGCGCCATACTTTAATCTTTATTATAATTATATAATTTGAATTCTATTAAAATAAAAAGGTTTCCTTCTAAAACGCAATCAACAGCAGGAAGGCATGTCATCTTATAATATATTTCTGGACATGATGTGATAATAATTTAACTTAATCGAGTTATTTTTGACGGTTACTTACGTTTATGTCTGTCTGTATCTGAAATTAACTTGGAAGCTTCCTCTGTAACAAAAAAAAACTTCTTTAATTTGTAACCGAGAGTTTGTGTAATTGTAATGTATCATTTAGAAATGTCGTATATTTCATAGTAAATATTGTTTGCTGCGTATGAGTAGAGGTTCAAGTTTATTTTGATTTTATGGAAAATATTGAAAAACGTTTTTGGTGATCAATTTTGGTAACGACGTGGAGATGGTAACAAAAATTGTACTTAAGTTTTCAGCATGAAATTTGAAAATTATAATAATAAATCTAAGTTCCCTTCCCCTTATACAGCGGAAGACAAATATATGATATTTGAATAGAACTTTATTTAAAAATATACCTTGCATAAAGATCTTCAAGTGTTTGAAGTATAAGAAGGTAGGATCTGTAAACTGTAACAAAATGCTGTTTTTTTTTTCATTAAAATTTAATATCTTTTTTAATTTCACACTGTATCCAGCTTATGGTAAGGTTAGGCAGAGGGAACCTAGTATTAAGAAACTCTCTCTTATACGCATCACGCAATTTTTGATAATGTAGTGCCTACTTATTTCTAAAGTTGGTTAAAAAATACAATTATATTTTCATTTGCGCAGATGTGTCACAGGTGCAGGCTTTATCGGAAAGTTAATTATCATTAAAATAAGGGTATCGGTAACGTAGGAGTAGGAAGTATTGGCCTTTTTACCGGCATAAGATAACAATACTGTGAGTTCCGTGTACAACACCTTTTATTATTTTTTTTTCGAGTACACAAATAAATTAGTCATGTTTATTATGTAATTGTCAAATACTAAATATGGAAAATTAATAATAAGAAAACTTAGGAAGGAGTATAGCTTATTTTACTAGTGAGATTTGAATATTTTAGAAATCTTAGTATCGGCTATGGGTGTGATTTCTACGATGAAAACGATCCATTAGGATTGTTTTCATTTCCTCGCTCTGATGTCAAGACAAAGCACGCCGTTGAGTTCCGCCACTCACCACTCAATGTGTCGAAAATTAAAGGAAATGTGGCGAACAAAATGTCTTTATACCAGTTTTCTTCTGCCTTCCCTGGTAAATTGTAAAACAAAAAAATATTTGAGGATTAAAATAAGATAACAGCATTTTTTTATCTGTATCTCGTATATAGCTGGATAGACAGAAGGATCTAGTGTTAAGATAAGGCACTTCCTCACTTTCGGGCGAATTCTGGAGGCATTGCTTGTTGAACGGCGGAACACAACGCCGCAGTCTACATCGTTTCCAGAACGAGGAAATGACAGCCAAATCTACATCATGAAATGGAATTTGAAATTAAATTAAAATTTCATCAAACGCAAAAGTTAAACAAGATAAGCCTCGATCCATTCCATAGATTTCATTCCTAAAAAAATCCATTTGATAAATGTTTGCAAACCTCCAGAGATTTGCTCTGTAATGAGTAGTGATGGCGCGAGACGCGAGTGTGTGCCACGATAAGGATGTATTAGAACACATTTCGGCCCTACTCCGATATTTATACTCGTACTAACTGTTGTGTAGAATACTATAGCCTTTATTGTTTTAATTTACGCATTATATATGACAAGATAAAAGAATGCAGTGTTAAGATACTCTATTGAGGAATAGAGTATCTTATATAATTAATTATAAAAACAATTTCTGGTGGCCCTTATTGATGTGGTTCTCTATTACATTAGGGCACTTCATTATAATGGTTCAAATACAAATATGCCTTCGAGTGGGAATCGAACTCATGCACTTATTATACTTATTTGTTTTCTGTTGCCTAATTCTTCTATAACTCTTCCAACTCACGTTCACACGTTAGCTACTATAGTAATATGTTGTAAGTTAACGATGGTGTTACGTAGTATAGACACATGCTACACCTCTAGTGTTGGATTGATATCGATGAAATGATGATAGAATTTATATTAATATTTGTGATATTTGTTTTATTAACTATTTATTATCTTTGAATCTTGATTATTTAGTTATACTTATATTTTCTTTACTTTATCAAAATCAACATCGAAAAACAATCCGTTCTCTACTTCCTACGTCGATTACACTTTAAAGGCGGGCAACGAATATGTAGCTCCTCTGGTGTTGCACGGGGTCATGGGCGGTAGTGATCACTTACCATGAGGTGACCTGTACGCTCGTTTGCCTTGTCTTTTCCATAAAAAAAAGTCGTGGCGCAGTTAGCACGGGTAAAAAGTGTAAAGTAAAAGTAAGAGTGTGACCGTAAACGCGACAGGATTGTTACTCTAGCAAAAGCAATATTTAAAATTTTAATTTTTCCACTCTGGTATTGAGGGAAAGCGCAGAGTATCTTAAAACTCCTGTGCATACCCTGCTACATACGGGATACAGTGTGAAGCTGAAAAATAAATTTATATTCTAATTGAGTGATACAATACAATTATGTATCCTATTCAACAATCAATGTACAACATATTAGACAACTACAACAAGAATAGGTTGATCTTAAGTTTCTTGAACAGGTCATCAACGTCACCATTCTTCAAACGACTCTTTCACCATAAACTGATAAAAGAGGATGTAGGGATAAGTGACTTTTCCTGTAGTAAAATATCATTCACTGAAATTTAGCGTATTGAATGGCGCAATTCAACATCTTTCTTGTAAAATAAAGCGAGCCGTTGAGTTGCGACTCAGCGAGAAAGTGAAAATATGTTGTAACAATTAAACCAACAACTCACGTTTTTAATTAAATCCTACACTGCACCACGTGGCCTCATATATATTTACAAAACTCTCTTTGCGCTTTACGCTGTATCCCGCACATAGCTGGGGAAGGAGAGGGAACCTGAGAACACAGTGTTAAAACACTCCGATCCCATTTAGCCACTTTCCTCACATTAATTTTATTTACTACATATGTGACTGTTATATAATATATTTATATATATTAAAAATAAAACCATCGATATGAACATTCTCCCTAGAAGGGGGTGAAGCGACGCTTGGCGCGGCGAGATAGCGCGATACCATCGCTGGGTGGCGGCTCTGATAGCTAGTCGGAATAATAATAATTTTATTATCGTGATCTAGGGTTCGCGAGACCGGGTTCACTTGGGAGATTATGTATTATTTGGAATTTTTTGTATGCTATGATTATGAGAAAATATTTTTATATACATGTATATATGTAATTAAGTATATATATCTATATATATTTTGAAAGTTCTTCTTGAAAACTAAAATCATTTCAATTTTCTTATCATTCAATATGCTTTATTTTTATTAATACACATTTTAATCAATTAATTTTACACTATTTGTAATTATAAAAATCACTTTAAGTTTCTTAACGAGCAAGTGAAAAGTACAAAAAAAAATAATAAAAAAAAACAATTTAAAAAAATATATAACTATAAAACATCTGCCTGTCCCAATAAAAAAAATTGTAAAACTATACATTCATATAGAAAACATGACAATATGTGATGTTATAACTAAAATAATGGACGAAGTCAGAAGGCGATAGAGGGTCAAAAGTGACGGCTTAGCGACTCACAGGGTAGCCTTATCTGCCGCTCGCAGATTGAATATATTTCACATGCAAGTTCACACCCGACGGACTCCACTCGCATGGTTTTAAAGGAAAAAATGTTTTAGAAATTATATTTGGTGGTTGGGGCTAGTTAGTTTCTAATAGTATATAAGTAATGAGTTTTTGTATAAGCTTTTAATTTCCGCAGCGTTGAATTCCGCCAGGAGCGGGATAAAGCGTGAAGCCAGTGAATATCAGTATGTCGCATTTAAAAAGTGAAGTACTTTAAAAAATAATACATAGATTCTTCTAGTGCCGCTTTTGAAGTTTGTCAATATCTAGTATTGACTGATTATACTTTTTATAAGTAATTAAATAAATTTTTGTAGTAAAGCTTTCCATATTTTTTAATAATTTTATTTGCCTTAGAAAAGTATATATTTTAACTATTTCAGTGGTTGTTTTTTTTCCATTAGTACGTTTTTTTTTTCAATTATTCTTTTAAGGACTTGAAAAATAAGGAAAAAAAAACATTGTAACCAAAATGAACACTGTCCACTTTATTCTACTCTATTCGCCCAATTCGTTGTACCGTTTATCGGTCTATCAAAACCATTTTTTTTTTCTATAAATAACGAAATAAAATAATTAGAAAACAAAGAAACATTTGTATGGATTAGTAATTACCTTCTATTTTAAGTTTTTTACCGATTCTGAGTTTCTACTGAAGGTCACGCCAAGGTGAGCGCAAAGCAGGTGCAGATAGCTGCTATCGCTGGTTTCGAACCCGCTCTATCGTCTCATTAAGCGATAGCTATTCAACAATACAGGCAACGCGATAACACTAATGAGAACCTACGACTGTGCGATGGTTACAAGAAAACCGACGTTCATTGAAAGTGTTATACGTCATTACAATTTAGTAGGTACCTTGAAGTTATCTGAATTAACATGTATTTTAGTGGAAAGACTAATTTAACTACTTTATATGAAAAAGTAATTGTAATTATTGTAGAATTTTTGAAAAAAGTTGCTTTTTTCGAGTTTACCAATGTCAAAATAATAATATTAATAAACTTGTCACTCGGTAAAAATATTTTTTCCATGTACTTTAGAAATTGTACTGTTAGAAATCGGAAGTGGTAGCCTTTTTTTAAAAAAAGATGAAACACATATCGTCTTTATGTTTTTAAATTATTCGGGAAGAAATACTACGTAATTGCAATAAGTGATATGTATCACCCACTGACAACACAAGTTGCCTACAAGCAACTGCCTCGATTGACCTTTTTTCTTCGATTTGGCAATAATGCTGTTGACCTGGGATGGTCTTTTCAGCGTCATCGAGCGAAGATGGGCGAGAGTAGCTCGCCCCTGAAGATAACCTCGATTGACACAATTGCATTGCTTTTATAGTTTTCTTTTACATACATCTACCCTCTTTTACAAGAGTTTGCTAACAATGTAAAATATTTAGTTGAAAACCTTATATTAAACATGTCATATTTCAGATATATATCCTTGGGTGGATTGAATTTGTGATGAAATATTGGAAAAAGAAAGAAATAAGAAGGTAGACCCCTGTAGCATAATTCCTGCTCGAGGCTCATATATAGGATATCTTAATACATGTTGATGTAGTTGAATTTGACTGTTATTTTCCAAAACAAATTCATATATCCATTATACTCGTAATTTTAGTAGTTATTTTATTAAAAAAATCAAACGTATTGTATGAATAACTAGTATTGTATCATAACAGAACATTTTCCACAGCGCTGCACATGCTAGGGCGCGTGTGTCAACATCAAGATTGTATCTAATTTGCATATTACTGCAGATTTTTTTTCAAGAAATAACATATACCTACATGCCTAATATACTAATGCATTGATGTGGTGCAAGCGACGAGTGGATGTCTGAATTGATAATGAGATAAAGTTGTATGAATTTGTAAGAAATTAAAAAACAAATCGTTTACCAATTTTTTTTCTATTTAAAGAAATCAAATGTCTAATCGAATCGTATGAATACGGATGAGTGCTACATATAAGCGATAAAATTATATCAAAACAACTGATCTAAGTAATAAGATTTTTGTTTCTTATTATTAACAAATAATTAATTAATGCAATTATAATGCAAGGCGGTACTCAAAATAAATCTTTAAAAAAAAGTTGAGAATAGAGTTACTGTCCAATTAAAAAGTTACTTTTTTTTGTTTCCATATAAAAAGTTCATGCTAATAAATCGCTATACGCTTATGAGTCAGCACTATAAATTTATAGGTCAATTGCAGTCATTCGGGGTCGTGACTCCTTGCGGGTAATGATATTTTAATGTTATTTAATTTTACCTTTTTTTCTTTGCAGGTAAGTAGGTTATCAGCGGAGTGAGTAAGCAGTTTCAACGTACAGCCTTTTGTTCCGTATGTTATAATAGCTAATACTTTGATTATTAAGATAATAACTTGAAGGCGAATTGGAAATTGTCCAATTACCTGTATATACGATGATTGTGGTTTCGATTTCCACTTAGGGTAATGTTCGTTTAAAAATATGGTTTTGATGTCACTATTTAAATGGTTTTTAATTATTTATAGACAAAAAATGGTTGAATTCAAGTATATTGGCAAAGATTACATTTCAAATATTGAAGAATACTTTGATAGTATTGATGATAGGTCAAATTATAAACTCTATTTTATTAGCTTTACAGTGTATCTCGCTTATGCGGGAAATGTAGAGTCAACCCATTGCTTCAACGCTCATTTCCGACCTTGCGCCTTGTCTTCTTACCAGGGCGAGGGAGCGAAAATAATTCCTTTCCTCTAATGGGAAACTAACCCACAACCATCAAGTTAACAGCCACAAACTGTTTCACGATCACGGCGACATCAAATTAAGATTAAAATAAATTATACATGTAAAATGCTAAGTGGATATATGCCGTATATGATATAGGTAAAATGTTATTTTAATTTTTAATACAAGAATACTTTGATAGTATTGATGATAGGTCAAATTATAAGCTCTATTTTATTAGCTTTACAGTGTATCTCGCTTATGCGGGAAATGTAGAGTCAACCCATTGCTTCAACGCTCATTTCCGACCTTGCGCCTTGTCTTGTTACCAGGGCGAGGGAGCGAAAATAATTCCTTTCCTCTAATGGGAAACTAACCCACAACCATCAAGTTAACAGCCACAAACTGTTTCACGATCACGGCGACATCAAATTAAGATTAAAATAAATTATACATGTAAAATGCTAAGTGGATATATGCCGTATATGATATAGGTAAAATGTTATTTTAATTTTTAATACAAGAGCCAAACTGAATTCAGTCTTAGCGCAGGAGCATAAGCATGCCACTTCAAACGTAATGAACTGTGGGTTCAATCGTCACTCGAAGAAATGAAATATTTAATATTTTCATTTCCTCGCTCTGGTAACGAGGCGAAACGCGGCATAGAGTCCTGCCACTTAACACTCCTCGCCACAAGAATTCGGCAGTAACCGTGGAACGGAAGCTTGTTAATGGGGACGGAGTGTTTTACCACTGGTTTTCCCGGTTCCCTTTGTTTTATCCCGCTTATAGTCTAGCACTGCTATGTGTGGGATACAGTGTGAAAGTAAAACTAATACTAACGTAAATTTTATAATCACGCGTATAAGTCAAGGGGGGAGGGGGTGGCACAAACACCAAAAGTTCACGTCTTATCTCATCTGTTTGACGGATTCCTCCCTGCGTATTCATACTCAGCAGAGAAGCTTAATGGAGAGATTATTTTACACTATTTATAAATATATAAAGAGACAGAGATACTATACACTATTGTAATTTAATGTGACAATTTTGGGTTCGATTCCAATTAGGTGGAACTAACTATTTTTACCAATTTGGTAAGATAAAGCGTGGCGTTCGGTTCTGCCACTTAATCATTAAAAATGGTGTGTCTTGATACTAAATTTCCTAAGAAAATAGAAATTATTTCTTAGTTATACAGTGCTTGTCCTTAATGGAAACTTTTAATTAATAGATAAAAACAAAAACAATGTAAAGAAATATTTGCTATTTTAATTATAGAAATTTAACAATAAGAAAAGTAATTAAAGTACGCAATTAAATTTATAATATTTGCCTTTTTTGTTATTCAAAACTGAGACCTCTTACTGAGTTCTCTATCTTAAAACATCTTACTGATAAGCCGCTACCATCGGATCTGTCTGTGGGTGCTTTTTATCAATCTACTGCTGGCCCCAATGTAATACAAAGGTTTCTTTATATAAAAAAAATATAAAATGTTGGTCTTTTAAGAAAATATACTTTCAGGTTAGATACTGCAATGTTGAAAATTTTTTTATTCGTATAATTATGAAAATATATATAATAAAAATTGGAACGTAACGGGAATAGAACCTTGAATACTCTACAAGGAATTAATTAATCGATTGTTATATATAGTTTATATTTTTATATAATAAGCCTTAAAAAAATTGAATTCCATTTTGTTTTTGTTATAATATATTTATTTATATTATTACACCTAACATTTATATTATTATATTATAGTTTTGTCACCTAATATTTATATGTTAATGCCTCGCATTCAGACAGATAGTGGAGAATATAATTATAATTTATTCTCTTCTTTAACTTAACGCTGTATCCCGCTTATAGCAGCGTAGGGAAAGGGAACCTAAGTTAAAACACTCACTTTTCCACTTTCCACCCAGTTCGCGAGAATTCAGACGGTGTTGATAATATTAATGTAATAAGAAGACCAACCTGACGTTATCCAAGTGTTTCATATGAGTAAACAACATTTTTCCTGTACAAAGTTCAATGCAGTTTAACGTTATATTATATTGATCAAATCTTAACTTTTCTTTCCACTCTTTATACCGCCTATAGGGAACCGCCTATAGCAGAGGGAACCTGTTGTTGAGATACTGTTCCCCAGTTTCCGCCCATTTTTCTAGACGCAACTTGCAGTCTGGCGATGTGGGTCATATTAATACAAATTTAAACAATAAATATTTTCAACATATTAGATATGTTTGAAAATTAAATGTTATATAACATTAAAATTTAAATGTTAATATATGTTCATAGAATCAGCAGTAACACACCGGCTATCAAAGCCTCAAGGTTGCGACAGCGCGGTATTTAATCAGATGGCATCTCGGGCGGGCGGGCGTTATCAATGGCTTATCAGTTATAAATTCAGAGATCGCTATCCCTCGCTCGGCCTATTTTTTAGGAATTATTCGTGTTTAGAACGTAAATATTATGTTAATGTTCATTTTTAGGGACGATTTTTAGATTTTTGTAGTATGATTAGTGGAAGTTATTCGGTCTTCTTGTGTTAGGGTTGGGGCGCCTTTTTTTGGTGAAATTTCTATACTGAAGATAGAAAATACTTTTGAAATTGTATAAAATTTTTGATGTTAAGGGAATCGAACCCACGTCTCTTGGAAACTGTTCAAGCGCCCTGATCGCAATACATTCTTCAAAACAAAAATGTAAAACATACGAGTATAAAATATGAAAAAAAAAAAACTGTAAAGAGTCCTTCCTAAGTTCGATTTCCACATTCAATAATAAATTTTATACTTAAACTTTGTAAAATTTAACTAATCAACTTATTCAAAACATACAATTACAACAACATTAACGCCTAAACTTACATACAGTACATTCGGTGTCTCCCACCCCTTATCGGTCCCGTATTTCAGTGTAGATGGTATCGTGTGCAACTCAAGGCTCTGCGGTGATAAGCTGTAATAGGGTAGATAGCGTCGCTGTATATAAAACTTAACTTAAATATATTGAGTTTCTGTTTTTATAACAACTTCTGTATATAAAATGGTTATATAAAATATAAATAGGTGATATTCCTTCGAAACGCGTACATTTTAGAAGATTTCAACGTGTTTTTATTATGGAAAGTGACTTTAATTCGTTCTATGTTCTACAAAAAATCAGCTTCACGCTGTATCCCGCACACTGCAGGGTAGGCAGAGGGAACGTAGTGAAAGACACTCCGTTCCCCACTTTCTGCCGAATTCCGGAGGCATTGCGTGTTAAGTGGCAGAACTCAAGTAATAGTAACAAGTAATTTAACTAATTAACGAATATTAGTAACTTTTTATAGAAATATGTGGGAAACAGAGTGTTTTATTACCAGGTTCCCTCTGTCTACCCTGTTGTGTGTGAATACGGCGTCAAGCTGATTTGATTTAATTTATTTTTATTATTTATTAAATATAAAACACTTTTCTTTCCGATATTAGCTAAAAGTATTGAAGATATTATTTTATACCCATAGTGTAAATACCATTTGAATCAAACCTGCTTGAACACAGCAGTATTTGTCTGTTTGCGCGTTCACCCGCAGCTATAAAACTCAATCGTAACAGATACGTTATCGCTTCTCAGAGAAATTGAACAAATAGATTGCACTCTACAAAGAAAAGTAAATTTTACTGCCATTTTATATTTTTAATTGTTGACTATTATGGGTATTTATCGATATTAATAAGTATTAAGGCTGTCGTTGTGCAGTGGGGCATTGTCTTATGTAAACATGTTGTGGATTCGATACCTACACTTAGTAAGATTATTATTTAAAAATTAAATTAAATGATTTAATGATTATACTTAATGTTATATATTATAAATTGCTAACAATTCCCCACTCTAAGAGATGAAAAAAACAAGAAACTACGATTTTTGACTATATAAATACTAATAAAAAGCCTAGTACTAATAAAAAGCCTAGTATCTAATAACTGTACTATAACTTTCCCAATTATATTATGTTTAAGTAAGTAAATTGTATAAAACACGAAATAGTATTTGCCATATTAAGTTCGAACAGTGTAGAGCAAGCGCATTATAAAGGGGACCAAACCTACTGCTGAACTTCTTACCTTAAATGAATTTTACCTTAAATGAATTTCAGAAGAATTACAATTTTCAATGAACATTTATTTTATTAGCTTTCAGAAAATAGGTAGTGGTTGAGAAACTAAGCGTTCCGCTTTCTTTTTGCCTACCGTTTACACAACGAAGATATCTATCTATTCCGAAAAAAAAACTTCAAAAGTACTAACATTCGTTTTCTGTCCGAATTCTAGACAATATAGTCAGTGGTTCGATGCTGCATTTTGGTAGAATATTAATATTAAAATTCTGCGCACACAAACCCCGCGAACACCGCGCCAGTTCATTACTTCAAACAAAAATTAATTACATGTATTATCGCCTTCCTGCGCCCGCGGCCTGTGGCCCGTGAGATACGGTACGACCGATTGCATCGCGTTGCTAATTAAACTTATCTTAGACCAATTATTTATAAGCCGGCTGTTATCGCGCCATTGTTTTCAGGACACACAGCCGGATAATACAGTTTACGGGCTAATTAAATACTTTAATATTGTATGGGGGAAAGCGCGGCGTTGGGTTCCGCCACGCAACATGCGATGTGTCAGTAATACGGCGGAAAGTGCTGAACTTACCATCAGGTGACCCGCACGCTCGTTTGCCGTGTCTTTTCCATAAAAAAAAAGCTTGGTGTCTTAATAATATGTTTCCCTCTGCTTTCCCTGTTAAGCGGGATACAGCGTATGCTTTCAAAAATGGTTGACGATATGATGGTTGGAATTAATTTTGGGGTAATAGTTATTTGTACGTATTTAGTAACGACGACGTTGCGCAGCGTTACGGTGTATTATTGAAAACGTAATTGTGGGTTCGATTTTCAGGATTTTAGAAATAATTTATTATATTTAAGTTACTTCCGTTACCTGCCTTCATCTGTTAGCGTACGTAAGTCATAGGTACATCTTTGAGTTCCACTGTTCAACACGCAATGTCCTGAAAATGGTAAGTAATAAGAGGGTAAGGTATATTAACAGTAGGTTCCCTTTATTTACGCGGGAAAAACCCTGAAATTGCTAGTATGTACATATTTATATAATCCAACAGCATAATTATTAAAATGATAACTATATTGATTCATAAAATATTAGCTTCTGCCTGGAAGTACGTTTGCGTGAACCACGGGACGTAAGATACAATTTTTTCCCATTTCTGTAGAAATTTTTTGACCTCCTCAAAATCGTCACTCAGAAACAGAACACCCTTTATATGTAAAGATAAAAAAAATGCATAGACTTCATAAATTTTATGAAATTGTATTTTCTTTTTAACGACTTTTTTTACTTTGCTTTATCTAATCACATTTTAATTTATGTTATTGAAACTCTATAATAGGTATTTGGATTGATAATTTATTTTTTATTGTACGTAACTCTAACTAATTGTTATCGTATTAACTGAAACTCGAATAATTACATATTTATAGGCAATAAAGAATTATATTTAATTTGTTTAATTTACAGTTACTATTTTTAAATAATACAAGAGAGAATGAATGAATAGTATATATCTATATTAATATATTATAAGGCTGGATGTGCCTGCATACACGCACGAAATGATAATATACTCTTCTAATATTAGGTATATGAAACATGGAATAAATATGACTTGTATTAGGCAGGAAAGAGGCTGTCACGATAATTGGTTGGAAAGTGGGGAGTAGAGTGTTCCAAAGCATAATTTCTACCCGCATTATTATGTGCAGGATACAGCGTGAAGTAAAATAATTATAAATATACATAAATATTTTTGTTAATGATCACAAAATTTGCCATTCTCATTCCCATGTTTCTTCAGACCAGTCATATAAATTTCCAAACTTCAAATCCAAATATTGTCTTCTATCATTAATCTCATTCTCATACTATGCCAAAATATTAGCATTTAAGCTATAAACAATCTTTTAAATACATACACATAGCTCTCAAACAGCAATAGGGATAGACTAAAATCGCATCGAAAACGGTCGTCAATTGCAGAAGCCAGGCCGCCAGATATATGGGCCCATAAAAATGTTAATACTGTAATGTAACTGCACATTGCTTATTCTGTAATTTGCCACTTTTAGAAACGAAAAATGTGCCATATTAATGTGTTTGAAATACAAGCGGTAGCGATTTTATGGTTGTTTTTTTTTTTAATTTGTTTTAAATTGTTATGTATATACATATAGCAAACAGAAGTATATTTCTGAATGTTATATTTTTATTTTTTTTTAAAAGATCGGCAAGACCAAGACCTTGTTTGGGTCACGTGTGTTGGTTAAATAGATAGGTGGATCTGAATATGTACATTTAAAAAAAATATAAGTAAAGTTGTATTTAATACTTTTAATTTTTATATATCTCTCGTAATATTATTTATATATACATACAAAAAAATTAACAATTTATGGTAATATTTTATAAAAATCGCTCTAGTTGTATAAGGGATAAAGTGTGAAATTGAAAAAAACCTTATATTCACCTTACGCCCGCTTCGCTCAACCCTTGGAGCACAGTATAACTGCCCAGCCGATGCAGTATTCTTGAAAACAGCCGTTAAGGAAATGGGACATGTAAATGAAGGCGTTGGTCGAGCGAAAATTGTGCCTCGATTACTAGAACGCTAGTTGTAGGCTAAATTTGATGTCTTATCAAATTTTGGATTTATTTTGATACTATGTTTTCTATTTTGAATTTATAATTTCATATATTGTATAGAGAAAATTTTTGTTTCTTTTTCGTTCTGACTTATTTAAGATCTATTGATTGAATATCTTTTTCTTCTTCAATTCTTCAAGCTTTTTCTGTATAGCAGAGTAGGCAGAAAGAACCTAGTGTTAAGACACTCCATTCTCCATTTGCTTCCCAATTTCTGAGACTTTGCCTGTTAAGAACTAAACGCATAGGTTTGTCTACCAGAGCAGGGTAATGAAAAAAGTTAAATTCAATCATTCCCTAGAGTGGGATCGAATCCACAAACATCGCGTTTGCAATCAGATGGTTTCACTGTACTGCGCCACAGCAACACCATATTTCACTCACACACCATATTAACCAACACATATTAACAACACAATTTAAAAGATATACATCAATTTAAAAATGTTTTTAAAATTGAATTTTGTCGATTTCTTGAGTCACTCGATTATTTCACAAGAGCTGTGCGCTATTATTTTTATATATCGAAAAATGTGGAAAATCTTCTGGAACTACGTGCAAAATAATCTCCAGTGTGTTACATCCGTTTTTTCTTCTAAACGCTACATTTTTTCGTTTCCATTTTCAGATTTAGCCCTAAATCCGAATACGAGGTCCGCCGCGTGCTGTAAACATCGCGCGGTTTAACTTACGCGTATCGTTCGGTGCCAAACGTGTCGATACTTGCCAAATCTGTACAATCATACTATTGGCACATTTTTGCCTTTTTTATTTGTACCTTAGGATATACTAATGCAATTTTACATGAATATTTCTTTTTATGGGTTTTCTTATTACGTCGTGATGCGCAAGTTTGATCCCTACTCTTGACTTATTTTTATTTTTTCCATTGGTTAGAAGTTCTGGCACTCAACACATGTATCGATAATTTCTTAAATTCTATGAGTTAAATTTAATGTTAATAACTACTTAGCATTTATAAGCCGTTGTGGAGCAGGGGCACAAGGGTGAAAGTGTGATTGTAACGCGACGGTTGTGAATTCGATCCACACTCGAGGGATATGAAATATTTAATATTTTTATTTTCTTCGCTTCGACACCGAGGCAATAACTCGGCGTTGAGTTTTGCCACTCAACACGCAATGCTTGAATAAACCTACCATACTGCGGGATAGAACGTGAAGCTGATAATTACTACTGAGCACTACTTTTAAATAATTCTGTAATACTGTAGAAAATATATTTAAGAATTTCTGAGGCACAAAAATAAAGGTCATAGGTCTGGCTCGTTAAGGAGGTTCTGATAAGATCGAAGCCCGATAACGTAAGGATTATATTTTTAAACTGATAAAGCTTTAAGAGGGTACTCAGCCTAAAATAAAATGTTACATTATTTATAGTTATATTTTTAAATATATTTTTTGGTTCACGTTGTATTTTGCACTTATAACAGGGTAGGTAGGGGGAATCTAATGTTAACACTCTGTTCTTCATTTTCCGCCTAATTTTCTAAGCGTTGCTTGTTGAGTAGCGGAACTCAACGCCGCTGACTATAGTCAATCGCTGTGCTACTAAGACATGACGGTTTCAATTTAATATTTATAGTAAAAGTAGATCGATGTATTTCGTCAAATAATATCCCTGTTTTTAAATATACATAAAAATAAGATATTTAGCTAGTTACTACATGAAATTCCACCAGATCGAAAATGTTGCTATACCTTTTATAAGGCGATATTATTAACCTTCCGAATAGTATTCGAACTCACTACTGCCGCGTCTTGAAAAAAAAAGTAAAAAATCATATTAGTCATATTTCCGCGAATTTCAACACACTCATACTCGTATAAGACAAAAAAAAATATGAATAAATATCGTTATACTTACAAAACTGACATCGAATTCTTTACGTAGCACTCGCCTCCATTTGTAACGCCATCAGATTCCAATCTTCTTGATCCAAGAACAATATTATCGGGTGAAACAAAAAATAATGTAAGTTAAACCACCGAAGGGCTCACAATGGATAAATAAATGGGTGTGACAGAGATAAAAAATGTATAAAAAAGAGCTACCGATGTGTTACCGGCCACCTATGTCATGAGATTACAATCTTTCGTGTTATACATTGATGGTTTAACTCCAAATTTATATGTTAGAATCTATTTTAAGTACGCAATGGAAGTCTGTTTTGGTTTATTATATGGACTTGTTTACAGGTTCTATCGAGTGCTAGTGTTAGATGTAATTGGGTTTCAAGTTGTTTTGTTTGGATAAGGATTTGTCCTACAATGTTTATTATTTGTTGGACCACCTACATTTATATTAGGAATAGAAAATTTTGTGATATCGCTTCATACTCTTCTTTTTGCGCAGTTTAGTGAATGGAGTATGTGGCAGAGTTTAACGTCGCGCTAGGTCTTTAGATTAAAGTAAACCATGTTCTGGTAAATATGGTCATTTATAAAGAGCAGATCTACGTAGTTACCTGATTACTCAAAGTACAATAGAGATATAAGATAATAGAAGATTCTATATAAAGACAATTTTATGTTATCATTTTATAGGTAAAATTAATTTTATATTAAATTTGTTTACATTTCATTTGATGTCTAGATTTTTATAAAGCTAACTTTTAATGTAGCTTTTCTTGAAACTTCGTGTATAATCAATATTTCACAATAACAGAGTCAAAACAATAAAAGAGTCTTTATAGAATAGTAAGTACTCTTTGCTCTCCTTCAGACAAATAAATTAGTGACATACCTACTGGATATGTATTTCATATTTCATTTTTTTTCACTTTTATCATACAACAATCTTTTAGAACAACAGGCTGGGGCAGTAGTACAGAGTATTGCACTGTAAATAAATAGTAAATGTAACTGTTGCGGGTTTGATCGCCGCTCGGTGAAAATAATTCGGTAATACCCTCGGTTGAGGCCGTCGTGGCGCAGTGGCACAACTTCGCGACATTAAACGCTATGGTTGTAGATTCGGTTATCATTCGGGAAATTACTATTTTTTTTTATGAAAAAGGCACGGCAAACGAGCGTTCGGGTCACCTAGATAGTAAGTGATTACCGCCGCCCACGGCCCCGTGCAACTCAGAGGAGCTACAGGTGCGTTGCCGGCCTTTAAGGTGGAATGGGCTCCGGAGCCCGGCGTTACCTGATGCGAAACGCAGTGGCATAAAGCCACTACTTCACGCCGGTTTTACATGCCGGGGGTGGTAATGATCCGGTCGAGTCTGCCCATGCGTGTTGCCATTGCTGAAAATGTGACTCTACCACACGTACTTTAGTCGCCTCTTACGACACCACCAGTACCAGGATGATCCTATTCTAGGCCGGGATCACACGGCGATTGATATTACTTTTAGTATTTTTATTATTTCGCTCTCGTAACGCTCTCTAAAACGCAATGCTGCCTAGCCTGCTACGTGCAGGATACAACGTAAAGCAAAACACAAAAAATCTTGGTAAAAAACTTTTATCCCCGCTTTGGTGAGACGCAGAACTTCCCGAATTCAAACAAAAAGCAGAGTACGGAGTGTCTCTACACTAAGTTATCTCCATCTCTGTCGACTATTTACCGGTCAAAAACTCAAAACTAAACAAATATAATTACAACAAAAGTAAGTTTAAGCGTACATACACAAAGAGTGTGTTCAGATAGGATCGTGCCACACAAAGGCGGGCGTATCGTGGTAGCGGCCGCTTGACAAATGAGTCGCGCTGGCCGCCCACCCAGCGAGCACACTGCTTGTGCTATGATACCCAGTATCAAATTACAGTTAATAGATTACGGTGTACAGACGAACTTACAGTAAGTTAACATCGGTAGCTTCATGCTTTTCCCGCAAACCACGATAGACAGCGGGAAGCTAGTATTAAGGCACTCGGATCCCCGTTATTCGTTCGAGCTTTCGAGACATTACTTTTTGAGTGGGGGAACTCAACTCTGACAATCAGTTTAAATGGTACTACTCAAAATATTCAGTATGAAACTACAGTTAATAAAGATTACGATATACAGATCAACTTTAGTTGGTGACATGGGTTAAGTACCTTCACGGTTCTTCCCTCATAGTAAGTACTGCGCCCTCCATTTCCGCCCAATTGTCTTAAACAAACTCCTTTGCTAATATTATAAAATTGAAAAATTTGTTGAGTTGAATGTACAAGTTTGATACTTTTTATTATCTATGTTATATTCATATTCCCATTTCAGGCGATGTCGCAGGTAAATGCTAGTTAAATATAATCATTCCCACGAGAAGGGGTTGAATGTTAAAGTAGTTACCTGTTAAATAGACTGACTATATACAATGTCAAATAATGTAACTCTCTTTATTTGTCGTTTTTACATATGATACCCGAGTAAGTATATTAGTGAATTATAATCATAATTTTTGAAATTATAATAAAAAAAACCGACATTTTCAATTTTAACCTACTCCCATAATCATCATCATCATCATCATCTAGCCAAACGTTTATTAAACTGCTCTTGAAGTGTATCCTTTCAAATAAAAAAAAGAACAACTAAAATCGGTTCAGTCAGTCAATAGTTCTCCTCCACCTCCTTCTAACTCCTCCGTTTGCAGAAATCGGTAAAAAATTATACGTTTAAGTTTAAGTGGAAATCTAAACGGGTGAAAATAAGAAAGAGCGGAGGGACTAATCACTTAAGTTTAAAACGGAATCTGGTGCTAAGATACATCGTTCCACACAACCCATCTAATTTTGGTGTTGCGGTAACAGAACTGAACGCCGCGCATTGTCTAACAACAAATTTAAATATTACTTACTTATTAAAACCAAAACAAAAATACCTACAATTCCAATTCCAACGTAAATCAATCGCGCAACATTGAGGACAACAGCAGCCAGAGCCAGATAAATCATCAAAAACAAGCTCGACGATACTGATGCAGGAAAACCACAACGTGCCATCGTCAGAGTCACTCGGGGAAACATTGTTGTTGCGGTGTTCGATCTGATCACTTTTACGCGTTGCCTTACTTTGCTTTAATTGCTTGGATTTTACCAGATTGTTTATAATTGTATGTTATAAAAAAATTATACTGGCGTAACTTAACACAGTGTTTGGTCTAATGCAATGTCATATACAATTGATTTTTATGGCTCCGTAACGTAAAAGGACAAATCAGAATTTTTTGTTTTATCTTGAGAACACTAACTTGTGGAGGTATCAAACTGATTAATATTAAATGTTCTGGTCTACGGTCCCTTAGAACACCAAAAAATCAAGCTTCTATTATATTATCTTATATCTAGCGTGACAAAATAATGTCTTGTTATTGTATAGTCTCTCTTTTCTCTTGTCTTCTCCTTTAACATTATTTGAGTTAGGAGAAATTTCAGTATTTACATTTAAACTTTTTATATTTAGACTTTGTTTGGTTAAACGCCCTTATCTCCAGAAGTATTGATTGAAATTGAAAAATTATTTTTGTATTTGATAGTCCATTTATCTAGTAAGCTGATTGGAAATAGGCTGGCTAGTAGACGCGCGCGGCTTCGCCCGCTTATTTGCACCCTTAGGGGTGAATTCTAAAAAAACCACGAAACACGTGTTGAATAAAATATTTTTAATAGTCTGAATTTAAATTTTTAATAAAAGTCGGTGGCGATTTAAAGATTTTTCCATATAAACTTTCAACCCTTTATTTGAACGCTTAAGGGGTGAATTCTAAAAAACCATGAAACACGTGTTCAATTAAATATTGTTAAGATTCTGAATTTCAAATTTTATAAAAATCAGTGCCGAATTACTTTTTTTCCATACAAACTTGCAGCCCCTATTTCATCCCTTTAGAGTTAAAATTTTTCAAAATCCCATCTTAGTGGATGTCCAGATTATAAAAATAAACGTCTGTCCAAATTTCACGTTGCTACCATCAGCGGTTACGACTGTGCGTGCGTCTTACCCCAGTAAGATACATGTCCTTTTATATATATAGATTGTATAAATCACTTTAATTGTTTCAATACCACCGTTCCACTGCACCTGGAGCCAGAGCTACCTCGGGTCATTAGAATGTGTCATATCATCATGTCATATATCTACAACTGTTACATGTTTCGCCACGCTGGTGAAATCACAACTAGGAGCTAATATTCCATATATAAAAACTAGTTTCTAAGGAACAAGCAAGTTATACAGTCACATAAGGAAATATCAGTAGCCTGTTATAACTGGCTCACCTTTACTCTGTCACTCATTGTGTTCTTGACAATGAAAATATGTAAACGAATAGGTATTTTATGTACATATAAGGTTTTACCTGCAGTTTCACGTGTATTTTTTTTTTTTTGGATTTATGTATTTTTCGTATTAAATGAATGTTTGGAGGACTGACTTCTATAGTAAGTGCATTTTATTATAAGCAAAATTGGAAGTTTTGTAACTGAGTGCAACTCGGACGCATCCATCATACAAACAACGTGTGGAATAATTATATTGTTAGTAATTTATATCTAAGGTAACGTATTTCATTTCTCCTTTTCATTTTTATTACTAACTTAAAAATGCTACTTCGAAAATAATATTTTATCAATTATACTAAATGTATTTTATAAATAAGTGTTTAAATCGATCTCTGTTTTTAGTTTAGTAGGGTAGACATAGAAAACCTAGTGCCGAAGCACTCTATTCTTCTCTTTCCTTGAGAGACGAACTCATCGTCATAAATAACCTTACCCAAGCGGGGAATTTAATATAATTTATCCCTCTGAATAGGAATCGAACCCATTACGTTTACAGTCGGTAGCTACCACTCTGTGCTACGACGGTGACGGCCTCGATATAGATCGTAAAGATACCAAATCCAAAACATTATAACATCCATAGTATAATCCATTAAATATAAGTTATTTATGTAACACATTAATATTTTTAGTTCCACACTTAGCAGCTGGGCCCGAGATCGTTATCTCTTCACGTATCTTATAATTTTTACTCATTAATATCGTTTATATTTTTTTAATAATCAATACAATCTTTTATGAATGGAATTAGGCGTAAATATTATATTTGTATAATAATAATTATTATAACTCATCGTGTGTAATATATAATATATATTGTAATATTATTTTATTTTCCAAAAAAGTTATTTTTGAGTTTTTTAAAAAGAACAATAGATATCACATATGTTTAGAAAGACAGAAACAGAAGAATGAAGTAAAAAAGTATTTACTTTTTTTTATACTTCACGCTGTATTCCGCACGTAGTAGCCAGAGTGAAAAATAGTGCAAAGACTCTATCTCATTAATGTACGTTAAACACTCTGCTGCTATAAACCTTAGTGTTCACTAGAACAAAAATACTAGCATTCTTACTATATTAAATAAGGACCGAGAAGTCCGTGTATGAAGAACTTTGGGTTCTGATCGTTTGATTTCTAGGGATATTTATATTAAGGAAAATGGGTTGCACCATCATATTAATGTTTCACAAGAAAAAGAAAATGGAGAACGGGATATAATATCACTTTGCTCTATTTGCGTAATCCTAACCTCTGCGTAAGTTTAGGATGTGAGCAGAAAAAAAATATTTTTCATATTATCATTGCCAAGTTTCAAGCTATCGGCCAAGGTTCAAGGAATCTACTTGTAAGACTCGATCGGGACCAATTTCGCAAAAACTACACAACGCGATACGTTGTTCTGATCGCTGATAGGCGAGATGTAACGATGGCAAAAAAACAATGCATTCAACTGAATCGTTAATATTAAAAGATAATAAACACCTTCAGTTTATTGGTAATACATTTTTATAAATTGATTATATAAAAAATATTAAAATATATTAATTTTTTTTTTCACTAAGAATAATAATTGTATAAAATAACATACGAATAAGATATTCGTATGTTATTTTATACAATTTAAATACATTTTTTTAATTTGCCGCATATTAATAGTTTATTATACTTATAATTGTAGTTATTTTTTACAAAATGGAGGCATACGTCGACACATGGAACGAAATCCCCGATATGCGTGTTCGACTCGCATTTGGCTGGTTTTTTATAATTGATCCTAATACATTAACTTAATACGTTAAAGCTATATTATATACTCGTATCATACAAACGCCTATATATATTTGCTATAATTTTGTAATCAAAATGAACAAACGGTGTTGGGTAATCATCTCAATTACACTTGACCTTTCATAGCATATTACAAAAAACCCCATGAAACGAGGCACCTAGTTTTTTGCTATCTCTCCACACACGAACCGTATCGTTCTATCTAATATTATTCTGAGAACGACCTTAATAAGTCACTACAGAATGTTATCTATTCCATTTTATCGGTGTGATAAGCATCTCTATCCAATTAGCCTCACAATGCAATATGGGCCGTCTCTGTTATGACGTGCGGTTTACGTTTCAACTGTAGTTTTTGGTAGTGTTCGCTTTAAATTTTTGTAATATTGGGTAAATCTATACTTATGTACACAGGGTGTTTCTAGGTTGATGGATCGACGGTGATCCATAAGTGGGAAGTTCAAAAACTAAACGTGTCATTACACGAAGAAAATTTGAAAAACCACTACAGTTTACGCGATTAATCCGGTTAACTTAGTTTTATTTAATATCACTACAGTACCGTAGCTAGCACGAAAGCTACCGATGAAATGTAACTTTCCATGTTTTTTACAAAATTATTATAATATTTAAGAAAATGTAAGAAGGTTTTTCGGTCAATATCAAGGTCAATTTTTATAATTAATTATAATTAACGCTAATTTCTAACGGTTGTTTTATTAGTAAATTTCTTATAAGACGAAAATCACGTATGCTGATGCACTTCTTCTGTTTTGCTTCTTCAGTTTTCATCAAAAATATTTGCTTTCAGCCAACCACCGTGAATGTTCAGCGATATTTTGTATTACGAAAAATCTCTGAACATTCGTAGTGGTTGGCCGATCGAGGTACACTCTATATATAAAAATCTTTCGTTACTAACTGACAGACAGTCAACTCACAGCAGGTACTGCGGCGTACGCATTTTGACATGTAGACTTTTAGGGAGCACTATGAGAGAATTTCTCAGAAATAAGGCATATTGTAGTATTGAAATATGTTGTATTTTTTTTTTTTTTTTATGGAAAAGACACGGCAAACGAGCGTGCGGGTCACCTGATGGTAAGTGATTACCGCCGCCCACGGCCCCGTGCAACCCCAGAGGAGCTACAGGTGCGTTGCCGGCCATTATGGAGAGCCAATATAAAGAAGAAGATTTAATTTCGACCTTACCCGGATATTATATTAATTATTAGTTATATGTTTTTTACCAAAAGCAATCAAATCGTGTGTTATCGAATGTGATAAGAAACCAAATCAAAGCAAAATTGAATATTTTATCCGCTCCACTTTTTTACAGCATTTAAATTTCTAGTCACACGTCAATGCTCTAAAATCTAAATGAAAACTCTATAAATCAATACACAAGTATATAAAAAAGATCCTAAATTAACCATGTATATATACATATAGTCCGTCCGTGTGATCCCGGCCTAGAATAGGATCATCCTGGTACTGATGGTGTCGTAAGAGGCGACTAAAGTACGTGTGGTAGAGTCACGTCGCCAGCAATGGCAACACGCATGGACAGACTCAACCGGATCATTACCACCCCCGGCATTTAAAACCAGCGTGAAGTAGTGGCTTTATGCCACTGCGTTTCGCATCAGGTAATGTCGGGCCCCGGCGCCCAACCCACCTTAAAGGCCGGCAACGCACCTGTAGCTCCTCTGGTGTTGCACGGGGCCGTGGGCGGCGGTAGTCACTTACCATCAGGTGACCCGAACGCTCGTTTGCCGTATCTTTTCCATAAAAAATAGGAGTCAGAAAAAAATAGGGTCATTGTATTTCTATTTGTACTTTTAATGATAATACTACTCTCGAGGAGGGACTCTACCCCATACCCGTCACGCTTACAGTCAGACGCTGTACCGCTGCGCCACGACAGCCTCTTCATTTATTTTGTTTATCTTCAATGATTTATTGTCAAAAACGAAATTTCAAGTATGCCTTGAATTTTAATACACCTCTTACATGGCTATAGTGTAAAACACCTTTGTACAAACCGACACACAGCCTTCACACCACACTGATTACATACTAACAAATATTTAAAAGCGGGAGCCAATTCTCATACTTCAAATCTATAAGATAGCAATGGCGCCGACCGCATCTCACCAGATAGCGTACAGTATAAATCAAGAACTACTCAACTGATAAGGCAGGACTGATAACGATTAATAAGACCCCTCCTAATGGATCCTAATGCATGTATTTTTTTATTAGATTTTTATTACCCACTATCCTTTTAAAATACAGTTTTGTGTTTGTTAATTCAAAAACTTGTGTACAGATATGTTAATTGTGGCGCGAACAAATAGCCTGTTAAGTATTTGAAGCAATAAAATTGAGTGAAGTGGTTCAAAGTGGTTGTGGCGAAGCGTTTGATTGTACACACGATGGTTATAGGTTAGATTCCCATTGAATTATTTTCATTTCCTCGCTCTGGACAGAGCGTAAGGAGGAACAGTCAACATTCAATAAACAATATCTCGAATTCAGACTGAAAGAAGAGAACGTAGTGGCTTGACACGGATTTTTCTACCTGTACGAATATATTATTATATATATAATATTATAGAAAATATTTTTCCTTTTTTAACACACTTTTCTTAGGTCTAGCTGTAAAAAAGCTAAGAATCTGAATTATACGCACTCCTTATTAAGGATCGTCATGGAACTTGGTAATTATATGTAGATTAGAAGACAATACAATATTATAATACCATCTAGCTGCCCTGATGACGGAAATTGAAGGTGGCTGATGGAACCTTGGACTGCATACTAGTAAACATATCGAATTTGTTCTCATTACATTCGTCTTCGTTCGTTCTGTTGAAATACGTGTTTTTAGTCATTAAACTATTATTTTTTCTGTGTAATATCCTCTATATAAAATATCAGAAAAATTATATAAGTTCTTCTTTTTCTAACTCACATACCCGTACTGTCGCTACACTTAACGTGGTCAACCCGACATTCTTACTGTATTCGTCATATCGATATCCTTGTGAGATAAAATTTAATTAACGTTGTTGGACCATATTTTATTTATTTACGTATGTTTTTTATACCTAACGTGATATACTTTTAATGGAATTTGGTACTCATTTTTATGATTATTCAAATGTTGAAATTTTTGAGCATGGCGCACTCGAAGTCATAACTTTGCGTAGTTTGAAACTGGACTGGTTCATATTTACAATCTATGCGTATATGTATATGCAGGCCAGTCGTGGTGCAGGGGCATAATCGTGTGACGCGTCAAGTTATAGGTTCGATTTCCATTCGAAGAAATTAATTTTTTTATTATTTTAATTTCTTCGCTCTAGTGTCGACAAAACTATGGCAAAGTACTGAAATTAGAAAGTTTAAATTTTGCATGTATTTGCATTTGACGTACATGAATTATGCAGTGTACAGGCTACAGCACTAAAGGCAAAAAAAGAAAGAAAAACACGAGAGTACACGCTAACAAATAGCAATCGACGAAAACTATTCTATATTTAAATAACAAATTTTCTGAGTTATTTTAAATGAGGGCAATGTGTCGCAGTGGCTCATCGTCCGACTGTAAACGTGATGATTGTGGGTTCGACCCCACTTGGAAGAATAAATTATTTTGATGTACGGCGCAAAACAAAGCACGACGATGAGTTCTGCCACTTAGCACGAGTAGTCTAAAGTTTTGACTGAAATATAATGTAATAACTTAGCATCTTGAGACTAGGTTTTTTTTTTTTTCTCATTCTACTGCTACATAAAAAAAATTTTAGGAGAGAAAAATAAAATTTCCAATGTAATTTAAATGACAAAATAATAAAAAGCACTCTCCATGCGACTAATAAAAATTTATCACAAAATTTGGATCTAAATATTTACCTAAGTAATAGAAACTATTGTAAAATTGATGTTGATTTATAAACGCGATAAGATAAGCTGATAACAGACTCGCTACAGTGATCAGTAATAAAAGATAGTATCTGTATATAAAACTCATTCCATCATTTCTATTTGTTCTACTTTTTTCCATTTGCTATAATTAAATGGCCGAAGTGGTTTTAAATATTAATTTCTGAATTAGTTTTTTTGGTGGTGATGATGATGATGGCGGAACAAAAAATTGGATGAAATTTTGGAGTAGTCGATGAGTGACTGAACCCTATGTAAGTGGTGCGGCGCGTGTTACGTTTCCTTGTCAATAGCTTTAATTTTTTTCATACCTTCACGTTTTATCTCACATATAACCTAGTATTTAGACACTTCGTTCTCTATCTTTCACTAAACTAACTATGGGGGCGGAACAAGGCTTAGGAAATGATTGTGGGGGCTCGAGGCAATACCGTGCCACGATGGCCTTATTATCAAATATACATATACATATATATATACACATTTCTCTTCAACTCTTTTTTTTTATGGAAAAGACACGGCAAACGAGCGTTCGGGTCACCTGGGATGGGGATGGTAAGTGATTACCGGGATGGTAAGTGATTACCGCCGCCCACGGCCCCGTGCAACACCAGAGGAGCTACAGGTGCGTTGCCGGCCTTTAAGGTGGGTTGGGCGCCGGGGCCCGGCATTACCTGATGCGAAACGCAGTGGCATAAAGTCACTACTTCACGCCGGTTTTAAATGCCGGGAGTGGTAATGATCCGGTCGAGTCTGCCCATGCGTGTTGCCATTGCTGGCGACGTGACTCTACCACACGTACTTCAGTCGCCTCTTACGACACCACCAGTACCAGGATGAACCTATTCTAGGCCGGGATCACACGGCAAAAAAAAACTCATATTGGACTCACAACTATCACGAACAAATAAGTACTTCTAATCTAGATACTCTACGATATATCTCAACATACATATTTTACAATAATTAAGAAAAAAATATATAATGTTAATTAACTTTAAAATAAAAATAACTCATATTAAAATTTTTATTAAAATACCGAAAAAATCTAAAAAAGTTTCACGTGTGATGCACTGCGATAGAACAGCGATAGCCTATCGCGATCCAACCTGCTCCATATTTGGTAATAACGTTTTCTAACTATCTGTAAATCTCGTAGCCGTACTAGAATCACGCAGCTTGCAAATTTTTTTTTTAAAATATATTTTTTGATAAGGTCATAGTCGTTAAAACTTTTATAAACACGACGGATTTGGGTTCTATACCCATACTTTCTAACTACAATAAATAAGCAGCAATTTTTATAAAATTATTATATGAACTAGAGGTGTTTTATAAATACATTTGCATTCATTAGACTTCTTTTAATATAATTATATAAATTAGCACAATCTAAACATAATTTATAGTCCTTTTGAAATTTAGTAAGTTTTTGATTTTTGTAATTGTTGAACATTAAATAAACCAATTTTTATCGAACGATAGCTCATAATTAAGAATAGATAGGAAATTTTCAGGTCCAATGTTCGGAACACTTTGCAGTGGAAGTTCATTATGTTAAAAAAAAATCTTATATATCCCGCAATCTTCACACTGTATCTCGCAAAGCAGGATAGATAGAATGATATTATATGTTAACTCAAACACTCGGAACTCGTGTAAAATAACAATTTATCATTCCTTCGAGCAGATGTTTTACCTACTCACCATCGCGCTTACAGTCGACCACTGATCAACAATACATTCGTCCAATCAAAACACACATACAAACTAACATGCACATATACAACAAGAATTAAAAACGAAATTAAAAGAGAGATGCCATACAAAAACAAAATGAGCCTCGCATGCAACGATGCGGTGTGATAAGCAATCGGCAGCGCGCATCGCACACCAGACACCTGTACCTACGTTCTATCTGGTAATCATAACGTTGCACCTATCTGTACATCTCGCGCTGTGGCAACAGTATATTCATCTTATATACATATATTTATGTTATACTAGTTGTCGCCCGTTATTTTTTGTGTGGACTTTGAGAGGTAAAATGGGAAATCACGTTTTTTTTCGGATCCAATAGGAAATTCCAGAAACGTGGGGAATGGAAGTGTCTTAATGGGAATGGATTGTCTTAATACTAGGTGCTCAGATCCTCTCTGCCTATTTTGATGTGTGCCGGATCTTCTCTCTTAATGCTTCGTTACATTCTCTAACTTACGTACATGGCAAGTTTCAGTGCGTTGTGTATCAGTCATTCAGGGAGAGATTCGGAAGAGTTTTATATATATCTATAGATAGATTAATACTTTCAGCTTGTTGTTCCTGTATGAGAGAAGGTGAAATTAGGTTCTGTTTAGCTCATTTTCGAAAGGCCTGGGAAGCGAAAGTAACTTTTTAACATCGATATTTTATTCCAATGATGGCACTCATCAAACGTTGTCTTTAAGCTTGGCCAAAATAAAATCTAAATGCATAGAAATATTTATGTACGTATCATATAAGATAAGAATATCGCCTTTACCCTTTATCTCGTTCGTAATATGATGCTGATATCTTTTGTAATTAAAATTCTTTAAGTTGTTTATGAATTGTAAATGGGTTTTTTGGACGATTTGTGAGATATAATTATTTTCCTTTATTTATTCGAATTTGATATTCTTTGAGGCCAGTAGTTACGTTTCTGTGCTTGCCCAACTAAACCCTGTCGTAAATTTATGAATATATACTAATCGGGAATTAAACTTATGACCAACATGTTTAGCTACATACATTCTAATAGAGCAACCAAAGTATAAAAACTGTATTAATGATATGAACTGTTTTTATTATAGTTAAATCTGATAGTGTTATTTGCCAGTTTTTTATAATTACAGTGATTGTAATTTTGATTACGTGTCTGTCTGACATTACTTCCTTAAAATATTATGTAAATACTGAATGAAAAAAAATATCATTCTCAGATATGCATAGATTAATAAATACCAAACACATAAATTTGACATATCGACCGAACAGAGAATTGAACATTGACAAAACGATTGTGAAAATAAATGGTTGAAGTGTCAAGAACAAAATCGATTAGATGTTGTTCGAATGATTGTGAGTTTCCCGCGGCCCAATCGATTCATAATCGAGTATTTGTCGATCGCATTGAGAGATAAAACGCAGGATGGCTCGAAGTGTGCTAGATCTCTATCATCGAGAGTATAAAATTATCTCTATTTCACTGCTTTATTGACCCGCAAAAACGTAACATTCAATTTTAGTTTTTACTTTTATTAAAACCAAATTACAACACGATCTTAACGAACTAACGTTTATTATCGCCTTCCATAAAATAAAAAACTATTTTTTTTACGAAATACCATTTCATATCGGAAGAATTATGCGTGCCTTTATCAAAATATCGGCCACCGTAGATACGACTTTTATGGCGGGCAGCTTTTTTATTTGACATTTTATACAAGTTTATTCAAACAGCGATAGGATCGCTGACGTTATCTTTCAATGCAACGTTACCGCGAGCTCCGAGCTGATAGCATCTCGGGCCATTGCTAGTTAAACCAACCTGATAAGGGATCGGGCGGGGTGGTGTGCGTGCGTGTGTACACGGCCCGCGCGCCCGTGTGCGGGGAGGGGCGCCGGCCGCCAGCCAGTCACTAAAATTACGCGGCAAAAGAATGACGTCGAGAACGAGGAGTGTGCTTCTGTTGTAAAGTGTTTGACGTTTGTGATGTTGTTGTGGCTCAACTACTTGCGGCAGCTGGAGAAAGCGTGCGCCGCCGCGGGACCGCCAGGCGGCGCTGTGGACGCCAAAACAATGTGTACGGTCACTCATTTATTTATTATTATTATTTATTATTCACATTAAAATTGTCTAGAATCACTACTAATATAGAGAATAATTTTGTTGAAAATTATTCACGATATTAGCAATATAAACATTCCGTTGAATAAACATAGTTGTTTACGTTAACGACACTACATTCGAAGGAATCGCGATAAGAGTAATGATTTAAAGTTCTTTTTTATCAGCTCTGCCTTCCTGATTGTTTAAACACTTTTTGTGGACTGGCCATTGTAGTTTAAATTTAAATATTAATAATAGTGTGATAAGCATCTAAATATATTTTCAACAATATAATAGTTGATGTAAGTACCTATTTTAAGATTTTGTTAATAAAAAAAGTAACAGAACTTAGGAGGTGTGGTATCTAGTTCCATTTATATTTTGGTAACATATTCAATAAACAAATTTATTTTTATTTTTTCTTATTTGAGTCACTATTTAAATTTATAAAGATTCTCATTTTATAATGCATTCAATTTAATTTAAGTACATTATTTTAAGGTTATTATTTTGAAACAAATAAATATATGATTACATAGTTTTAAATAAGTCTTAAGAAACTTAAAATATTTATATTATTATATTCGTATGCAATTCTTTTTAATGTTGTACATTTACTGAAAAAGTGAATAAAAGGACGATAATGCTATATATGAATCGTAATTATTTTAACAACCGTGGCGCAGTTTTCTCAAACTATATTTTAAATATTTATAACTCCTCGCAGTCTGGTGTAGATATGGCGAGATTTGAAAATGCATCAGTGTTAAATAGTTATTTATGTTTGACATCGATAAACCTTTATTTTTAACTTAAAAAAAAAATTCTAGCGTAAATAAAGCTATATATTATATATTCATTATTTAAATGTCAATACCATAAATACATTGTGTTTTGGCAAAATATTCCGTCGTGTTAACTCAACGGACCAAAAGCGAATTGCAACATCGTCATTCCCGCACTGTTGTGTCATTTTGACAGCTGTCAATGTCAAACGTGTCCTAACTTTTTAAAAGTTAGTGACAGGTGCATTTATGGCCGGCTGCCTGCGGTTAATTTATTAACATTTTTTATTACCTTATGATACAAGATTGAATAAAAATATAATTTTGGAGTACAGACATCTAGTTTATTACTGTTATGAATTACATTATTACTATTATCTAACTTACTTGACGTAATCTAATTGTTCTTAATCTCTCAATTCTTAAATCTTTCATTGGGCCAATTAGAAATTATAATGTTTGCTTTATTATGTATATTACAAAAATATACTTTATTTAAATAGAAGTAGCAATCCAATTGCTCAGAAATAACATAACTTTCATTAAAATTACCACCCATAATTACGAACTGATAAAATTGACATTATAATGATAAAATCGATTAGGTTACCATTTGAAATAATCGATTTTATTGCCTTGATAGGAACACTAAAGGGAACCTAATATTGAGAAGGAATAATACAATGTGTTAAAGGAAACCTTTTTTGTATTAATGACCCTGCTAAACGGACAATTTAAAATATTTATAATTTGAATTAAATTATTAAACGTTATTTAGGTGAGCACTTTAAAATCATCAAAGCCACATAAAGTATCAGTAATCTTAGTCCTACACGACGAAGCCACTACGGGTTTGGAAGATAGTTTTGCTTAAAAGAACCAGTAAAAAAGTTAAAAGTGATTTTTTAAAATATTCCGATATTAAAAATACCATCTAGAAAATAAATATATGTTAATAATTATGAAGGACTGTCATATCTTGCTATTATTTAGACAACATGTGTATACAAAATACATATCAAAACAAAAGTTATTTTATCATATAAACTGTTGACTGTACGTGATAAAAAATGACGTGTGCACTGTGAATGGGGCTCGAGATGGGCTGATAAGGGTACCCCCCTAACGAGGGGGGGAGGAAGGGGGGACGTTATCTCTCGCAGAGATTTCACGTTCATTATCAATGTTGTCACAGATCGAGGGTCCCATTGTTGGATCGAAACTTTAAGATGCGTGTTCACTGTTTCGTGTTGTGATAATTTTGGTGATTTCACTTCGCGCTAATGTCAAAATTGTGAAGTATGCGCGATGTGTGATTATATATGTATATGTGTATATATCAAAAATGGGATTCTTAGTTGTTTTAAACACAGGATTATTTTGATGTAGGTAAATATAGCTTGTTTTGTATTATAGAATATAATATGAACATATTTATTGTTCGTGAAGCAAATATATTTTTGTTGAATTTAAAATAAATTATTAAATTCTCCTATATATATATATTTATATGTAAGTAACGTATAATTATATGTAAGTAACGTATGAAATAAAAATATTTCTTATAAGATAAGTAATATTGTAACGCAAAGAAATAATTTTCTAACGCTACTTTTACTTTTGTGGCTATCAAAAATTTTAAAATGATCTTAATACAATTATTCAGAAATAGTATTCATTTACATGTATTCAACACATTTGATTTTATATTTTAACAACACGTTCAGTGTAAAGTGTTATTTTTAAAACAATACATTTTTAAATATGAGTTTTATCTTCTTTATACGTGGACGATCTAATCTTTATACTCATCTCTGTCTCACCCTTCTTTATAGAACGGGACAACTAGTATTTCCTATCATCTCACACACCCTATATTGAAGTGACAGACATCTATACTTTTCTTAAAATATAACAAGCTTCTCATATAAATATAACTATTCTAAAATCTCAAAAATATAACTATATAATTTGCCTCAACTGGGATTCAAATTTGCGAATAATAATCGCTTTTGTAAATAGTACAAGACTAACTAGTAAGGAAAGAATATAATTAGTCTTATTAATGTCATTATGATTTAGTTTAGTCATTTACTGTCAACATTTGGTTCCACCAGTTCATATCAATCATTGGATCCGAAAATTAAAAGTGTATGTATATAGGTTTTTTGAAGAAAACAAAAATGTTTATATATATATATATAAACTGTATTCAACTTTTTTAACCAAGACCTTAGTTTCCCATCAACTTTAACGGTTTCATACAAAATTCCTATTGTTCGTTATAATGTTGGATTTTTCCCAAAACACGTGGTTATCTGGTAGTAACATCGCGGCGGGTATCGAATGCGCTATCTCCGCCTCACATCGGCCGCGCCATGCTTTAACTTTATCTGTTAAATCGCTTGTTTTTGTGCGGTTAAAGATGACTGATTATACTTAATTTTAGTTTAATTCTTGTAACGTAAGTGTAAACATGTAAGATGTATTTTTTTTTATTATTTTATATATCGACGCCATTGTAACACGATTAATTATAAACGTAATTAAGGTTAGGGCCCCAAGGCAGTGGAACGGCGTTGAGTTCCTCCGCTCCCAAAGTACCGAAAATTACCGAATAAATAGTAGATACTAATTCATAATTTCTTCACTCTACTTTGAATTTTAAATACATTTACTAAAACATCTATACAAAATAGTCAAACAGTATAAATCTGCCTTTCACATTTATAACATAAAGAAGATATAACCTTTGATAAAATTTAAGATTGCAACAACTTTCATTGTACGTCCGCATCTCGGACTATAAATTCATGCGGAGTGGGACGGGCAGATCATGCGGTGCTTAATTGATTTGCATCGAGGCGGTACCGAGTTCAATGCCTGGCGCTGTCACGCTAAGCACGTGTTGAAAGTTGCATTGAATGATTGGATATTTAATATATTGTTTTTTTTAACCCCTAACGCATGCCGAGGTGTTTTGATGTCTGTGACATCGTAGCTCCTAAACATAACTGACCTGTTTTAAATCGAGTGTTTTTTTTATTTGAAATTTGAATTAATCCAGAATATCCTTAATTATGATTAAAATATACACTATGTTCAGGAAGCCAGACGTGGCGCAGGGGCACGCTTTGCTACTGTAAACGCGACAGGTTGTGAGTTCGATTCCCACTCGGACAAACAAAACATAATATATTCATTTTGTTGCTCTGGTAACGAGCCAAAGCGCAGCGTTGAGTTCCGCCACTCAGCGCAGTGTCTCAGTACTAGGTTCTCTACTCTCCTGTGTACAGGTACTGTGTTCACGATGTACGTGAAGCTAAAAACAAATGGCCTAACCTCCTGCGCGGTAACGCGGGATGCAGCAGAGTTAAAAAGCAGTTCAGCCGTGCAAAGATCAGGCCTTTTCTAGTCGATGAAACGATGTAAGCAAAAAGTTGTTTTACTTTTTTATGTTATTTTTTAATTTGATATAAATTATTTTATTTTGATATAAATTATTAAATTTGTTTTGATATAAATTATTTGTTTATGTACCTACCGACATATGTTCTTAGTTCAGTGCAAAAGGAAAATAAATACCTTAATGTCCTTCGAGTTTGACGCAATTAATACTGTGCGGTCAATATTTTTTAGCAGTTTAAAGGGTAGTGTTAAAACAGAATTGAACTTCATCACTTAACTGTCGTATAAAATATATAAAACGAACTTTCGGATCGACATCCAAATTTATATACTTAACTCTTACCAGGAAGAAAGATAGTCTTTGTAAGTACAACTTGATACAAACAAATGGCATTAAATAAATGTATATAATTTATAAATAGCAAGACAAAGTGCAGCATTCAATCTTGCTTCTCTATATTCAATGTCTCAAAAATTGGGCGATACGTGGAAAGCGAATGGTAGAGAGAATTGGAAGAGAGAAGAAAGATTCCTTCTATTATCGACTTTCTCTTTTTTTAACCACTCTAAACATTACACGTTGCATTGCAAAGCGTGAATAAAAAGTTTAATAGTATTTTCGTCCCCTTACCAAAAACCAACCCCATACCATCATATATGTATATATTCACTACCAGACCGCCACGATGGCGTCACATAAAATTTTCCAAAGATATAAAAATGAATTCTAAGTACACCTGCTCTCTATCTCGAAGTAAAAAACAAGGCAAGCGCGTCTCGCATTTATAATTACACATTCTTTATCTCAAAAAGTGACAATTGCTTATCAACGTACCAGTATGGGAACGACGTCTGGGCGTTTATTGGTTCAGCTTCTGGTTCACTTTATAAATATATTTATATATTATATTAAACCAATATATTAAACTTGTAGAGATGTATTTTAAGTTGTTATCAATTGGTGCGCTGAAGCGTGTAAATAAGAGTTTATTTTCAGCTAATGCTGATTTAGTAGATGTAGATGTATATTTGTGTATTTAGAACTTTTAAGCAAAAATTAAAAATGTTATACATAATAAAATTATGATTAAATAAAATTGTATTCTTTTTTTTGATGTGCCTTATGTTTGCCGGATTTTTTTTATTTTAAAGACTAAAAGAGGAGTTGAGATACTCCACTGAACATGCAATTTCTCTGAAATTAGACACAAAGTGACGTACGGGGTGTCCTAACATAAGTTCCCTCACGTTAATGTGGAGCTGATAATAAATTCCATCTTATTTTCATTTCATTTTTTATTGAACGCACGTACACCCTGTATCATATCAAAATATTATTTATACCATCGAATAATTTTTTTATAATAAACAAAGTTTGCCCCAAAAAAAACCTAAATTCATCATCAAAAATCCGATCAACGTAAAAGAGATTGTAGCAGCGATTACGAACAAACCATTACGTACGTATCCTATCATATCTGGAATCTGATATCTCTCGCCGAATCTCCCTACGATAAAAGACCCGTTGCCTCCCACGCCTTTGAATAGAACTTTTGATATATATATTTTTACTTTGCTTTAGGTTATTTTAAATTAACTTTTGACATAACATCTTTTTATGTTATTTTACCATAATTGAAATGGTGCCTTAAAATGATAATAAAGTATTATAATAATATGTAATAACAAGTCCCAAAGGAGACTGAAACGAATGCATACATTCTTGGGCCTACAATGTAAAGAGATAAAAATAATATGATTTAATAGATTCAGGAACATCATTCCCTCCCTGTCCCTTAATTCTGTTAGTTTTAGCAATCTGAGGGTTGAGTTATTAGAGATTTGGTAAAAGTGAAGAGAAAAAATATGAAAAAACGTGGAAGCACTCAAAACACATCGAAACGAGCGAAACGAGTGAAGCGAAAAATGCAAAAATCACTAGAAAAGATATCAATGTCTATCAGGTGTCACATCTATAATTTAGAATATGATTGATTTTAATCGATTCCAATGGAATTTCTTTGTTGTTTTTTCAGTAATTTATTGACATTTTCTTTATATTGTAATTATATGCACTAATAAGTGCGTTGAAATTAACAAACATTTTTATTTTCGTAGTGCTGTAATCGATTATTTATATCGATTATGGCCTTTAGAATTCAGTGGAAAGTATGGAACGGAAGTGTCTTAATGGTAAAGGAGTGTCTCCCGCTAGGTTCCCTACGCCTACCCCATTATAAGAAATATCTTTATATTATAAAAATGTAGCAGCCTTGCGATGATTCCATCATGAGACTCTACTCCTCTCGCTGCGGGCTAAGTACTAGTTATTGCCATTAATATAACATGAGCTTTATATTTGACATAGCAGGAGCTTTTTCTTACATCTGAAAATCACCTAAACCTAGATAAATCATAATATCCGAATACAATTAGCACATACCAATAAACGGTGTAGTCAAAAAGATAAAAAATGTTGGAAATCGAATTTGTGATACATAAAATTTCAACTAACCTACATAATTGAATAACTCAAACTCATTTTATCTATATTCGACATGCGGGCACTATCACGCGATAACTGTTCTACCCCCTATGTTGTAAGTATAAAATAAAATATTCAAATATACATATATATGTATATATATAATTAACTTAAATATTTACTGTAATCTGGCTGTAGAAAATACTTCAGAATTAAGATTGTCGTGGCGTAAAGGCACAAGCATGCGACTGTGAATGCGACTGGTTGTGGATTCGTTTCCCACTCGAGGTATATATTTAATTTTCTAAATCTATTTAGTTTTCATTTCTTAGCTCTGGTAACAACGGCGTTGGCTTGAGTCACTCAACACTTAATTTTAGCAAACAATTCCTGCGCCTAGCAACGTAGGCAAAGGGAAAATGGGAACCTAGTGTTAGGACACTTCCGTTCCTCATTTTCCGGATAATTTTATCAACATTGTATTGAAAAATTTTCTTCAACAGTGTTGAGAGGCTGTCTCAACACGCAATAATACCTCCAGAATTAGGAAGACAGTTAGGAACAAAAACGCCTTTAAAGGAATGGAGCACTAGGTTCCTAGGTTCTCTCTGCCTGACATGCTATGTGCGGGATATATACATACAACGTGAAAGATCTATTTAAAAATATGATCTACAACTACTTTGTTTCATTTTATTCTTAACCTGTTATAGGTATGTAAGAACAAGCGTGAATCTACAATAAAAAACAAAAATTTGTACAAATCGAGAATATATTAAATTATGAAGTAAATTCTGCGAATTACAATTTCAAGATAAATACTTTCACATTTTTTTTTTATAATAATTTACATGCTATACACACATTTCTTACACGGTAAAGATAAAATTATCAATATTTTAAGTTAAAATTTCTAAGTTATAATTTAATAAAAAAATTGATCATATAATTCTTGCTATATTACGTTGCACTCGCTTTTAACTGTGGCCTTTGAGCTATTTCCATTTGACCACGGTGTTGTGTATGACACCAACGGGGATTGTGTATGACACATGACACTCTAGGGGCTTGAGGTAACTCTTACATCTAAATAGCCGGTTCCCAACCAGTGGTCCGTGGACCAGTAGTAGTCCGCAGCAGCTAATATATGGTCCGCGAATGATTTAATGATACTTTAATGATACTTTGAAATTTATAGATTTTTAATATTTACTTAAAAATTCTTAAAACAAAGTCAAAAGACTTTGAAATTAATGATTTTTTGTTTAATACTAATTTATTTTTATTATACCTACATAGTGGTCCCTGCTAACAAGAATTCTATAAAAGTGGTCCCAGATCAAGAAAAGATTGGGAACCCCTAATCTAAATGATACCTTCAAATCCTAACTATAATTCACCCATAACAGATCTCATATTTGAACCCGCAACTTCCACAAACACTTGCCACCGCACCAAAGCGAGTTAAACAGTTAAATACGTATTTTCATTTAGTAACGCAGTTACATTATCACAAAAAACTATAAAGCATATCTTGATGTAGTTGCGGAAACGGCCATCGTCGCGTTATCTGCTTCCTAACTGAATACATTACGTTTAGAATATATTTAATGTCACTTCTGTTGTCTCAATTTTAAGCAAAAACATTTTATGTTCGCTGTAATATAGTGTCAGTGACCACGGTGGGACAATGTTCGGTGGTAAACGCAGTGGTTGTGGGTTTCTTTTTCAATCAGTGTAATATTTAAGGTTAGCGTCGCGTTTATATCGGGGTAATTTGGTTCAAAGGGTACACAGAGTAAACATGGGATTTGGGAATCTAGTGTTAAGACAACACGTTGCCATTAAGTCATTCCGTTTCCATTAAGACACTTTCGTTACCCACATTCTGCCGAATTCTTGTGGCATTGCGTGTTGAGAGCTGGAACTCAACGCACCAAAAGTGAAAAAAATTAAATAATTAAATATTATTATAATAAATATTATGATTCTTTAATTATTCAAACATAGATTGATTTATTCAAAATTATATTAAAATTATTAACATTTTTCTACTCGGGTACGACATTCGCTGCCGCCACTCATAAATGTAAAACGAAGTGTCTTAACACTATATTCTTTTACCTGAATGTATGCGTAAAGCTAAAAATTCATAGTTTATATTAAATAAACACAACGATCGACCATCAACAGTACCTGTTACTCAAGTCCATAATGACTTAGCCCAGCCTTACCCGTAGGCGTAGTCACGATACGACAATAAGGCCTCGGCTAAGAGTGGCAAATTGAAAATTTTATTTTACCTATTTTCCCGTTGCTTTATTATTAAAAAGTGAATGCAATGAGAATGGGAACCCCATTCTAAAAATTGAAATGTTAATGTTGAAATTCGTTTCGTTATCCTAAATAAATAATTATCCTTATTAAAAAAAACGCGGAGGTTGTGGATCCATTTCCCACTAGAAGATGAAATATTTAAGATTCTTATTTCCTCGCTCAGTTGACGAGGCATAGGGCGGTGTTGTTAGGTCGCTAAGTAAAATGTCCTAAAGGGTACTGAGTTTCTTAATTCTAGCTTTCTAGATTTTCTCTGCCTACCCTACTATGTGCGAGCTACAGCGTAAAGGTAAAAAAAATGTTTTTGATATATTTGTAGGTACTGTACAACAAAATGCAAATCTTCATCTGAACATAAAAAGAGAAAGCTATGAAATTTATTTTAAAACTTTCGTGGAAATTGAACCCGTGTTGAGTGTTGAGTGTTGTTGAATTAATGTTTGCATAAATTACTTCTAAAACTAAAATTTGAACTTATTCACTTATATATAACAAGTGAAGAAAATTGATACAACTACCTAAACTTTACTTTATTGCACATCATTTCAGGTAATCAAATGGGTGCTTATTACAAAACGTATAAAAATGGGTGCATCAATGCATAAAGCTTATATAGACGGATCTAAGCTTCTCAGCTTTGCTCGCATGGACGTTATTATTAATATGCAATTATACATACAACACTTTTTCTTTAATCAATCAATGTTTTTAAGGGAAACTGTATTAAGTCGTTGCTTTTTTAGGAATCGATTCTTGTTTTATAGTAACGTAAAGATTGAAATTCGAGAATATTACAAATATAGAAATTTCAACTGTTATTCAAAAGAATTTCATACAATATAAACCACCGTAAGCGCGGAACTTAACATAAGTTCTGTCACACATCACTCTATGTCTCGAAAATTCGACGGAGAATGAAAAACAGAGTGTGTCTTACACTCTTAATTCTAAATTCCATTTGCTTACTCTGGCATATGTGTGAAGCTTCTTGCAAAAAATATTGAGAAATATAAAATATATAAAATAAATATTAAGTATATAATTGCTTATTTAGCCAGTTCAAGTCTTTAAAATTTAAAAGAAGACTCGCGAACTTACTATGTAGTTCGCATGATAAATATTCTTTTTTCTTTTCCGCATAGCTGGGTAGTGTTAGGATACTCCGTTTCCCACTTTTCGTCCAATTATAGAGACATTGAGTCTTGAGTCACCACTCGCCACCGCTTGAATTCGAACGTCACCCTTTGTCTTTATCACTAGAGCAAGAAAATAAAAATAACTAATGAGTTACTTTGGTGAATGCCCCAAGCGAAAAGCGTTTTTACAATCCTCACGTCTACCACGAGCACGCTGATCCACCTTTTCTTCCAAGATTTTCTTCGCACTATACCATAATACATTTATATAAGGTTAAAACACACAGCAATATGTCAAGTGTGAACAAAGCCTACATCGTCCCGATCTAAAGCGTTAACAAGCAAGGCGGGGTGCAGACAAGCTCGTCCGATCCCATCGCTGCCAATTTGTAAGAATGTCCACGGGATTTATTGGCCACGCGAGCTGTAGGGAATGCAATGGAAAAATGTTATTAGAATAGTTTTGTTTTCATAATTTATTACTAGATTATGTAATATTTGAGGACTTTTAGCGGGTGTATTTAATTATTATGGTAGTGGGTTCGATTACGCGGGGAATGGTTATAATTGAATGTTGTTGTTGATCAAATGATGGTTAATGAGTTTTTCACTCAACAAGCATTGTCTCGAATCCACTGTATGTGTATTGAAGTATTATTATGATTTTTACTTTTCGCCGAATTTCGGAAGCATTGCGTGTTGACTGACGGAACTTAACGCCGCGCTTTCAATGGCCTAGCAGAGCGAAGAAAATAAAATATATTACGGTATTTATTTTCTCGAGCGAGAGGGAATCGAACTCACAAACCATAGCCTTTACAGTCACACCCTTGTGTATCTGCACCACGATTGGCCTCAATTTCAGTAGTTGCTGTACATATTTCTAGATTTAAAAGACAATTGAAGGCAATATTTTTTTATGACTGATTTTACCGGCAGACCCTAAAACGGCGCCCCTGTGAAATACTTCCTGTGATTTTCATTAAACTGCTGTGATTTTCATTAAACTATATTGTACAAAATGTTATGTAAATGAATAACGTGAATAGATCTTCAAATAAAATAAAATTAAAAATTACTAAGTTCCCTTTCTCACGCGCGCGCAATCGCAAAAACGACCAACACGTTGATTTTTTTATATATTTATTAATTCACGACTTCACGTATAAAATTTCCTTATCTACAGACTTATAAAGTTTTAGATTTAAATAACATCTAATCTAATCACTTCCGTATATAATTATTTTGTTAATAAAATTCAAATTTCAAGGCAACTTTCTAATATAATAAAAAAATTTAAACTCACTCGCGTCACAGAGCTGTGTTAAAAATTCAAATTTGTTGGTAATTGCGAAGAAAGTAATTAGTATTATTATATGTTATGATTTTTTTTTAATTTATTATCTTTATTATTATTTTTTTTTTCATTTACATAGAAAAACTTCTCTCTTCATTTACATAAAAAAATATATTAATCATAAATTTTCTAGTATTCTGTTTTTTTTATATTATATCACAATATTTGTACGTGACCTTTCCTCCACTATCATCGATACTGTGTTTTCGAGTGTTAATCGAGGTCTCTCCCTCAATAATTACGATTATGAAATTGACCACTATAAGTTAAAATTACATTTATTTCTTAAAATAACTGCCAATTTTTTATAAGCATGTATTTTTTATTTTGCTAAAGCACGAGGTCATAAATTTCTCACTTATATCCATTAACTATGAACACAACGAGTTTTGTACTTGAAGACTAAAGTCAAGTTAAAGAGAATATCAAGTTCTAAGCTCGACTGCACGATAGCGCACGCCTAAGTTATGGTGTAGGGATGTGCTTTTTACTCTCTAAACATTGTCGATTAGAATTATTTTATTATTTGTATTATACATTTTATTGACTACTATAAAATCAATTGAATTTTTTGTTCACTACTATTTTAATTGAAGTAAAGATATATTTTTAACAATATTAAAGTTATATTTCTTAATGAAAAGAACATGAAAGTTAATAAAGCTATCTGTAACTACTTCACAAAACTGCGAAAAATATAATAAGGTGACTTTACTAAAATATATTTATCTTGTGCTATATCTATACACAGCTTTCGATTTTACATAAAAAGTTTATAACTACAATAATTAGTACGATGAGGTATGTAGAGACCGTAGCGTTTGGCGCTCCGTTCCCTCTGACTACCCCGCTAGGGATAAAGCGTGAAGTTAAGTAAGTAAGTAAGTAAGTAATTAGTACGAAAATTCTCAAATAAAAAATATGAGCCCATCGCTGAAACAGAAACCAATCAATAGCAACCATCTGAAATATCATTATTGTCTGCGTTTAAAGCAGATAAAGGCTTTAAATGTAAATGAGACGTGCGAAAAAGTATTCGATTATATCAGTATTAGGTATAAATTAAGGGAGAGGCAATGGCACAATTATATTGTCACGAAGGTACCGTCGCACCTGCGCGGGGGCAATCAGCAAGCCGATCTCACGCCACAAAGCTGCCTCTTAAATCGATAGTATATCGCCATTTTAATTTGAATATTGATTTATAATGCCTTATAATTATATATTTTAAGACATTCATGACCATGTTAATGCGAATCTTATAATTTTTGACGATTTGTATCGATAAACATTTTTTTTAAGTGGCAGATATTCTCATCGCTGCGTTTTATTTATCCAGTTTGTAATTTTTTTTATAAAATTGGGTATTTTATTATGTATTTGCAACTGTCAGTTCACATATACTAATTTCACTATTATTATAATTTGACATGCCTTACGTTTCCATTTTTGTATGTTTTTTTCAATAATAAAAAAAAGGTAAACTAAATGACATATCACTCTGCTCACTTTTATACTAGAACCATAATATCATTTCCTATTTTAATAATTAAAAACCACCCAAATTATATTATATTTGAATGAATCAATTATATATATTATATTTAATTTTAAATAAAATATAAAATATAGGTAATAAATACCAATTAAATTAAATTAAATCCGAAAATCGATATAGCCCTTCACCAGCTGTGTAATCGATACTGACTGAGTACTACATACGAATCGACATACACACATATTTTATTGTTCGCCAATTAAAATTATCCCTTCCTTATTGATTGTGGGAACTTTATTTATTAACTTGTTGTATGATTTTAGTTTCACGAGCACTATTTTATGGAGAATGATATATCTTGAGTTCACTCTGAAATAACGTGCGTATTTTAAGGCAACAAGGGTGTGATTATGAACACGACGATTGGGAGTTCGACTCTCACTCTAGGAATTAATATATTTAACATTTATTTTTTTTCGCGCTGGTTTGAGGCAAAGCGCGGCGTTGAGTTCCACCACTTAGCACACAACGCTTCAGAATTCGGTAGAAAGTGGAAAACGAAAATGTCTTGATTGGAACGGGTTGTGTTAACACTAGGTTCCCTCGGCCTACTGTGCGCAATACAGCGTGAGGCTACAAAATTTTTTTTTATCTTAATCAGTTTTAGCATTTAAGAAACAATATATTTTTGGTGGCATTATATATCGTTCTTCTAACATGAGCGCGGGCAATAAAAACTCATGAATAATAGCAACACTTACGAACAGACATATCCCAAAGCAAAGTTGCATAAAATTAGATGCTAAAATTTATAACTTTTAGTATCGTTGATTATAATAAACATATTATATTTATTAATTTAGTATATTTTTTATGAAATTTTTCTTACCTAAGTATAACACCTTAAAATTGTTAAAAACGGCAAAATACTTAAATAAGTATATACAAAAATATTTACAATTCAATATCGCCTCGCTACCGCACTAATGAGAGTGATAAGAAAACCGATAGCGACTGATAACGGTAGGTTACGATGCTTATCAGTGTTTGTTTAGGTGTTACATCGGGATGTACACATTAAATGTAATTTCTATTGAAATATACAATTGTTTTATCGATTTGATAGAGATTTACATCAAAACGTATAATTTTAATAAATCTTAAAAGATAAAATAATGATATTTTTATATTGCTAAAAGTACAGTAAAAAAAGCAAATGATTGATTTTTTCCTTGATACTGTATAGCTTAATATATAGCAGGGTAGGCAGAGGAAACCTAGTATTAAGCCACTTCGTTCCATACTTTTCGCCGAATTTTTCGAGGCATTGCGTGTTTGGTGGCGGAACGCAACTTTAGGCTTTTGCCTTAGTGCCAAAGATAGATAGATAGTGACAGCGATGTTTTAAATAACACTCATTAACCAGATGAATCTTATACAATTTTGGAAATCAGACGATTAGAACGACTATCAATCGTGATCCGTGGTCAAGGATTACTGAAATGAACATTGTTATTCCACTTTACAGTGTCAATTTCTCAGTGTTCCTATTATTCTCGTAGTTTTTTTTATCCCCGCTCATGTGGGAAAAAGAGCAATATGTAGTGCCACTAAAAATATATACATTGTTTCTTAAATGCCAATAGTGACTTTTTTTTGCTGAAAATTCATACGTTTAGTATCTTTCTACCCCGCATATAGCAGAGTAGATACTAAACGTATGAAATTAATTCAGTTAAAGAGTTTCACTTAAAATGTGTAGAAAATCAAAGAATTCATTAATTCCACGCTTATTTTAATTTTAACTCGAAATTAAAAAGGTAAAAAACTAAAATAAAAAAAAATTGAAATTAAAGTGGTAAAAAACAAATCAGATTCACGCTGTATCCTGCACACAGCAGGATAGGCAGAGGAAACTTAGTGTTAAAACACGCCGTTCCCCACTTTCCGCCGAATTTTGGAGGCATTGTGTGCTGAGTGGCGGAACTCAATGCCGCGGTTTGCCTCGACACCAGAGCGAAGAAATTCAAATATATATATGTAAATAAATATTTCACTTCCTCGAGTGGGGATCGAACCCTCAACGATCGAGTCGATTTTACAGTCACATTTTGAGCCTCTGCGCCACGACTGGCTTTTAATTGAAAGTATGTAATATTAGAATAATATGGAACCGCGCAATACTTCCAGTATTTGTCGGAAAATGGGAAACGGAAGTGTCTTATCCTTAGGTTTTCAAGTTAGCTCCGTCTCGATCCCCTGCTAGATGTACGAGATACAGCGTGGAACTAAAAAAATGTGTATAACTATGTTTGTATGTCCGTGCAGCTATAGCTCAAAAGCCGACACGTATTTCATGCCGTTAGATCTGCAATCGATCAATCAATTATTAGTCATATCACGAATACACTGCCTTTTGCATTGCCTAAGAATTGCATCATTATTCTGATGCTATGCAAATATAGCCAAATAAATATCAACTCTATTCGTATGTGATAAAGTCGAAATTACACCATGCAATGGTGACCACAAAAATGCATTCGATATGAATGTTTATTAGGTTGCATTTAGAACGGAATTTTATTTGCGACATTTTGTTTGATCTAATTCAAACTAAATTCGACTTTAGTCGACGAAGATAAGATTTAATTTTGTTTATCAATTTCTATCTTTTAGTATAACTTGTGTATGCGCAGATAGCCCTGAAAGGGTGGCTAGACGTTCTACAGACGATTGGTAATATAACTCAAAAAGGCTTCACGTTTTACATGGCATTTCCTTTTTTGGAGTTCAAAATTAATTTTTATATACATTTCAGTCTAATTGATTAATTAATAGTTTGTTGTAAGAAGCCTCGCGTCGTTGTTCAGCGACACTGGGCCTTTACTATAACGGGATGGTTTTGATTCCCGCTCGGGCAAAAGAATTACTTTCATTTCTCTGATTTGGTTACAATATTTTTAGTACTGTTGTGTTCCGCCACTAAACACGCATTTTCTCGAATACACGGGATACAGCGTGAGGAAAATAAAGTACATATGACATTAAACTCTCGTTGCCAATGACAGTTTCACAAACTTTTCAAGCAAAAGAGGTATTTCCACCAACTTTAGGTTTTTTTACATTTCCAAGTAAGAATTATCAGGAATTTTATAATTATACGATATGTTTTATGTCAGATATGTTTATGACTCAATAGTCAAATATGTTTATGACTATAAAGGTTGTGTGGTTAGATTGGCTATTTTGGGGAACGTTTAAAATAGATTGTTTATACTTGAAATGTGTTAGTATTTTTTTTCTTATTGCGATTATGGAAAACTTCAATGAGTATGACAAATAAATATATAGGAGACTGGTTTAATTCACCAGGATTTGAACCCACGAATTAAAGCAACCTTACAATGAATCCACGAATTCCACGTTGTAAAAACACGTCCTTTCCACGAATGATAATGATAATGAAGCCATGCATGGCTTGCAAGACGCATGGCTCAATCCAGCCGCGTTAAAATCCTAAAACGTTTTTTAAATAAAATAAAATGATTATATACTGAATCGATGTTATAAAGCTATACGCTACGTTTAAGACCACAAGCAAAAAGTGCTTAAACTAAAACATATAAAATATTATTATTTTAGGTACATATGATATTGATTAATTAATTGGAAACGAAACTAGAATTAAGGGAAATGGTTTTTGTCAATTAAAATTAAAAGAGAACGGATATGAAAACCGTGGTCAGATATTGGCTTGAGCATTAACATACTTAATATAACTGTATATTTGTCAGATCTGCGATAGCATCGAGCTGTTTCCAATTTGATAATACATACAAAAAAATCTTATAGTAGGTATAGTAAACGCGACGGTTGTGGGTTCTATTCTCACTCGAGGGAATAGACTATTTTCATTATCTTGCTCTGGTAGCAAGAGATGTTGAGTTGCATTCAGGGAAATGTGAAGAACCTATTGTTTCCTTATATACCAATTTTATAATCAATAAAAAAATAAATATATCATATAGATACTTATATTATGAAATATAAATAAATTAAATATTTTCTAATTAAAAAAAATACAAATAAAATTATGAAAAATATATTTAAGAATCAAAATTATAATTATGGTATGCAAATAGAATAACAGTTGTCAATTTTTGTATGAGCGTGTAGGAAGAGTTATCGATGCATCGATGATTCAGTCATTTGAATCATCATTTGTTCTTTGTTACTGTATTTAGGTATAGTCAAGGTTAGATAAAAATTAAAATTTGTATATATATTAGAAGTTAGATAAAAAATTAAATTTGTATATATAGGTATTACATATTTGTCATCACTTTTCACTCTTTTTCGCGCGTATAGACATGTGAGATGTAGACACTCCGTTCCTTACTTTTCGCCCAAATTCGAGACATCTTAGCCGGTTAGTGCAGGGATATTAAAATAATTTAAATATAATCGAGATCGAATCTGCAACCGTCGCGTTTACAGATATCCTTCTATTGTGTCACGACGGCCTCATGTATTTCTTATATAAGAAAATAAAATTATTTATCGATTCAAAAATAATCGATTAGTAGTCAGTCATATTTTTTTTTATATTGGAATTACTTATCACAAAATTCTGTAGAAAAAAAACATATAAACACATATAAATGCTTATAAAAATTAAACACAACAACACTTAATAACAATGTATCAACGCCACATTCATAATAAATTTCCATAAATTGGATAGGATGGGATCGGTGGCTATACCTACCCCGTATGCGGTGCGGGTGGTGAGGTCAGATATTTCAATTTAAGATCGGATATTGGCCCGTGACGCGGCATACGTCTCAGATCGTCCAAGCTTATCGCTATATTAAAATCTTAGTGTGTATGCGAAACTTACACCCGTTTATAGGGTAGATAGCTTTTCTATGCACGTTTTGATGGCTTCGCTTTCTTTACATTTTGAAAGATTAGATGTTTTTTTTATTGGTTTAATCTGTGGTATTATCTTTTTTTTTGTTATAGTATTATTTATTTTTTGTTTATAAAACGTGTATTTTTTATCTGTACATTCTTTCGCCGGAGTAGGTGAAAGAGCTCCTAATTTACATACGTTTTTAATGAAAAAAATAAAAAAAAGTTAAAAAAAAGAAAAGAAGACAAAACTATAAAAAAGAAACTTCATTCTTTTCCCTATTTAGTACGGTGTTGAGGCACAACGTTCCACACTCACCGCCGAATACGTGAGCAGTAAAAAGAAAAAAATATTCAGCAAATCGAACCCACAACCGTCCCGCTTACAATCAGACACTGCCGCGACAGCCTCTGAATTTTATGTAAATATTACTCAAAAGAATATACAGTCACCTTAAAACGGACTACGGTCAAATTCATCACTACTAAGCAATTATGGATATATATACATTGTACGTGTATTATAATATATAAAAATACATAAAATTGTAAGAAATCAATTAAAAAAAACATAGTTTTGTATCATAAAATCTCAAATTTTATTATTACTCTTAATAATTATCAATATGACATTTAAAAGTTTTATGTTATGTTTTTTACACGATTCTGTCTTAATAATAATTTATAAGGTAATATTATTGAGGTAATAAAACTAAGTAATTTGTCTCTACATAAATTATTAGTTAAGACAACAAACCTAAAAAATCACATTTTATACAATTTACTATACTATAATGACATTTCTAGAATTCGAAAACGCCGTGACACCGTGACGGACACGATAGGAAATTGCGGGACCGCGTCACGTCAACGTCACGATATTAAATGTTGATTGCCTCTTTTACATTTCAATAACAAGTTCCATCCTCATATTTTGTAGTAAAATAAAATATTTATCTTAAAAAAGGGTCTTAAGATTGTAAAGTTCAAAAAATATTGTTATAGAATTACCCTGTTATGTCAAAAAACCAATGCTGAATGTCACGTAAGGTGACTCAAACTTTTAAAACTTTTATTTTGAAACTCTCGTACCATCCGAGAAGTCCTCGAGCTTTGTGTATGATCTTTCTTCATTTTTATGGATATAGTGTAGTATCTACTAGTATCAACTGAAGTCTCTGCCTATCCTTCGTATCTCAAAAACATAGTATTTATTATTTATTCACCAAAAACTTTCTAAATTCAATCAATATTTTCGTAACAAATATAATAAAATAACTAAAAGATCAAATCAAGTCAGCTTCACGCTGTATCCCGCACAAAGTGGGGTAGGTAGAGTTAACCTAGTGTTAAGCCATTTCCTAATTTCCGCCGAATTCGAGAAGTATTGCGTGTTGAGTGGCGGCGACCAACGCTACGCTTTGACTCGACACTAGAAAGCGAAGAAATGAAAATATAAATTTAAATAAATATTTCAATAATAAAACAATCACATTCAATAATTCACCGCCATTTAATACTAAAACGGGAAGTGAATCAAACACGAAATCTACAAAGTTTTCGCTTCAAATATTCAATACGAACAAAAGGGGCATCAGTCACACAAACGGATACACGGTGTAGATGTAAACAATATCTTATTTCGCTATAATCCGAAGCTGTGCTAATTTCCTGAAAGAGATCGTAACACAACCGTTCGTTTTAAACTTTGCTTTGTACTGAACAAGTGGAAGGGTGGTTATTTATTATTTATATTGTCTTTGGTTTGTTGGAATTGGTTTTGTTAGGTGCCGGTGACACAGGTTCGAATTTGGTTGGAAGGAAATTAATAGATGTTCTTGAGATTTATCAAAATAGTACGTAAAAGGCCGAAGTATTTTCTAATTAGGTTAGCGCGTTTAACTAGTTTATATTGTTTTTTAAGTTTTATTTAAAAACAATTATTAATTCAAAAGAATATTTCTTTAACGTAAATGTAGTGCAAACATATTATATGTTAAATCATATTCGAATATTGTTCCTAACAAAATGTATTATCAATTTATCTATATAAAATTATTCTTAACAACGTACAAATAAAAGTACTGAACGTAGAAAGTTGAGATTTCTCATGTAGGTTCCTTATGCATTGACGAAAGGCAGAGGATAAGAAGATTTTTGAAAATTCATGTGGAAACTGAAAAAAATTGAATTTTGATGTTTTGTAACCAACGAAGTTGGGGGTCCCAGTAGGTAGTATTAGTATTCGAGTATTTCAAATAACCAAAAGCTCTTTCCATAGTGCTATACCGCTTAAATTCAGCAAAAGATTAGAGTCACTATTTATTCAATTTACGTTCGAATTCACGCGGTTTGTCGCGTTGTTTGTAGAATTTATATCACACAAGGATTATAATACATTAAGGATATTACTACATTTGAAATAAATTTAATAAAATTTTGTAATAAATCTACATTTCTTGAACATTTATAATTTAAAATTGGTTAGCTCTACAATGAAAAGCGCGGTGTGCAGTTCCGTCTCTCAACACGCAACATTTCGAAATATTTGTGTGTCTCTCTGACTGCCCTACTATAAGTAGATTATGTCATATAAATAATGTAGCAGTTAGAGTCAACAAACAACTAATTAATTGCCCAATTGGATACCTATATGGGTCAACATTTTTAACTTCAATAAAAATGAACTACAAATTGTGATTTCTTATACCTTAATTTCAACATTTATAAAAAAATACTCTGCTATTATTTTCTGACATGATCTCAATGTAAAGAATTAATTCTATTTTGAAAAAGTTAATTAAGAAACGCTTAATAACTTCTGAATATTTTTTTTACCTCAAGCCTGTCTATCGACAGGACAAATAGAAAACACAATTTTTTTTGGAAACTATATTAACATAGCAATATTTCAACCCACGCCTATTGGAAATTGTTCAAGTATTCTTACCACTTACTAACCAAACGATACGTTCAAATTTCTATACGTTGTATAGAAAAATATCTATATTACACTGAGGCCAGTCGTGGCGCAGTGGCACGAAGTGTGACTGTAAAACCGACTGGTTGTGGGTTCGATCCCCACTCGAGGAGATGAAATATTTACTTAAATTTATATTTCCATTTCTTCGCTCTGGTGTCGAGGCTAAGCGCGGCGTTGAGATCTGCTACTCAACACGCAATGTCTCCAAATTCGGCATAAAGTGGAGAACGGAGTGTCTTAATACTAGGTTCCTTCTGCCTACCCTGCATGCATATATTTCATTAGCTTGGATTCAAAATCTTAAAAATAAGAATTTAATATTAAGTCAAATAATTGAACCTACATTTATCTGATTACAACAATCATTCGCTTAAAGTTAGTTTCGTATAATTTGTCAATGTTAATAAAGTTACAAGAAGGCACATTGTGCTCGTTGGATTTATCGCGCGCCTCCACCGGGTGCCGCTTCATTTCCTGCGCTTGCCTCTTGTCGAACTCTTTGAGTGGTCCAAGTCGTAAGCTGTTACAGAGTTGTATAAAATTATATTTTTTTGTTGCTTGTGACAATAAGTAGAGTAAATTTTGGATTATATTTATATTTCTGATGGTAATGTGATTTTTTTTATTTAAATTTGGCTTATTTAGGGTCGACGCTGCTTTGGACTGCTACTTGCTACTTTGATTTGGAATACTTATTATACTTTTTTTTTCTACATAGACTTTTTATATTTTCAAGATATTTTTTAGTTCACGCCGTATCCCGCATCCCTCATAAAGCAGGATATATTGAGGGCTAGCAGTGTTAAAACACTCTACTCTTCGCCCAATAATAAAACAGACTTTAAAAAATAATTAAGTTTGATAATAATATGTTTAAACATTTTTATTAAATATCAAATCGCGACATTTCCTCACTTAAATCGCTCTAGTAGCAGAAAGCGCGAGGATAATCACATTGTTTTGTTTTTGATTCATTGCAGTTTCTATTATCCAAGTTTCTATTTATAATATATCTTGGTGTCTATTAATGTTTTATTTTTTATAGCTTTTCCATTTAAAGCTTTAAGTTTTTATAGATGCCAATATTGATATACTTTAGTTAAATTGAGACAATTGTGGCGCAGAGGAACAGCATTTGAATGTATGCAATGATTTTATTTTCGGTTTCCTCTCGGGTAAATTATATAAAAAAAGCAGTTCTTTTTTATTTACCAAGGCCGTGCGACTGCAAACGTGACAGTTTGTGGGTTCAAATCTCACTCGGGGGTTGAAATATTTAACACAAGGCAAAAAAACGTGGTGATGAGTTCTGCCACTTAACACACAATGCCTCGAATATTCGGTGGAAACTGGGCAACGGAATGCCCCAAACCCTAGGTTCGCTCTGCGTACTCTGCTATACAAGGGATACAGCGTGAAGCTGAAAAAGATATGCTTATATTACGTAAACTCTTAAAACTACTGTATTCACATGTGACAAATTGATTATTTTAAAGTTATACGTTTTCGACTCAAGTAAAATTACCATATTGAACTTTAAATTATTCATGTCAAATACGTCGTAAACGTTGATCTATAGAAATATATGAATTTCTATGGGACAATAAAAAACGATTTATAATCTAATAATGGGCTTATTGGTTTTTAAATATATTTTGTGTGAACATGTATTGACTAACCTTCTTAATAAATGCTGTTAGATTAGAAAGAGCTCGTTACGGTTTTTCTTGGTAACACCGCGCTTTATCTCGTTACCAGAGTGAGGAAATAAAAACGAAGTAAAATGTAAACCATGAGTCTTTCCTTATTTAAAAAATGTAAAGAAATTGGAACGTAACGGAATTTGAACCAGCGCCTCTCAAAAACCATCCTAGTATTTTTTTTATTTCCAATAAGACTAAAAATGTTAAATAAATATATATATTTTTAATAATAAAATAATAAAAAAATGATAATTAAAAAAAACAAACTCACGTTAATTTTTTTTTTTTATGGAAAAGAGACGGCAAACGAGCGTGCGGGTCACCTTATGGTAAGTGATTACCGCCGCCCACGACTCCGTGCAACACCAGAGGAGTTAAAGGTGCGTTGCCGGCCTTTAAGGAGGGTTGGGCGCCGGGGCCCGGCATTACCTGATGCGAAACGCAGTAGCATAAAGCCACTATTTCACGCCGGTTTTAAATGCCGGGGGTGGTAATGATCCGGTCGAGTCTGCCCATGCGTGTTGTCATTGTTGGCGACGTGACTCTACCACACGTACTTTAGTCGCCTCTTACGACACCACCAGTACCAGGATGATCCTATTCTAGGCCGTTAACACACGGCACAAAATAATTTCGTTCATACAAGTGCAACGTTAAGTTTTGTGATACAACGCAATATTTTTATAATAATTGTTCCTAAAAATATTGTATATGTATTGTTTTGTATTATAAATATTGTATACTTAATCTTAATAATTTTTGTTCTTTTTTTGTTTACAGGTAAGTCTACAATAAATGTTCATTTCAATTTAAGTTAATAACAGCTGGATTGTAAGTATTTCTAAAAAAAAGCAGCTTCGCGCTGTATCCCGCACACAGCAGGGTAGGCAGAGGGAACCTAGTGTTAAGACACTCCGGTCCCCCGTTTCTGCCAAATTCTGGAGGCATTGCGTGTTGAGTGGCAGAACTCAACGCCGCGCTTAGCCTCGACACCAGAGCGAAGAAATGGAAATATAAATTTAAGTAAATATTTCATCTCCTCGAGTGGGGATCGAGCCCACAATCAGTCGGTTTTACAGAACACTTCGTGCCACTGGCCTCTAAAGTATTTCTATGCTTTCCATATATTCAGAGAGCTATATTAACTTACATATTTTAACTCTCATATATAACTTTAAAGTGTGTATGTATAGTTTATGTGCCTATGGCGTCGTAGCTATTAAACGGATTAACTTATGCATAGTGTTTATAGCCATGACATGTTCAGTCGAGTAACAATTATATGGTTCTTTGTTTAAATTTAGAGCTTTCGATGTCCGGAAATGTAATTCTCAATTATATTTAGTCGAAAACTATGCAATATTTTGCCGAAGAACGAAAAGAGAGTGCCTTAACACTTAGTTTTCAACTTCTATTTTCCAAACGTCTTCTTAAAATATTTTTTATGCCTACCTTACTATTTGTAAAAAAAGTGAAAATAAAAAAAAATAACAAAACATTTTTACATACATTTCTACAATGTCGCATAACTGTCTGAACTGTCGACCCTACAAGTGGACACTCTAATAACTCGATAACACACGGAGCTCATAGACTTCAAGGAGGCTTTGTAAAAGATAAAATGAAAAGGCTAACTTTAAAACGCTAAGCTTTTAAAAGCTGATGATAGATTAGTATTGCATTCGTTCCTTTGTGGCTAAATCAAGCAAGGTTGGACAAGGATTTAAGGAAATCATCTGTTTGGGTAAATTGTTTTTTTTTAATTGAAGCATTGAGAGCCAGGTGGAACTTCATAAAATGAATAATCGATAATGTGACATTAACAAAATTCCAGTCGTATTTTGTAAATGCTGTGTGTTTTATCTTTATTTCCGATTAAACGCGGCGTTGTATTCCACCACGTAAAACGCTATGTCTCGTAAATTGGGTAGAAAATGAGGAACAGAGAGTCTCAACACTAGAACTCTATAAAAGCATACATGCAGAGCTAGCATCTAACATAACCTGCTATATGTTTTTATTTTACCACTTCAAGCACATTGAATTGTTTCAATTTAGCGGTTGTTTGTATTTATATTAAGACAAATGTCAATTCGTATTACACTAAATTCAAATAAAGCAATCTGTTTTAGTTTTTTTTTTCTAGAAACCACCATAATTGAAAAGGTCACAAGCAGTAAAGAAAAACTATTTAATTTGAATATATAGCTTTTAATGTCGTGAAATTAACTTATTTTACGAATAAAATCGATTTAATCACCATTTTACTGTAGTCTAAATGCGAACAATCACAACCTATGAAGATTTATGTAGAAGTTGTCTTCAATAACCAATAAACAATAAATATTTACACGTAACGGTGTTGAGTAAATCGTGGGAATATTTTAGCATTTATATAGAACTTACGCAATGATGCTAGCGATAAATCGATCGCATATCGATTATTACTCGACTAGGAGTTAGAAATGGCTCTAGATTATCTGTTTATTCCTATTCCTGTATATTACGTATTTAATGTGTGATTTATGAAGGTGATTATAACGTAAATATGGTATTACAAAATCATCTACTTTATCAAATCGAAAGTACATAGAGAATGACTAAATTATATTCGAATAAATTAATACAACACCAGCTTTATCTGCGGATTTGCTTCGTTGGTCAAGTGGCAAATAACTAAGGCTTGTTACACATGACATTCTAAGTGCTCTAGGTAACTGTGATTGCTGGTACAATGGGCTATACATACTACGAATCTATTAACGTTTAGTAATACAGCCTATATTTCTCGCGACAATTGGACTAATCCTTTTTCGACATTTGGACTGTCAAATGCAAAAAAAATTCTACTTGGACCTGGAGCTCCTGAAAAAAGGGTTGAACTGAACAAACTTTCAGCTTTATAATATTAGTAAAGATTAACTCTATGACTGAAAATATCAAAGTTGACCGTGGCCGTAGGCCTTCAATACAAAAAAAAACTTTTTTTTAAAAAAATCGATAAACAAAATAATTGTCTGACAACCGTACCCGGAAATGTCACGCGTCAAATGGCTAAATGACAGTAAGGATCAACAGCCCTCTAAGCTCTAACGCGATGCGAATAATTGTCGAATAAGCTGTGATCGCGCGACCAACGCAGATTAGCCGCGTCTGGCCCTTCACGATGGCCCTCCACGATGATATCGCTGCCCTTTCCACGCCACGACGATACGAGTGCTGTAAATCTGCAAAATTGCTTATATTTCAAAATTTGACCTCAGTATTTTATATTCTTAATGAAATTTTGTGTTTTCAATTTAAAGTAATAAATTCTTTTACTTGTTATAATATGTATAGTTAGTATAGTTGGTATATTATACTATACATAGAAAGCATTAAAACCATTATCTTAAAATAACACGGAAAAGCTCATAAAAGGAGACGCGATAATAATACAAATGCATGCGATGTATTTTACCGAAATAACATTAATTTCACGTAAGAACTCTCGCCTCGATTCCGAACTATCTTGGATGGTACAATCTCAGTATTATCTATGCGACTGCAAGGCTACAACCAGTTGACAAAGTGCACTACGTGATATTGCAGGCATTACTCCCAGTGATTCATATCGGCACCCCCAAGCCTGGCCTCCTCTACCCCACCTTCTCAGATAAGTGCGGTCCAGATATACCTATTAAGGATGCACAACGCCGACATAAATAACGCTGGCCAAAATGTTAGCGAACAATGGGCTAGTATTCAAATAAAATTTTTAACGTATAAGTTTATATGGATATAATTATTTGGTCGTATGGAGTAAAAAATATTATATTATAATAAAAAAATTAATATATTGCAAATCGGATATACAAATTACTTATTCTTGAAATCAAACTAACAACATGAAAAAAATTAAACGTCACATCGGTATGTCAATTGAGAAAACGCGGGAAACTAGTAAAATGGTGGGATGAGTGAAAACAATCAACAAATTCGATTAAAAAAAAAAGATATTTTAGACGTTTATTGTCCGCTATCACGGCGTTCCACCTCCGTTGTTTATAACAGAAACGCCCAATTTGCTCGGGAGAGTCTTTATCGCAGTGTTTTTCTTTTTTCTACACGCCAAACAAAGAGTCGATATGACAGGTTGGTGCAGCCGGTATCTGGCGGGGCAAACAAAAACGAATATCGAGCAATCGAGTAAAAACAAGGAGCGGCGGCGAGCACCGGCCCGTGACAATTGCAACTCGAATTGCAGACGCCATGTTGGATTATACCGCCTCTATTTCGATTAAGGCTCTCGTCGAGTGTTTCAATTTATTTACAAGATAACTTCGCCCGCTCGGCGTGGAGATGTCGTGTATACTCTCACCTGGAGCAAAGATTATTAATGAACTAAGCGACGTTTCATTTAAAAATTGTTTTTACGGAAATCTTTAAATTAAGTTATCTTTATTGTTGTGTTGGTAGATGTTATTGTATACACACACTAATAATTGTGATGTATCACTTACTCTATTAATTAATACATACACACAATTGTAAGAATTGTAAAACTAAATTAAATGTTTAATAATTAAGCAATACCAAGAAACAAGCGCTTCAAAATCATATTTTCGTTGCATAATGCCTACAAGTTTTCATATACCAAAGTATCAGCTTACACTTTCTCGGAAGTTCCCCACACAATAGTGTTGCGCTCAAAATATTCTTATTTTAATCGAGTCGGTGTATCGAGAAAGCGAGTATCCAGCGCGTCCGTGTGGAATAAAGATAGTGACGGACGTTGGTCTGGAGCGATACGCGCCAACTCAAAAATTCATTTCTAATTTAAAATATCTGTTATGTCGCTGTGACATTTGTTATTGAATGTCTGGCGTTTTTACTTTTTAAGTTATAATGGAAAATGTCCAGTGATTATGTTTGATAATATTGGATGGTACATATAAGCTAATTTCAGTTATTTGTTAGTTACGTAATTTATAAAATTGTAAGTTAAATACACATAAGTTAAAGCTCAATTTTTCTCAATCTAAAAAGCTGTCACAACTTTTGAAAACATAATGGGAATATATGAATCAATCATATTTCAATTCCAGACAAGACCGAGCTCGCGTCAATCACCGTCTAAGTTTGGCACTTAAAAAAAGGAAGCAATCGAGTTGATTTGACATTTTACAACAAAAAGCGCGGGAAGTGACATGTCAATCGCGGGATGGATTCGAAAATTAAAATCCCGCTGGGTGTGTTGGCAGTACTGACGGCTGTCGGTACAGTGTTGCCAACGCGATTTCAGGCTTGTTCTAAATATGTCAACACTTCTTTGTTATCGAGCGACGTGCGCGCGGAAATGAAAGCCCATCGAGTAGACGTTATTATCACCGCATCGCATATTATTTTAACGCTTTTCGTTACTATATTAGTAATTTGACAGTCCGAACAGATAACTTAGTTTAAATTACTCTATTTAATGGCGAATTTGGACTGCCTGTCTGCACATTGCTAGTATTAAATACCAAATTTATAAGTAGGTTTATGTTTATATTTTTTTCAACATAGAATTTTGCTTAATTTCATATTATTAATATACATTTTGTAAGCTTTTCTTTATTTTTAGTCCATATAAATATAGAAATTTTCACAAAATACAATTTTCATATATCACCATCTAAATAACCTCAAAAAACTCCAACTCCATTAAAAACGATCTAGTTATTGACACAGCCATTTCAATTTCAACTTCGCGATTCTCTTAAATGTTCCGTATGAGTGACATATCTGAGGTTGGCAGGCGTTGATACATAAGTATTCCTGCCCGTCACTCGTCAACGGTAATCCGTTTTACTCTACGTAGGTAGCCAAGTTAAAAAGTTTCACCGACAGACACTGCGGGATGTGATAGTGACGCCGTTTGAACTACACCCCGAGCTTTTTACTGAAAAATTCTGACAATGTTCAACGTTCGAGAATTTATATGGGAATAAAAGATTTTTTATTTATTTTTTTGGTTATGGTGATTGTAATATCTAGGCTGGGATTTTGGTTTTTGTTTGTTTTAGGTAAAATTATAAGTTTTAGGGTCTTTTTTAATATACAATTTCCTAAATATATTTATTACATCCTGGCGGCGCAACAGCACAATATGATTATAAGTAGTATGGCGGGTTAGATTCCCACTCGAGTGATTGAGATACATTACCCTGATATAAGCGGGATACAGTGTGATGCTATTTACTACTTATCCTACATTAAAAGTTGTATTTACAATCTTACATAGTACCACATAGTTTGCATTGACAGTTCCCTCGTGTATCGTCACGTCACCTGTCCGCGGCTATATCGGACAGATCCGCCGCATTATATTTGTGTAATCGTCAAAAATTCTTTTGTCCGCCGCGATAAGTTGCCGCGCGGATGCGTAACATTTACGCTTCGTGTTTAGTTAGATATATTATTTATAATAAATATGTATATATATAACACTATGTATTTATTATAGGTAATTATTTTTTTTACTTATGAGTTAGACGTTATGCGACGGTTGTATTGTGACGTAGACGATTCCCATTCAGGATAGTGTTTTCCTCGCGCTGGTAACGCGCGGTGTTGAATTTCTCCACTTAAAACGTAATGCATCAATAATTCGGCTAAAATTAACGCAACGGATTATTTTAATTGAAACGGAGTGTCTTACCATTAGGTTTCCAGGTTCTCCCTACCCTGCTATGTGTAGAATACAGTGAAAAACTAAAAACGTGTCAGGCTCCGCTATTCAACAACCAATGACTCGAAAAATAAGCGGTTCGTGGATATGGAGTGTTTTAACATTAATTATGTACTCAACAACGCTGCGTTATAGTATATAATGAAAATTTAAATTAGTGGAATATAATAATCATTATATCAATCATTGTGGCTAGTTGTGGCGCAGAGGCACAAAGTGTGACAAAAAACGCGACTAGATGTGGGTTGGATCCCCACTCAAGAGAGTGAAATATTTATGAAATTTTTTATCTTTATTTCTTCGCTCTGGTGTAGAGGTAAAATGTGGCGTTGATATCCGCAACTCAACATGCAAGGTCTCCAAAAATCGGCAGAAATTAGGGAACAGAGTGACTTGCCACTAGGTTCCCTCTGCCGGCTCTGCTGTATTCACGCTGTATCGTGCGATACAGCGTGAAAGCTGATTTTATAATAATAATCATTTGCCCGAATGGTGATCGAACCCACAATCATACCGTTTACAATCCATCCGTCACTGCGCCACGAATGCCTCTACTTATAATGGTGATATATAAATATAAATCTCCACCTGATCAGGCGTTAATGTACCCAACCCGTATACATAGAGACGTTAATTGCTAAAAATTATATTATAGATTCAATAATTATCATAATATAATATAAATATTTACATTTTCAAAGCGAATCGTATAGTTTTAAGATGATAATATGTTGGAAATTAATAATTTTAAAATGTTATATATGTTTGTGTGTTCTGTATAATTTTTTTTGTTATGTTATGTCAGTTAGTAATTTATTTCTCACTTAATTTTTTCAACTTCACGCTGTATCCCGCATATAGCAGGGCAGGCAGAGGCAACCTAGTGTTAAGACACATCGTTCTCTGCTTTTTTCCAAATTTTCGAGGCGTGCTGAGTGGCGGAACTAAACGCCCCGTTTCCTTTGTTTGTTTGTGTGTTACGATTTTAAACTTTTACTTAAGCGATTTTAATAAAATTTAGTACATTATGCATTACAGCATACATTACAGCACCAACCACCAGGCCTTTTATTAAAACAATGCATTCACATTATAACTGTTCTTGTATTTTTTGTATGTTACGTTGGCTTGCCTGATAAATAAATAAATAAATTTGTGCTATCGAATTTCGTTTTTATCTTTTTTTAACTTTAGTTTCTAGTTCAACGAAAACTATCTACTTGTAACTCAACGTTTATAGCTCTCAAGAAGCATAGACTGAAGTATTTGATGTTGATTTAATTATCTTAATACTTTTACGCGAAAAACGATACATATTGTACATTTCATTTTTATTACGGAACCTCAAAAATAATGTAAATATATTATCAGAATAACCTAATATAATATGACTTTAGGTGGAAATTCTCGCACTAGTCGTGACACATAGATGACGGAGATACCATATCTATAGAAATAATTGAAATTAAATGGTTTCATATGTTTTATATAAGTACCAATGTCGTGATAACAGTCGGTTTAGCTGTCCCGCAGATTCACCCGGACAAATCCCCAGTACCAGTGTCGACAGCCAAAAAAAAACCCACTATATGATAATATTCTATTTTATTAACATATATGTCTAGATTGACATTAATTGAATATACTGATACTGTCTTTCGAAACGGAGTATCTTGATACTAAGTGACCTTGGCTCACCCTGCCATATGAAAAGTGTTAAAAATAAACATACAGGACAACGGCCATCAAAAATCCCTTTTCAAACGGCCAGATTAGTTTTATCAGGAACAAATAAAACTAAACTTCTGGAAAATCTGCAAAACTCTGATAAGCGTCAGTAACTTCTGTAGTAATATTCGATTGTTATCGCGTGTAATCCGCCGTGTCGATTGATAAAGAAAATCATAAAATTCTATAGATTACGTACTGTGCGCGTTGCCTTATCAGTTTAGCGTTGTATACGTAAGTGAACAGTGTTTCTAATTTCGAATTACCTTTTAGTCATCAAGTTGGTTGGTTTGAGTGTTGAGTGATGATAGTAGGTTCGATTTAGCTGTGGATGCTCTAAGGATAAAAAGGTTTCAATATTTTGTATATTATCAATAAGTTATATTAGTTAGCTGTGTTTTTTTTTCAAATGAACCAAAGAAATCTATATTAGTAATTAGTAATCATATTTTCCGAAGTAAGATTTTTATTACCCCTAACATAAAAATGTTACTTAATCTGTACTACAAAAAATCTTATTTTTAAATGAAAAAACGTTTGTTTTCTAAATAAAATTGTTTGTCAGGATTATTTGCATAATATTTAGTATTATACATTTTTGGAAACTCGAAGTTTCGAATACTTGGCAGTTGTCCGTGTTAACGTTTAGAATGAGGTGGCATTCGTCTATTAATTGACATAATTATTATATCAAACTACCGCCTCCAGTTTCTTAGTTACCTCATACTACCCCGGATTCTTGTAGCATGAACGGTTACAGAGTTTCTCTTAAAATTAGTAGAAATTGTAGTACTTAAAAAACACAATTCGTAATAAATATCAAATTAAATTACATCTTTATAGTTAAACAAAAAAAAAATATAATAAAATAATATTTTTAAAGTGTTATTCCACCTTTAGAATTTTTGAAATTTTTATACGTTTTCTAAATAAGTATAAAAGTAATATATTTATAAATATATATATATATATATATATATTTCAATATAATTCAGCCGTAACGTTTGTCGTTCCATTCTCTCGGGCGACCAGAGGGGTCGGGACCAGCTAGGAACTAAAAAAACGTCACAATTACGTGAACATTAAAAAACATAACAAAAATGACTACATAATAGGCACAAATGCATAAGTACATATATTTAAATTGAATAATATCAGTTAATCACTGATTGACGTCTCTGAGTGCGGTAGTTAGTAATAACTTTGAAAATAAATCATTCGCTAGTGCATTTTAGTGATTTTTGCTCGACTGATAAGAAAGACCTTATCGCGTTTATCGGCCACGGTTTGTTTTCAATTCTAACGATGCCATAACTGTATGTAATGTTACGTACGGCGACGGCTTATGCAAATTTTCTTTTAAAATTAGACCGTCGTGGCACAGTCGTAGACTATTCGAGGAAATTATTACAATTATTTTCATTTTCCCGCTTTGGTAGACAATGTTTATGTAAATCCTGCCATTTAAGACGCATTTTTCTTTTAGCTTCACGCTCGTCATCTCAAAAATAGTAGGGAAAAATTTGGAACCTAGTGTTAAGTCACTCCGTTCCTTCCCATAGAAAATTTTAGAAATTCAACTTGCTCTCCTTTACCTGCGTACCGTGTGGTCAAAAACCATGAAGCTGCCTTTTTATCACATCTTTTCTAAATATTTAATTTGCTTAACTTAAATTGTACTTTTAATTAAACCATGTGCTTATACTAAAGTAAATAGCATAATATAATAATACCTAATTTAATAACTATAAATATGTAAATAACAAAAAAATATTTTCTGTACTTATAATATCTTCCAATAAAACGGAAAAGTGATAAGAATTCACGATAACTATAATGCCACGTGCATATCTAACACAATATTATTAAAAAAAAATTATATTGAATGTGTAGCCAAGCCTCTATAATCTGAAGCCATGCTATCAGAGTCCGTCTTAATGCAATGATACGCGGTCAAGTAGTAAAAAATTGTTTACTATTTCGGCGTTAATTTTCACACATTATACACAATGTCTCAATTTGGCAAGAAAATGGAAATCAGAGTGTTTTGATACTACGTTCTCATTGTCTACCCTATTATAAGAATAAGCGTAAATCTACCCAACGTCACTTTGAAACCAAGAAAACATAAATCACCTCTTTAATTATTCATAATCATTACAGAATACATGACTTTAGTAACTTTATTGATACAGATTTTTATCTCGAGTCAGTTTCAACCATCAGTTTTAACCATTCGACTCGAAAGTGACGGTTTATTAGCCGATGCACAGATAAAAACGTTGTTAAATTAATTTTATTACTAACTAACAGTTAACATGTGGTGCAATATATTAGTTAACACTGTCTCTACAATAATCAGATTTGACATAGCCTAATTCTAAATTTTATGGGATTTTTTTTATATTTATCTATATATTGTTAGAATTCGGAAGCGGTTAACGTTTTTAAAAAAACACGATAAAAACACATATGTTAAAAACTATAGCAAATAGGTACAGTCAAGCACAATTTCTTTGCCGTGACAGTCAATTTTTTTACCATTTAAGACACTTCTCTTGTCTTCACTTAAACTCTGTTTTGAATCATTGTATTTATATTCTTGTCAATAATGATATTGTAAAAATAACTTAAATGTCTAAAAAAATATTATTCTTAATTAACATTTTTTTTAATATTGCACGTGCCGCCATATTGTCTACAGAATGGAAAAAACATGAAAATCACAAGGTTACCCCAATTTCGTATTGAACCTCGATAATTTCCTAGAAAATGGATGATTATAACATTTTTTTATATATATCTAGATCTGTTTTGATAACTTTCGTTATCTTATCAACGTTATCGGTCGTGTCCATCACAAATTTTGCTGCAACTACAACGGCAATTGAATACGTAACAATTTAGTAGCTTGTAATTACTAGATAACGCACTTTTAATAGATATATTAACAAGAATTGATAAAAATCGTGATAACGTAACTACACTTATGTATGTATATTGGATTGGATTTTGTTTTGTTCTGTTGATTATGGTAGTAACTAACCCACGTTTTTAAGCAATTTTACAAAAAAATTACAAAAGCGGGGTTAAAATAACATTCTCCTACTCCAGACAACCTAATGTGAGAAAATGAATGTGTCGATGTATAAAAATATTAAAAGAGTTAATCGTATGAAGACAGAAAATCTATTTCTCTATATAAAATACTTTTGTGTTAATACATTAAAACATCGGATTCGGTTAACTTTTTCAAACATTCGAAAGTTTGAAATCCTGAGTCACTATGGTCTACACTATTTGTTTATAAGTGTAGAAACATTTTATGTTCTTCTTTTTTTATATTTTCACTTTAACTATAGATATTAAAGTCTTAATGATGTTGTTCTTTTAGTATCATTTAGTATATAGTTGTGTATATTAGATTTATTTTAATAAAATAATATAGGTCCTGTTAGTGACCTATATAAAGGAATAAAAAATACTTTGGTGGTGACGTGGTAGTGTTGGTAATGGGAAGTAAATAGCCATAGAAAATAGTCAAAATAATCATAGCCAAAGAACATTTTTCGCTTTCTACTTTTAATAGCAGCAAGAGAAAATTTAGTACTGAAACACTCTTTTCTTCACGTTGAGTGGCAGGACTTAACAAGGAGCTTGATATCTCTATTATAAAAATATTTGCCCGTTCTCTACTACTAATACTATCGAAAACATATAAAACGTATATTATACATACGTATAAAATCTATATTAAATACATTATATTCATTCGACTCGGTTGGATAAAAATTAGGTGTCAACGATAAGATCGAACCATCGTCTATTAGCATTTTATAGCGCGACATTCTACGCTAGTATCAAATTACCTAATCTCTAAGAAATATAGTAAAGTACTTCTTACAAACTGATAGTTATTTTCTCCTACAGTAATCCTAACAGATTTTCATATTTTTAAGATCTTTTATTATTTTTAAGTATGACTAGAAGGATTTATGCATATAATACGTGTATACATTGTGATTAAAGGATAAAATAGAAGGCGTCATGGCGCAGGGGCACAAATGCAATTATAAGCATGATGGTTAAGGACTCGATTCTCACTTGGGGGAATGAAATATTTAATATATTAATATTATCGCTTAGGTAATGGAGGTAGACATCGTTGATTTCCGACCTCTACATGCAATGCCTTCAAAATGCGGAAAGAATAAAATTTCTATTTGTGAAAAAGAATTTTAACTTACATGGGTAGTTTTATTTTTTCCTTGAAAATTTCGAGTTATATCATTTATGAACGAAGTACCTAAATACTGCTACCGCTGTACCTTTCACAATTTTTAACCTATCCATACACTTTTTAAATCGAAACGAAGCATTGATATAAATATTGAGTCATTTAATCGATTTATGATCTTTAAAATGCAGTAGGCATGCTTAACGTTACTAAACAGTTTTGTTCTCGCCGCTGTATACAAATAATTCAATGTAATCGACTATTTAAATCGATACGGAATCGTTGGTTTAGGGCTCTTTAAACAAATGCCAAACATTTTATGAATATCGATTCGTGGCCATAGACCGTATCGGCCGTTTAGACATTCAAACAGCAAAGTGGTTAAAAGACAATATTTATTTTTTAAAATATTTTTGTACCATTCCCGCACATAGCAAGGTAGTCAGACAGAACATGGGAATTTAGTGTTAGGACATTCCGTTCTCTTCTTCTTCGTGTCAATGCTTGGAAATTCATGTAATATTTAGCCAGTATTTAGCCACGTTGACTGCGGTATCCATTGCCCTGATGAAGTGAATGGACATTTGGGGCAGGAGAGTAAGTGTGCCATCGTTTGTGGGTTGGCGCCACAGTCGCAGGTTGACTCATCCCCGTACCCCCATTTCACAAGACGTTCCTTGCATCGGCCAACCTGGCTCCGTAAACGACACACATTCCGTTTCGATTAAGACATTGCAGTTCCCCGCTTTCAGACGAATTTTCGAACCATTGGGTGGTGAGTGGTTTTTTCAACACAAAACACGCAATGCCTCCAGAATTCGGCAAAAATTAAAAAATGGAAATGTCTTAATAGTAACGGAGTCTCTTAACTGTGGAGGTTAGGTTTCCTCTGTTTATACTGCTATGTGTGGAACATAGTGTAAAGCCTAAAAAATATTAACTATATTAATTTCTTATAACTTAAAAATTACTTTTTAGACGAATATCATTGTATTTCTATCACTTCCGATTCTGTTATCATCATGTTACTTGGCAATTATACGCATATCAGGGGCTGGTAGAACGATGATACTCAAGCATGAGATACGAAACCTCAAGCTGCCTTTCAATAAAACTATTGTAATTACGGTCGTCTTTACATGTACTGTTCATTTCTCCAAAAAAGTGGCTTTTGAACCCTCAGCTTGTTTTCAGTTTTTTAAATTAAAAATTTACAATAAAGCATCTGCATAGCAGAGTAAACAAAATAGACAAAATCATGGTCTTAAGGCACTAATTTTCGGTCAACTTTTAAAACATTGCGTGATTAGTGGTGAAACTTAACGCCGCGCTTTATTTGATAGCGGAGTGACAAACTACATATAATTTATTCCTCCAAATGAAAATCAAACCTACAACTGTCGTGTTTACGTAAGTACAGTTAAAAAATAATAAATACTTATAAACTACTTGCGCCTTGACCAAACCAAGTTCGAATATTTCTTTTATCAAAACAATCTACTCTCGTCCATCGTTATTTTAATTGTTATTTAAGTCACCGCCATGATTTACTTGAAACAGATAAGCTTATTAATTGTTGATTGTTGTATGGAAAAAAGAAAATATCTAATACATTAATTTATTGTGATAATATCTTAGTTATAAATCGTTCTCATAAACTGTTCTAATCTGAATCGTTTTTGTATGAAGTACAGAAATAAGTAACTGGAAAAGTATTTTATTGAATTTATATCGAAAGATGGACCTCTACTTATCTAGAGAACAGAAAACACGGCACAGCACGGTAAGCAAAGACGGAATTTACCCAATTATTGATTATTGTTTATTTCATGAGATACTAAACTAAAATAGTAAAATAAATACAGGCAAGTCGTGGCGCACTAGGTTGTGGGTTCGACTTTCACTCGAAGAAATAAAGTATTTAATATTTACATTTCTTCGCTTGCCTCCAGAAATTGGCAGAAAGTGGCGCGTGGAGTCTCTGAACACTAGGTGTCTCATTATTATATAACTTAACAAAATGCTTTACACAATTACAAATTAACAATGTTTACATATATTTAATATACTTTTTTATACCGTCGATGGGGTGGCCAGGAACTGTAAAGGGTCGACGCGTGCGAACTCTACGTGAAGCATCATTATTTATTGCTAAGTACTTCCGGTATATTATGAAGACACGTGGATATGTTTAAATATTATCTGCAAAAGGCAGATTGATTACCGAGGCTTGGCTCGATTGCTATTTTTTATTCTTTGGATACAAAAGATAGTTTGCTACGTTTTAATTGTCGTGGCGCAGGACTACAAGTGTGTGACTGTAAATACGAGAAGTTGATTCTCACTCAAGGAGATATTCAATATTTTCATTTTCTCGCTGGTAAAAAGGCAAAACGTGATGTTGAGCTCCGCCACTCAACACCAAATGCCTCGAATTACCTGGTAATGCCTGCTAAATGCGAGATACAAATTAATATAAACATTTATTTTTCTTAAATTTCCAATAACCATTTATTTTATTTGTAATTTAAATGATCTAAACATTATTTTTTATATTTTTAACAACATAAATTATTTCTTTACAGGTAAGTTGCCCATACGTTATACTTATCTCCATACAAGTAAGTAATGTACGACTTGTGCCATTAGGAATCGGTGCATGATGAATTAAGGATACATTAAATGTATGTTAAATACAAATATATTAAAGGAAGGGTGGTTTGAAAAGTATTTCGAATGCTGATATACTCGAAGGTAAATATTGCATTTTTCGCGTGAGTGTATTAGACTTTAGTTATATATATATATATTTTGTTTATTAGGTATAATTTATTTAGATATTTCATTTATTTTTGTTGTATAGTATAAAACAAGATCACTTCTTCACATTTTATATGCATAACAAAATAACTTTTTTATTTGTTTACGCTGTGTCTCGCTTTCCAGTATAGAGATGTAACCTAGTTCTAAGGCACTCTGTATTCCACCTGTTGGCACTCCGAGTTGGAATTCAACGCGGCACTTTGTCTTGTTACCGGAGTAAGGAAATAAAAAAAACAATTACCCGAGTAAAAATCGAAGCCTCAGCCTTCACGTTAACAGTCATTGCTTTACCGCTGTGCCATGACGGCATCAACTGTAAAAGAACATCAAAGCTATTATTCCAAGTCAGTAGAAAAGGCAAGACGTCCACTAATTATGAAATATAAAAAGCTTCGCGAACTTCGACTGATACTGCCTCGAGACACAAATCTTTTAAACTCTGGTTAATGTATTATTAACCTTTGCCTGGAGTTATCTTCTACAATTTGTCCGGAAGGAAAATTTTTAATCATTTTGATACCAAACGTATGAATGTAGATTAGATGTTAGTTACTTCTAAGTTACCTAGATTATTTTGGCATTAATGTAGATTCTTCTTTGTTAAGAAACCAATATAGAGTAATACAACAGAGTTTTTTACAATAGTTATTGAATGATCCGCCCACGAGAGAATGATATATTTTCATTTCCAGTCTCGATTAAAACAAAGCTCTGCGTTGAATTCCGCGATTTAACACGTAAGTATTTTATAGATTTGGATTAAGTAGCCTTTTAATTTTATGCAATATGCGTCAAAAATGAAAAAGTGCTTGAATGGGGCTGTAGACCAGATCCTGTAAAGGATTCCAATGTTTCTTTCGGGGAACAGAACCCTAAAAACTAACCAAATTAAACACAACAAATCTCAATAAAAACTATCTCTCAATCTAACCACTACAACCCAAAAAAAAAGTCTAAACAAAAACCCAAACCAATACAACATTTAACCTAACAAAACGTATAACACATTAAAAGTTCAGCTTGCCACAGCTTATCTACAATATTAGCTCCACAAAATCATCCCAGAGAGCAATTACCCAAGTTCTCGGCATCTCAGTGACAAATATCTAGTCGAGTTTAACAAATACGTCCTGATTTTTTTTTACGCCCGCCCAACGTTTTATCGCTCAGCCGCAGGGCGGGCAACCCTTGGTATACAATTTTTCAACGTGATATGTACCCAACGCTGCCAACTTGAGTCTTTAAAAAGTTTATCGGCAAAGTTCGCACACCTCGCCGTCTCGGATGATACATCGGTGGCATTAATCTTCGTTAAATGTTAGTTAACGTGTTTGTTGTTTGATTTTTTTTTTGATGATTTTCTACGCTGATGTTTGATAGTGTAAAAAATATCATTTTTATTTCTCATATTCTTAAAGAATATCTTCAGAAAATGATAACAAAATTAATTAAACGTTTTGCTATAAAATGAGCAGATCATTGTAAAAATTTTTTTTTATGTTATTCTCATACTAATACAACATAATTTGCTAATTTTTACATATCCATGTCTTTCATGAGTGCCTCTTGAGGAAAAGTTCCTACTTCGTGCGACTTATTAACAAAATTATTGATAATATTTTACACTCACAACTGTAGTTTAGCAGTACTAACTTAACACAAAAACATAATTTATTTCCTCAACATCATATATTTATAACAAAACAAAAAGGCTTTATATTCAAGAAAAAGCGAAACTCGTTTAATGTTTTATTTAACTTTTATAGCAGCTGTCTATAAATAGCGGACTAGTATTAGGGTAAGCATTCATCCGTGGCTTCGTGATGAGGCGATGATAAATTTACAATTTCCTGTTTCCAATTTTATCGCAGATCTTATTGTATTCCCACATTCACTATATGAGGGAACCCTCGTGGTGTAATAGATAAGTGACAGGAATACTATGTAGGTCATCACTCGTTCAAGTACAGTAATATGAAAATTTTAATGAATTTTTAAAATGTTTGCTGTCTGTAGAGCAAAGTGAGGCGTTAAGATCCGCAATTCACCACGAGATATTGTCACTATTGGTGTGCAAAACAATGTGCCTTATCCAAAAAACGTACTTAATCTTTGGCATTTTCAATTTCAATAAAAATAATACCTAATAAAAATCTACATAAATGTACATAATAATACCTTTGTACTCGATTTTGTAAGTACTATAGTTAAGTTTGCCGTTTAAGTCTGTAAGAATTGAATTCGTAAAGACTTGATTGGTTCTTGTATCGTTCTATAAGTTTTAATAATTGTACAATAATTTACTTTGCTGAGTGAGATTCTGTACTAGAGAGTGTACCATCAGTACTGTGCCATATAAACTATCTCTGAGTCTCAATATGGATTACAAGCCAGGATCGGCCACTATCACCGACATTTTCGTTCTCAGAACTTTGATGAAGGCATACAAGGAAATATGGAGAGCTATGCATGTACCTTGGCTTCATTATACACAAGTTTGGAGGCATCGATCAGCCGGATAAGCACTGCCTGGGCCAAATGGTGGGAGGTCACTGGTGTGGTCTGCGATCGCAGGATACCGCCCACACTCAAGGGTCTGATATACAAGATCATACGTAACATTTATTCGAGGTAGTCTTGAAGTCTTTAACGTAGCAGATGAGCTTCAAGAGCGTCGCCTAAGATGATATGGCCACGTTACGCAATAATTTACTTTATTATTTCGTAAAATATGAATCCTAGAGTCTTTCTGCTTAATCTTCCATATAGTATAAGGCCAAAGAAAAATCTAGAAATATTTAAAGGCTAAGATTAAGAGACAAACGAAAGATATATTTCCCACTAGACATGACATTATAATTTATCAATGAATAATACCATACGATTTAACGGTACTATCGTATGCGATACGTGACGTGGGTGTATGTTAATAAATTGAATATCGCCAAGATATCTATAGATTCGCTTTATTTATACGGAGCTAGATATCTCGGTAATAAATAAAAACTGGGCCCGATCGTTATCTACCGAAATTGGATGGGCACTAAATAATGATTGTAATAAAAATAAACATGAGAAACTATGAGTTTAATCTTCATTTGTGTTAGGTATTTTATAAGATAATTTTTATTTTGTATTTTTTTTATTCTCTACGTTTTGCATGAGTTTTTTTTTACATTCTCATCACTTCTTATGAGAAAATAATTAAAAGAGGGTTTTATGCTTCAACAGATGTTTTTAGCAATAGTCTAAGTTAGTGCCTTGCATTATTTGAAAACGATTGATATAAATTATAATTTAATAAATATATATATATATATATATATATATATATATATATATATATATATATATATATATATATTATATATATATATATATATATATATATATATATATATATATATATATATATATATATATATATATATATATATATATATATATAACCATCTTAAATAGGTAGAAAATCCATGTAATAAGCCTCTTGATTCGGAAGTTCACGTTCGTGTTACACGTTCTTACCTTGATCAAAAGTAGATATATATAATATTTTATAAACGTTTTACAAGCTCACCGTGAAATCTAGTCACAAACACCAATCAATAAAAATATTTTCGAAAGCCAACAATAAAAAGCGTATTTTACGAATGACCTACACCACTCCGCATAATGACGTTCCTGCTATCTTGAATTCGGCGAGCGACAAGAAAGTATCAAATATTAGCCCTCCAACACACCTGAAGACGCGTGTGTGAGAGACACCCAATAAAAGGGCACTGTCACTCGACAAAACCAAGCTTTTCTATCAAAAACCATATTCCAACCCCTCAAGACTCCAAATCGCATAATTAAAATCGATACTTGCATAACTAAAGTTGCAACGTTCTCGATAACATCATTCGTAGTCGTAAGAAACACATTTCAAGAGAAACATGCACGGTGCTGGGTCCGAAACAAAGCGTTGTGACATTGTGATAACGATCTGTTGCCTCGCGAAACGTCGCACCAAAACGGGCTGAACAAATTATCGATTCATAAAACATCGATTTTAAAATATCAGCGCTCAGCTCTCGCGTCATTCTTGAATTTTTAATAGGTTGGCCAGATATGCTGGCAAAAAGGGTAAGGTGCGGTGTGACGACCCAATGAATTCTTGACCGATCGTGAATAGATCCACACCACGTTTTAAGATAATAATTGGATATTATAAATATTTATAAAAGTTTATTTTTTGCTTTGTTACCTTTTGTCGGCGATGGCACATTTTTGACGCATTTTTTGGGATTTTCATAAAGTAGAAACGTTAAATATTGTTAATTTTTCATTTTTAAACTTGGTAAAATAAGTAAAAAGCTAGGTTTTTTTTTAATTTATCTAGTTTGTTGTTATATTTTACATATAATTTTAATACAAACTATAAATATACAGTACTATGCACCTACATATATAAAATAAAGAAATTCTTGAACGGTGGCCACACTGGTCGAGACCCTATCATGCGCTCATATGTCATACGATATCTTACGATCGTCGCGTCGTCGCACATGCCGAGATTTCGTCGAGATTCTGAACCTATAGTAATTCATTACTTGAATTTATATTATTATTATTATTATTTTTATATAAGAAATAATTCCCTTCCTCTTAACTAATCGAGTGTTTTAAGACTATTGTGTATGTAACCGAAGGTTTAAAAGATACTTGATTGCAATTCATTGTACTATTAAAAATATTTTTAAGTCAATAAAAACAAATATTAACATTTTATAAATCTTAAACTTAATAACTTATACATTTTGTTTCTATTAGCGTGTCTAGAATTCAAGAGAGAGACTATTCTGTCAGTTCAAACAGATATGTACCTAGAAATAATGTTAGCGAAAAATATTTGAAAAATCTATATTTTTTTTTTCAAATCAAATTCGAATTCACTACAAACAAGTATATAATCACAGGCCAGATCCTTACATTAAGTCTTTTATTTTACAATTTCTACTAAAACAAAAAGCTTCGCATATAGCGAAGTAACACCACAGGACGCAGATTTATCATCATATTGTCGTATCCCCATACCACCAACCATTCATCACTTCGAGAAAGTATTTACTTATTTTTAAATATTTGTTTGTACATGATTTTTTTGATATCGTAGAAAGTATAAATCAAATGTAATGACAATTCTTACTGCTGTTTTTTATATGTGATGATATGTACGTGCCCTATGGTGAAACTAAGAGGAGTTTAAACAGGTACTTTAACAAAAGATATAAGTTCGATAAAAGGTTATGAATGGCTAGCTTTAATTTATTTTATATTTTCTATAACTATTGTCTTTATTTTATGGAATGGTTGTGGGTTCGATGTCATGCAATGTCACGAAAATTGGATAGTGCCTGGGGAACGTAGTATCGTAACACTAAACTTCCTCTATGTACCTTTCTATTTGCGGGATAATGCGTGAAGCGAAAAAAAAAACAAAATTGTCATTTCCTCGCTCTGGTAACAAGGCTCTGGCAAGGCTCGCTCTGGCAATTAAGCGTAGAATGGGGAACGGAGTGTCTTAACGCTAAGTTTATTCTGCCTATCCATATCCTACATGCGGAATATGGCGTGAAATTAAAAAAAAAAACAATTTTATCGTGATAGTCAGGGTGGTCTTCAATAGATCGCGATATTTCGCACTGACGCATGTCCCGCGTCGTCGTGAGCGTTGCGTCGTGACCACAATGGTTTCATACATACAAATATAAGGATATGGCCTACATATTAATTAATTGTGCTTTACTTATTGAATTATTTAGTGCTGTGTTTGTTTGAATGGTGGATGTGGGTTCAATTCCCGTTTGAAGGAAAAATTGAGTTTGAAATTTGGGTAAAACGTCCGCACTTAGGTTATAAAAAGTGCAGTGTTAGATTACATAATCTTAAATATCATGTCATTTATGTAGTATACAAGAAAAAAGAGATATTCACTTTTTTTCAAAAGTTTTTGTTCAAATATTAAAATTATTTTTTCTTAAGAAAATACTAGCATCAAATGAGTAACGGAACCCTTTAAGTGACTTAAAATTATATTTTTAAGTTTCTTACAGTTATCAGTAATCGTAGTAATTACTTGATCGTCCTGGATTTTTTTATTAATCAGAGAAATCTGCAATCATCGTAGCAATAAAAATAATGTTCGGGGAAAGTTTTGAACTGAGTAAATAATCACTATAAAACCATATGAGCATCAAAATTCATTTTTGATTATATGACTTAATTAATTTTTCTTTATTTCGAATATTTTGAGTAAATTTATATAGTAAATTATTGCATTCTCCACATTCTTCTAAAAGAGAAGAAATGACTTTGCATTTTATGAATTCACCGTGCTGGTGACGGGTCAATCGCGTTGTGGGGATCTCAAAGCAGTGCCTGAGATCTGCTTCGCCTCTACTATCTGAGCTTCGGTCTCTACCTAAACAAATGCGAAATCATCCTGCTCATGCCGTCTTAAGAATACGTTCTAGAAACGAACTGATGATAGTTGAGTTAAAATTAAACATTAAGTTTTTGGTGACGTAACCTAACATTCACATTTAGCCACATCAAGAAAATTATAAAATATTGGTATAGTTAGATAATATGGCATTAGGAGAAAGACGAAAGAAATGAAATGGGAATTATAATGCCCAAGAGAGAAAGACAGAAAAAGTTACAAACATTCTCAAACGTGGGAACCGGACCCATAACCATTAACTGCATTCAGCAATGTTTCAACTTTACTTGCTACAGTATTTTTACTCAACCAAATTTTTTAGCTGCTTTACTTTAAATTATATAGGAAGCCGATCAATGATGCAACAAAGCGTTGCGATAGCAAGTGCATCCGAGTGTAGCGATACGTCCCATTAGACTAGAATATGACGTTCAAAGTATATTAAACCTAACATCAATGTTTAGTATCGGTTTTAAAATGTATAGTTATTTTTATATAGATATTATAGTTATAACTACAAATAACGGAAATATTGATTCTATAATTATGATTTTAAAAAATAAATAAAAGTATTAATTGTTCGCTACAAAACATGTTTCAATAGTTTAGTTTACAAAAGGAGAACGGAGTAACTTACTGTTAAATTATTTTTATCTTTTTTTTCAGAATACTCAAATAGATTAGAAAAATAATTAAACTACAAATATAAAGAAAGTTTCATTAATTTAAATAATTAGTTAAAATAGAAACACTCATCTCACTCGCCACTCCACTTCGAGACGTAGATATCAATATTACCTCCTAAATTAAAAAGAAAACAACTTCTCAAAAACAAATTCACATACACCACGACCTTCGGAACCTAGATTCAGCAAGTTCTTAGACACCAGCTCCGCTCAAAAGCTAGTAGCCGCGCTGGGTGGGGGCCAGGGTGGATAGTCAAGCGCTATCGCGGCGACAGATAGAGGCGTGCGCGGCACTGATAGCGCCCTACTCCTATATTTTAACGCTCGTGTGCCGCGAGTTATGAGATGCTATGTAAAATTTTGTATTTATTTATGAAGTTAAGATACGTTGAGATGTGTGCGTGTGTGTGTCTGTGTAGCCTATAGTGCAGAATTGGGAATGTAATTGATTGAGTGGTAGTTATTTTTTCTCAGCATCACGCTGTATCCTACTCGTAGCAGGGTAGGCCCTAAAGGACCTATTGATAAGACATTCCGTTCCCCACCTTACGCCAAGTTTTCGAGGTATTGTTGATTAAGTGGCGAAACTCAACGCCGTGCTATTTCCATGGTACCATGTTGAAGAAATAGAATACACAAATCTGTCTGTACCCTTGCACCACGACGGCCTCAATACTGTGGTAATTGTAGATTTTAATCACTAAAAAATAATGATTCCCATTTGTTTTCTTTTATTACAATTATTCCTTTATATACCTTTGATATATAATGGAATAATTTTAGGGTTAATAAAGGTTGTCTACAGCTTATAAAGTGGTCGTACGTACATATATGCTTTATTATTTTGTGTTGTTCTAATACCGAATTACGAATATTCAATTCTATTTAATTCTATAAATACAGCATCTTTTAATATATAATTCTAGGTAATGAAACTCGCTCTCACACAAACTTTAATCTCTTGACATTGATTATTATTCTATAGCGAAACCAATTAAATCATTTAAACATAATTGCTCCTCTTATCATTTTTCTTACGTATGACTTTTTTAAAAGAAATAAAAAAGAAAACTTACTCGCATTATTTCTATATTTTAAACCGGGTGTAAAATGTAATAAAACAATTTAATACCCACTTCCGCACATGCATCAGCTATAAAATAGCGATAGCTTGGAGCAAAGTTAAATTTGCTTCAGATCTTAGCTTATCCATCACAAGCTAGTAAGAAGAATGTACCATGTTATCTAAACGTGCAGGTTGCAAGTTCATTTCCTATACTTGTTAAAATAAAAAATGATTTATATTGTTCTTTAATATTATAAAAGTATGAATACGGTAGAAACATAAAAATAATTTTAGAGACCAAAGTGGTCCAAAGGTCATTATTTGACTTTAAGCTCGATATTGTGGGCTCGATGCCCACTCAAGAGAATGATTGTATTTAAATTATTTTTAATTAACCGCTTTGTTAGATTTCGTTCTATGAACAGTTCTGCCTCTCAGCACGTATTGTCCCGTAACGGGGAACGGCGAGTCTTAACACTACGCTGAGATGTCTACTGCCTACAATATCATATAATAGAAAAAAATCATAAAAAATTTAATAAAATTCTAACAATTAAATAATTATAATTAAAACTTAACAATTCACCCAAGTTTCTTCAAATCTATTAAACTCCAAACCAACTAAACAAACCAACCTCCAAACCACCGACCACCATCTAATAACAATAACGTATCAACGTGGCACTCGATTCATTTTACAGTTTTATCTCAGTATCACTCAGTGCAAGCGCGCTATCACGCGGCGGCAGGCCCGTATCGCCTCCCCACACCGTTTACGGACTCCGAACAAATATATCCGATATTAGATCCGCAAGGACAGCTTCTAAGCTGTTTAAAGATATATAATAATATATTTGAAACGTTTGTCTATGATTGTGGAAATATACGTTTTAGGTATACGGCTGAAGCCTTTGTGGAACAGTAGCATAGCGTCTAACTGTAAACGTGATGGTTGTGGGTTTGATTCTCAGTTGGAGGAATGAGTTAATTTATATTCCAATTATATATAATCCATTATTTTATTATATATTTTTTACTTTAAATTAAATTTTAGAACTACTTAAAGAATTCGACGCAAATGGGGAACGGAGTGTCTTAATACTAGATTTCCTCTGCCCACCCCGCTGTGTGCTGGATACTGCATGTAGCTAAAAAAAATAGAAATATATGTATTGATACATGTATATATATATGTATATAATACAGGTAGGTTCACCAACGTATCGCTCGCCCGACGCCCACACACTGTCTTTGTTGCACTATCGCCACGAGTTTTTGTTTTGGCGCTGTTATGCTAAAATATCTCTTTTTTTCACCCCACAACCCGCTTTGTATGCGCCTGTGCTATCTGTTGTATCTTGTTTTTTTTGCTTAGAGGATATGTATGTTTGTATTTTAATATTTGATTTGATTTGTGATTGATATATTGTCAGTCGTGAATTAAAGAAAAAATGTGTTAGTGATAACATTATTTATTGTAATAGGTATTTATAGATTTAAAAACTCAGTGCGGTTCTTTTTAAGTATTAATATTTTCTTTCTTTTGTACCCGCACATAGTAGGGTAGGCAGTGGGAACCTGGCAACCCGGTGGTAAGGGACTCCGTTTCCCGAATTCTTAAGCGTTTTGCTCTCCGTGTTGAGTGATGGAACTCAACGCCGCGTTTAGTCTCGTTATCACGCCATCGCTACGATGTGAACATTTACAAAAAAAGACTGAACGAATTTAGCCGAAACTTTACAGTAAAATAGTTTAACATCAGAATTCAGAAGAGCATATAAGCTAAAATTTGTGTTTAATTTAGTACAAATTTAGGCAAACGAATCCGCGTTCGGGAGGCTAATACATAAATATATCTAAACACAAAAGTCCCAACACGTTGTTCAGTAAAGACGGCTATCGACCGTTGGGAGATTCGGCGGAGCGCGATAGTCGAGTGTTCGCGAGAGATAACGCCCAGCCGCTGCAGCCCGGTATCGCGGCCGCGCAGCACATCACTATCGTGGAAAGTGGAGATTTGATTTATGCACTTTTTACTATTTTTAGAGGTATTTTCTTATTTTAAATAGTTCGAACGATTATGAGGGTTTTCAGTTTGATTCTCATTTAAGGTAGTAAGGGCGTAGTGATGTCTGTAGTGGACTGGCAGATATATCCACCAGTTATATCCTGGTATCACGCCTACGCACAGCACATCACTATCTTAGGATTCCCATCCATATTTATAAATTTTAACCTTTGTTGAGGTATTCATTTTCTTTTAACAGGTGAATAAATACGGATTTTTGATATATGTCTTTATCTGTTGTTATACGTCAGTATGAATACGGGATTCATACCCGCTATATTCTGATATTACCCACTGCACCGTAGGAAGTGGAAACTTGATTTATGTACAACTGAACGTTTTGAAGATATTTTCTTAGATTTAGTTTATAAAAATCGCTAAATATATCCTAGATCAAAAACACTTCCTTCTTTCCACACGCCTACGCCTACATAACAAAATGCTAAAACGAAAACCCGAACTGAGATCGCCGATGGAGCAGTCATGAAATGCTTATTACGACCGCGCCAGAAATCTTAGCTTACATCTCAATTGTAAAACAATGTTATCTACACCGGTGTAACTTACTATGAACGAGCTAAACTAAAAACGACTTTAAACTAACAACATTGAATATAACATTACTTGACGGTTTACTTATTTCTTATTCGGTCAAAAAATCATATTTTCTCGTAACAGATATTTAAAATTATACTTTATTTCGTAGTATGTATAGCATAAGATAGTTGAATGGTATTAAAAGGTTATTATTAGGTTAAGGGTGGTATAACGCCTCCACGGCCCCGTAGGTCTGAATGCCTGGATAGCATCGATACTGAGTTAACTAAATACTTGCATTCGCGCTAGCATTGTGTGGCCGAACTTTGCCTTAATATAATGCTTGTGATCGATGAGGTTTGCGGGTAAAATAAAATGGATCGAGATATAAGTGAAGATATCTTTCATATTAAATTATGGTTTAGTTTAGTTTTATTATTGTTTCAACATGTTTATTTTTTGGTTTAGATCCTTTAAAGATTATAAGCTTATTTTTATAATATTCCTTCATTCTTCTCCAGCGAAAAGAAACACTGTGAAACTCTTAATGGTAAGATTTTTTCAATTTACATAAAGCGATAAAAATGGTGCGTATCCTTTTTTAGCTTTATATTTCAGAGGGGACCTAATGTACTCAGCATTCAGAGGGAACCTAATGTACTCAGTACACTCCTTTTCCCACACACCGCTCCAATTTCGACAAGTAACGTCTTAGTTTAGAATTTGGTCAATAACCAAAATATGTAGGTATAATTGTATATTAGTAACAAATATTATATCCAAAATTGACTAACACAAGCACACAAATAACCGAAATGTTTATTACTTGCATTGTACTAATAAAATTTACATATAATTATGTTGAAAGTAAAAGAAAAGACTCCAGCGCATTTCCTAGATCTTTAGCATCCCGCGGGCGCATTGATGGTACGAAACAATTGCATGTACAGATAAGAATACTAGCAGTTACAAGAGACGCCGTTAGTTTTAAGATAGCGTTCTACTTGTTTTTAAAATACAAATAAAAGTAATACTTAAGATAAATATATTGAAATAAAGTCAAGAATAGAGAGGAATATATTGTTCCTTTAATCTAGCTATGGCTACAAGACAAAACGCGTCGTTGAGCACCGCTACTCAACACACAATGTCTCGAAATTTAGGCGTTGTTGGGGAAGTGTTTACTATTTTTCCTTTGCCTATCCCGCTTTATCCGGGGGACAGAGAGAATAAAATAAATAATAAAAAATCATAACCAGACCACAAAAGTTTAGTACCAAAGGTTAAATTCCAAAAGACGTACAGTCGAATATACTACTGATCCAACGCAGTTTCCGTTATCATAATTGCTACATACACCCATTTCATACCACGAAAATCACTGATAATAATTCTTTGTATTAGTTTGTTCGGGCACACAGCTTTAGGCGGCGCGACGTTTAGATTTACCAGTTTACTGGAAATGTCGAAAAGTTATGTTTTTTTTTATTTTTTCTTTATTTACGCATTTTAGGTTTTATAGGTTAGTAAAAATATACCTATTCGTAGATGTTATTGCTTATTTTTTTTCTATAATAACATTACTTATAACTCTGAAAAGTAGGTTTTGTTGAACGTACTAATCTCCTGAGATACTTCAGGAAGTACTGGTCCAAATTAATAAATATTTTTTATTTGGGATAGATACTCTATCGGGGTAAGCTCAAGTACTTAGATTGTTTGGTATGCACATAATGTTTAGTTATTTCTGGAGGCAAAGCCGCAAGTGAAAGTTGTATTATAATATTGAAAAAAAAAACACATATTTCATTTTTTTATATGAAATTATCCTTTTATTCTTTCTTATGTTAAATTCATAATTTTTCATATCCCATGCAAATTATTATTACATTTGATATTCTCTTCCTGATTTCTTAAATTAACCTTATTAAATAATAAATATATTACTTAAATGTGAACCTATACTTTTAAAAATTACATATGAACAAAAAACCACATCCTCACGCATTAAACACATCCAGCTACATCACATCAGTGCCACTACGTGCCGTATCTCGCGCTCAGCTCACGCGGTACTAACGATTTATTTAGCCAGTACGTAACGGCGTTTGCTCGGCCAACGCCACACGTCAACGGTAGTTGAGTTTTTATCATCGATAACGTTGATAAGAGTGGTTTTTTATTTCAGCTTCCCATATAGCATTACAGGGGGAACCTAGTGCTGAAACACTGTGTTCTTTAAGTATTTACTGTCAAATTTTCAAGCATTGCGTGTTGAGAGTCTACCAGAGATTTGAAGATTTAAGTTTGAAATGTAAATATTCTATAATTTTGACAGACAAAGGGTTACTCAGTGCGTGACAGACGACTTACGACTTAAAGTTTACGCAAACGAAGCTACGGGCGGCCACTAGTTTCATATAAAATTAAAATTCTTAGTGTACTTAAAAAATTAGTAGTTTTATATTACATATTTTTTTATTATTTTTAATAAAATAAGATTTTAAGACCGCAAATATTTACAATAAGTTTCACTGAAATCGCTCAATTGCGAAAAGAACTTAGCTAAGTTTTATGTGACTGTGGATCGTAAAGTGGAACAACTAATAACATCATAAACGCTATAACAAATAGTTATTTATGGTTAGTTTATTAATGGCATGAAATAAAATGTAAAATAATAATAGTTTTTTTAATTTTGCATTTTAATTATAACCATTCCACCGAACCCACAATAGTTGCGTTAACAGTCAGACGCTGTCGCACTTGGCCACGACTGCCTCAAATTTTATAAATATTAATAATATATAAATAAAAATTCACACAAAAATACCTCTCACACAAAAAAATATTTGCTTGCAGAAACTAGAATTACTTACTTGAATCACGACTAACAAAACTCTGAACCAAGTCACCTTTCAGACTAAAACTATATCAAAATCACATCAAAAAGACTCATTCATTTCGGAGCTACTATACCACAGAACACACACAAACATATAAAAACACGTCAAACTCACACCACCCCTTTTAGCGTCGGTTTAAAAAATCAGCTGTGTTTACAAACACTCATACTACCCCCCAACCCGCCAAGACACCCCTAGCAATGTATAAAGCATTTAACGGGGCCAACTATCCGATGTTATCGCGTCTAATTGAATACGGCATCGAAGGTAGACGCCCGCGCCGCTAATGGACTGTTGCGTTTATCTGGGAAATTTATAATTTCACATTGAAAATTTATAATTTTAGACAATAATTTTATTTATATATAAATAATGTTTGTATTAATTTTCAATATTAGTTTGATTTATATGATTTTTTGGCAGTTTTTGTATCTATATTGTGCTTTTAGGAAATCTGGAAATAACATAACAACTAACTCAGTTGTTATTGCTAATTTGCGATAAGTTTTGTTTTAGGTGCAAGTTTAGCTTACTTTAGTATTTTTGTATCAAAGACAACTAACAAAAGAAACAGGTATTTCGAAAACGCAAACATTCAACTTACTTTAGCCTTCAATATTTATATTGAAGAAGAACCTACTTAAAAACTCCAGACACAGTACATAACTCAGTATGACCGAAACGGTTATCTCACTCAGTTCCCAATAAATGAACAACAGATTTACGATCGGCCACCGATCTTAACTATCACAAAAGCGAGGAAGCGGCCGCGTCTAACGGCGTCGTTACGGCCGCTAACGCCAGCTAACGGCGGCTAACGGCTGTTAACGCTATCTGCGATACAGGGCGGGCGGAAGGCCACCTGCCGCCCGACTTAATGCATCCGCACTTATTTACTCCTGAGTTAGTAGATAGGCTTCCTGATCCTTATCGTATGGCTATGGGACATGTTCAAAAAACAGGTAGGCTTCCGCCGTTTCATTGGTTTTGAGGTTTAAAATGGTTGCGAAATGTTATTTTTGATATTATATTAAATTGCCAATTTTTTGGTTCTGGACTAGTTTTTTTTTGGATTATATAAAATAGATACCGTTGAGCTGTAGTCGTTTATTACACGATTAACTTTTGCCCCCGGCTTGGCCCACATGGTAAAAACCATTAACGGAGTATAAATAAACGTCCTCAATATATGAACTATTTATCATAAAAAAATTCGTTCAATTCGAATTAGAGATTAACGTGCTCAATCAAACATTCTCTTCAGTTTTATCATTTTAATATTAATTTATTTGCCGGTTCATTTTAGGAGAAGTAATATTCAAGTAATTTACACAAGTATAAAAAATGTAGTATTTCATGGAAATGTAATATTTCAACAAAACTAATTTGGAATGAGATCAAGAAATGATAAGGCGTTGTAATTGCTGTATGCGTATCCATTTTTAATACGAAACACTGAGCTAGTGGTGTGTGCACACTGACTGATACACTATAAAGTGCACTTATATTATATATACTTTTTATATTTAATTTTTTTTTTATTATGGCCGCATACAGTTTTAAGACAATTCTTAGGCGGCTCTTCTGCGGCGTAACTAAACGCTATATTTGGCGGAGTAAGCAGAGTGGGACAACTTATATCTACTGTATTTTCATTTTTCTCATTTTTAAACATATTCCAGTATAGGTAACGTAAATCTTACAATTAACAAAGCTCACCCACGAACTATACAGTACATACATTTATGAATAAAAATATTCTTCGAAAAATCTTTAAATGCATAACTACTGGCAGTGTCGCATCACTTCACCCTAGTAGTAATATAGTGACGCATCACTACATCACCGCAAAATTTCTATGTAGTCGCAAAATAATGAATTGGCTGTAACCAGTCGGTATTGTATGCAGACTCTAACCACCGACAGCGTAAAACAAATTGCCCTAACAAATCATCATAATGGATACTTGTGGTGAATTTGTAGAAGGTTGCGATTTAACCGATTATATCATATAGTTTTTTTTTCTAGTTATTGCTCAGATATTTCACGTTCACTTGTAATCTTAATTAAATCAATTAATTTATTGACTTAAGAACATTTTGTAAGTTACTGTGTTTGTGTAATATAAAGTATATTTAGAGGTGTATATTAAATATAAGTGGGTAACGAAAGTGTCTCAATGGGAATGGAATGTCTTAGCAACTTGGTCCCAGGTTCCCAGGTTATTGTAAGATCTATTTATATTTCTAATTTAACATGGATTTAACAAAAAATAGATTTTCTAAATATTTATTTACCGTCGTAGTACAGGATTACAACAAAAGCAAGAGTGAGTTCGATCCCCACTCGAGGAAATTAATTATTATTTCTTAATACATTCATTTCTTCGCTCTGGTACCAAGACAAAAAGCCCGGCGTTTAGTTCCGCCACTCAACACGTAATGCCTCGATAGATTTGACGAAAAGTGGTGAACGAAATGATCTAATACTAAGTTTCCTCTTACTTCCCTGTTATATGCGGGATACAGCGTGAAGCTGATTTAACTTATTTTTTTATTTACAAGGAAAAGCTCAAAACGCAACTTAAAAAGTATACAACTGACCTAGTGCCGCAAGGTAACACATCACCGATTTGCCTTTGACTCTTTGACGGAGCGCTCTCTGCGAAACACAGAAAGCGGGTCGCAACCTTGTGTCAAGTTGGAAAACTGTTTATTTGATATCGAAAGTAGGAAAGTTTTCCCATTTTCATTGCAAATATTTGGTAACTCGTATCAGAGGTTGGGTACTTCAAAATATTCTTTATAGGTTATTTTTTTTATAAAAAAAAATGGCTATCTTCTTCTATCGAAAATTATAATAAAATCAATTAAGGTTCGATTACCAGTCGGACGAATGAATTATTTTCATTTCCTCGTTTTGGTAACAAGACACAGGGCAAAGTGAAATCCCAACGCTCAACATGCCATATCTAGAAAATTGGACGAAAAATGGGAAGCAGAGCGTCCTAAAACTTTGTTCCCTCTCTTGTACCCTACTAAGTATATGCGTGTGTATATTCGTGAAATTATTAAATCGCTACAATGTAATTTAAATGTTAATTCTATAATTATTTTATCTTCTTAAGCAAACAAATCGACTTGACCAAGATACTTGAAAATATTAAGATTTAAACGAGACATGATTTCCAAAACGTTATCTATTACATATGGACATCACTAAAAGAATTTCGTATCTGCAACTTCTTCATCGACACCAAAAGATCTACATTAACCACTGCACCACAAAACCTTCTTTTATATTTTCCTATTTTATAGTTTCAGTTTAAAATTTCGCCAGCGATACGCGACGGTATCTCAAAGTTTTACTTTGTTCAGCTCCAAGATACGCTGTGATATATTCCGACCAGATAGCCACGAGTAGTTCCGAACTCACTATCTGGTTTGTTTGAACGCTTTAAATAAATATGTAAGTTTGGGGAACACTAGTATAAGATAGCTGCCATTCAAGATCTGAGAAAGTAAAAATGTAGAAGGAATATTGTTATTCTTAATATTTTTATGTTGAAAAAAATCTATATTAGATATCTCAAAAAGTTATACTATATTATTTTAACTCGAATCAGTAGTTTTAGAGATTGGTGCGTTCAACTTAAAAAACTCGTCAGCTTTACTACACTTAACGAATGTGTCCGTAAGTACATTTTAGTCTAGCCACGAATATTAATTCTTAGGTCTCGTTAGATATTCCCGCCATATGTTATAGGACGCAGGCATTTTCTGCCTAAAGGCTGCAGTAGGTTAATATTTATTGTATTTTAGTCATAGTTTGATAAATTTAAGCGAAAATGATAGTGACTACATCACTAATTCTTTAACAACTTTTGAAATTATAAGAAAATATTATTTTTAGCCTGACCTGCATCTATCTTGGCGTGAGCCTAACATCCTTTCCAAGAAAATCAGGCTTCCAAAACGATTATACTCTTAGGTGCTTTTAACTAACTTCGAAAAAAGAATAATAATAGTTTGACATGTAAGTTTGCCAGTAGCATTGTTGGACAGGACATAATTTATTATAATCATGTATTTAGAGTCCTAAGCATGTGTCCTAGAAAACAATGGAACACTAATTTATTTTATTTTTTTCAATGTAATTATTTACTTTAAAAATACAAAATAAAGCTACACCTTTTATTTTATTTCACGCATACACTACAAACAAAACCACATATACATATGTACATAAAAAATACCTACAAATACATACACCAACATACTAAAAATTCAAACAAACTATAACAAAACCAACTATTGCATCGGTTTTCCATGCATTATGCATTATGGCAGTTAATAACATTTATCTTCTAATATCCTAATACAGTTACCCATTAAGCACAATGTTCCGACTTCTATACTCTACAAGTACGTGCTCAAAGACGTAGATACGTGGTGATACCAACTTTGGATCTCCAATACTACGCTAGCCAAACTTGTACTGTTAGCGTTTGGTTCAAGTTGTTAGATTTTAATTAGCCTTGTTAAAGCCTCTTTTTCGTCTGACTGTAAACGCTATAATTGTAGAATCGGCTCTCATTCGGGTGAATAAATTATTTCATTTGTATGCTTCAGTGACAAGAAAAAATGGGGAACAAAGAAATTGGGGAACCTTGAAGTGTGAAGGTAAAAATAGTTAGAACAGCGTGTCTTATCACTAAGTTCTGTCCCGGTTGGGGCTAAAAAAATTGTATTAATTACTTAAACGGTTATAGTGACCAAACACTCACCAGCCCAACAATTGCGGCAACCACCAAACATTGCAAGTAATACGCTTTAGATGTTCTTCTAATTAAACTGTTATGTTAGTTGCACGTCTAATGTCGCGGCGGTGTCGCGAATGTTGCAAGTTCCGATAAGATTGCACTTCGGCATTCGTGGACGCCCCTCTTAACGTCATTGATAACTGCTGTGTGAAATATTTTGCTTTATTCCGCTTTTGCCGTTCGTGTGCTCAGTCGGTTGTTGGAGGGTAGTTTATTCTTATTTGGTTAATCTTAATGTATGATTTTGGGCAATATGGCGGCTATTGTATAAATATTTTTTAAATGATTTTATATTATGTAACCTTTTAATCATATAAAGACATTTATTTCGTGGTACTATCCAATATCGCTTTTTCTTCTAATTCACGGCACTAAAAACAATCGACTAAAATTCCAACAAAACCTATATGCGATGAGCTATACGGGGCGGCGTATATAAGGATATCTTATATGTAACATTTGATGAAGATATGAAAGTAAGTAAATAAAATCATGTCTCATTTTATTATCTATGCTAGAAACTACATATATTATAATCATCAAAATAATAATCTCAAAGTTTTTAACTTATCCTTAACTAATTTACAATTGATTTGAAAATATATTTTCCCGTAACGACAAATTTCATATTAACCAATTTTTTTTAAGTATATTCCTAAAGGAAGATAGATAAAACTAGTAACGAGTAATTTCTTATTCAATGTTCAGCCTATTTACGACACATTTCATGTAAGATATAACTGGACCGTTATAGTGTTGTCCCGCAACGGTAATGAGATAGCCATACAAAATTCAATCTTGTCCTTACCTAATAATCGAGTTAAAATTTACCTTGCACTTACGAGATATCGATATTAAGCATATTCGTTAATAATTATCAACGCAACGACATTCCCGTATAGCACCTAATGGTAGGTATCTGCTATCTGGTGATTGCAGTTAACAGACGAACATCCATTCCGACTATCGCGGGATAAGCTTAAAACATTCGGATAGCCGTGAGACAAATGAATCACATCGCCATTACGTTAAGGACCGCTATGCACGGTGCGATTTGTTTGATAAACTTGTTTTAGTTGATAAATGTGAATTTATAGATTTAAATTTAATATTTGTATGTGTTTTTAGATTTGTTGGAATGTTTTCATAGTGTTTAGTATTATTGTTAATATTATAAAACAGTATTATTAACTATTTTATATATTTTTTTATAAATAAAATGTACATTTTCATCGATATATTAGCATTTAACATAAACTATCTAATTTCACTAAACTTGTTTTTTCAGTTATAATTTAAATTGTTATCTGCTAGCAACAATATTAACTGTCGATTCAGTATAATGCTATAGCTAATATTATTTTATTACTTTATATTCGAGTCGCTATCGAGAGATAAAACGATCAGAGGGCCTAGCCAAGTGGCATTTCTAACTTTCTGTACGATATCAAAATGTATGGAGATGTAGAAAAGTCGACGATGGAAGAGAAAAACCGTAGCCAAATGACACTTTCGTTCAACGTTATCGAAACGATCGCGATGATAGAACCGTAAGTCATAGAGCAAAGCGTTATTTCAAAGTGTCAATAGAAAAGTGCTAGCCAAGTGGCCTTTTTTGACATTTACGCACGGATAATAACGGTTGTATTTTATGGTCAACTTTCGATCGCGGGAATGTAGCAGAAAGCAAATATAATATGGCGGCTCTTAGTCATATGTAAGCAGATTATAGACTTGTACCCAAGTATTATAGGAATTAGGAAGTTTATAGTTAATATTTTTAAAATGCGGAGTGCATACATGCATTTTTAAGTGTAGCTCAAACGCCAACGGAGGAATAAAAAGTCGATACTCCGAGATGATTGAAAAAATGCCGGAGGAGTTCCGTTTGAGCAATATTATTTACCTAACTCTGTGTGAAAAGTTACGAGTGTTAGGTAAATTAAAAGAAGCACCGTAAGCAACAGCTTACGGTGCGTATACAGTAGTATAAGGCAAGTTGTGGAAGCATTGAACCAATCTGCCATTATAGCAAAGTGGATAAAGTTTCCACTAACACAAAAAGACTTCACATGATTCATTATATGGTTGACAAGCAGTGTTGAAACATATATGAGTGAGCTTCATTTAAGAAATGAACAAGTGCGGTTATTAGGTGAGTTTTACTTATTCATATAATTCATATTCCTTAATTTATTTCACTACAAACACATGGAAAACAAATAATTTTGCAATTTCAACAAATGTCTTAAATAATTCTAAATATTTTATCAGTGTCCATAAGTAGTAAATCATCAATGCATGCTTATAAACAATACTTTAAATCAATAAAATTTACAGGTGACTCAGGATATCCACAACGGCCGTGGCTCATGACTCCTATTCTAAGTGTAGTGGGAAATTCTAGGGAACACTATATATATACAAAGGCATATACAAGCCCGGAACTGTATAGAGTGTTGCTTCGGGGTGCTCTAAGCAAGATGGAAATGTTTGTTGAGACACAAGGGTACTTCATTACCATCCTCATGTTGCAGGTAATATTGTAACAGCATGTTGTGTACTCCACAACATGGTCTTAAAAGCCAGATTGCCACCACCAACCTCACTTCCTGCTGTACAAGAGGATGATAATGATGACACCCTGCATCCTTCCACCTCCACTGCAAATACAAATGATCTTGTCCAGGGCAGAGCAATGCTGACTTGCTTATTAAACATATTGTAGTATTAATATATGTATACATTTATACAAAATTATTTTATTTATTACAATAAATTCCACTTAAAATTTTATCATTTAATTTGTTTTTAATTTTTGTATAATAATAACTTGATTATTTGTGTGTTTAGTTTATACTTTACCTACATTTTTTAAAATTTAGTTGTATTTAGATTTTCAATTTGTGTTATTTAAATTTTTTATATTTTTATGATTATGCTATATTGTTACTTCGATGTTTTATTATTTAACTTAATTTGATTTTCTATATTTTTGTATTATAATTACTTATTTTTTGTCCTTAATTTATATTACTTACATTTTTGAACATGTATTTGTATTTTAATTTTAAAATTTATATATAAATAAATGTATCTCTTTAAATCTATTTCCTTGATTTGATTGACCTTTAAACTATTTATTTACTAAAAAAATTCACAAAAAATATAACTTTCCCATTTCCCTCTTTTACTAGAATTATCTGTGCGATTATAAAGTAAGTTTAAAAGTAAAAAATGTGCATAGTTAAAATTTAATTAGTTTAAAATATTAGATAACATAAATTTAATAAACACAAGAAGAAAGTGGACTAGTGAGAGACATAAGTAGATAATAAAACTATGAAGCTTGCATAATTAATAATTTATTAGTAACTAGTGGCCCCCACATGGGTGCACCCACTGGTGTTATACAATTATTTACTTTACTCATCTACATTGCTTTCTTGATCTAATAACATTATTTAAATATAATACAACAAAAAACAATAAAATTCGAATAATAGATCTTTCAAATTTAAAAAACCTTAAATAACAACAAAACTAACTTCCTAAATTAAAGAAAGGACAATAAATATCAATTTGATGATATTCTTTGAAATAACACACTAATAACAATATACATATTTATTTTTTTTAAAAACAATAATTTCTCAAATTAAATAAAAATATGTCTAATTCAATTAAATAACAATCAGTAAATTAAAAATAACAAATTTCTTAAATTAAAAAGACAATGGAATCAACAAAAGTAAAAAACAATCCTAAATTAATAAAAAGAATAATAAATCTTGCAAATAATAAAATCTTTTAGTTACTTTTTTAATTTTAAATTAGAGGCCATTGTTTCGCAGCGGCACATGGGTGTGACGGTAACGCGACGGTTGTGGGTTCAATCCCTACTCAAGAAAATGCCTAATCTTCTGTGAAGTTGATTGTTTTTATAAATAATAATAAAATCTCTAATTAAAATAAAACATATCTTATTCAGTTTAATAATAATCAGTAAACTATAAACTACACATTTCTTAAATTGAAAAGGAACAATAAATCAACAAAAACATATAAATATAAACGGAAATAATCACAATACTTAAAAATATTATTTGAGGCCTAAATAATTTAAAAGAATAAATAAATAATGTATTTATTCTCTTCTCAGTGATAAATTTCTTATGCCTTGCTGTATATTTTTAAGCTTGCTGTTTATTTTCTTCAAATAATTTTATTCTCCTTTCCTCCTGTTCCACTTGCTGCTGATCAATGGCAGCAAAGTGAGTAACAACCTCCTGGAAAGGAGTAAGTCACCGCGAACGCAGACTGGTCGGCGACGCGGCGGCGTATTGCTCTCGCATCTCAGTGGTGAAGCTGCAAATGCAACAGCAGGCAGCAGCAGTGTTGTAGTGCAGTATTGTAGTTTCTACTAAAATAACTACCTAAAAAGTATTGACTATCGATTAATACTATAAGACATTTTTTTATTAAATAACAGTAAAATTTTTTTGTTGTACAGTTATTATGGTTATTAGTTGTATGGTTTTTACTCTTACAAAGCTATACTTAGCATGTTATAACATAAAATTAGATGTACCTTCTGGATCTAACATTGCCTCTGACAGTGTGATTGTTATATTTTCCTGTTTGGACAATGGTGGTGTTGAAGATTTTGATTTAGTCAATTTCAGTAAATACTTATAAGTCAGGAATTATAGATATACTAATATCAAATCCTCTCTCCTCTACAACTGAGAGACCTACAAAAGCAGTTACTCCCATTATGCCCAATACTCTATGTTCTGTACAAGTTAGTGAAAGTCTGCTGCGGCTTTGACCACCACCAGTGCGATTAATAGTTTTTTTTCATATGTCTCAACGAGTGTGTGTGCTTCTGCTGCAGTGCTTTTCTGAGTAAAGCAGTGCAATAAAGTTCCCCGCAAAAACACCTTATTTGGCACAAAAGTACACATTTTCACAAAGGAAAAATAAATATGTAGTTGATACTGTAATAAACACTGTTCTACTATAATTTGAGGTTACATATAGTACTACTTTGGTACCACAGAGTACACAGAGTGCCGCAACGCCATCTTTCAAAAACTGCGAGAACTTATTCAAGGTCCTAATACTTTGCGAAGCATGTTTTTTAATAGGATATACCTATAGTGTTTTAATAATTTTTACATGTTACATTTTATACTTTAAAATTTATGGTAAAGCTAATTATAATAATAAAAATATAAAAACTACGTACCTTATAATACTTCAATCACTTACAGTGACAGTGACAGTTGTGACAGTTCACTTCCTTCAATTGACAAAGAAAAATTCGATAATTATAGATAACAAAAACCGAGTGTCTTCTACTCTAACGTAGAAGAAGCGTCAGACACTAAAATGTCATTGGTTGTGACATTGGCTACCAAATTATCGTTTTCGATAACGATTATTGTCAAAACGTACAGAAAGTTAGAAATGCCACTTGGCTAGGCCCTCAGATATGAAAGAGACAAATAAATCACTTACCCATTATGGTAAGGTTGGCTATACGCGTTGTTTTTTAAAATGTTTTTTGCTTCATATTATTATTATTTCTATCACTAAGGATTTTTTATTGTAAACCAATAAATACAATAATCTATATTCTGTCTAGTATTTTTTTAATATTTTGTAATAACTACTGACCATTAAATTCAACTAATGTAAGAATTCGTCGTATATATAAATATATATATATATATATATATATATATATATATATATATATATATATATATATATATATATATATATATATATATATATATACATATATATATATATATATATATATATATATATATATATATATATATATATATATATATATATATATATATATACATATATATATATATATATTTAAAATAACAACACTACAAACATTCAGTATTCGTATTTTTCATTGTCATCATTATTATTATTTTATTTTAAAACATTTTTTATTACATCAACTAAATCAATTAAATATCTCATTATATCTAACACCTAGTATAGAAAAAAACAAATGATCAGCCTAGCGAGTAATCACAGTATGTGGGCGTCCTTAGCGCAGATTACGTCGCGCATATAAAGGGGAGTGCTCTGTAAGATAAGTCGAGACAAAATCGGCGTATGACTCAAATTGCATGCCGTTATCGTGTCAGCCATGTTTTGACAAAATTAAACAGTGTATATCTGTATCTGTTGTGTTTATAATGTTTATATTTGCGTATCGGTCAAGGGCTTTCTATTTTAAGTGCTTAATAGTTAGATAAATTGATAATTTATTTTATTCTAGAAGTTGTTTTTGTTTAGTTTTCAAGTTTGTAAGTACAGCGTTGAGTTCTGTCGTAAAAATCTCTCTTATAATGTTTCATAAGTTGAGCGATAGTCACGTTCCCTTGACCTATAACCATGAAATTGGTAGGGAACTCGTAGTGGACGAAACCGATTCGCACTTACTTTAATTACTATTAATACTATACAGCGGAAATCTAGCGTCAAGACACTCCATTCCCTTTCTCTGCTTACCTTCTTTTTTTAAATAAGCTTTAAAGATACGCTACGAGTACAGTAGATACACTGGCAGTCTGACACCGTAGTGTTAGTCAAAGCCTCAAAGGTACTATCGGGTCGCATCGCTATCTCACAGCCGCACGTTTTCACCACCTTTCTGGGCGGCCTTTTACTATATTGTTTTTATTAACCTGCCACTCTCAAATCTAATATAAGTTAGTTGTTTATTAGAAAGCTGATATCCTGATAGTTGTATGAAATACACTTAGTTTAAAAGTGTTACATTGATACATAATAAGTTTAATATATTATTGTAAAATAATTATGATTGTTTAATACAGATATTTTAGGCGATGTTCCGTTTTATTTATCTATTCTTTGGTATTATTTTAAAATCAAATAAATTAGGTCACAGTATCATTTCTGTCATTTTACATTCTAACTTTAGCACAAAATAGGTACCTTAAAAACAAGCAGAACAATTTTAAAATAGCTTCACGCTTTATCCCGCTTACTATAGGATAGGGTAGAAGACAAAGAGAATCTAGTGTTAGACAATGTGATCCTCACATTCTGCTCAATTTTCGAGACATTACCTATTCGGTGGCAGAACTCAACCTCAGGTTTTGTATTGTTACCAGGCTGAAGAAAAGAAAAAAACTAATTTCCCCGAGAGGAACTCGAACTCACTACTGTCGTATTAAGTAAGACGCGGCGCCATAACGGCTTCTACATTCTTTGTAAGAATCAAATATTTAAAGTATACCTCTTATTTCAGCATCTATATAATGTATATGCAATATTTAGCAGCATCCATCAGAGCGTTATCGCGAGCAGACCGAGTGCCAGTTTTATTCCGTGCTTATTGAACAACCAACCTCGGTTAAAAGTTAGTCAGTTATAGATTCAACCTATAAAATATGAAAAGGCAGGACTAAGACCACAAAACGTTCGAAAACAGTCCTTTCTTTATTTTCTGCTAAATTTCTGAGACTTTCTGCGATGAGTGGAACTCAACGCCGCGCTTTGTCTTGTAACTACAGCAAGAAAATGAAAAAAAAATAATTTATTCCCCGTGTGGGAATCGAGCCCACAACAGACTGTGCCGTTGCGAACAAACAAAATACTGAAAACTGTAAATATTAGACGGCAGCATAATCGACTACAGTAGGTAGGTTAGGTACACACAGTGTTTACCTTTTGGTAGCGTAAGTCAAAGGCGTTATCGGCGCGGCGCATCCATCAGGGCGCTATCGCAGCGCCACACCGCACTCACACTGCGTTTTATTTTACCAGTATAAACCAAGCTTTAGCGCTTAGTTTGCACGATAAAAACTGAATATTATATTTTATGATGGTACCTACTTTTGAATTATATTTCGACTTGGTGTCATATTTGGTGTAAATGGTAAGAGGAATCGTTAAGTACTAATTTAGATCACGTGTGAAAATGTTTGAAAGCACCCAGAACATGAAGCGCGGTTTCAAATCCCACTACGTTCGGCGTTTTATACGATTTCTAAAAAAAAAGTATGTTTCCTTCCAGAGGTGGTACATGCTTGTTGAATGTTGAAAATAAAGAGGAAGAATTATTAATATTTGATAATCTGTTATTGTATATACAAACTATGCTTCTGTGGTGTTTATATAATTTAAAAATATTTTTTAATATAACTTCGTCTTCTTTTACTTATCGTTATAATAATAATGATATGTTAGTTGTAATTTTGTTGTGTAAGTAAACATCAGTTAGAAACATTTGTCAAAACGCTATCTGCACTCTTACATTGCAGTTTTGCATTTGATAAAAATTTACATAATATGTATTACACTTTGTTAATGGAATACTTAACTTTACATTTACATTTAAAATAAATTAACAAAATCACTAAATTCGCTATATAAAATATAAATAAATAAAGTAAATATATTTCAACATTCACACCAAAAACGAATCTCATTGCTAAAATACATAATATTTGCCATTTGATTTCATAAGCATATCTCTAAGATATATTTATTAGACAGATCCAGATAGCGCTGGCTCACCGAATTGCGCGTTTTATTTCGTAAGTATAGACGGTGTTTTATCTCACTGTACATTGTACGTACCTATGAAGCATGGTCGCCACTATTTATTTAGAATTTATGATGTTCCTAATCTTTTCTGAAACACATTTTTTAATTTATAATTTATGATGTGCTTTTCTTTTAGCCTTTATTGTGAATGTTTGTCTAGTTCTTGTGTTATAGATTTGTGTAATACAAATGTATATGATTTAAATGCAATTCAATATTTACGTGACATTATATGTTGAATGGCGAAACCCAACGCCGTGTACAGAAACCACCAACTAACAGAGCGAGGGATCATTCACGCGAATGAAAATCGAGCTCATAGGCATTAACCACTCCATCACTCCATCACGAGATTCTCCTTGTAAGTCAAACTTATTTTATAAAGCACAACATAACACATGATAAGCATAAGAACAAATCACTAAAAAGTATCCATGTTTACTTCACGTTACAAGTGATAAAATTGTTACCAAGCAAAAACTACCATTACACTCTGTTTTTAAGTGATGTAGGCTATAGAATAAAATAATCGGATCTTCCCAATAAACTCGAAAAAAAAGGTAATTCCACATATCGATGTTTTGTAAGAGACAAGTTTATATCAGTGCTATTAGCGTTGAAGTTGAATTTTATCGTGGCAATAAAGGATAAAAGGTCTTTCTTGATTTATAAATAATAAACAGATGAAATTTAACTAAATGCATTTATGTATATGCTTATTTGTATATATTTTTTAATCTGTTTTGTTTGCTTACAGGCTATAAATAATATGAGAGATAGAGGCTCAGCACAAGTGTATAACTGTAAGCGCGACTGGTTATGGATTCGATCCCCATAAGAGGAAATGAAACATTTGTTTAAATGTATATTTTCATTTCTTCGCTCTGGCGTTGAGGCAAAGCGCGGCGTTGATATCCGCCATTCAACATGCAATACCTCCAGAATTCGACGGTAAATAGGAACGAAGTGTCATAAAACTAAGTTCCCTTGCCTACCCTGCTGTATGCGGGATATACTTGTGCCACTGCTCCACGACCAGCTGCCACTTTCCAAGTAATATCTCCACTTTATCTAAACATAGTGAATCGAAGGCCTGACATTTTATTCCTTCTACATTTTCTGTTATGCTGAATAAAATGTTGAAATTGAAAAAAATCACTTACAAATTCACTGCGTTGACGTAACAAAAACAGAAAATCATTACAATACTTATCGCATTAAATGAAATTGACATATGAAAATAAAAAAAGAAACAAAAATGACACAAATCCAATTTCCATTTGTTATAACTTATTGATTAAAAAATAATTATTTGCAACGTCATACGAACACATTCAACAACCTCCACAAATAATACTTCAAAATACTCTCCACATTCCATATTCATTCCAACCTAAGTCCATTTCTTTTGTAAACCAATAACCAAAACAAAATAATCGACCTCAAGAAGATAACACGCTTTCAATTTTATATTTACCTCGATACGGAGCGGACCGATTAGCCTCACATTAGCGATATCGCGTCCGTTTCTTTATCTCTAAGTGCTTAGGTATCTGGCCATCATAGCTTTGAACTGGAAACATTCGATGTTGGTCGTTGTGTGTGGTAACTGTTACGTTATATCTCACGAAACAATATACCAGTATAGGTAATTAATATGTAGTATATGTATGTGTCCTGGTGCAGTGACACTTCTGACATTCCTTATTATTTTATTGTTTCTGTATAATATTACGAAAAATATATCATACAGTACCTCTATAAGAATTATCAAATTCCATCTAGGATTCTAAAAACAAAATATTTATCGCAATTAAAAACTTATGTCTTTTAACTTTACACACTATCCCACATACAGCAGATATTTGCGGTCTTGCGGAATTTTCGACTCGACTCGAAATTGAATCCACAATCATTGGGCTTACTGGCTCCCTATGCCACTGAGCCACAACGGGCTTCTAAACCTTAATTTGACTGACAAGCTTGCAGTTTCAGTTGACCCCGGAGCCCTTAATCATACGAGATATGTAGGCATTGTCCTCCCACTCCCAGATAGAATGGCGGCAGATATCGCGCCACTCAGCAGAGATGGATGGATAGGGCCTACGCAGATTATTTACACACATTTTCAATTCTGGCCTTGCCTTTTGACCTTGCGGCCGTATCTAGATGTAGACACCTACGTAGAATCAACTCATGCTGTATTTGTATTTGAATTACAAATCAATTGTTTAGAATAATTCATTTAGTTTGTAGTTTGTTGTTAAGTCACGTGGAAATTAAATAAACGGAATAATGATAGAATTTGTAATCTGGATCAACGCTTAGATTACTTTTAAGCTTCAAAGATATAGTTTTGACAAATGTTATCGATAGTTGCTAAAATGTGAAGCCAGTCGTGGACCAGGTGCACAAGACTGCGACTGTAAAAGCGACAGGTTATGGGTACGATTTCTTCTCGAAGAAATAAAAATATTCAATATGACGAGGACGAGAAACGCGGCGTTGGATTCCGCCACTCAACACAAAATGCATCCAGAATTCGGCGGAAAGTGGAGAACGGCAGTATCCTAATGGGGATAGAGTGTCTTAATACAGGATTTCCAGGTTTCCATTCTGCCTAACTGCTATGTATGGGATAAAGCGTAAAAGCTAAAGAAAGCAAGAAAGAAAGAAAAAAAGTAAGAAAGAGAAAAAGATGCATAAAATAAAAAACAAGCAAACTGAATGGCATCTCAGTTCGTGGCAAGTACCGACGTTCGTTATCTAAACACATGTAACCAGATGCCCAGATAGACCAGATACGATGCATTTAGTTCCACAAGTACAAGTACGTGGTTACATGTGAAACGTAGATAGCATGGACCCGTTCAAACGTCTAGATTATATTTATATTGAATACTTTATACATTTATGCAAAATTCTTACATTTGTAGTCGATTTCAATAGAATGTGTGTGTAAAAAGCGTTTTTGTTTTATTGTATATTGACTATGAGGCATTAAAACCAAAATTGAAACAAAAATACTTTTCATGCTAAACTTAAAAACTCAATGAACAATTAATTTCACTGGGAACTATGTTTCACTCTATGTCTTTTTACCAAGCGGTAACCCTCGTGAGGAAATGAAAATAATCCATTTACCGACTGGGTAACGAGCCCACAACAGAATTTATAGTCAGATTACGTTATTTTATATTAAGTATAAATTTTAACTAATATGTCTGCAGTATGTGACCCCAGCCTTAGCAGTAAATTAAGACGAGCGCAGATAGTGTTCATAAATCCTCTATCGCTCAGTGGGCGATCGCATCGACTCTATATATCCCGATATCGTTGTATTACAAGATCTAATTCCGATAGCAAATACGTAGTGAAAACGCAATTTGTTTTAGGACAGTTCAAATTTATCTTTCTATATAAGATTATTATGGTTGAAGATTATGAATTCGTATCCTTTTTTTATGAAAAAGCTTTTTCCCGCGAAGCAGATTAGCTAAAACAAATCCACTGTTAAGACACTCTGTTCCCCACGCACAGCCGCCACTGAAACACTTTTTTTGATTGATTTTGACACACTGCATATTTAGTGCGGAATTTAATGTCGCGCTTTGCCTCATGGCCAGAGTAGAAAAATTAAAATAATTTATTACCTTGTCTGGGAATCAAATCTACAACCATTGCATTTCCACACTAGTTTTCTAATTATTGATTTCGGTTTTTATTTCTTCATTTCCTTCTATCATTAAATATGTTTTCGGTACACAGCTACCGGATCTAGGCATCGAATGTAGGACTTACACAAGTAAACAATGCCGCCCACGTCGATCACGATACTGTTGTAACTGCAATGTGAGAGAGATACGCTAACAATAGTGCTGAAAATTTGTAGTATCTATATGTTTCTACCTATTCTAATTGATTAATATCAATAAATTTAAGTGACGCAATCGTAACGCAAACTGATGATTGTTGAAGGTTTGCGACATTTTTCATTTTTTCGTGCGGGTACTCAGTGAGGCGTTGGCGTCTTTCACATAATACATAATGCCTCGAATTCAGGTGAAATACGAAGAACAAAGTGTCTTGACACTAGGTTCTCTGCTTACGTGTCTATGAGGTAAAAAACAGAACTACAAAAAATTGCTTTAATTTATATTTTTGTGTAAAACGATATTAGTTATTTCTTAACTTATAGAGATAGTTCAATTATAATATGCAATATTATTTTTCCAAACACTGCACAGTATAGGAATAACGGTTATGTAGAGTCTAAATTATAGGCATTTACTTTAGGTACTGAATGAATCTGCTTAAATTAAATTTTAATCAGTCATCAATGTTTTTTTAAATACATTATTTCTCACTCTTAAATACATTACACACTCAATCTAAAATACATTTCTTCTAACTGGATGAACAGAAAAAAATCCTGAAGATAGCATATATCCAAAGCAGGCAAGTCTCCTCGATACTGAATCTATCAACGAAGGCGACGTACTCTGGCATGTTCACAATGCCTAGATGTATATCACACGTAACGTCGTTAGACTACAGCATTTGAATTGTAAGAAACAGAGACGTCTATATATATTTTAGCGCTAAAGAGAAAATTAGATGTTTTATATAGAAAAAAAAAGAAAGGCGGAGAGACGAGAGTCAAAATTAACTTTTTTTGAGTTTCATGCCTCAAGCGAACGGGAATTTTACCCGAATGGGGATCGAGCCCACATCCATCGAGTTACAGTCTTACGTTGATATTAAGATATTTTAAAAAAAATCAGCTTCACGCTGTATCCCGCACACAGCAGGGTAGGCAGAGGGAACCGAGTGTTAAGACATTCCGTTCCCCACTTTCTGCTGAATTCTGGAGACATTGCGTGTTGAGTGGCAGAACTCAACGCCGCGCTTTTGCCTGGACACCAGAGCGAAGAAATGGAAATATTGATTTAAGTAACTATTTCATCTCCTCGAGTGGGGATCGAACCCACAACCAGTCAGTTTTACAGTCACACTTTGTGCCGTTGCGCCACGACTGGCGTTATGATCTAAGTTTGGTGACACATGATTTCAAGTTGTGAGATAACTTATCTCATTAGATTTTTTAATTATCAGGTTAATTTTGTTCATATGAGAATGGAAAAAATTAAAATAATCTATTTACATACAAAAATATTAAAATGATATCAAAAAAAATATACAATAAAAACGAGATCTAATGTATCACGTAAAACCTACTATGCATAATTAAGCGAGCAATCACACTATCTCCACACGGCATATGTAGGTGGGTCCAGGGCGTGGTGTGACGTCACTGCGGCTAATTACAAAAAACAAAAATATCATCATGATGTCAGATTAATATGAAATTGGGTGAGAATTTTATGATTAAACTTTACCGTAGGTTTTGTTTTATAATTTAATTTTAAATCGATCTACTTTATTAGTATTACAGAGCTAAAGAATTTATTAGGTAGAACGCGCTAATCTCAGGAAATACTGGTTAGAATTTTAAAAAAATATTTTTGAATAGTCCATTTATCTAGAGAAAAAAACCTTTTACAGAACACTCCCCAAGATAAATGCAGTAGAGAACGCACTGCGAGGAAACGGCCCTATGCGAAGCCAAAGTGTCGAGCCTTCCACAGATCATTGGATACCCAATTATTTTAACAGCCCAACGTTGTATGTGATCAAATGGATCAAGGTGATACTGTAGTGCACCAGTCCAGAGATGACAACAGTATATGAGCCCGAACCTGGGCTCTAACCATCCCAATCGGTCTTTTGACGCTGCGGATGACCCCAGTTCAGATAGTGGCACTCGCTCGAAACGCCTAATGTTGATAGTGGGCTCGGCTATAAGGGAACGTATTAGAAGTCTAGGGTCAAGGATCTTGTGTCTTTTTGGGGTTGAATTAAACCATGTTATTTTCACCCTATTTGGAAACAGCCCTGAGTAATGTCTTAACTTAAGACACCAGTTTATTTCAACACTGGTTCAGCTTTCACGGGCATGCGTTCTGAGCAAAAAGCGAATTTTCTAACCGTAGAGTACGTCACAAGCTAAAATACCATCCACATCACATGGATACGTGACACTCCACTACTGTGCGATTGTATAGGAACTTCCATCCATGCATCACGCAACAGTGAAATGGCGTACCTGCGGCAATGTTTCCAGGTACGACATGGGTACCTTCAAAAAGCTCGTCTATCTCCACCCGAACGCTCGAAAGCATTTTCTTTTCCATAAAAAAAGAAGCACATGTAGTACTTATATTAAACTGTCTCTAGCCTTAAGCCTATACCTATTGCCTAGATTTTAGATAAACCTGATATAAATAAGATAAGCTCTCGTTTACAACTACACAATCCGCCACAAAAGAAGAAGAGATGATATCAGTTATCTTAGCAAAAGATCACTCTCATCTTAGAAACAAAATAGCGTCTGGTGTATGGTGAATCTTTTTGCTGTATAGACTAAGATAAAATATTTGAAATATATATATAGAATGCTCAGTTGAAGGCGCAATATCGACTGTAAAGGTGACGGTTCTATGTTCAATTTCTGCTTGGGAAAATTAATCACTTTCGTTTCCTCGCCCAGCTAAACAGACAAATCGCGATGTTAAGTTGCGCGCAACATTCAACACGCTATGTCGCAGGTTCTCTCTACCCTGCTATATGCAGAATAATTAAAGGTAAAGGCGATAAAAATGTTTAAATGACTATACATAATTCATTGAAATTTGAGATAGAATAACTTTAAAAACACGTAGCTCATGTGGCAAACACAGCAGGTAATTAAATGTAGTAAATCTGAAGCACTTAGACTATAACCTGCTTCACGCGAGAAGGAACTGGCACAGTAGTGCCAGTCTGTATAGTAATACAGACAAGCAAATAACCACCACCACTGAACCATAAGATGAACATAAGAATTTTAGAAACAGGTCATCAAGTGCATACATACATTTATAATTTAATGTGTGTATTTTTTTAACCGTTTACGTCATATTAGCGTGACAGTTGTTGTTATCAGTGCGTGTCACGCTATCGTGGCGTGTTTGTACGCATTTGCACGACGCCTTCGAATTCCGTATAGATAGGTACTGTGTCTTTATGTTATAAATTCTTTTATAATAATAAATTTAGCTAAAAATTTCTAAACTACAAAGAACCGTAAGTAATTCAACCCACGACCATGGTATTTAGTCAGGCAGCTAGCCATTGTTACCTCTACGTAGTCGTGTTACCTAAGGGAATATATCAAAGATTGAACAAAAAAACGTATTACTTATTTTACTAATATAGTAAATTGAATTATATTATTAAATTATTTGTAAAATACAAATATAGACATTAGGATCAATTAAAAAGAATTACAAGCCAAAACTTTATTTATATTTCAAAGTAAATTCTAATAATAATGTTTCCACATATGTACATATAGACTTTGAATTATCGTTTCACAAAATTTTGCACAAATGCCTTATGTGTATTTAAAATTTTGTCCGAAAACGGAAATCTGTTTTAGAGTAACAAACTATCTATATATCTTTTTTAGAGTAAATATTTGTAACATTTACATCAATTGCCCGAATTCAAAGATAAATACATCTCCAAAAAAACATATCCCCAAAAAAAAAATCCTTAGCAAATACATTACTTATATTAATCTGTGCAATACTTCGTTGTCAAAATACAACAGAACAGGGAAGTGAATAGATGCGTGATGAACTAAAAGTATGTTCGCCATTAGCATAAGCAGTGAGTTCCAGGCGCGTTTTGTCATCGATAACGCAGGATATATGGTGGCGTGGATTTAGATGACTTATGTCGGCTCCATGATACGACTGGATGATTTAGTAAATGCGTTTTGTGGTGTGCAAATCAAAATATGCCTCGCTAGGTTTGCATGCGACTAGGGCGCCGAAGTCAAGAAAAAAATAGCTGTGAATGACTTTGAATCCAATATATTTTTTTTCTTTTTTTGTTCCTTGATAAATAGACTATCCATCACACGCTATCTATCAATTCGAACCAGTAGTTCCTGAGATTAAAACGTTCACCAAATAAAGTCTTAAGGCTGATATTTTATGCCCGTGCATCGTACAGGATGGACAGAAAAAATCTCGCAATATATATCTCGTGATAATGTGCATTATCGTCATGCACATTATCTTATTAAAGTAATAGGATTAAACGTCAAATAAATAATTAGACTATATTTAAATTTTACAAAATTGCTACTTGCATTATATTCACAATTTATACTCTAAGTTGTGAATATAATGAAAATAGCAATCTATTAAATAATTACGATTTTATTACGAGTTTTAGAATGATCTATTTAATTTAAACAAATTCAGTTTAAATAAAAATTTAAAACTAAGAATTTAAATTTAAAATTTCGTAGTTAATAAAAAAACCAGTACAAAAATAATATCCAGTCACATTTACTTAGACGAATATAAAAAATTCCCGTCTCGTGGGCCGGGCGTTGACGGGTGTGGTGCCGTGACAGATATGGATCTTGCATACATATTATTACTTCTATGTTTTTGAGATATATGATTCTAGATTATACGTACAAATAATAATGCTGCACTAAATTTATGTAAAACATAATTTTCAATCGATTTTGAGATTCTGAAAACTCTACTACTTAATTTGCAAACATTTTTTTTAATCATTCATTTCGTTAATTGTTTTTATCAATTTCTTTATTTATATCTTTACTTATTTCACGTGTAATTCTAATGACACGAATATATCACTAGGTTCTCTACTTTGTGACAGTCTGTGCTACATAACACGCCACGTTATCTAAATAAAGAAATAAAAATTGAAAATGTATATATTATAACTGCAAAACATTATTCTCAATAGAATTTTAGAAATTCTTGTACTCCGGGACGTCGGTAATGTATTTTTTCTTTTTTTATTGATTTTAGACATTTTGTTGATTTATTATAAAATTATGTATTAAAATAAGAACTTTATTATAGTCCTTAAATTAATTTGGCCACATATATTTTTTGATTGACGGGTATTTCAATAAAAAGTAACTGCTTCATAGATATGACTCTTATATACAAAACTTATGTTTACAAAAAAATTTAAACGGATTTCTTTTATGAGCTAAAACAATATTTTTAATTTTATAAAGTTATAATAAAATAAAGTAGCAACCAAACCTTAGTACATAAGTTGAAAAATTCCAAAATTCACATGAAAACACTATCCTCAACTGTTACCAAAAATAACTTAAACAACCCGTTATAACATTTTGGTAAAAATTATAAAACTACATAGTAAGGCAGACGGTTTAATTTTATTTAAACTTAATGATCCCACCGATTTCTGAAGGCACTGTGTGTTGAGTGGTGGAACTCAAAGCCGCAACCAGAGCGGAGAAATAAATCGAAAAATAAATGTCATTTCCTCGAGTGGGAATCGAATCTCCAACCTGTCGCGACGGTACAACTGTGTCTATTGGAAAATTAATTCATACAACTAGATTACGATTATGAGCTACATAATATGTCAAATTTAAATAATAACGACGCGTTATCTAATAATTCACAAATTGTAATCGAAGCTTTTGCTTTAGATAATATCCGACATAACAAGTGATTGATCATTTAGTGGAATAGGAAATACCTACTAAGTACCTACACTATCTAAGTTGAGGCCGTCGTTTCGCAATGATGTAATATCTGAATATAAAGCAACGGTTGTGGGTTCGACCCCCACTTACTACCTACTTATTGAGAATAGTTATATTTATTTTCGCAGAGATATAACGCAGCGTTGAGTACCACTGAACACACGTAGCCCTAACCTTAATAGATCCAAGCTTTAACTTACAATATTTATAGCTCCTAGCACATAAGAATAAATAATATTATATAATACTAACATAACCATTTTTCATTTCAGGTAAGTGTCCAGCACCCATCTTCCTGCAAAGAGAACATCCGGCGCACTCTAACGACTACAAAATACGTTTTAAACGTGAACACTCGGCTCCATTATGCACAAAGGGATGCGACACGGTATTAAACACACAGAATACATAAAAACACGCAAGCGATTCCAAAAAAAAATCGAAACAAATATCGATTCATAACAATACAATCTGTAATCGAGTAAAAAGTAAGGGTGGCCACACATTAGTATCAGCGGCGACATCGGTGCCCTGTCCGGTTATTGTCGTCGTATCGCGCTCCCGATCGCCAATTCGCGTCGAACTCGAGGACAGCTCGGCTACAGAAATGCCCGTCACATTTATCTGTTGGTGTCGTCATGATATGTTTGACCGCGCTAGCTTATAATATTTGGTGATTTTTTTCATTTTTTTTACATATTTTGTACCCATGCACGATTGTTTTCTTAGGTTATTTAGATTTTCTATTCCATTAGATATTACCTGCGGCTACGTCCTGATAGTAAAATTGAAGAAACTAAAAATTATGTTTGATACATGACCCTTTGTAAGTGCCTGTAATAACTTGGACAGTTGGTACAATGGGTTACATCGAAACGGTTACTATGATATAATATAGCATTTAGTCTTCTTTGATCAGTAGACTATCCATCACAAAAATAATTGTTCAATGTCAAACAGTAGTTCTTGAGATTTCAATTAACGAACTCTTTATCTTTATAATGTTACAATAGATTCAGATTTTAATAATTTTGGGCAGTGTCTGTTAGAACGTCATGTATAGTGTTGATTATTTTATCACATTCAAATAAAATTAAGTTATTCATTTTTCTTCATTGACCTATTAAATATATAAGATGTTGAATATATTGGCTCCTTCTACTCTGACAGCTTCAACCAATATGAAGCTAAAAAAATATATTCATTTCACATTTCTTCACATTTATCTAAGTACCTCCCATGATGCAAAAGATGCGTAAAGATAACAAAACCTAAAAAAAACATCTTAATCTTGTTTCATCAGAAAGTCGCGATTTAAATAAAATATTCATTCAATACATTCATTTTGCATGTATACTGCACAAAAAGGCGGTCTGCTGACATTTATCTTTAATTTTATTGAAAACATGTTTTTTTTTTAATACAAGCAACCTCACTGGCCATAAAGGCATAAACATGTTACCGTTGGCAATATTCAAAAGTATAATTGTGACATAGTAATCAAGATAAATAAAACTTTTTAATCCACATATTCTCAATTTGTAATGTTTACTTAAGATGGTAGAGAATTGAAAAAATATTATAAGGAAACAAAAAAATCCGACTACATAAAAATCTCAAAGAAGCTCAAACGTGTAGTCGAATTAATAGTCGGGAACCATTTAAATTTCAATAGGAAAATTAAATTGGTTGAAGAATAGGTTGCCAATTGTTAGACTTAGTAATGTTTCGGGCCACAATCCACCCATTTAGAGATTAAAATGCAAAATGACTAAGACTATTTTTCTAACCAAATATTAACCCAAGACTTTTGCTTTCAAGAGAGGCTTATCTCCCAATGGTAAAACAGTCTATTCCCAAGTTTCCGCCCAATTCTCGAGACATTGTGTGTTGGTAGAACAAGGAAATGAAATTTTCATCAGTGGAAATCAAAGCCACGACCATTGTGCTTACAATCCGACGCTATGTAGAATGACCACGACGGCGGCCTCTAAATAAAAATAATATTAAATTACTTGAAATTAAATATAAATTTTCATTTTGTATTAAACTTTGTCAATAACAACAACAACAGAAAACCAATTATATTATTCTTTAATTTATACGAAGGAATATTAACATATATAGTATTTATCGTGACATTTATCTACGTGATAAATAAGATAAATTGTTACGTTAATTATTAAATCATTTAAATGTAATCAATAATAATTAATCACTTGAGAACATTAAAATAATATCCATTACACGTTTTGAACTAGTGGTACCTTTTTTATGTATCTAATATAAGTTAGTATATATTATGTAAAAACTGTAAATATATAACGTCCCGAATTAGAAAGACTAATTTTTTAACCCGAATTGAAAGTGAATTATGAATTTGAGGATTATGGGATTCATCCCCACTCGGAAATGATAATTATTTTCATTTCAAAACGCATATTGGTATATGTTGTTGAGTTGATATTTCGATGACATTCCGTTTTCCCCTGAAATTTTGAGATATTAAATTTTTTTAGCATCACGATGTATATCGTACATAACAGGATAGGCAGAGGGAATCTGGGAACCTACATTTAAAACACTCCATTCCCATTAAGACACTTTCTACCGAATTCTCGAGGCATAGTATGTTGAGTGGCGGTACTTAACGCCGCGCTCGGTCTCGTTTCCAGAGCAAGGAAAAGAAAATGTTAAATATTTCATACCCCGAATGAGAATCGAACCCACAACCGTCGCGTTTACAGTCGCACTTTAGTGCCCCTGCCCTGTTATATTTTATAACATTCCTGTCTATATTCTATATTATTAGATAAATTCTACAAAACGCCCTAAAACCTGTAATGCAAATTAACTAGATCCCAATACGAAACTACAAGCAATACTTCAAGTGTACTAACAAGAGTCCACGTGTGAAATTTACAAGAAAGCCCGGTCGTATAGATTTGTTGGCGATTTGTAAACTCTAGACAAACTTGCCTCTTTAATGCTAGACAAACTTGCCTCTTTCTGCTTAATCGAGTGTTATCTTACAGCGCCCACTTCAACATGCATTAACTCTTTTTTCACGCTTTATCCCGCATATAGCAGGGTAAGCAGATAGAGCCTTATTTTCAGACACTCCGTTCTCTACGTTTCATCTGAATTCATTGTGTTAAAGTCGTATTATAATGAAGACTTCAACTTGAATTAAATTTTATTGAAACTAATGTTTTTTACTTAACTCAAAGTTCTAACTCTTGCACAACTCTAGGCAACAGTAGGTTTTTTAATACAGTAACAGTATATATTTAATTATTTTTTAATGACAACATTTGTAATTTTATTACGTGTGCATTACACGTGCATGCTTTCTAAGCTAAAAATAAAAACTATTTTTAGTAAAAGTTATAATATTTTAAATATGAACCAATAACCACTGCCTCACATTTGAAGTCCATTTTACTAAACCCATATACATTATACTCGCATTGCACTTGCAAATGATATATTTATCTATTCACAAATAGAAGTAAATTCTATTAGTGTTAATATTATGTATCGGTTGAGTGCTAACGTGTCTGCGCACTGTGACTGACTCAGCCACTGAGGGGTCGCTGGGTGATAAATTTAACAAGTACGTACTATACGTTCATGCCTACATACATTTTACAGAGGATGGATGTAGATTTTCGTAATGACATTGTATTCTTAGTATAGGTTGTTTGGATTAGTTGGTTTGATTAAATTGATAAAAAACGATTATTTCATAGGGTTCCGTATCTTTTAAGGAAAAAAGGAACCCTTATAATATCAAAGTGACCTTATAAGGGTTCCTCTTTGCCTTCTTCTGTCTGTATATATGTCTGTCAAGACTCTATATATCAAAAACACTTGGAGTTATTGAGTTGAAATTCAAACCATATATTCAGATCTAAGGCCCCATGATTTCCTGTAAGTAAGTTTCTACATTTACTTAAAAAAGGTCCGGCTGTTTATATAGCAACACACGCGTATTTCGATACTATAAAGAGAATCAAAATTAATAGAATGCTTCCTTGCCTTCCTCTAGATTTATGAAATTTGGCATCTACAGGTAGTAGTAGGTAAGGAAAAATCAGAAAACTATATATTATATACAGCTAAATCCTAAAAAATTATAGTCATAAAAGGGGGCAAAAATTGGTATTAAAGCCGCTAGTTCCGGTGAGATATCAGATGAAAGGGCTCTGGCTAAGCTAAACATATATTTCAGAAAAAACTCGAGACCTCTCATTTTTGTACGAATCCCTCGGTGGCTAGTTTGGTGGTAGCTTAAACAAAACAGACCGGACTCTCGTTTGTGTTGTTTAAGCTATTCCGCTAATTTCACACTGCATCCCGCATATACTAGGGTAAGCAGAGGGCTCAATACCGAGTTCTAGGACGAGTGTCTAGACATTCGTATGCCGCTTTCCACGGACTCATTCCTTAATTTATTAATATTTTATTTTCTGTAAACGCGACGGTTGGCGGTTCAATTGACATTCCCGGGAACGAACTATTGAAATTTTAATCGCTTTGGTACATGACAAAAAACTGCAAGTTGCTCCACTCAACACGCAATATGGCGAAAAGTGGAGAACGAAGTGTATTAATAACACTAGACTCTCATCTAGGCTCTGCCTTACCCTACTATAATAAAAGATTCAACATGAAACTATAAAGGTACTAATTTTAAAACTAATTAAAACAGTCTTTATGTAAATTTAAACGGCTGAGTCACTAGTATCGTTCAGCATATTACTAATATCCGATAATAGATAAAAAGATACAAAGTTCTCTCCCACGGCTCCTTTGTTTCTAGAGGACGGGCCAATTACGCTACAATATACAGCTGATTACTTATCGAGTACAAATTAGTCGCTTATAATGATTGTTGTAAAATTACGCATATAGTTCCAAAGATATTTAATATAAATCTGTATATAAACAAAAATCTTCCTGTACTTTGTGACAAACAGACAACACACAGTCGAAACTACGCGGCATAGAACGCTGGAAAAACAAAATTATTAAGTCACGTTACTTTTCATTTATTTCATTTGTTTTTTAATTTTACAAGGTTACTTTAATTTTAAGTTATTTCGGTCTCCAATCGGAACTTATCTCGGTACTTAACACCGCACTTTTTGACATGGACAAAATAATCCTTTGATTAGAAAACAATGTATGTATCTAAACAATTATTATTTATATAGGCATGTCACAGCGCCACAATTTCTCAACGAAACTATTAGCATAATAAGTTCTTTGATTTTCATGATTGTTACACATATTAAATGAAACTAATTTAACCGAATTAATCGCGTATATTTAAGATTTTACATTTTGGAAACCCGATGTTTCCAACACTTTGCAGTAGTCCGTGGTCACGGGTAGACTGAGGTGGCATTCGTCTGTCAGTTGATTCATTATATCATTTCATTTAAAACTAATTTAACCGGATTAATCGCGTATATTTAAGATTTTACATTTTGGAAACCCGATGTTTCGAATACTTTGCAGCTATTAAAAAGTCGTATTCACAAATATTTGAAAACAATTTCCGGAAAAACTCGATTTTATCTCATACTACGATTTATTAGACGAATGTAAATTTATCAGCTTCTTAAAAGATACATAATATGGTAATAAAGCGTAAATAATTTAATATAGAATACTAACGATAACGTTATAAAAAAAACCACCAAACTGTTTCCCAATAAAGTTTTATAGGACAGATAAAAAATGCATAAAACTGTTTTTTTTGTAAGTTTCTCGTTACGATCAATTAAAAACAATCTGCATTGAATCTGTACCTATACCTATCGTAATATTATACAAATTAACTAATGATAATAGAACTATTTTATTTACGTAAGTGTGTCAAATTGGTGGCACCTTGGTTGGAAAACAGAACAACGTGTTTTTATCTAATATTGTTAATTCGTTTAAGCATTATATTTACATATGTATTAATTAATTATTATTTAAAAAAGGGCCTTATGCATTTATCTGGCCTTCCACGCAATGTTTCTAGATTTACGAAAGAATAAAATGGCTTACAAAACTCTCTCTCTCTCTCTCTCAAAAAAGGCCTAAACTGTTTAATAAAAAAAAATAAAACTAATAATCGACTAATTACAAAACAATATATAACGAAGCATCTAAACCACTGTAACGTATACTCTGTGGCGTATCGCTAGCTAATGAGAGCGTGGACTACCATTGTATACAGATGCGATCAACATTATCTCCTTATTTTTGCTTCATGTTTTCACTTATCTCACCCCGAGTAGGGCCAATTGTTTCGGTTTTCGTCATCTTATTATTGTTTTGATACAGATACTAATCTGATTGAAAGATACTGTTTGTTTGGAGCTGGCATTGTTCGATTAATTTCACTTGTTAAATGGTAAATCAAAGGATCGTTAATGTTATTCTGTTTTCAAAACCGAATATCATTTAGGTAATGGCATGACGAAAAGGCGAAGTTGAATATGATTTACATGTAATGAAGGTTGTCTCAAGTTTTTTGAAGCGGCTTGTACAACAGGATAGGCAGAAAAGACTTAATATTAAGACACTCCGTTCCCTACTTTTCGCAGCATTTCGAAGACATTTTTAGTCGAGTGGCGAAACTCAACCAGTCGTCTATCAGGATGGGAGAATGAAACAAAGAAATAATCATTCCCCCAAATGCATATCCAACCTATAATCGCCGCGTTTACTATCAGACGCTGTTAAATTGCGCTACGACGACCTTTTTAAGATGTGTTTCTAAGTCATTATTGAATTATTGATTACTATGTGTATCTTGGATCATGATATATTAAAGGTCAAATGATGATTTTTTTTATATTTGTTTCAAAATACACACAATATAATATTTCTACTGCTTTTACGGTTGCATTACGATTCTCAATATTTAAAAAAAAGATATAATTCTTAGTCATGTATGCATTTTATTTAAAAAAAACATTTAAAGATGTAGTGCAAGCATCTGTCAGTGCTGCGCGTCCAAACGTCAGCTTAACGAACCGCATTGTATGTAAAATTCAATCTGCCTTAGATCATATTTTTATTTTTTCCTTCCATAAGATAAATCAAATATTATGCTCCATGCCAAATATTATCTTTATGGGGATTTTCTATTGCAATAATTAACATTACAATAATAAACGAATAGTTTTTACTACAATATGTGAAACAATAGCTGAACAGACAGTATGAATTGACACTTTTATTATACATAATTTAAAACGCCATATAAAGCTTTTGTACGCCAAAAGACAAAGGATACTTCATAAACCACTTGGCTACCATACACGGTGAATAGTCACTAAAATTACTTTATAAATTGAATAAGCCAACGATTTGCGTACAATTTTTTTGTCGCATCTACGATCGCCTATTATAAGTTCCATTGTAAACGATAGTCTGCTCTGCCTGTCTGATCCTTTGAGTGGAGCCGAAAAATATTTTAAACATTATCTGAACGCCATAAAGTTCAAACTCAAGCATTTGAGGTTAACCTATATGACATTCTGTCACAGAATAAACATTTCAGTTAGGCCGTAAGCGCCAAGCGTTCCCGAGGCAAAAAAGTCCTAATGAAACGAGTGTTACAAATGATTTTTGCTTGTAGCAGTCGTAGGATCGGTTCCGCGAAGGCAGTGGCGCTATCGGAATCACCTTAATGATGCCTCGATGGTGGATAGCCATTGTGTTGGATGTAAATTTGTAGCCGTCGGCGCGGGTAATGATGTGAGAACAAGCCGCGATGCCGATAGGTCGGCTGCGCTAAACTTCACGAATGCCTTCTTTTGAACGTTCCTACACATTGTCTTCATAACTTCTGCATTTTGAAACTTTCTTGTTTTAGGTTTGCGGTCGTAGTAAGCAAATTTTGTATTTGTTTTTTTTTTCTTTTATTGTTGCTTATGTCGATTTAAAAGTAATATACAGGAAACTAACCCTAGATGATATATGATGAATAATACGAAAATAGATACGGTATAATGCAAAGAGATGCATTAATACCAAACATATGTTATAAACATAAAGATACATAGATAGATAAAACGAAATCATGACCATAGTTTTGAAATTTTAAAGATGGTGATATTTTTTATCTTCTAGCTTTATCCAGGTTATGTACACCACCTGCACTCTAACTTTAATATTATGAAGGATAAATATATATGTGTAACGAAAAAGTGCATTATTTCTTAAAAATAGTAATATTCCTTTACCCCTTTTTAGCCTAAAAAAATTGTACCTTTAAACTTCCATGATAATCAATTAAATTTCGAAAACATGTTTTCGGAGCTATAGATCCACGATTAAAACGAAATGAGTGCAACTCATGTACTTTCCATAAAAATTAAATTTTTACATAATTTAAAATAAAAATTAGGCAACCTGATAGCTGTGGCACAGAGAAATAAAAACAGTATATAATCTCATTAATGGCTCCAAGCTTTTTATCTGGATAATTAACATACAGAATACTACAATATAAAGATAAGAAACTAATACACTACGAAGTCTTATCTACAAAGTATTAATTGGAATTACTGACATTTACTTATTATTTTTTTGCCTGATTTCTAAAACTGAGAATCAATGATCTATATAAAATATAGTACTAATAAACATTTTTTATGAGTTGTTGTATGTAAATTGAATGAAGAAAATTATTGCTTTACATTCCTTTCGTTGTTGTATTTATCAATAACATTGTGTGTCGTCGAGACGCAGCGGCTTAGCGTCCGACTACAACTACAACGGTTGAGGATTCGATTCCCTACTGACAGAAATAAACCGTACATTTTAGAGAAATGTGCTAGCGTATTCCGTATAATAGATTGCCACAAACCACATAGGAAAAGTAACCAAGTTTTATCAATATAAATCTCCTAGTCCTAAAACAAGAATTAAATTTATACGCTTTAAGTTTATATTTCCATTTTCTTTGCTCTGGCATCGAGGCAAAGCGCGGCGTTGAGTTCTGCCACTTAACACGCGAAACCTCCAGAATTCGGCAGAAAGTGGGGAACGAAGTGCCTTAACACTAATTTCCCTCTGCCTACCCTGCTACATGTGGGATACAACGTGAAGCTGATTTGATTTTTAAATATGTTAAAAAGTTTTAACAGTGCCACATTACAGTATTTTCACTAATACTTTTGTAGATTTTCCTTACAAAAAAAATGTACATCATACCTTGAAGTTGACTTGCCTATTTAGCACATAGCCGCATCACAGCACCGTCTATATTCAAAGCACTATTTTCTTATATATGGACAACCATTTATTTGCTAGCATTTTAACCAATGTGTACAACATTACCCCCAACGCCCGCATTAAACTAAACAAAACGTTACATTTACAAAACGACCTTTACGGCGTCCGCGATCATTAGCCGCAGCTATCGCACTATTTTGCAGAATAGACAAAATTTTCAGTCTTTCAGCGCGTCATAATGAATAACATAAAGGATATTTAAAGGGAAACATGATAAATAAACGACTAAACGAGCTCGATGAAAAACGGCGTGCGATGCGGGCTCTTAATTTTGGCGGGAAATTAGGATTTCCATTTTGTTACATCACGTACAATGACAGCTAAGAAATCTAAAGCACACAGATGATGTATCGTTTTATTATTACCTTATATTTATTATACTTTATATTTATTAAACGAATATTCAGTATGTTAATAGTTGCAATCTTCTTTATGAACGGTTGGGTAAATATTTTAAATGTTTTTGACAACTTATGTGTTAGCTATATTATGTAGGTATATATTTTAAAAAAAATTGTATTATTTTATAATAAATATATGCCTATTTTCTATTTATTAATTATATTTATTATATTGTTAATCTAATATATACGTACTTAACTGTATTTCAATAAATTGTAACAATTAGTGCGTAAGTGACATTTGTAATAAATTAATATTTTATCAAAGCAATGCTTTACCGAAGCTTATCACATGCTACATTACATAGGAATCCACAATTAAGACACTTAACTGCGACAGCGTGGCATGACATCATTATCGCTGTATCGATTCTTTTTGTTTTATATCGAGTAATCGAAATCGAGCGTGGCGCCGACCGATCTGTTTAATCTGTGTATTATCGGGGACTAATGCACTCGCACAGATAACGCGCCATAAGAGCGGGGGCAGATAAAACCACTGTGGTCATGTTAAAAATAGTTTACACGCATAGTTTATTGTCTATGTTGTCAGTAAAGTACGACACAATATATAAAATAAAACATTCTCATTTTTTTTAACAATTTTTTTTTAATTTAAAATTTTATTTTTAAGTGTTACTGCTCTTTAGAAATATTTCATATAAAAAATATTTATATAAATATTTTAATTAATTCTGATGCATAATATCAAAATGTCACCTCAGTTTTGTGTCCCAATTTTGACGGGACGTTCCAATTTTTAGCTCGAAAATTAAATGTCCCGATCGGACAGACATAGTTAAAATTTGATTTATTTGACACCCGCGAAAAGCGGGTCATGGATTACTCTACGTACAGTTTTTTTTATTACTTTAAGATATTAATTAGTTACTAATACTTTCATTCATTCATTTCATTATTATTATTATTAATACTTTCATAGAAATACAAATAAGTGTATTCGTAAATAACATATAATAAATCATTCTGAATGGATATGGTAAACCAAAACAATATCGTTTAAATGTAGTGATGTTTTTCCATTTAAAAACATTTTACATTGACCCAAGACTTATAAGAGGAGCGGGTTCAAATCTACATTCAAATTTAGTGGTGGTGTGTGGAAAAAACTCTAACAAATGAATAATTAAATCTTTATAACTCAAATTTTTTGTCTCGCTTTTAGCGAAGTTTAAATTTTTAAAAAACCCGCTTTAAACTTTTAAACCAAAACTATAATAAATTTTGGAATTCAAATAATAAACAAAATCTCATCAACTTATATTTAAAAAACAAAGTAACGCAATTCCACAAAATACCTCCATAAGCCACAAAATCATCACTTAGCACATACATTTTAGAAAAAAATTGTTTTATTACTTTTAAAACGTCGATTGCACTAGGTATCCACTATCCATTACTAGTCGTAGATACTTTAAGCCACAAACGAAGTCTCGTGTTTATACACAAACTCGATTGATATGGAAGCCATTTACCAAATTTATCGCTATGATTAAATATCAATAAGCTGCACTATCTTTATTTGAATGTTATCGTAAAAGCATTCGTCTTTATACATATGGCTGCGCTATAAAAAACTGTTATTTTTAATTTGTTTGCATGAATTATACAAATTAACTATATTTTAATTAGAATTCATCATCATTATTTGGTATTATGAGCGTTATCCTTTAAAAGGCGGTAAATCTCTCCATATACAGTTTATTAAATAATAAATTTAATGCCACAAGCTTGATCTTTAAATATGATATTATTAAAAATCAAACAATTTATTCTGAAACTATTTCATTAACGAAAAGAGTTGTAAAGTTAACGTAATCTTGATATATATAACAATTTATTCTGAAAGTTGTATTTAACTCTGATATGATATACCTAAACGAGACCATGACTACAAAATTATACCTATAATTATTAGCAGCTGTGGCTTTCGAAAAGGCAAAAGATATTAAAATCATCGAAAGTAAGTAAATTTAAATGGCCTGACCATAAAAATTGTCCGATTACAAAACAACCTAATTGAAAACTTCCATCAATTATTCATTAGGAGCAACAAATTTGCGACTGTGCTCCAACGATAAAGTATCTATATAAATCCTATCCCATTTTTTAAAAAATCCCACAAATTCCGAGTTATCGACAGACGGGAATACATCTTCCTTATTTAAATCGTCATTACGAACTCTTTACTTTATCGCCGCGGCCGGCTTCGGGGAGATGGCAATAATAAAAATTATCTATACAAATGGCTCCGGATTACTCAAAGACATAAATTCAGCTCTGGTCCAAAGAAGATAAAGGGTCAACGGATTTTAGAGGGTTTTTTTGCTATGGCTGATTGGCTTTCAAGTTTTGAAACAATTTGTTTGATAGCGTTATCTGGAATGTCAATTTTTTAATATCACGTCTTGTGAATGTTTGGTAGAGAAATGTTTCTTTTATGTCTTGGTTAAGTAAGTAGTTTAATTCATAATGTATATGTACAGTACTCACAAGGTGCATTTGTAATACATCATTTGCACTAATTAAATACTTAATAATAAACTATTAACGAAGTGAGCTATAGTTTTATTTAACGAAAAATAAAATAATTTTATTAAATTTCAGCAATCACCAAGAATTTACAAAATATCGTAAATAGTGGTACCAACATGCAAATCCTAAATTTTCCATTTAATTATTTCAGTAAACCCCTCAAAAGCTGAACGCAATTAGCAAAACCAGTAATGGGCGCCAATAAAATTAAAAACTCATATTTCAGTGTTCTTTTTCCGAACTAAAAGACTTTGGCAGCGGATAGAGAAATATTTTAAAGTCCAATCCGGTTAAAAAAAAGGAAAAGCCCGGCCCCGGCTGCCCCGTATCGGGCGCTTACCGAGACACCGCGCAGAGTTATACGACAAAAATGCTAATTCGGGAATCTCCAACTTTGTACGCCGCAATCGGAACGACGATTCGATGTTTATCCCTCACATTTTAAATATTCTTTTGACATTATGTATATATATGCTGTATATAAATTATTAAGTTTTACTCATTTTTTTTCTATCTTTTTTCTTTTTTATATATAAGTGATATTTAATCCTAAATCGGCATGAAACCTGTAATTATTTCTTTATAAATAGAATATTGATGTTATTTATTTATAGATATTCATTTCCAATAGGAAATATTAATATTTTACAATTAAATTATTTACGCATAACTGGTTTATATTTGTAATAGACTATTAATGTTCATAATAGACTTAAATTAAAATTGAACAATAGTATTTAAAATATATCTTTATATTAGAAGAATTAGCTGGATTCATATACCATATCATGGTTTGTTTTAAACAGATAAAAAAGGTATACTCCAAAATATTCACACAAATCAAACCGGTAATCCCCGCCATAGCAGCGACCACTTTAAGTCATTTGCTTAAAATAAATCAAATTAAATTGATCACCGTTACCGAAATATTTTATTATTGTTACATTTTCAATTGATTACAAGTTTTCTGGTAGCATCTATTATTAACACACACACTACCGTTACCATATTCTTTAGTATAATTATCTCTTCAAATTAATGGCTTTATAAAAAATAGGCTGTCAGCATTTAGTTTCTTATGCCATTTATCGGTAAATTCCGAACTTCAATCTCCAGCTGGGCTATTAATTTTTGCCGTCAAAATTAATGCACGTATCGCCTCATCTCGATTAAATCGTGTCCGATTTCGATCTCAATCCAGGCTATTTTCTTTAATTATACAAATTACATTGTGCCGTTGGCCCTATCACCGCCATCTCCCGGCCGGCTAGCCATTTTCACGATAACAGCCAACAACCGATTAAATACAAATTTATTAAAAATAAATACGTGAGCAAAAAGTCGATGTAGATAAATGTCAGACAACTCGAAGATTTATTTGTGGATTCGAAATATCGATTAAATCTATAGTCGATTCAATAACCTGTGTTATGAAATGTATCATGTGAGCATCGACTATTATTTGAATATTATTATTTATTAATATTCGAATTATAATATAATGTCAATTAATTAATCAAGTCAATTAATTAATAAACAGGTACAAAAATAAGGGCAATTGTTGTTTTTTTTTCACTTTTAGCATAAAAAAATTGACAGTAATTGAAAATGGAATAAATAAGGTCTAATTAAATTTAACAAATATTTGAAAAAAATGTATGAACATACAATTTACAGCATGCTCTGTCCGGTGGTTATTTAACTGCAACAGCCCGATAACGATTTAAATGAATAGAATACATAAAGTTATAGCGAAACAATATGTCGGCGTGGTGTTAGATCGTGGCCCGATCCATCAAAGCCTCGTTAACACGTTCACATACTTTTTTTCTTTTTCAAACCATTCGAGTCGGGAATAGTGCTCGGACGTTTTTTCTCTCGGATCGATTGTCGGTAGTAATTGGTATGGGAGTAGCCGATGTCGGACACGATGTTTGACGGTGGACTGAGTTAATTATTTTCGTGTCGTAGGCGTGCACTCGAGATGCTATCCTTTATCGTGATAGTGTTCTAACAAAGGAGATCGTTTGACGCGACCGTTCTGTTGCTGATGAAGCGTTTTATTAATCGCCAGCACGTATCTCTGCTGTATGCGTTCGGATCGTTATCGATTTTTAATAATCGATGTTAATTAATTGTAGTTTTAATTTTATTCAAATGATAAATGATTTTGTGTTTGTTGTTCATTTAATATGTACATTATAATCTATTTTCAAATTAAATTGAACTGCATTTGAATTTCTTAACAGTTTATAATTACAACATTAAATGCTGTCTCTTCTTTAAATTTATTTAATTTCTTCTATTTATTATTATATAAATGATAAAATCAATCAACTTTATTAATATTTATTCTTAACATTTTTTTGGCTTGACAAAAAAAACGAATGCCTGTATAAAAAAGCGTACACGAAAAAAACGGTCGCCCAACGAATAGTAATGTTTCATTTGTTTTATTTCCCAGTTAACTATCTACCATCTCTGTCGGAACTTTATCGCGCATCAGTTTCTTAGAATGCCGCATACTTACGCATTTAACGCACGCAAATTTCGTCAGAACGTATCAAAGGGGACGCTATCGATGTATTCGCGATCAACATATTAATATTCGATTGGATAGACCCCGATTCCTGACTTATAATTTAAATCGATATCAGATTCGATTGGAGGCAGATGCCGTCACGTCGTACGTCACAAGCGCCGCCCACTTTTGACGCCTACAATGCGTGTACGCAACTTTTACCGTTCAAAGCGATATAATATCGATACATCTTTAATTTTATTTTTTATCGAAATGGCAGCGATTTATAGGTAATAATACGTTATATTGTTTTATATTTATCATTTTAAAAGGTAAATTATGCTAATTTAATAAATATTTCATTTAAAAGCAGATTGCAGATTCAAATGTTTTATGGATATATTTATTTATATCTTTTAAAATATTTTTATCGATAAATTGATACATTTGATTATAGTCGATGGAAACTTGCTGCGATACTGTTATAAAATAATAAAAACCCATTAGTTTATTAATTATTGTGATCTCGTACCCGACTAATATTACTATTAAAGTACTCATAGGAAAGTTGACGCGCATCTTTCGCTATAAATTATCGGTTTCATTATTGTCTTTTAAATTGGACTCAGTCGGTCAGCGTCTACATGCAGACAAACGAAAAATGTGAACACAAACGAATTGTCATCTTTGCCCGCTTTGCTAAGACAAAATGTGCTGTTGATTTCCGCCATTCCACATCTTATGTCTCGAAATAAGTCGGAAACACATGATGATACAAAAAAATTATGAGTAGTTGTCACAATATTAATAGTATTTTAAAAGGCATATATTTACTTTGCTGGCATTTTTAAATTTTTAGTACCGCATGTTTAAATTTTAATCAAATTTTATAAGTAATAATGTAACCGTATGTGTTTTTTGCGTCTCGACGCGGTCGTATCGTATAGTTTTGCATAGATTTAAAAAGTGGATAGCAATGCAAATGGCCGTGTGCCGTGTTTACTTGCTTTCTGAGTTACGGCGCGGCTAGAGTCTGTTGGAGGTTTAGAGAATATATTAGAAATATTAAATATGAATATAATTTCAGAATTTTAATACTGTTTCAGTGTGGTAGATATATATGTTTCCAATGCAATTATGATAGGTATGAAGTCCATGAACATAAGCGTGCAACTGTCAAAGCAACAGGTTATGGATTCGATTCACACTCGAAGAAATGAAATATTTAATATTTTCACTTTGGTAAAGAGGCAAAGTGTTCCACCATTGAGTTCCACCACTCATCACGCAATGCCTCTACAATTCTGCGAAAAATGGAGAATGGAAGTGTCTTAATAGGAACAGAGGTTCCCAGGTTCGCTCTGCCTAACCTGATGCGGAATACAGCGTGAAGTTATAAAACATATAATATATGATGATAATTATAGTATGATTTTTGCTGCATAGTCGGTACTTCTATGGACTAACCAGATCAGTATCATATAGGACATTTACAAGATTTTTTATAATTCACAGTTGCTTTATAATTCTAATAGATATATACATACCATGTATACGACATATTGAAGGGATTTTTACTTCTGGTAGATAACATGACAATTATTTATGGTTTATTAAGTATTATATTTCGAGGCCCCACTCGCGTTGTTTTTATTTCCCCGCTCTGGTAACGAGACAAGAGCAGCACTGAGTTGCGCCACTCAACACGCAGTGTCTCTAAAATTAGACATAAAATGGGTAACAGTGTCTTAACACTTGGTTCTCTCTGCCCCGACTGTATTCGGAACACAATGTGAGCTAAAAAAACAAAAAGTAAATAATTTTAAATAACGATTGTTCAAATTCTAGTCCAACAGCTAAACGAAATATTTTCAAAAACACAAACATATTTGAGTGTACATGATTTATGAGTTGACTTAAAATGCTAATAATTAATACGTCCGCCATGCGAGTCCATTAGACGAAACTCTTTAATTCAACGTTATCTGATTTCACATGTGCCCGCTAAGGATTTTTGTTTTTTAATTACAAAGCAATAGTGGCACTACAGCGATGTGTGAACATTACGAGACGGTATTTTTAATTAACATAAAAAAATATAATTAATTGGAGTTTTTTATAAGTTTTATTAATTAACTGGACTTTTGTTGGTTTGTACCTACACGTTGATGTTTTTTAGATTCTTATTCTAACTTGAGCTTAAGTAATTTTAGGATGCTCTATTTACTTTGCTCTACATTTAACTAATTTATGATGTGTGTGTGACTTATGTACTTTTATAAATAAAATAAATTGATACACACTGAAATACTGAAAGAGTGAGTTGTAAAATAGGGAACGGCAAGGTTGACATCGCTACCACAGAATCAATGATAATGGAGAGACGCAAAAGTGTAAGAATAGGGGAATAGTCTGGTGCCCACCACAAAAATTTTACAAGAAAAATTGTTCCTAAAAATTTAAAAACAGCGTTTAGCTGAACATATTTGTTTGGTAAATATATTTAAAGACCGTAGCGTTTAGCCGTTCCGTCTGGCAAATCCGGTAGGGACAAAACGTGACCCTAAAAAACATCTAAATACTGAAGAAACTATTCATTATATGAATAAACTGTAATCTACATCAAATATCTATAAGACAACTTCCTAAAACTATAAACTATTTATTTAGTTAATTCTCGAATATTTCCCTTCTAAATCGGTAAAAAACACCACATATTCCATTTCCTCATCCATTTTTAACATTTTCCCTTGTAACAGTATGAATATTAACATGCAACATATCAATCATGGCAGATCTCTAGTGCGATACTCGTTAAAGGGTTGGTACTTGGTTTTACGAATGTGGGTTATACTTATTATTTATTTGCTACGTTTTATAAATATCTTAAGGAGGTTCAATCTTGTAACTGATATTATTGAATAAAAATAAAAATGTTATTTGTATTGAGGCCAGTCGTAGCGCAGCGGCACGAAGTGTGACTGCAAAACCGACTGGTTGTGGGTTCGATCCCCACTCGAAGAGATGAAATATTTACTTAAATTTATATTTTCATTTCTTCGCTCTGGTTCCGAGGCAAAGCGGGGCGTTGAGTTCTGCCACTCAACACGCAATGCCTCCAGAATTCGGCAGAAAGTGGGGAACGGAGTGTCTAAAACACTAGGTTCTCTCTGCCTACCCTGCTGTGTGCGGGATACAGCGTGAAGCTGATTTATTTGTATTAGGTATTTGTGTCCAATTACTGAATGGTCAACGCTTATAACTAAATTAAAGCATTTTAATATGGAATATAAAAATATTTTACATATATACGCATAATAAAGATAAAAGTTAACATTAGATAAAAGTAGTTAGGTAGGTTTGTGAAAATATATTTTTTCTAATATCTGGTGAAATGATTTCTAAAATAACTAATATTTTACTTCATATAAATGCGACGATTGTGATTTCAATTCTTACTCAGGTCAATGAAATATTTTATATTTTCATTTCCTCGCTCTGGTAAAGGCAAAGCGTGGTGTTGAGTTACGCAACTCAACATTTGCATGTTAAAATTAATTTGCGTCTCGAAATTAGGGCAAAAAATGGGACACAGGGTGTCATAACGCTAAAAAACATTACATAATAAAACTTAATTTCAAATCATTTCCACAACGTCCAAGAAATATTATGGAAACAAACCTAGTAGGCATGATTAACGTGGATACGAGTATGCATATTTTATAAACCAAAATGGCAGTAGTAAATATAGCATGCAATTTAAAAACTAAGAAACGTAATTGCCTTAGTGCTACTTATTATGTATATTTCAGTAATTGATATAAATTTAATAATAGGTTCGCGTTATGGGAAAGCTATTTCTTCTACCTCTATAGTATTATGTCCTTGTATACAAATGAGGCTTGAAATATTAAACAATGAGGACATTTTATAATTCGTTCCCTTTCCTGCACGTTTTTTCCTCTAAGCAGAGTGGGCTGAAGTAGTATAGTGCTTAGATGCTCCATGTCCCAATTTCGGACCAGTTTTGAGTTAATGCATGTCGAAAGGCGGAATTCAACGCCGCGTTTTTTATACCGGAGCGGGAAAATGAAAACAATTTTCCCGCTCCGTTTCGTTAAAATAAAAATGTAAAATGCTTCAATATTTGTAGAAAATTCATATATTTTATACAATTAAATTATATAAACAGCTTTATATCATTTGTGTCGCATATTTTTAAAAAGATAAAATTAAAGTAAAATTTTTTTTCAAATCAAACCCATGGTCAATCGGGTAACTGCTTGATATAGTCAAGACATATATCTATAATAATATACATATTTTAAAAATAAAAGTTATAAAAACACCGCTTTCACCAAACTTCAATGAATTTATACCAATTTATTTAATCACCACCACGTAGTGAAAATAATATTTAAACGCACATTATATAAAAATTTACTTATGAAGAATAAAAACTTAACATATATTTAACGATTTTTTTATCTGATTAAAAAAAGTTTATCGATTAAACGAAAAATAAAAATATGCTATAATGTTTTTTTTATCTTTACGAATCTCCACATCACTTGACTTTTTTTTTGCATATTAAAATTATAATTATATCTTGATATTTGAGAAAAATGCGTAACACTATGAATAAAATTCAATTATAGATAAAGGCATGCTGACGAATATCGAAAACCAAATATATTTTTATTATTATACAACAATTTAAAACAATTTATTTAATTTATTATATGAACATTTACCCATATATAAATCAAAAAGATTAGCGTATGACAGATATAAATCGATTTCTTGTACAATTTTAACGAAATTGTTGGATTTTAACAATAATTTAAAAGGGGCGACAACTATCACCACCCATATTATGAACATGAAATATACAGTACAAATAGCCAATTAAAATGTATGCTTAACTATCAAACCAATTTAGTTCCACTCAGAAAGGCTGTCGCTAAATAACTTTCATATTACCGCCGTGGCTATCCAATGACATTGACACACTTAGTCAGATAATAATCGATTTAAAAGCAACAACATCGATTTTTTACGTACGAGTATGCTATTACAATCGACGCGGTTACATCTCGTGATAAAATCGGAATTATGGGACATCGATATGATGACACGACACATCGAAATCAACTGTCAACTGTCAGACCTCGTCATATTTAATACGTCTGTTAAAAGAACCAGTTCAAGAAATCGACATATGTATTATATATAGTGTATTTAATATTTATGTTAGCTACTATTAATTGCTAAGCTATTGTTAATAATTTTCTACAAATTCGAAGCATCATATACTAAAATACTATGACTTTGTTTGTGCGAGCGCGGAGTGAATTTAAATAAAAGAATTAATATCTCTCCACGCTATATACTTATATGTAAAATCTGAAAGGATGTACCTAAACATTTTAAACACAAACAGCACTCGCATCCACCATTAAAACTCAGTTTACAAATAGCGTAACTCGATAGTGGAATCGAATCCGCGATATGCAAATGCGCGTCCGATCGTGACGCACGACGTCCGGACACTTGCCGAGATCAGCGCGATGATAGACAGCTTTTATCACAATGCGCGGTGACATTCAGCTGAAGAAATGTTTTGTGTGGTTTGCCGATTTCGAGGAATGGTGGAATAGCTTGGCTTGGACTATCTTTTTTAATTCATTTGCATATCTAACTGTATAGCTTTTACCTCTGACTTCGTCCGCGTGGTCAAATTGAATTAGTTAAGTGTTGCGTACGTGTACATTGTTTATAGATATGTTATACAATACTGTATATTAACTACTAGAAAAACACACAATTTGACACAAAAAAAAAATTCCGTATTGAAAAAAATTATTGTACCAGTTGGTGCTAAACAAACTCTTTAGCTTCATAAATACAACTAGTGTGTTGTTTCCGTGATTTTTTTTCATTTTGATTATCATTGTCCCTATTGTAATATAAACGAATAGTAAATATAAATTAACACACTATTTACATTTATATTTTATTTTTTTCGCTCTGGGGTCGAGGCAAAGCGCGGCGTTCCGCTACTCACCACGAAATGCCTCCAGGCAGCGGAGCGGTGGTGAGTAGCGGAACGCCGCGATGTAATTCAGTGGAAAGTGCGGAACTTAACACTAGGTTCCCTCTGCCTATCTTACTACGTGTGGGATACAACTTTCAGCTGATTTTTTTACAACAAATTAATATTAAAATCTGGAACCAATATCAAGTTGAAATCCCGGAGATTATTGAATTCATTATTTTTTAATTCAATTTGAAATTTAATAAATTTATTTAATTAATTCAGCTTCACGCTGTAATTCGCACATAGCACGGTAGACAGAGGACTTCTGGGAACCTAATTTTACACACTTAGTTCATTCCTCACTGCTTGTCGAAATCGTGAAACACTGGGTGTAGAGTGGCGTAGCCTTATCTAAAAAAACTGATATATTAACAACTCTATACAAATACTCGTGTTAATTCCATTTATAAGATACATTGATCATGCTGCTGGTACTTTATAATTGATTCTATTAGTAGGTAATAATCTCAAAATTTTCTTAAAATTTAAATTTTAAATTAGATTAACGTATAGTGTACAATATAAATGAGAACATTAGTTAATAGATAATGTTATAAATCTTACATTTACATATAAATGGTTGGACCATATTAGTAATACATAAATCTTTTGGATTAAATAAATGAAGGGCTAATAAGTCTCCAACTGGCTTGTTTATACAATATATTTTAACTTGGTAGTTTTTTTCTGAATTCATACATCTTAAGTTAAGTCTACGCACTGTCCAATTTTTTTTAAACATTGCTTATTGAGTGGCAGAACTCAATATCGTGCTTTATTTTGTTACTACAGCGAGAAAATGAAAAAAATGATTCTCACCGTGTGTAAATCGAACCCACAACCGTCGTGTATGGGTATATAAACATAATCTAATCTAAACCATATAAATATTTTTTGCATAAGTTAAAAATAATTTCAATGGCATTAAAATTTCCCTATTACTATAACTTAGTTCTAGTGAACTAAACTAGTTAACCTACCTCAATAACTTCAAATAACTATGTTAACTAAATACCTGTGTTAAACGCAATATAAATTAGCTGCAAAGTGGTAACATTTACACAATCTGTTTGGCTCGTGTGTATCGCAGATCGATACTGGCATTAAAAGCCATTACTATCGGTTTACGCGATCAATTCTCTGTTCATTTAAAACTCTAGGGTTTGGTGCTACTTTATATTGTACTGATTTATTTAAATCTGTTTATTGTTGATATGTCGATTACTGGTATTGAGAAATTTCAAAATTTATTTACTAGTGCAGAAATACAGATGTTATTGTCAGTCATTGGACAAACAATATCAACAACAACTATAACTGACAATGTAAAAAAAATAATATCAGATTTTCATTGATGATTAAAACTAACAGAATAAAAATAAAACACATTTTGACATTTCTTTTATACTCTCTAAAATATAATTATTATTACCAACAACTACTTAATAATAAAATCAAAAACTACAATGAACATTGAAAGTAACATTTATATTAATTAAATATAAATATTTCAATATACGATATCACAGGTAATGGTATCAGATATGGTATTCTAGGTGATCGGTCTCCCGCGTCACAGCACAGATCTATATCGCGTCGATTGTGACTGCCTCGATGCACGACTATTTTAATTGGGCTCTGATCTTTGATCAGATAAATGAAAGGACAAGATGGCGGCTTTGTTTTTTTTATGGACATGTAGGCACGTGTTCGATGTTTGTCCGAGTTATGGAATTTTTTTGAATGGCCGTTTAATGGTGCTTGTAAAAGCGTTAGATAGTCGATGTGATGATTTACATTTGGTATGTTAGTTGTATTTATATATTCACTCGACTTACACTTCATTTGTTACGTCTTTATATATTTTTAAACTTTGTCCGTGAAAATTTATGGTTCAAAAAGTATAATTGCAAAGTCCAGTTTTTCGTATAGGCCATATAACATGTTCCTATAAAGTATAAACTATTATATTTTTAATGGGAACATAATGTTCTCCATTCCCATTTAAAACACTTCTGCTCCCGACTTCGTAAAATTTTTGAAGTATTACGTGTTGAACTCAACGCCGTGCTTTAAATAAATATTAAATATTTCATTCACTCGATTAACAATTGAACCCACAACCATCGCATTTACTATCGCATGCTTGTACCCCTGCGCCACTATGGCCTCATAATTACGTTGCACAAATAAATATCTTTTAGCATTTAATGTCCATGTATAATTCAAACCTTTGTGGCGTACATGAGATGACAAACACTAAAAGGACAAATCACATACAGTACACTTCCTCTAACTGCTAAAAGCAATGCGGGTACTTAAACGAAAGCTTGATACAATATGGTAATGTTAGATTCGTGCTAGCACTCTCATATAAAAGCCATTTTAACCACATTATTTGACGTGTCTATAAAGACAAAAGGATACTGATAAATATCATTTAACGAATCGACATTTGGTTTCGCAAAAGTTGTTTAAACGACACCAAGTCACGCCATCTATCTGATTGAACATTCAACCTTTTTTAACAATCACAACTTATAACTTACTTAAGGAAAAACGGGAGCTCGAACGCAACTAACGAACTGCGATAACTGGCGTTCGGTATGACGCCAACATTAAGCTGCCAGATAAATCGAGTTCGAGTGAACCAATCGCACGTCACTGCGGAATCGCAGCGGCCAATCGAAATACGCTGTTACTAGGATAGCGTGACCCGAACGCAATCCGATTCGAATTGCATTCGTTACCGCCAGATGGCGGTGCGCGGGCTCCAATCGTCGCGTCCATCTCGCTGTCGTGCCCATATAATGATCTTCACAGGGGCAGGAGAATGAAGTTGAGTCTCTCATTAATTGGCGTTTTGAGCTGAGATCGCTGCGCGAAAGATAGGTTAATTCCTCGCCCGGTCGAGATCGTTGTCGCTCAAAAAGGAAGGTGAGCGAGCGTTTTCTGGAAATCAGATCCAATTACAACGAGCCCCGTTAACTTTTTGTTCTGTTTGGTCGACGGTCGAAGGTGTACTCACGCGCAGTATTGACAGACTGTGGCTTTGCAACCAGTTAATACTGATAATTTTATTTCCCGGATGCACGGAAATGTTAGTAGGACCTTACATAGCTTGCATAACTCAAAATCCTATACCCCACCCACGCGAAAAATTTACATACCGCGAGCACGTCTCAATTAGGAGCGCTAATGTATGCCTCGACCGAAGCCCTGATCTGTCTGACGTCGACAGATAGTGAGTGAAACGTGACGAGTGACGACTATCAGGAGAAAACCATTGCCAATTTTGCATCGCTTCGTTATTAACAACGCTAACAGCAACTGATACTGTTGATTTCTTTTAATTTGTATAACTTAACCTTATATATTTATCGTAATGAAGAGAATTTAGAATGTATTTTTATACAATTTTATTTAATTCTCAGGTGAGGACGAGGAATGGGGAAACGAGAGCGAGGCGATGCCTGGAGAACCTCGCACGCCAAGCTCTGGCGGAGAGCGACCAGCCTCTAGCGGAGGCGCCTCACCTGCTTCAGAAGGCTCTGTCGCTGCTTCTCCACCACGCCTACGTCTCAATGCTAGTCTAGCCACTGATCCGGCGCTTGCACCACAAGCCACGTCTTTAAAACATGAACCTCCGTCGCCATCCCCGCCGCCTCCTCCTGCACAGCCGCGAGATTATGGCTTAGCACTTACAGCGGCAAATTTTTCTGCGCTATTTCCAGCAGCTGCAGCAGCAACTACACCACCTGGTTATATGTGTAAACCATGCGGTATACGTTATTCTTCGTTGAGTACTCTTCAGGCACATCAAGAACACTATTGTTCAAAACGTAGAACAAAACCAGATGGGACAGAAGCAACAACGGACGTAGCGGCCGATGATTCTAGTGGTGACTCTAAAACGCCCCGACCGCCCGGAAAGCAATTCGCTTGTACTTATTGTTCATACAGTGCTGACAAAAAACTAAGTTTAAATCGGCATATGCGAATGCATTCTTCTTCACCAGTCAGCAGCGGAACTCCCGCACCGCCGCCTACTTCAAATGGTGAAAGTATAGATGGGCAACCTGCCCAAGAACGTTATTGTATGGATTGTGATATTCATTTTACGTCTGTAAAAACATATCGGGCTCATAAAGCTCATTACTGTAATACAAGACAAGTAGTCAAACAAGTTTTAGCTGCCGCTAGGACAGGATCTGCTACGTCAGGATCTGCACCACCTTCTCCAGGAGCGACTCCTCCGGCCCAAAATCAATATGCTTTAGCACTACCAACAAATCCAATTCTAATAGTTCCATATTCAATATTGCAAGGTGCTAGTAGACTTCCAGGTGCTACATTGCCCGACCCAGATACACCTTGCTTTTTGTTACCGAATGGAACTCTTCAACCTATTAGCCGAGCGTTGCCAAATTTAAATACAGAAGTAAAAGAATCTGAAGTTTTAAAATCGGCCAATAGAGCTCGTGAACCGTCTCGAGATGGTGCTACGCCTTTAGATCTGAGTGTTCGGCGTACCCCAGAATCTGTAACAACAGATGAACATGAGAAAGAAAATAGAATGCGTTCAACTACTCCAGAGCAAATAGTTTGTGCTCCATCATTGCCAGGCTCCCCTGGAACACCATCACCTTCAAGAAGATCTTCGTCACCCAGTGGAGAAAGTTCTCCTAAGCGTCGCCGTCGTAATTCAAGAGGACCAACTCCAAAACCACCATGTATACCTTCTCCTCCTGAAGAAAAATTTACCCCAGTCGTACCTCCAATCATGCCACCTGCTTTAGCACTTCGATTAGCTTCAGAAATACCTGTAACGGCGGCTACCCCTCAAGTGTTAGTGAAGCAAGGCGTCTCTAAATGCATAGAATGCAACATAGTGTTCTGCAAATTCGAAAATTATCGCATTCACAAACGACATTACTGTTCAGCCGGTGGAGGAGAGGAGAGGGCTAGTCCCGCCCCGCCCGAGCCTGGACCGCCTCCACAGTATCGGCAGTTAATATGTTTGGCATGTGGAATAAACTTTAGCTCAATAGACAATTTGACAACCCATCAATTATATTACTGCACGAAGCGGGAAACACGATCGCCACGTAGTCTACCGGAAGCGCCAAGGCCATCATCAGGGTCTGATGGTGGGTGGAAATGTCCATGTTGCGACGTGGTGTCACCGACCGCAGCAGCCGCGCAGCGACACATGGAGTCTCATGCTGGGGTCAAAGCGTTTCGTTGCACGATCTGCCGGTACAGGGGAAACACGCTGAGAGGCATGCGGACGCACATACGCATGCATTTTCGTGAAAAACCTGCAGATCTACAGGTATGGTATAATTTATAAAATCAGTTTTAAATGAATATTTGCCATTCTATTTAAAATATTAATAATTTTATTATATCAAAAAATATTTTATTGCGTATACAGTCAATCATAAGATTTTAATTCGACTTCCAACATTTTATACAAACTGTCCTGTGCTAATACTAGACATATATATAATTATGTTCGGTTTATGCAACTTAATTCTATCAAACGATTGCTAATTTAAAATTACTAAAACATATTTTAATATAGTTAACGTAAAGTTTAAACAGTTTAATTTATACATTCATCTTTCGTGATTTCAGGAGGAGAGCTACATCTCATGCGTGCTCGAAGAAGACAACCGGGAGACAACATCACCTAGCCCAGCGGTTGGGGACCGGGTCCACAAATGTGGGTCTTGTGCGTACACTTCCACTTACCGTGGCAACGTTGTACGACACGCGCGCCTTGTCCACGCCACTGAGGACCCTGAACCTGAAGAACAGACCTCACCGATACCAGCGGTGGACATTAAGAAAGAACCAGAGACTGAAGAAGACACGCCTAACTTCTGCAAGTCATGTAACATACCGTTTAAATACGTGAACACGTATAAAGCACACAAGCAGTTCTACTGTACCGCAAACCAAGACGCTGCCGCTAATAACAACGTACCAGCGAGAGTCAACGACGCTCCTGTCGTATGAAAACGCTTTAGAAAGTTTCAGCGGCCTTAAGTAAATTAATATTAATAATCTAAAACAGTAAAACTTTATAAATATTATTTAACTCTACCTACCTATTAATATTAGAGTCACGACAAGGCTGCTGTACTCTCGATCCTTAGCTTACTCCGCTTAAGAGCGTTTTTTAATTGAAAAAAAAAGTGTATATCTACTCGTTTACTGATTATAAAAGGTATGTGCAATAATTAAACATAAAAATGTAATTCGATGTAAGTAAGACACTTGTACTGCATATCAAAGCCAAATTGATGTTTTGACATTAAATGCGTTCAATGTGAAAGAAATCTCGGCTAGTGTAAATAGCCATAGGCGTGGCTACTATAGATTAAAACTCTTTTATCGTACAAAATTTCACGGTAAAATAAACAGACAGACTTTTAAATTTGTATGTTTTACGTTTAATCTATATTAATTTGTAATTATAAATTTAAGTTAAACTTATGTAATTTTAAATACATTACAGCATACTATAAACCACTTTTGTCTTATAGCTACGCCTATGATTAGAGCCCTAATTAAGATTTTGTTATATTATAAATATTGTTATGTAAAAAAAAGTTAACCTCCTTCGTCATTGTATTAGTATACGTTAAAATACCAAATTGTAAATATATGTAAAGATATTATCGCACACTAACTAAATTTTATTACCATTTGTTCTAAGTGATTGTTCTTTCTTTGTTGTTAATTTTGTTTATTATTGATAATAATTACTCTTAAATGAAGTTTATATAATCTTGCTAAGCAAATGAATGCTCATTCCGTTACTGACCAGTGTTTTTCAATAAAAATATGAATGGCGCTACATGATATATATATTTTAAATATCTTTTATTGTTTTTTCTGTTTATTTTTCTTATTAAATTTATAATGATTATTTTATATCTAACGTAATATCGATATTTTTTTTTGTTTTGTTGCTAATGTAGTGTCATTTATACACTTTTGATTTGATAAGAAGTTTATTATATTTTTATTATCTGCATTCGAAGAAAATTAATTGTTTGGAAAAGCCATATCATTTAATGACATAAAATTTACTATACAAAAATATTTATACAGTAAAATCAAATTTCAAATGCATATTGTAAGGTTAGTACGTTTAACAAACACTGGCATGTTATTCCATTAGTTACATATAAATAATTATACTAGCACTGCAACATAATGTATAATATATTGGAATAAAATTAAAGAAAAATAATGTCGTCTATTAATTAAACGCGAAATACCATGTTTTGTCAATGCCAAAGCATCGCTAGATTATCGTAATTTGCATTTATAGGTATCTCACTAATTATAATCGTAGAATTAAGAAATTACAAGACTTATTCCGTTAATATGAATGTATTGTGTTTGTCTGTACATTGGAATAAGTCTAGAGTTTTGACTTTCGGATAAATGGCCGTGTCCATTCGGATTTTTGAACTTGTAACGTATTTTTGTGGTTAGGTCGTTGACACATACTTGAACACAGATCATATATTATCTACCTATATCTCATTATAGTTTATGTCTGTTGTAATAAAATACATTGACTTCCATAAACTATAAAATACGAACATTAAATCCTCTATAAAGAATTCTCTAATTAAGCTTAAAACATATAATGTCTCCGACTTAACCAACATACCTACGTAAAATTAACATGACATTTCAATAACCCAACATAGCATCTGATGTGAAGTGCCATAATCAGTGTTTAATGTAAACAAAATAGATTTAAATGTTAAGATGATGTTCTCGAATACAATTATGGCTTAAATTTAATATATCGCATATTGAAAGTTAAGCTGGTTCTTCTAATTAGCGAAAACGGTTTTTCTTTTACTAAATTCCATTACAAACATTTAAAGTATCTATAAATAGATTCGTGCATTAATTCGATTTAGTTACTTTATTACGAATAACTTTTAATTTTAATAATTTAATAAGGAATAAATGATAATTATAAATTAGTTTTATTTTCAATATGCGATATAACAAAATAGCATGTCAACGCGCCTAGCGACGGCCAAATATATTAGTGTTGAATGAAATATGCCACATTATAATGTATTTGTAACCATAGTACGTTTTAAAGTGATACAAGCGATACGTGATGTATGCGTACATTGATATTGTAAAATACGCCAGACAATAAATTATTATTTATCACATATTATGTCGTTGTGTTTATTTTGTTGTCCTTCCTTTTATTTGGTTTCATACTTAGCTTACCTAGTGTAAAAAAAAAATATGTGACTGCCCTTTTAAAATATTGCAATTTATCTTACCAGTCTGAGGTGATGAAAGTAAATCTTAGTATATTTCTTAAATTTTTATTTCGCTTTTTTATTTCTATTTAATGTTTTGTACCGAATGGTTTCCCAAATATGTGGCCCTTTGGGTATATGTGTTCTGTGTATGTGGCAACAAGCTTAACTGTTCTCATTTATTGTCTTTTTTGAAAGCATTTTTTTGCAAACACTTCGAGTCTTTTCAGAACATATATTTCTTTCTAAAATAAAATACTATTAAGCTTGTACAATACAAATTGTAAGCATGTTGTTCTAGAGGACCTCTTTCTCTTTCCGCTCCAAGCCTGAAAGTGTATCTCGTATTTTCTGACCACATGAATTTTATTAGCGTCCTCTGGTGGTAGTTCTATAAACTTATATTCAAAAAAACCTTGTAATTAATCAAAGAGGTCAATTTACATTATTTAAAATAAATTATTGCAAATATCAAAACTATAGATATAAAATAATTACTAAATGCATTAAGTTTGCTTTACCAAATGTTACAAAACATAATTTTAATCTAGTAGTTAAAGAAGATACTCTGTATATAGCTATATATACTAACTATAGATTCCAAACTCCTGTGGAACAGTCACCTGGAAGCACTTGCGGATAAACTCAGCTCTGCCGCGTTCGCAATAAAAGAAGTAAGACAAATGGCGGACGTTGAAACTGCCCGACTAGTCTACTATAGCTATTTTCATAGTAATTTATCTTATGGAATGCCGCTATGGGGCAGTGCTTCAGATATAAATTCAAAATTTCTCCAAAAAAGCGCCGTGAGATATATTTATAACCCAAGCGTTCAAGATTATCTCCGAGGTTTTTAAGATGCAGGTATTATTACAGTTGCGTCACTATTTGTTGTTTGTAACATTCTGTTTGTCCGACAACATATACAATGTCATAGTAAACATAATGATAAAGCATACGATAAGGACGAGAAATAAAAATAAGCTTGTTACGCCAAGTTTTCGCCTCCAAAAAGTTAATAGATCTTTTATGGACCTGAGTATACGTGTAATAAAATACGTACGTATAATAAAATTCCGTAATGTAAGTATTTTAACTTAGACACTACAACAATGTAAAGTACTTATCTGTAAAACAAAACTAACAAGGAAAGCTTATTTTACACTGTTCAAGAATATTTACAAGATAAAATGAAATAAATCAAATAAATCAGCTTCGCGCTGTATCCCGCACACAGCAGAGTAGACAGAGGGAGCCTAGTGTTAAGACACTCCGTTCCCCACTTTCCGCCGAATTCTGGAGGCATTGCGTGTCGATTTACATATACAAGATAATAGATACATAAAATTATGTCTATTGAATGTGATGCAGGATAGCTGCCAGTGAAAGTTATAATTAAATTATACCATTGACTTTGAAAAGAGCAACTGTTGAGTTTTTTGCCGGCTCTTCTCAGCAGAAGCAGTTCTTCCGAATCGGCGGTAGCTTTTTTGTTTAATGTTCATACGACTATTCAAAAAAAATTAAAATTAAATCAATAATTCTGCTGCGACGTAAATTTGGTGGAATGGATAGAGATTGTCTATGCGATGACGCAAGTAAAAATTATTGGAGTTAATTTGTCGTTACATATACAATAGACAGTAAAGTGGAATTTTTTAATTAATCTATTTAATCCCATCTCCCATTAATTAATAAGCACAATACACTTGCCAGCTCCTTGGATAAGCTCTGAAATTAAATCTCTGATGCATAAAAAATACATAAAAACTAAACTAACCTAAACTAGCTTCACGCTGTATCGCTAGCGAGGTAGTTGGAGAGAACGGAGCGCCAAACGCTATAGTCTCTGCAGACCTCTTTCGCCTCGTCTAATGTGATAAACCTTTATCTATCTCTACCATCAATCTTTATACACGCCCTTCGGAGGGTCCTAATGCTGTTTACGTGAGTATCTTTGATACTGTATTTTCGAAGGTCGACCGAGGTCTCGCCCTACCTTTCCTACCGTTCACATATCCGTCATAATTTTTTTTCGCCATTCTTTTATCACTCACTCCTTCGACGTGCCCAAACCAACTGAGCAGGTTCTTCATTCTCACCGTGACATCCTCGCTAATACCTGCCATTCTGTATATCTGTTCAGTGCGGATTCGATCAACTATGCTCACTCCGCATATCCATTCTATCATTCTTCTTCATCGAGTCGTAAGGTTCCACCTGCGCTTTAAAGAAATGAGCCAATCTTTTCCACCTTATTTTTCTCCTATGAGTTGGTACTTTTATATTGTTGTTTTAAAAATATTGGTACGCTAATTCTCGGCATCCTTTCGACGTCAATACGTAAAATAACAAAGAAAAGTGGTCGATACAATCTTTTAATTCTTCTTCATAAGTCGCCATAAAAAAAATATTCACAGTGTAATCGGGGTTGTAACCATCAAATTCATCCAATCCATCATATTAAAATCACATATATAAAGGTACCAAAATAATTCAGTTCTTATCATTAAAAAAAAACCATGAACAATGGGAATGGGAATACCCAAAATATATTTATATATCCACATTAACATAAATCAACTTTATAAATCAAACATAAATCAATCCAGGTCAGAACAATCAGATTCATATTGTTCCCTAAACTGCTCATCATCTTCCTCCTGGCCATAGTAAAAGCCATCATCACTATCATCCTTGTAACCATAGTCTGGTGTACAATGGACATAGTTTCTGCTATCAGATAAGTCAGGTTGTTCAGAAAGAACCCTTGCTTTATATTTGGCATATGCTACCCCATATCTTTTAACATCTTCATTAAATAGATCCGGAGGTTCATCATATATTTTTTCTTCACCTACATCACTCAGATCATCTTCTGTAAGAAAAGATAGAGCCTCTTATGTCATGACTCAAAATTTTTAAGCATATTTTTTCTATTTAAGTATGCAGAAAGAACATAGTGTCAAACACCATTCTTCTGGATCTTGTATGGAATTTGTCTTTCTAGTTGGACAAAATTAATTAAAAAATAATCATGGTTACAATGGATTTTTTTTTAAATATCCCATTTTACTTTCAGTCAAAATGAGAATTTAACCAAGTTCAAATATCCCAAGCGTGGCAAGACTGGTGGCAAAGCTCAGCATTGAGTTTCACCACTCAACACAATGTACTGTACAGAATTTAATATTATATTTGTATTTTTAAGAATACATGGAATGCACAGAATTGCACAGTTAGGTCTTAACACTACACTATCCTCTCCATATCCTGCTACATATGGAATACAGTGTCAAGTTGAAAAAAAAGTTACTATATAAAATGTTAATCAGAATTATAATTAAAACTTTTAATATTATTAAATCAGCTTCACCTGTATCCCACATACAGCATAGAACGCAGAGAGAACCTAGTGTTAATATACTCCGTTCCCCACTTCTTACGACATTCTGGAGACATTGTGTTGAGTGGCAGAACTCTACGCCGCGCTTTGCCTCAATACCAGAGCAAAGAAATGAAAATATAAATAAATATTTAATTTTCTCAAGTGCCCGAGTGGATTTTACAATCACCCTTTGTGCCCTTTTGCCACAACTGGCCTCAATATTATTAAGCATTGATTTAAAAATCATAAGTCTTAATTACCTAAATTAATATTTTCAACAGCCTTAATCATATCCTCCTCATCAATGCTGCTGGTCTCCGAGTCAGGGTAATCATTCCTCCAGTTGTTTTCTGCATTAGAATCTTCACTATCATCATCATCATCTGATGCAACTAAGCCATTGTCCCTATAGCTGCCTAATACTAAATGTGTTTCATAGTTTTCTATGCTGCAATTAAAATTAATACATATTGAAATACAGCAGAATCTTAATTATCTGGCACTAGAGCACTTCTACACAGACAGTGATAGGAGAGAATAAATAATATATTATATTTAAGCCCTGAACTATTATATTATTACATACACATAGACAGCTCAGCCATAATAGAATTTAGTCTCTTGATATACATATATTTATAGGCCCATACTTATTAGTCACTCTCAACTTAGGTTGTTAGTGTAATCAATCTCACAGCTAATAATAAACCACATGGTTTATAAATATGGGGCATAATGTTGTATTTTGCCACTATAAATTTGAATTTAATCCAATGTTTTACTTTTAGCTTTCACTGTATCCTGCAAGCAACACTTGTTCCCTTCTGATCAAGTTTTGAAACAAAATGATTGTTAGTATTTGTCTTTTTACAACAGTGAGGACATAAAAATAATTTACTCCCAAGTGGAAATCATATGTCATGTTAATAGTCAAACACAATACAACTGCGCCCAAACTGGCCTTAACCAAATAATTAAGGTACGTATTGGTATGGTTCTTTGATTATGGTATAACAGAAATACCAGTTGCGCCTATCATTTTGCCTATGTTAGTTTTGTGTGAAGAAGACAAAGGAGGAGGAGGAGGAGTGCAATTAAAAAAAAAGTGTTACACAGTAGGCGAATGTATACTAAAAAAAGGTACATAAAAATTACCTTCACCTATAAAACCAACATTAAAATCAATATATACTTAACACAGATGGTTAATAATAAGATAAACATATATAATATAAGGATATTAGCTTACAATTTAATATTCTTATATCTAATTTCTTTATATATAAATTTATATAGAGGTTTAAACACAAACATTAATAAACATTGGATATTAAGGGGGTATGGAACATTATGAGAAAGGACATCATATAAGGGACAGAAAACATAGGGCAAGTGAAAAGGATGCTGCACTAGTTACACGTACCTTACTAAATTATCCAACATTGATATGTCAAAGTCTTCCTTAGCAGAAGTATACAGGTCATATATGTATGTTTCGTTCTTTTCTTCATCTTTTCTTTGTAAATCTACTAAATCAAAATCATCTTGGACGGAATCTCCTTTTAAACCTCTACTACAATTAACAATTTCATAGCGGTTTTCTGTGGTAAAATCTTTTCTTTCTTTCCTTATTTTCTGAATGATATCATTAACATCTGTAGAATGTTTTAATTTGATATTATTTGGGACTACATTTTTCACTTGTTCATGTTCCTGTGAATAATCATGTATAATTAATAACTTACACTTTCTTTCTTATGAGCATTTTTAATAAGAACAATAAAATACTAACCTCATTTTCTACACTGCCCCTAAATACGAAAAGTGATGGTGAAATTTCTTCTGAGTCTGTCTTATAACGTTTGCATACAAGTACTAAAGCGTCTTGAGGGTTATCTTCCAATCGACGCTTTACTCTTAAAACAGTCGATGTAGCCATCATAAGAGAAAATAAAAGATTCTGTGTATAATAAGATACTATCGTAATCTATAATAGTTTTAATTTCTTTTCCCTAGTTATGGATATAGCGAAATTTATTTTTTTATAACATCGCCCACACCAGGCTCTACAATCTTAGTCAGGCTCTACAATCTTAGTACAACGAAGCTGGAAATACTTCGTTGGCTGGCTTAGCGTCGGCTGGCTGACGTATAATATTAGTAAATTGAGAAGTATATAGAGTATCGAGGCTTTAGACCATTATAGACAACTTTTTATTTTGTAGCATTATATTTGCGTTAGTTGAGACTAAGAAATCCAGAGGTCGCTTTAGAATTGAATATTTCAATTAACATCAACAGATGTCACTGCAAATTGAATACGATCAATAATATTAATTTCATTTATTAACTTTATATATTTATAATTATTAATATAAAATTATATTTACCACATATAATTTTTTATATATCTCATTAAGTAATTATATATTTTTCGCAATCCGTTCTTCACTATCTGTGGTACCACAGATAACTCTCTACTCTATGGTATTCTTTAGTCTATTTATCTAATAATTATTAAATTTAAATTAAAAAATATATGTTGATTCTAGGTGTTGCCGACGAGCAACAAATTTCGGTATTCAAATAGGATATTTTTGTAATAGTTTATTGGTTTATATGTACGATTTTCGAGTTCGAGTACGAGTACGAGTTGAGCTCAAGGTCCGCGGGTAAATTAAGTTTACTATTACTGTTACAATTTTGTTTCTTGTTGAGTTTGTACTCGTTACTTGTGTGTTGTGTGTGTGTTTCGGCAAGATTTTTAGGGCACATAATGTCTTCAAACAATCATTGCATGAAGAAAACCCTGGCTACAATGGTATCAGACTGATTTCAAAATTAACGGAAAGCCATGTGAACCCTGACAAAATTAACAAAATGATGGTTAAATTTGCTACTCAAATTTTTAGCCGTACAGTAGCTTCAAACCTAGGATATGTTGCAGGTAACAATTACTAGTGCTATAATTAAAATTTTTAGTCTTAACTTTTAAAGTCAAAGTCAAATAATTTTATTCAAAATAAGAAGTTACATGTTTCATTCTTTGAACGTCAAATAGTTTACCATAATGTTAATTGTTTGTTAATTTCCTTTAACTATAATTGAATAATTAAAAACTGTAAAAGCTTTGAACACCTGTATCTCCGTACACAGCATGGGAGGTAAAGAGAACCCAGTTAAGACATTTCATTCCCCATTTCCCACTGAATTCAATAATTAATTTTTACTATTGAATTTAAGAACTACTATTGTTCTATTTGCTTCAGCAAATTGATAGAACAATAGTAAAAATCTTGAAGATTATCTGTTTAAGTTAAAAAGATGAAGAACTTGTTATATTTTTTTTTAATCAAGTTATATAATACTATGCTAAATTAAAATAAAAAATATATATATTAAGAACATATCATTTGTGAGCCAACACTTAATGACAGAAGTAAAAATCCAATATGGATTACATAGTTTATGACATTACAATCCAATATGGAATACATTCTTAATCATGTGAAGTTTAAATTATTAACATCATTTTCAGATAAAGGAATTCTAACTGCAGAATGTAAACAATCAGCTGACCTTTTATTATTTTTGGACAATATTTTTGACTCCATAAATAACAGCAAAATAAAAAATTTTTATGCGAAACGATTGCTTAGTCCAGGTCCAGGTACCCTTGAAATTTTTTTTATTGCAGTAAAAAGTCAGAGGTGTCACAACAACAACCCTACTTGTGATCAGTTTGAGTCAACATTTGCAACACTTTTAATAAATAATTTAAACAGGAGATTTCTAGGAGTAAAATGTGAAAATGACCATTGCCAATCATTACATAATCTCATCATCAATGACAATAGAGAAACTATGTCTTTGACCTGCACATTTGATTTTAAATTTATATTTAATTATGCAATGACACCTTTGAAGGTGACAGAAACCGATCCTCGTATTATAGCACCTCTATAGTATATGTGTGGATATTAAAAATAAAAACAAACTAACATTTTTAAATCATGCCGTTAATGTATGAGAAATTTATTTTCCAAAGATAAAATTGAATATATATAATATAGAGACTATGCAGGTTGACAGTGGCATTGCACTCCCAGCGAAGAATTTATTAAATTAATTTCAAATATCCAAGATATGTTAAATAAAATAGTTAAACAAAATTTAGAATAAAGAAAATTAAAAGAAATAATCAAAACTACAATATTTATATTAATTGATTTTCATTGTATTCAATAATGTGTTTTACATAAAAATTAATTAGTTGGATACATAATTGATATTGTGATTCGTTGTTTGATGTATAAGTATTGTGAAAATATCAATAAGATATTGGCTGGGAGAAAGCAAATTGATGATGATAATGATAAATTCCTAACAAATGCAGAAGAAATTCAATGTTTTAAAAGACACCTACTCTGATTTAAGACATATATACTCTTATGTTGTTTGATGATGACAAAATTACAAGTTCAATAATATATACTTTAATATATAAGCACTTGATTATGCACATATAGTATTTAATTTTTCTTACAATGGCCAATGTCTCCGAAATGGTAAGATTTCACTGCATACTATATGGTGTTAAAATAATTGGAAATTACCTACTCTATTACCTGTATCAGTTTGTCTATCTATCTATTAATCATGCTGTATATATATTTAATCGTAATTATTTAAAATAATTTTATTAAATAAAATGTAAAAAAATAATTTACATATTGTGATATAGGCGACGGTCAAATCTCAATTTGCCTACGAATAATATTTATTATCTATTGTATAAATGTGTAATTCAATAAAAACAATAAATTGGAGATGAATTTTATTTTCGTCTACTTTTTCTACATCTACATATAATATATATATATATATATATACATATATGTATATGTTATATATATACATATATGTATATAACTGTTTTATATAGTTGATACTAAGACATATAGATGGCATTGATCCATGTTACCACTTTTGATGCCGAAGTTTGGTCTCTATTATAGTATATAGAATGTACTCTGTCGCCCACACTTTCACAGAACATTAGAACACAAATAAATAACAATTGTAAATGTCAAATTTATAAATTGTAAACTGTCATTTATAGAATATTATATAATTGTTGCCTGCCTGTACAACTTCAAATGTATTTAACAAAATTCGATTAGTTCAATTATTAGATTCTATGACTTAAGAAATAAAGTCAATATTAAATAAAAAATGTAAATATTGTAATATAACGATTTTATTGAAAACCAAAAATATTTAAATGAAAATATAGTTTATGTTCATATATAAGACATGAAAATTTATTTACCCTAACACTTTTTTAAACAAATATCGTATTTTATTTTATAAGTACCTTAGTTTTTAATATACCGCGTTCTAAATAGCTGAAATAAAATATATAGCTGAATATACATCATACTTTTAATTAACTATTATCCTGACCTGGCCCTAACTTATATCGGTTGGCGTAATATTGTTCAAAAATTTATCGCGCACATACTTAATGCTAATTTAAAATTTATATAATTTTCTTACGGATAGCATTGTCAGGTTGTCAGTCAATGGACTAAATTAAAATGGGATCACACAGGAAGCACCAGCTTTCAAATAAAAAAAACATCAAAATCGATTCACCATCAACTTAAAAAAAAATATAGTCGAATCAATAACATCCTTCTTACGGAATTCGGTTAAAAACGAAAGCCATTCTAAAAACACGAAAGCACACCTCTAATAAAACCACCCTACCCTCATACATCGCCGTCCCAGTCCCGTTTTGAACCAACTGAAAAATTCAAAAACAATTTTAAGTTAAATTTTAACAATGATTCCGACTTTAAATATAAAAAACCATTTATATTGAAATATGTCTTAATACTGGTTTTATATTTAAGACGCACTGAAATTTTATTTTACTCTTATTTTATCATAAAATAAAAAAATACGGAATTTTCAATGATATGTCACTTAGTATCTATATGGAGTCAATACACCATATCACCTCGAATAGAAAAAACTCTACTACTGTGTGGATAGCATTTATAAGAAAATAATTATTATTGTTTTGTGAACATCATAGTTTATAAAATAAAAATTCTATTAATACTTTGAGTACCTATTTAATTTGTTAAAAATTAACATAACGGCGCCAGTCTGTCTGGTTTTTCTTTCTTCTTTCCTTTTTTCTTTCAACTTTAGACACAATTATATAATTGATAGTGAACATATAATCAATTGCCACTTTTGTAGAACTAATAATCATATTTATTAGGTAATGTAACTAAGAATTAAATATATTTTAACAATAAATAACGTTTGCATTAAAAATAACTCTTCCAGACTACAAATGCAGTTCAACCGACAACAATCATTTTATTTTACTTTTCTCTCTAATTAATGCAAGAAAACACAATTCCTATCGAAAGTAATTGAATATTATGATTTAAAAGTTTTGTGTCTATTCACCCCACGAACTCTATTCACCTCATTTAATTTAAACACAACTTTCTATTCTAATTACCTTGTTTCAATGTAGGACGTCTGTGTATTAAGTTACTTATTTTACGATAGCCTGTGGCAGTAACAGATTCATCAACTACGGAATCAATGTTAATGATAACGCGATTGATATTTTAATGTTATATTTTTTAAATAAGTAAATATATGTAGAATTTATTTATTTACTACAATATATATATTTTAAACTTGAATAAAAAACTATTTCACTATGGATAATTTAAAACAGTTTAATACAATGGGCTCGGATGATAACAATTGGCGAACACAAAGTGTTCGGCAGACCGTAGTTTCTAAGATGTAAGTATATAATATTTCTAAAATATATGCATTAAAAATATTGTTTATATAATTTTCTAATAAAATTAGGCTGTATTTAATGTAAATTTCTATGACATTTAGTATTAAGTTAATATTATATTTGTTAATATAATGACTACTATTTGTTTATATTATAGTGAGGAAGTAATACAGAGGTCAGGGATGCAGGTCGCTCGGAACAGCAGTGAAATGGAGAATCATGTATTCTTAAAAGCAAAAACCAGAGAAGAATATATGAACATGGTTGCTAAATTAATTTTACATGTTAGAGAAATGTGTAAGATTATATTTTACTTTACATATTATTCTATTCAATGTAATATAATGTTACAATTTGAAACTCAGCAAATTAAAAACACAAATTGTTTTAATAATTAAAAAACAAATTTTAATATCTTATTATTTGTTATTTGGGTGAAAAGAAACTAATGAGTCAACATTGGCTATATTGACTCACTATATTTAGTATTTTTAAATATTTTTTTTTAATAGATAAGGGCACTGCTTTCCCCACTAACAATTTATAATATTTAATTAGTCTTCTTATTAAACAACAATAAATATTTTAGCTCAACCAAAACAAAATCAAGGTGCACCAAACATGCAGCCTAATCAAAATCAACCAGGACCCAACACCCAAGTACAAAGTCAACCTCAGTCTCAGCAAGGACCCAGTAGTCAATCAGGCATGGCTACAGACCCCATAAATGCCCTACAAAACATGGCATCCCAGGGCACAAGGAACCAAATGATGAACATGGGTCCAGGGCAAATGCAGCAAGGAGTCATGGGTCCCAACCCTGGAATGGGTGGAATGCAAGGTCAAATGACCCAACAAGGCCCAATTGCGTCACAAGGACAAGCACAAACAGCCACTAATTTGCTACAAACTTTAAATCAGCGACCACAAATGAATATGCAGTTACAGAATAAACTAGGAGGTTCAATAGGAATGGTACCAAATCAGGGTCAAATGGGGTCTAATATGGTCAGTGGAATGGGCATGGGCAATATGGTCAGTCAGCTACAAAATCAGCTATCAGCACCTGGTATACAAATGATACCGACAATGTCCATGTCGAATAACATGCAAGTGCCAATGACAGGAGCTAACACAATGGTTGGACAAATGCAGTGTAACCAGGTTGTAGGTGGGATGGGTGGTCAAATGGCACCCAATAATATGCAGGGACAAATGCCTAATCAAATGGGTGAGTAAGTTTATTTATTGAAGAAAAAAGAAACAGCATTAGTAACACCTACATTAAAAGATATATATAAAGTAATAAAAAATAAAGCCAATAAAAAATACTCACAATGTTTTTAAGTTTCTTAGTGCCAAATCTTGCACACCACAGTGAGCAAAGCAGCTAGTCAATGAAGATTTTTTTTTTATTTTACTTCAATTATATCACATTATAAACAACGAATATGTTTAAAAATAACCAAGCATTAGAACACAAAAATATAAATTTTCCTCTTGAGCTCTTAGTAACAAATATGTCAAGCAATTAGCTAGTCAACATAAACCATGGGAAAGACAATGAGTGTGGGTTACAATTTGCAACCAGTTTTTTAGCCACTAAATATAGAAGATATTTATATAATTTTTTTTAACCAGTAACCAACATGTCAAACAACCAGCTGGTCAACATAAACATGTTACAAATGCACCGTGGGGGCAAAGAGGTTGTAATGGGCGCAGGCTATGCCCCACGACCACCACATAACCAATTTTTGAGGCAGAGCCCTTCACCATCTGCCTCCTCACCTAATATGCCTGGCCCTAGTCCTGTTTCTATGGGTATGTAAATAAACATAATAAGTAAGTAAATAATTCTTAATATTATTCACATATTAACAAAACCTTGAATATTTAAATTATTTGAACCAAATTTTATACAAAAATTATTACTAGTCTTAGCGCAGTGATACAAGCTTGTCACTGTAAACATTGTGAGTTCAATTCCCACTCAAGAAAATTAAATATTGAATTTTTTTTTTTTTTTAAATCCTCACTTGGTGCTCCTCTACACTCTCTATCTAACCTATATGCCAAATTTCAACTTTCTAGGTTTTTATTTAGTTTAGTCTATGCATTTTTTTGTCAGTCACTAAGTTATCAAGAATTTTATTTATTGTGTTTTTTATATTAATCTGTTTATGACTATTTATTTTAGGTGGTGGAGTCCTAAGTGGGGCTCTATCGTCCCCCATGTCAGGTCTTGGTGGTCTTGGAGCGTGTACTGGAGGCAGTCCTTCACCATCTACCAGTCATCATCATCTTGGTCATCATCCTCAGCAGCAACGGTGAGAAGATTATTTGACTTTTTAGAAGGTTGTAAGACAAATAGATAAAGTATAGCGAATATCATTTGGCATATACAGCTGGATTTTGGTTACTAGGGTAGTTCAAGATAGTGAGGAAAAGAAATAATTATATGTATAAACATTTTTTTGTAAAGATAGGCTATGGACATCCCAACATCCCTATTCTCCTTTTTTAAAAAGAGAAAGTAAAACTGTTCATATGTTCATATAGCTGTTATGTTTTCCTTCATTTGTCATTCTAGCTCTTGAATGGATGAACTGATTTTGATTTAGTTTTTTGTGATTGAAAGGTGACTCAATGGAGTGTTCTCAGCCATGAAAATATATTCAGCCCTTTGAAGATTATCAGTATTTTTTTTTGTTTTTGTGTATGTTTTTAGGCTTTTTGCCTTAGGAGTTTTTAATTATCATTATTATTATTCAGGGTAAACATGGGCATGGTAGCATCCCCATCATCATCTCTCAACACCCCTGTGGGTGCCGGCGTGGCCTCCCCCGGTGGTGAAGAAGCTGCGTATAGGGAGAAAGTGCGACAGTTATCTAAATACATTGAGCCTTTAAGAAGAATGGTTATGAGGATGGTCAATGAAGGGGAAAGTGAGTTATTACAGGCTTTTATATTATTTTATTGGTGTTTTAAATAATGATAGAAATAATCAAGGAATTAGTTAAAAATAACGACTATTTGGCTTTGGTAAGCAGTTATATAGGATTTATATTTAGAGGAGGATATATGTATATATATTTTGCTGGTTTGAGGCCATTGTGGCGTAGTGGGACTGGTTTAGTATGGGCACTATGGTTGTAGGTTCCCCAGTAGCTCTTTTCTTTGTAAGTTTTTTCTTTGTAATTGTACATTTTTTCTAACTCGAAATTCCAAAAATCCTACTTAAACTACACAGTTAAAAAATATGAATAAAATAAGAATTAAATATACAACCATCATATCCAGTTGAATACAACTTTGCAACAATTAAAATAAATAAATTTTCACAGATGTTGAAAAACTAACAAAAATGAAGAACCTATTAGATATATTATCGAATCCAAACAAAAGGATGCCGTTAGAAACTTTGATTAAATGTGAGGTGGTGTTGGAGAAGCTGGACTTCAAGAGGAGTGAGAGTGTCGGTTTGGGACTGCCGTCGGCGGGAAAGGTAAAGAAAATCATTTCTTCATAGTTCCACGCTGTTCCATTGTTACCATGTTGGCCAATAATATTATTTAAAATGTACATAGTTAAATTTCATTTTTTTTTTTAATTTAATATATATATATTTTAAGTTATGTTCCACACTAAGAAAAGATATTTGAATTTAGCGGAATTTACCATATTAATACGAAATTCTTATATTTTTGTTGCTTAATAATTTCACATTAACATGCATTATATTTATTACAGGAACAGATATGCAATCCTCTGTTGGAGGTAGTAAATATCTGCCTCCAGTCGCCGCTCGCTAACCACACCTTGAAACGCACGTTCGGCTCTACGCTCGACTCTCTCAACGGACCTGAGATCAAGTTAGTTATGTTTATTTTTTTTTGTTTCACGCTTTGTCCCGCATGTAGCAGGTTAGGCGGAGGGAATCTAGAGTTAAGACATGCTATGCTCCGCCGAATTTTCGAGATGATAGTTGTAAAGTGGCGGAACTCAACGCTGCGCTATGCCTCATTACCAGTGCGAGAATATGAAAATATAAATGTATTTTTTCCTGAATGGGAATCGAGCTCACAAATTGTCGCATTTATATTTGCACGCTTGTTCCCCTGCGTCACGACTGGCCTAGTTCACTGTAGATGGCCGCGCAGATTTCTTTATAAAATGTTTTTTTTTTTAACTTTTTGAGTGTTAAGAAAAGCGCAAATAAAAAAAAAAAGAATTATTTGTCTTCCAGGAATCTTCCAGCGCCACCTCAGAAGATACCAAAATTGGAAGAGCCTGCGCTGGAAATACCAGATGTATTGCAGGGGGAGATCGCCAGACTTGATTCTAGGTTTAAGGTATATCACTGTAAATACATTTTTCTTTAGCTTCATGCTGTATATGCAGAGTGAACCTGGAATTTATTATGAATTACCTTGTATATATATTTATTATTATATTATCTCTCACTATTTTGTGGGTTTAATAGTTAAAACCTATTATGAAGACTCTTGGGGCTATTGTGACTCAGTGGGAGGGACAACGTCTGATTTTAAATCGTGGCTCAGGAGTTCAAGCGTGCAACTGTATCAACACGACGGTTTGTGGGTTCGTTTCGCGGCCGACAAAAAAGTGAATTGGGTTCCCGGGTTCCTTTTGCCCTCACTCCTATGTAAAAACGGAATATCCCGCAGGTGTCGCTAGAGGCGATGCAGCTGTCGGGCGGCGCGTCCGCCATCGCGCTGACGGCGCAGCTGGACGACGTGCGCCTGCCGTGCGTGCCGGCCGTGCACGTGCGCGTGCCGCGCGACTACCCCGCCGCGCCGCCCGCGCGCACGCCGCCGCGCGCGCCGCCGCGCGCCGCGCACGACAGCTTCCTGCAGAGGGTGGAGCGGGCCATGGACGCGCGGTGTGCCAGGTCGGTGGTGCTTCTGTTTCTCAAATTTTAAACTATATGTATATAAGTATCGCGTGGTACGCTTTCGAACGTCCCCCAACACCTCCTCACTGTAGTCTCTAATTTTGCCTAGTAATTTAATTGTTTGCTTATATTCTCCGCAGATTACCAAAAAGCTGTTCCGTTGGTCAGCTCCTGGACGCTTGGGAGATGAGTGTCAGACAAGCGTGTGCGCCGAGCCCCGTCGCCTACACGCCCGTGCCGGCGTTAGGACTATAAATATATAGATCTATAAGAAATGAAGTGTAAAAGTGTAAGGTAAGTGTTAAAAATGAATAAAGACAAAGTGTAAGTGTGAACAACATTTACATTTAGGTTAGATATGGTGGTATCTAAAGTGTTTGAAGTAAAGCGCGCGACATATAAATGCTTGAATGTACATTTACTATGAAAAATGTTTAGTATTAAGGTATTGAATGGGGATTAAAAAAATTGATAGCTAAGTTAATTTAATGAATTTGGAATATTTTTTGATAATATCTTGCAGGAAATATTTAGAACAGGACTTGTATATCTTATACTACATTTTTATAATCCATACCATGAAAAAACATCAGAAAAAAAATATTAGAAATTTAAAATTAAAATTGAATTTAATAGGAAAATATATTTGTAATTACATTTTAACAAAGAGGCTTATTATAATAAATTATGATGAAAATATAAGCAATAAATTGTTTGTTTAATTTTAAAGTATTTGATATAAGCTGTGATTAATAATTGTAAATGAAACTATTTTTACCGGATTAACCGCGTATATTTTGTATTTTAAAATACAAAATATACGCGATTAATCCGGTAAAAATAATTTCATTTACAATGTGTAATAATCGTGAAAATCAAAGAACTTATTATGTGATTAATAATGTTTTGGTTTTCATTTTGTTTAATTGTAAATGTATATTAAAGTAATAAAAAAAGCATATTTTTTTATGTGGCGAAATTTAAATCTCCCATAGAAATGCTAGCAACATAAATAAGTCGTGACAAGTGTATAAGAAATGTAATGAGTGTTTTTCTTCACCTTAAAAATATTGTTGCCAGTCAGGGCGCAGCCCCGCCACTCAACATACAATGCCTCAACAATTCGTTTATAAATATTGTGTATTTCATAACAATTGAGTCTAATCAATAGGTTCCCTCTGCCCACCCTATTGTGAGCTTGATTGTGTGATGCTAAAAGAACTCATATTCTATAAAATTGGTTAAAAGAAACGAAACTAAGTAATAATTTAATGCAATTTCCTAAATAATTATTCGTTGTTAACGCCATTTTTAGTACTTCAGATTATATTTTTTCTAATTTTGTGATGTAATAATATATGTTAGATAAAATAAAAAAAAAACAACTAGTAATTTAAGTTTATTTAGTAATAAAAAAGAATGAATGAATACAAAATAAAATTTAACTTTATATTATTTAATAAAAAATTACATGATATTTTTATATTTCCATATTCTTCTGAACAAAGTGTATTTAGTAATTAAAAGTATTTATTTCCAACATTTATAATTAATGGTTAATAGAAACAATTACTATACTAGAACTTTGTGTTTCATTTAATTAATGTTCCTAACTTTTGACTGTGGGATGTAATGTTGCTTATCTTTAGATGGTTTTAGCTTCACGCTGTATCTCGTACATGGTTGGGAACCTAGGACCCTAAATTAAGACACTTCCTTTTCCCACTGTTTGCCTAATTCTGGAAACATTTTGTGGTTAAGTAGCAAGTGCAACTCATTACCACAGCGATGAAATGAAAATATTAAATATTTTCTTTCTACAAGTGCAAATCAAACCCACAACCTGTCACGTTTACAGTACAAAATACCACAACTTCAAAAAATAGAGAAAAGTTGACTTTTGGTAAATATAAAAACAAAATTACAATATTTCAATAACTATATTAACAAAATATACATTTAAATACAATACCCATCACACTTTAAAGCCTTAAAGAACGATGGTATACATTATTTTACATATAAAAATTGTTTTTCTATACAATTTTTATAAGTACCTACACATTTATTTCAGGGAATTCGCAATAAATGAAAAGGAAAGTCAATTATATAAATATACGAAGAAAACTAATGCTAACTAAGAGTCAGCGTTACCTCCTCTTGTCACATAAGTACAACTCTAAGCCGAGCTTTGCATTTGCGCTAGTGGTCACTAAAAGTAGGATCAGAAAAAACTCTGTTTCATTCGAATTTATTAATAAAATTTATCAATGAAAAAAATATTTCTACACCAAAAGTTGTATATTATTGATTTATCTCAGTTAATATTATAGTTTCGTTATATCATCATCAAACATTTGTATCCGGGATTTTTTCTTTCTTCACTGCATGCTGCACATATAGTGCATTATAGTGCAAACTTTATATTTTACTTTTAATAAATTAAATACAAAAATAAGATAATAAAAATTAAATAGGTATGTACGCTACTTTCAGAACAAGAGGTGTAAGAGAGGTTGCTAAAAGCAGTACTCAAGTAAGCCGTGTAAAGTCGTGTGAAGTAAGTGAAGTAAGTAAAAGTAGTACGGTCGAAGAATCATGGCTTCGTGTGAAATTATAAGTAGATGGCTGTGCAGAGTTTATTTCAGGAATTTGTCCTACTTTTGATCATCTTCGCGATTGCCAATGCGCAACAGTTCAGACGAACTTCGTGGTGACTATGATTCGTTGACTGTACTGTACGTCAATTGTGTCACATCCCATCATGTCACAAGTTAAGCCACGTTACGTTACGTCACGTCACAAGGAGAACTGATATGGTTGGTGTTTGGGCGAGTTCTTGGGGCGCGTGCACAACGAGTCCCGCTGCGTGCTGCCGCAGCACGACCAGTGGCGCGTGCCGGGCCAGCCCGCGTGCCCGTGCCCGCAACCTGGTACGGGAAAAGAGTAGCTTAGGCATATTTACTTGACGAGGCAAATTAAATAGTACTAGTCTGTGATATACATTACCCTTGTACCCGCGGCCCATGGGCGCGGCGCAGGCGCACACGGCGTCGCGCTTGCCGCCCGACGAGCAGAAGGCGCAGCAGTGGAACGTGCCCGAGTGCGCGGCGCGCGCGCGCGCGTTGCACGAGAACGGGCTGCCCTGGGGACGACAAGCGCCGAGCATTTTTTAAGTACTCCTTTTAGTGTGAACGAAGACGAATATATTAAAAATGTAAAAACGTATGTTTTAATAAATTTACTGTTTTATGATACGAAAACATTGTTGCATTATACGTTTTGAACAGTAGCTGCGATGTTCTCGTTACAGTTTTTTAGATATTTCCAAAACTTGTAAAATGCTGTAGGTTTTTGTAAAATAAAATATTTAATAAATTTTAAATGAAACATTTTTATTGCAGCAAAAATATACTGAATAAGTAATTTATGTAAATTTAGTACAATAATATTTTCATAGCTTTCCCACACATTCCTCTTACGTCACCGGTAACCCGGCACCCACCCGTATGGGCACGTCGTCGACGGTGACGGCGAGCAGGTAGTGCCCGGGCGCGCGCGCCGTGAGCGCCAGCGCGTAGCGGCCGGCGCGCGCGCGCACGCGCACTGCGGCGGGCCGCGCGCTGGAGTCGCGGCGCCGGAAGTAGCCCGCCACCTGCCGCAAGTCCTTTGTTTTGTACATTGTAGTACAAACAATTTCTCAAAAAATTACTTTGTTTCTACACCACGTTCAGGGTGCTATGAAATAAAACATAAACGAGCCAGAAGCAAAAGTTACTTTATAGATAATTTTATGGGGTTTTAAAAAAATATGGTGTTAAAAAAATGTAATGGTGTTAACGTATACATTTTATAAACATTTATGACTATCGAAGTAATAAACTGATAGTACTGTAAATAACACTATATGATAGTATATGCAGAATTGATATAACCCTTTCAGATTTATTAAAAATCGAATAAAAAATGCCTAATTGGAAAATATAGAACAAAATGTTGTTTTATTTATATTTCTAGTTTACCCTGTTATAAGATGAACTTGGGAATAGAGAGTTACGTACATTTTCTTCGCCACACCAGATGTGTTCTCCGTTACTATCTCTCAGTTCTAGTATAACTGTATGCGGAACATCTACTAGAAGATCTTGTAGCCCTGAAAAATTATAAATTTAGTCAATTTAGGCGTTTCTTAACTATTTAAATGAATTAATAATATTAAATGAAGTAATTTATTACAAATGTTAAACTAAATTAATTTACTAAAAATGTAAAAAATTGTACATTTGTTGTGGTTTAATTGGGATTAACATTTGGGAAATATTGGCAATTTGATTAAGGAACTAAAATGTACATTAATTATACTTCGTATAGACGATTTTTAAAATATCTTTCAGTACTATGTAGATCGTAAGGATATTTTCAATTATGTAAAAGAGTGTTAAGAAAGTTTAATTCAGTGTAGGGGGGAAACCTACTTATTAACTCTGGGGCAGTAGGGCATCGGCCATAATACAATCTCCAAGGCCTCAATTACTCTCTCCAGGTCAGACACAGCTGTATATATCCTGCCCACGGGGGCGGACGAGGAGGAAAGGAAGTTCTTCCGTTCTTGGGATTATTCTATTCCTTTTTACCTTCAGTGGCTATGACGCACAGTTGCGGGTCAGGCGCGGCCGTGTACAGTCTGCCCACGAGGGGGGGCGCGGTGGCGGGGCTGGCGGGCGCCGACGCCGCGCCGACGGGCGCGGGCGCGGGGGCAGCCGGCGCGGCGGGGGAGAACCGCAGCGCGGCGCGCGGGGGCTCCCCCGCCGCGGGCAGCTCCGTCACGCGCTCCAGGCGGCGCAGTACCGGCGTGTGCAGGGACAGGATGTCGTCTGTCTTGCCTTGGGATAATAGCTGGAATCAGATGTTTTGTGTTATTAAATATGAAAATCTTTTGATAATATTTAATAATTAACAAGGCGTATATAAGTAAACCAAAAGTATAAGTATTACTTAATATTTAATTTAATCAATTCAAACAGTATTGTAAAGAAAACAACTTTAAACCAATCAAAAATGTTTAAAAAGTTATTCTAAAGAAAGATATAGTTACTTCCTCGGCAAAGTTGACAGCCTCCAGCGCCTCCTGCGCGCGCCGGTCGAGCTGCAGCGCGGCGCGCGCCACGCGGGCGCGGTGTGCGGCGCGCGCGCGCACGGCCGCCGCGCACAGCTCGCGCCCGTGCGCCTCCACCGCGCGCCGGTACGAGTCCGCCCACGCGCGGATCTCGGTCTCTATCCGCGCGGCTTGGGCCTGTTTGTTTATGGAATATAAAATAGAGTACCTATTTTATATTCTAAAAATAAACACGTTAGTGGGCCGGAGCGATTGGACGACGTTCAAGATGCGCCGGTTCAATCCCACTCGTTCAATTTTTATACGTTTTTTGAAACATATTTATCTTTCCTTTCCTACATTTTAAATATATTGGATAAAACCTTTACACATTGTTGTGGTTGTGAGCTGGCTTCTCACTCGAGGAAATGAATTATTGGAATTTCCTCGCTTTGGTAGTTCTGAACACCGCCCCTGGCCACTCACGTCGGCGTCGGCCGCGCGCAGGTCCAGCACGCGCTGCGCGCGCTGCACGTTGGCGGGCACGTGGCGCGCGCGCAGCACGGCGTCGCGCAGCGCGGCGGCGCGCTCGGCGGCGGCGCGCGGCGCGCTGCCCACGGCGTGCCCCGCGTGCGAGATCAGGCAGCAGTCTCTGCATATTACCTGGGCAGCGAGTTTGCAACCAAACAGTAAAAAAATGTGTCTGTACATTGAAAATATTTGCAAAAAAACATTGTAATTCCAAGAATTTTTTGTTTTTGTTTGTCTGTTTATCTGTTTGGACCGATTTGAATGAAACTTTATTGCTGTGTGTGAGAAACTATTAACGCTTGATAGGATGTGGGCTAAATTTGATTTTGAAGACTTCCACACCTGCTTCAGAAACGTAGTAGTCCAAGTAAACTATAATATAACATTAAATGCGTTCATTACAAAAGTTATTTTATGTGATGAGCATTTCTCACAGATATATAAAAATTGAAGATTTGGGACATCTCATGAACCACCATAACAGTTCAGCTAAACTATAAGAAATGATGAAATGCTGCCTTAACAAAAATTGTTGAGCGTGATGAGCATTTTCCACAGAAATGTTACAAATGCGCTGAACTAAGTTATAAGAATTAATAAAATGTCTTAGCTTAAAAATTATTTAGTTATCAGTATTCACGACAATTATAATCTAAACATCTACATATATACATACACATATAAATAAAATTGAAGTGTCTATCTGTGACTTCAAAATGACGGTGTTTTTAAAGGCATATAGTTTTTATCAATAGCATAGGCTGCTTATCTGAAGCAGCCTTTCGCAGCCACTACAATAACAATTTACGAATAAATAATTTTTAGTTCTCCGCTATGGTAAACTAAAAATTTAAAACCTAAACATTAAAAAAAGAATCAATAAAATATTTTCTTACTGACCTGTTGACATGTAGCGCAATAAACGCTCAACTCGACTTTAGGATGTTGTCCACAAAATTTCAGGAATGGTTCCAAAGGTTGCAGGAGATGGGTTGCGTGGCCCTTTTGGCTCGTATGCGAGTCGCCGCAGTTCGAGCATACGCTGACGAGGCATTGGCTGCAACGGCTTTCTGCCTGAAGTAAAATATATATTTAAAGTGGAGTAGAAATCAGCTCTATCGTAGTGAGTTCGATTCGCACTTGACAAAATGTTTTTTTTTTTCATTTCCTCGTTCAAGTAACGAGGCAAAGCGCGGCAATGCCTTTAAACTTGGACTTTAACTTTGCACAGATATGTTCGTACAACTGTTGTTTTTTTTTTAATTTTCAGGGCAATTTTATTTTTAAAAAATTCTCGTGGTGGTCATCAGCACTATGCTGGCACGGGAGAGGGGGCGTTCATGCTCAACAGATGAAAAAAAACACGATGATACTTTCTAAAACACATTACACGATATTTTCGATATCGAAGTTCTATTTAAATTAATAAAATAATCATACATTCGTACAATTTTTTTAATATAATGGTAGCCACAGGAAATGGATTTGCTTCGTAAATGAAATACTAGGTAAATATCTATCATTATCACCGCCACTGTCATCATTATTTTAATTACGTACCATCACCTCTCCTAACTAGTAATGGTAAGTACCTAATAAATAAGTAACTCTCAAAATAAACGTACAAAGCTAAGCTCCATGATGTGGCGTGACGTGGTAAATGAGATTTTTCAGAAATCGCCTGTGGTTTGAAAAGTAATAAGCTGCGCATGAGTAGTAAGCACGTGTTGTTTATTTTCATCTTGTCTGTTTGTCACGTTTTTTTTTGTTTATAGGTAAAACTAGTGTTGAGGTCGTGGCGTTGTTCGCTTGGGCTATATATTATTGTTGATATTTGTGTTGAGGCCAGTCATGGGGCACACACAAACTGTGACTATAAAATCGACTGGTTGTGGGTTCGATCCCCACGCGTGAGCGAGAGTTGCGTTTAGTTCCGCCACTCAACATGAAATGCCTCCAGAATTCAGCGGAAAGTAAAAGTAGTCTTAACAGTAGGTTCCCTTTGCCTACCCTGCTGTGTGCGGGATACAGCGTGAAGCTGCTTTTTTTTATTTCCCATGGCCATAAATTTCTTTATACCTTGAGACATCTATTTAAAATATTTGGTTGATTTATGAACTATGCACATTGAAGTGTGAACCGTTTTAATTAGACACCGCTTCTGGACGTAGGAATTGTATTTTGAATTTTGACACTTAATGTTAAAATACTCCGTTCTCTACTTTCCACCTAATTTTTAGAGGCATAATAATTCATTTCCTTTAGTGTCGATCAAACCCACAACCATCACGTTACATTCACACCTTGTGCCCCTTTGCCACAACAGTCTAACATTGGTAATACAATTGGTATTTCTTAAAATTGGTAATTCTTAATTTTCGATTTATATCCCAAATGTATGTTAGCAACGCGTTGGATCTTAAAATGGCACCTTTGGTTTTATCTAGGATGAAGAAACAACACGTCTTTGGGATTTAAACTTACAACTGACGTATAAAGAGTGATTTTGTACGAACACTGACTGTCTGAAAATTAGTGAAACATGGAAAATGTACAAAGCAATAAGAACTCGTGAAAACGGAAAGAAAATATATAACACATTTAAAATTATTATGTTATAAAATAAACTGTGGCCCGCAACCTCGTCCACCTGGATTATAAAACGTTAAATCACAAATATTCTCGCATTCGTAGTTTTGAGATATATTCTCTTAGTGCCCCAGAAACTTACATACCGAATTTCAGCGTACTACTACGTTCTACGCCACCTGGTTCCGGCTATCATTTCCCTCTGTAAGAGTAGATTTTTATAATAAGAGACGTGTAAATTATCAATCTTACCTTATTATCAGCACAGCACAGATCGCACAGTACGGAGTTAGCGCTCTCTCTATTGGTCATTTTACGTAATATCACGTAATTGAGCGGTAACGCGGCGATGCCGCCGATAGGCAAAGGTGTCTCTGACCCACATGTTGGGCAAACCACAAAATGACAGCTTCTACCTGAAATCTACATTTAGAAAAATTATCGTACAATTTCATAGAAAAAAATGAAAATCTTCAAAAAACAGATGTCAGATACAATATTGATATGACTTGTTTTAAGTAACTCCTTCTACACTTTAACATAACAATATATTGTTATTATATACTTAGTATAAAAAAAATGTCACATTAATAGTAGTAAAGTATTCAGAAGCAAAGTTACTAATAATATTAACGACGTATAGTTGCCATCAGGGAATATTGTGCATAAACTGACTTCGAAATCCATTCAGAAATACATATACATATATACATATGTGAACATAGAGAATATTTGAAATCCTGAATAATCGGTCTATGTACTGTGGGCAGGAAGTGTTCCCATCTTGGAGTGAGAAACCTTTAATCAAATCAAAAAAGAATAACTAATATACCTTTCGTGTCACAATAGCATATCTGTGTGGTTTCTCCAGACTCGTATCCGAGCCAGAATGTCGGAGGTCGCTCTCGTAGCCTGAGCCCGCTGACCCTCCGCCGGAAGTTGGCCCTGACCCTCGGGGGTCTCGGTGAACGGAACCTTAAATGTTATTATTCATCATCACCTCAATGACCAGAATGAATGATACTGGAGGAAAGTCACATAAAAAACATGAGGTCATGTATGAAAAAGTTAACACCAGTAGACAATCCGAAAGAAGTATCTTTAACGGCCCCGCTCTCTCTGGTTACCGCGACGCTAAAAACCAGATTAAACAGGAAAGTAAAGTAAGTCAATAAAAGAGGGCGGAGTGTCTTGCCACAAGGTTTTCAATGCTTACTTCGCTACACGTGGGAAATACGTGAAGTTAAAGACGTCAATTAGGCAACGAGTAGTTTTAGTAAATCTTACCTGTTTTTTAGTTTAAGCATTGTTCAACTTGGACTTAAGTTAATTTATTTTAGCATTTCGATCCAATTGTATACAATTTTGTGGGTATACGCTAATATTGTATAAATGTGGTACTTCCCCTAGCGGAAGATTAAAGTGCTTGTTGCTCATTACGTCGGATACGAGCCGTCTGTAAATAAATCGACCTCGTGGAGGTTGTGATTCATAGAACGTAATTAGATGGACAGTGGTTCCCTTGACGATATGTACCTAATATATTTTTTATGATTAATATTGTGTTTATTTTTGTTCGTTATTATAAAAATCCTAAAATTATTATTTGACTATTATTATTAGTTTAATATTGTTTTTTTTTTCAGCTTCACGCTAGTGTTAAGACACTACGTTTCTCATTTTCCGGCGAATTTTGGAGGCCTTGCGTGTTGGGTGGCGGAACTCAACGCCGCGCTTTGTTTTGCTACCAGAGCAAAGAAATGAAAATGTTCTTATAAATTGCAACGAATGATTCTCATATGCTACGATATTTTTTAAATATATTATGAAATTCTACAGAATATTTTTTATATACTACAATAAAATTTAATATCAACAATAATTAAAACCAACATCATCACTTTTCAAACAAAAATCAATCAACCATTTTTAAGATAAACATACCAAAGTTTATTTATACAATTGCTTCATCCAAACACTTGGTAGTTCTTGAATCAATCAAATTCACGAAACATTTTATACAAATATACTACATTACATTAAATATTAAATTCTACTTGGGTTCCCGACCTTTTAAGGACAAAGGGAACCCTTATAAGATTACTTTGTTGTCCGTCCGTCTGTTTGTCTGTCAATAGCTTTTATCTCAGGAACGCTTGGAGATATCGAGATGAAATCCAAAACAAATACTCAGATCTACGGCCTCACGATTCCCTAAAAAAGTTATTTCTACATTCATCTAAAAAAATAAATTGTCGTTTATATCGTAAAAACGTGTAATGCGACGCTATAAAGAAAATCTAAATTAATGGGTACTTCCTAAAATTATGAAATTTGGCAGACAGCATCCATAGGTAGTACTAGTTCAGGCAAAATATCTGAAAACTGTACATTTGTGGCTAAATCCTAAAAATAGCTTTAAAAGGGTGCAAAATTTAGTATTAAAGCCGCTAGTTCAAGTGAGGTATCAGATGAAAGGGCTCTGACTCAGCTAAGCTTGAACTTCAGATAAACCTACCACCTCGGTGGGCGAGCTCGACTTTTTTTAGCTTCACGCTTTATTACGTACATAGCTGGGTAGTCAGAGATAACCTGGAAACACATTATTATGACACTCCGTTCTGATTTTATTTTATTAAGACAAGTTCCGTTCCCCACTTTCCGACCAATTCTGCCTCGTTACCAGGGCGAGGAAATGAATCGGGACGGACGGAACGGGGTTCCCTCTGCCTACCCTACTGTGTGCGCGATACAGCGTGAAGCTGATTTAATTTTTTTTTAGTTCTTGAGATTAACACGTTCAACCAAATAAACTCTTCAGCTTTATAATATTAGTGTAGGTTTCTAAGAACGATGGAACTTGTGTTTACTTTATATAGGACATGAGTCTGTGTTTTATCATAACGATTTTCGTTTTCATTTTTAGTATCTATCTTCCACCGATATTGCATATCGAGTTTAGAGTTATTAATTTTCCAACTTAAAATAGATTTTGAATACACCTTTAATAAAAACGAGGCGCCATCGTGCCGAAGTTACATTTCTTTCGATGTTGGCTGGCTTCATTTTCTAGTTTCATAGTCAAAATACTAATACATATATTATTTAGATGTATTCTGATCTAATAGTCTAATATTTGTTAATATTTTTAAGCTACTGAAAGTACGACTGAATGTGTTGTGACTGGACGCCTTATATCTTCTAAATATTATTTTTTTAAATCACGAGCCCTTTTTTAATCTCTTTACCGACTCTATATTTTAGCGGGTATTTAACATTATTGATGTCCGGAACAGCTAATGCGTTTTAAATATAGCCCCCGCCACCCAGCTCCATACAAACAAACGCGATCGGTATCGGTGTGACAGTCGTTTTGTAACCGTAATAGTTACATTGTGATTGCCTTTGAACTAACATTAACGCATAGTGTAAAATAACATAGTATTTTTATTTATATGCTACATAAGTGTATAGTTAGCTTTTTAGTATAGGGTTTAAATATAACAATTTATGCGTATCTAAGTATTTAAATTAGATAAGTGGAGTACAAAGGATTTCTTCTTTAGATCTTTTTCTAGATAGAAATAGAACAAACCTAATGTTAAGACACTCCGTTCCCCATTTTTCACCATATTATGGAGGCATTGCGATTGCGTTTTTGGGACTTAACGCCGCGCATTGTGTCGGCATATCTTTTTCTAATAATAATATCTTTGAATTTCACGATAATTACACATTTTAAATGAAACTATTTAACCGGGTTAATCGCGAATATTTATTGTACATTTTTGAAAAAGCAAAATTTTCGTTTCGAAAGCAGAAAACAATTTACACTATCGCCTACTTTCAAATTCGCACTTAGTGCCTCAACCGATTTAACAGAAATCCGTTGCTAACCAGTATTAGTACTCTGACATAATCCAGTTAGAAGGAGGCCAGACTCGCATTTTTGTGGCTGCCTGAACTATTTACTTTCATAGATTTTAAACACATTGTGTAATTGAGCCTAACATGGCTAGCTAATCCGTCAAAGGCACGCGATGGTTACAGATTCTAATCTCTCAAGGTCATTTTATGTCAATTTAGATTCTTCTGGAGGAAATTGAATAATTAGAAATTGAGGCTAGTCACAAAGTGTGACCGACTGGTTGTGGGTTCGATCCCCACTCGAGGAGATGAAATATTTATTTAAATTTATATTTCTTCCATTTCTTTGCTCTGGTGACGAAGCAAAGCACGGCGTTGAGTTCTGCCACTTAACAGACAATCCCTCCAGAATTCGGCAGAAAGTGGGGAACGCAGTGTCTTAACACTAGATTCCCTCTGCCTACCCTGATATGTGCGGGATACAGCGTGAAGCTGATTTATTTATTTTATTTAGAAATTGAGAAATAGATATAGTATTATTAAGCTGGATTACTGATTTTATGTTTGCATAAACGAGTACATTGTGTACAATTCTCCTTTTCATATTCTACCTATATAGTTAACTGTTTGGAAATTTGTGAAATTAAATTATAAGCTCGTCATAATTTTTTTCGACTTCACGAAAAAATATTCTATACCAGAGTACAAGTAGTCTTTATATAAATATATATAGTATGTTAAGATACTCCGTTAACCACTTTACGTTTATGCCGTTGTTGAGTGACGGAACACCGCGTTTAAACGCCGCGTATTGTCTCACAAGAAGATCAATCAATAATAATTTGTTCTCCTGAATGGGGAACCCACAACACTCCACTGCATCATACTAGCCTCGATTATTTTATATGAACTTAGCAAAGTATTAATATATTATTATTACAATCAAAATCGTTAATCCAACACAATAGGGCACGCATGCCACTCGTTCTAATCGACCTATTAACAGATACTTGGCAGTTTAATGGCCGTAGCAGATGTAGAGCACAAGCTATAGTTTTATTAATGTTAACATTTTTTTATAGTCTGTTTAAGTTTCTGATAAATAGATCGTTAGAGTGATCTCGACAATGAGCTTCTTTGTGGCAAAGCTAGATCACTTTTGATAAAACTTTTACCTTTATTTTATATATAGGTATATAAAACACTATTGAATTTTAATTATTATATATATTTTTATTTTTTTCATTTATTTATGTACCACACAGGAAAAAAAAAGTACAGAAATCATATGACAACAGAAAGAATGTGTACAAAGGATAACTTATCTCTAATAGAGATCTCTACCAGAAACCCTTGAATGTAGGAGATGTTAAAAGAAATGATTCGGGTGCGGTATTTAGATATAATAAACCTACATACAAATATACTTAATATTAGTCAATATACTTACAAAAATATATAAACACCATATACACATACAAAAACATAAATATATACAATAATATAAAGACATTGAAGAATATTAAAATAATAAAGAAATGGACGAAATATATAAAAACTAATCGAGGTTAAGAAAATGTTTTTTTAATTTCCTTTTAAAAGTATTTAGAGATGGATTGCCAGCCATTATAGAGTTAGGAAGCGAGTTCCATAAGCGCGCTGCCTGAACTGTGAAAGATTTTTCATAGAAGGAGGTATTAAATATTGGGAACTCCAGCTTTCTTAGGGTGACACAGGAGCGTACAGGTCTTTCACTTGGAATTGCCAATTGAAAGCGCTCCCTCAAGTAAGGAGGAGAAGAAAGTTTTAAAATGTTAAAAAGAAGAGTGAGGATGTGCAGGTTACGGCGTAAACGCACAGGAAGCCAATTCAGTTGCCGTCGAAAATCAGACACGTGGTCAAATTTGTGTAAGTGTTATACAGTAAGCAGAGGAAACACAGCGTTGAGACATCCTGTTGCCCAATTTTAAGCCTAATTGTGAGACATTTGTGTGTGGAGGTTGGGAACTCGTTACCAAAGCGAGGAAATGAAAATATTTTTTTCCCCTTATTGGGAATCGACCCCGTGCGCTAACCCCCGTTTAACTTAACGTTAGTTCGAAGTAAGATTTAGAGCCTATAAATCATTTTAGTAAAGGATACTAAAGATACCATGATGTGGCCAGGTAGTGTTTTATTGCTTTCGCTGAATAGATGAATGTTATGAATATTACGTTTTTTTTTTGAACTGAGTAAATAAGTGAATGTTCTCTGTTCCCCACTTTCATACCATTTTTGGTAAATTGCGTGTGAAATGGCGGAACTGAACGTCAGACATTGTTATAATAAAGTTACAGTTGTCAAAGTTTTACTAATTATTTATAAAAATTCTTCGTAAAAAGAGCATCCGTAGGTACATTTTTTTTCACAATTAATTACTAAAGAGGTAGTCAAAGAGAACGAATTTTTCGCCTAGCCCACAACGTGTCATCAACTTATTCAGACACAAGCACACAAATATAGTGCAACTGCTTTTTAAATTAAATCAACATATATCATAAAAAATAATATATAATTTATATAAAATTAATATGGTAACAAATCGATATACAGTATGACAGGGAGATGTGGCGTTACAGTATAAATAAATAGGATTTGGGACCATTTTTGCAAGCCAGGGTTCAGAGCTCCTCTAGCTCGGCCTCCCCAAGTGAGATGACGCTGTAGAAGCCATTGGGCCATCAGCATACTGGTCATTTGAAAAACGAAAGCAAATGAAAAAGATCATCATAGTTGTGGGTTAATTGGCTCTAGTAAGATTACGTCTTACCAGAGCCAATTAACCCACAACTATGATGATCTTTTCTGGTCTGGTACCCGAATTCAGGTGGATTAAAGAACTAAGCGAATTCTTGACACTAGGTTTTCTGATGCCAATGCCAATTGTATTGTATATATATAAGATAAAAGCTTTACGCTGTCCCGTACATAGCTGGATAGGCAGAGGAAGCTTTGGGAACCTAGTGTTAAGATACACCGTTCTCATGTCATGAAATGTCTTACATTTACGTTTCCCACTTTCCGCCGAATTGTTGAGGTATTGCGTTTTGAGCGGACCTCAACGCCGCGCTTTGCCTTGCTACCAGAACCAGAAAATGAAAATATTAAGTATTACATTTCCTCGAATATGAATCGAACCTACAGCACGTCGCGTTTACAGTCACACGTTTATGTTTTAGCGCCACGACAGACCTACAATAAGAGTTTTACATCTCTAACGTAATATTTATATATGAAGGGTATAAAACTCTTTCATTATTAAGTAAAGAACACAGATAATGAACAGCTAAAACAGCGTATATATACCTCTAATAATATACCTCTGAAATTTGGCATGATTCTCCTCTGTGAGAAAGTAGAAGGGGAGCACTAACAATAGGTTTTACAAAATATGACTTTTGGGCATGAATGAATGGAATTTTACGGCATGATGGATGGAATTTTACGCCTTGTGTTCCACCACGTAGTGAGCTACGATTAGTAGGGAATAAGCCGGGAAAGTGAAAAATCAACAAATGCCGTACCTTTATCAACGTTCTCCCATATCGCATCTTCACCATATTGTAAATCTTGCAAGCATCTTGTGCAAAAGCTATGCAGGCAGGCCAAAAGTCTTGGTTCTACAAGCTCCTTGCCGCAAATTCCACATTCCCAATCCTTGATTCTAACCTTCCTTGAGCCATATGCTGAAGTCCTTGGAGCAATCACCAGATTCTGACTCGAAGGTCTCGACGTCTTAGCCTTCAGTGGACTATTACCAGCGCTTATGGACGAAGGCTCTAACGATTTACGCCGATCCTGCCGCTTACGTGAAAAGCTTCCGAAAATATACAAAATACGGTCCACTTCCATTTTTTTTAATTGAAAAAAAAAATTGCCAGGTGCAAAAAGAAGCAAATTTTTTAGTTATTAATACAAGTATCTTTGTTGTTTACATTTTTCAATTGCAATATATTCACGATGTTGTCATGCGTAGAAATATTTAACGATCCCCTGGCAATTTAAAAATAAACGTACTGTCGTACCGGCTGGCAGGGGTCGACTGAGCTGATCTACAAATGCTTTTTCGATTCCCTGTAGATATTTTGTAGAGCATCACAACCATACTTTCTGCTATACAAACCTAATGTATGTACATTTTACAAATTTAAATATACCTCCATGAAGTTAATATTCTTCAAGACTCATCACTTTACTTTAACAAAGACAAACGTTTATTTATAATCTATATTTGAATTCCTAATATTAATGGTATACGGCGCGGTCATAACCAATTACCATTCACTTGAGGGATGCTTCTTTAAATAATTATGATGCTTCTATTTTCGTTTGTCGTTTCTCATACAACTAAGGGTGAAATGATATATTTTGGGGTTGCTTTCCGGTGTCATTGAAAGATATTCTTGTTTTAATGTACCTGTTCTCATAATACCTACACTCATCCATCAAACTCTAAGTTTTTCTTATTTTTATGAAATTTATAACACAAATTCCAAATGCGCTGCTTTTTATTTACTCCTTTCTGCCTACCCTACAAGGTGAGGAATAAGTAATAATAAAAAGAAATATATAAAGCGTTTGGCGCTCCGTTCTCTCTGACTACCCCGCTAGGGATAAAGCGTGAAGCTAAGTTAAGTTAAAAAGAGATATTGTAGTAGAAAGAGAGATAATGTAGTAGATTTTTTTATATTTATGTACACTTACATAAACAAATGAGCTATGCATGAAAGGATGTAATTAAGAATACACAAATGTACAAACGATTCCAGTTAAATGCACGTGCTATGCGAATTGAGTTTTTTACGACGGGATACAAGGCGTGAATAGCAAGAGGATTTCTTTAAACTATAAAAAGTGAATATCTTTTATATAAATATTTTACCTAGATTGCAAAAGCTTAAAAGCTACCAAAGCCCTTTAGGATTCGAAGAAAGCGTTTGATTTGTGTTGATATTATTGCTGATTGGATTAAAATAAATTTAGTTACTAAGCAAATACTTAAAATATGTTTTAAGTTTTGAGCTTCACGCTGTATCCCGCACATAGCAGGGTAGGCAGAGGGAACTTAGTGTTAAGACACGCTGTTTCCCCACTTTCCACCGAGTTCTAGAGGCATTGCCTGTTGAGTGGTGGAACTCAACGCAGCGCTTTGCCTCGATACCAGAGCGAAGAAATGTAAATATAAATTTAAATACATATTTAATTTCTTCGAGTGTGAACCAACTAGTGTGAAAAACCAGTCGATAGAGTACACTTAGTGCCCATTCGCTACGACTGCCTTCATTAAGTTTTCATTTATCACAAAAATAACAACGAGATAAAAAATGGAAGTGAAACTATATCAAAATAAAAAATTACCAAATCAATGACATCACATAAACACACCAAACAAATTGTCAAAATATTTTATTTTCTTTACGATATCGACCTATATAGGTCGCGAAGTGACCGACATTTTGGCGGCAAAATTTATGTCAGTGGCCACGTGGTTTCATAAATAGAATTACACGCCAAAAGTCTACTCATGTAAGTCCAATAACTATTAAAAATTATTATCTTTTCCGTGATTTAAAACGAACATTCGCCCGATCTCATAGAGCACACGGCGAAAACTAAAGCGCTTTAATACTTAGTAAGAGTTAATGAGATTACCTTGAAATTGGAAACAGTTCATTCAATGTGTATACTTCCGATGATTGTAGAGATTTTATTGTAATAGGGCTAGCTACTTAAATAATGAATTAATTCTTTTAATATTTAAGATAAATAATTGTTCACATAGGTCCAATTAAAGTAAGCATAGAAAAGCTACAAAACGGCTATTATTATTTGCAACAATCACCTATAAGAAATATAATATATTAGGTATAGGTAAAGAGAGAAGTAAGAAATCAAGTTTAAATAATTTTATTCTTAAAATATTTATATCATTTAATATGCCTGATGATTCAAATACTATTTTGTTAAACAAAATCTATGTAACTCTATAAGATATGTTGAGAAACTACCTTCCTTTATTTTCGTCAAATTTTGAGACAGAGTCATGTCATGTTGAGTGGCCGAACTCAATACCACGCTTTGTCTCATTACCGGAAATGAGAGAAATTCTCCCAATTGGGAACCGAACGCGCTACAATACGTTTATTGTCGCACGTCGTATTATTTTAAAGCTAAGCAGATCAATAGTCTGACGTAGATACCCTGATTTCAAACCTAATTATGGCTATTTATTAGTGACACGTATTGATTATTTTATTGAATAGAATCCTATTATTTATTTATACGGCCGGAACTATAGTTTACTTTATTCAGCTATATGAATCGGTTTCGGTATCTATTTATTTGTGTTACTAAGCAATATATTTGTAAGTCATTGTAGTCGGTCCGGTCGAAATGAACAAAATACTGATCAAACTAGGTATATGTGCATTTTATTCATACTATTTTCCATGTATTTTTGGTATTTTTTTGTAGTAAAGCTTGCAAACATTGTTAAAATGTCATAAAAATATAGAATATTTCAATTTCATTAATAAACTTGACAAAAAGTATTAAGGATACCCATATTCACGTATAAAGACACAAATTATTGTTGTATTTTATATATGTTAAAAACTGTTTGAACGTATTTTGTTAGTAAAAACAAAATTACGTTTAACGGAGCGACATCCTTTGACGTAGTGTTGACATTTGATACTGTTGACAATCCGAAGCTGCCGTTTGACAGATGCCAAGTGTCAAATATGGCTATAGGGAATGGGGATTGACTTAAGCCGAGTTCACTACAAAGTCTACTACTTTATTTTCTAGTGTGGGTGCCCCGAGTAGTGGGATGTTTATATTTATAATGAACTCATATTTAAATTATGCCAGTACTAATATAAGTGTAGCGTAGCGTAGTGCTGTTTGTTTATTAACGATATGTTGAACATTCATAAGTTATGGCTATTTTCAAGTCTCTGTGTCATTGTTATTGTAGTCCTATATTTTCAATCAGAAATAGCTCGCATAGAGGACAGTTACCGCAAACTGGGTCAGTGTGCAATATAAATTCCTCATGTTAATGTCGCGGAGAAATCGTATTAAACATAGTTTTCTTTACAGAGTACAAATTAGTGCAGTCTCATTCGGAATCTCGACAATTTTACCCAAAAGATTCCTTAAAAGATGACAATGATTTAGTTGTAATATATAATAGAGTACCGAAGACGGGATCTACAAGTTTTGTAGGTGTAGCTTACGATTTATGTAAGAAAAATCACTTCAAAGTTTTGCACATCAATATAACAGCAAACATGCATGTTCTGTCGTTAAGTAATCAGTATAAGTTCGCTCAAAATGTAACCAAATGGGATGAAATGAAGCCAGCACTATATCATGGGCATATGGCTTTTCTTAATTTTGAAAGGTAGGCTATAAATAGCTTGCATGAATTTTTATGTGTTTTAAGTACCAGCCTGTACAGATATTGAAATAAAAAAAAATAGAATACAATACATCATTATATCTTATCTATTTAATACTATATTTATTTTTTAAAATTTCACATACTATTAACAAATAAAAAATTGTTTGATTAATTATATTTAAATCACTGAATTCTGTGATTATACTAATGTATAAGTTTTAAAAATTGGACAATAAATGAGAAATGGAGTGACTTAATACTAGTCTCTCTGACTATCCAGCTATGTAAAATACAGTATGAATTTAAAACTATATGTATGTGATTTTTTCCTGCATTTTTCCTTTAACATATTATGTATGTTTAGTCATGTGACACATGACTAGCATGTTGATTATATTAAAATAACTACATATTTTAAAGTCAATATAAGACTAGTTGTTTTGCAATTCAGATTCTAAGTATTTGTAAATTAAAATGCAAAATATCTTATTCCATCTATAGTTAAATTATATTCTCTTATATATTTCAAACTATTTTTAACAATTCTTTATTTACCTAACTATAATTTATAATACAAATGTACACAAGTAATGATATAACTTAACATAGCTTCACACTTTAGCCTAGTGGGGTAGTATTAATACATCCCTAAATACCTCTTTCGCCGTGTCCACCATCATCAGTATCTTTAAAAATGGCTTCCGGCGAGTCCTCATTCTATTTACATGACCTTTCTACAGTATCTTTGATACTGCATTTTCGAAGGTCAACCGATGTCTCCCCTTACCTCTCTTACCACTTACTTTTCCATTGTAAACCTTTTTTGCCATACATTCATCACACATTTGTTTGATTTGCCCAAACCAGTTGTGCACATTCTTCTTCATTCTCATTGTGGCTCATGTTAGTATCTTGTTAGTACCTGCCATTCTGTGTAACTTTTCATTGCAGATTCTATCAGCTAAGCTGACTGCTTATCCTACAAAGAGATCGCATCTCTACAGTATTGATCTTTGTTTCATTCTCCTTCTGTAATACCCGCGTTTTGCTGTGGTATAACAGCGTCGGTACCAACACTGCATTATGTATGGCCAAATGTGCAGCTGTGCTGATGTTTCACCGTTTTATCAATGCAGCTAAGGCTCTGTTAACTCATTTACTGGCAGCAATATGCATTTCCACATCCATCTCGTATCTTCCATCTCTACTGAAGATACTTTCCAAATACCATTCATTCACTTTTTCTAATATCTTGCCTTTTACACTGATCATGCATGTCTTAATCAGACTAGTTATGCTTTTGTAAGCTTATACAATATAAATTAAAATAACTCATCACAACTTATTCAAATGTTTCAGACTGGGAACTACATCAAAGCCAATATTTATAAATCTTATAAGGAAACCATTAGATAGACTTGTGTCCTATTACTATTTCTTAAGACATGGTGATAACTTTCGTCCACATCTAGTTCGAAAAAAACATGGAGACAAAATGGTATGTTAGTGAATAGATTAATTTATTTACGCACATTAAAAACTAATAATGCTATTACTATGCCACTTATAATTATAGTCAAATTCATCATTTTAAATATGAAGAAAGAAATAGATTAATTAATGATCATAAAAATTTTAACATAACAGCACTAGAAACTGCACTTCTTGGTTCATCAATTAACTAAGTTGTTATGCATTCAATGAAATTAAGTCATAACAATTTTATATTGCTTGATAAAAATGTATGGCTTAACTGATATCAAACTCTTTGACAATTCCCATGAGACACGGATTTGAATCCATCTCTGTTAATTTTTTTATGGTTCTGAATATTGTCTTTTCTTCATTGTGTGTTTTTTCTAAAAATGTACACACAATAAATAAAACATATATCAAATATAAATAAATTAAAAAGCATCTGTAAACAAAATATAATATTTTGTTGTAAAAACACACATGTTAGAAAACAATATTAAAATAAAAATCTGACGTGGTCTCTAAATTTTTTTATTTCATTCTATCTATATATGTATAAAAGTTACGAGTGACTAACAGATAATGCACTGCTACCTATTGTACAAAGAAATTGGGAACTCTGTATCGTCGGTTCCTTGGGGAATGTAGAGAAGATGTTAAACAAGATTACACAAGATTTCTCCAGGAATGAAAAAAAGGGAATTTGATGTTTCATAGCCTGTGTGGGTTCGATTTCTACTTGCAGTAATGAAGTATTTTTATTTCTTCGTTCTGGTAAATACACATTGTTTCAAGAACTCGGTGAAAAGTAGATTAGAGTGTGCCTTACCCTGCTGTGGGCGAGATACAGCGTGAAGCTAAACAATATATAAAATAATCAATGGAGTATAAAATAATTTAAGGCTGTTTTAGTTCATTGGTAAAGTAGGAAATAAAATACTGTAATTAAACTTTTTTTTTTTCAGACATTTGATGAATGTGTTGAAAAAAGCCAGCCAGATTGTGATCCGAATAATATGTGGCTACAGGTGCCATTTTTCTGTGGACACGCTGCCGAGTGCTGGTAAAAAAACATTTTGTTACACAACATACATTTTTAATTTATATGACAAAAATACAAATAGAGTGTTCTCGCACATAAGTTTTCTTATCTACTCTGATGCGGGATTCGATCCTAGTTCGGCGTAATAAGTATACTTTAATTAATTTTTTCATATTGGTAAGACAATGTGTCGCGTTGTGGCTCCAAATAGCTCCGTATATTCTAATATTGGTCTGAAATAGACCTTAACACCTGGTTATCTCTCTCTACACTATACTTGTAAGTGGAGATATGTAAAGCAGGGTATCTCGAAAAGTTGTGGATTTTGCGGGAAATGGTTTTAACGGCTATATGATATTATGTTTTTTCAGGAAACCCGGCAGCTCTTGGGCCTTACAACAAGCGAAACACAACTTAGTAAACCACTATCTTGTAGTAGGAGTGACTGAAGAAATGCTCGATTTCATATCGGTTTTAGAAGCGAGTCTTCCACGCTTATTCAAAGGAGCAACCGAACATTATCTCAATAGTAATAAATCACATTTAAGACAAACAAGCTCCAAGATAGACCCCTCGCAGCGTACGATAGAAAAAATACAGCAATCAAGTGTATGGAAAATGGAAAATGATTTATATGAATTTGCGTTAGAACATTTTAAGTTTGTGAAGAAAAAAATTCTGTTGAGAGAGCCCAATAGTGTGGCGCAAGTGTTTTTCTATGAAAAGATACGACCGAAATGAAGTTCTTTTTTTTTGTGATTTTTTTCAATGTTTTAGGAAATTTTCAAAAAAATATATATAGTGGGACTCAAACCTGGCCCTCTCGAACGTTTGGCTTCTAAGAGGCGCGAGTTGGAGTCGCGCTATGTTTTCTAAAACATTTTATCCTAATAGTGTTGCACAAGTGTTCTTATACGAGATAATACGACGGAAATGGAGTTTGTTTACTGATGATTGAATAATATTTTAGAAAACGTTAAAAAATTTGAACGCATTAAGCCTTAAAATCGTCCGTCTAAGAGGCCAATGTTCAAGTCATACCCAAATCATTAAAATTATTATACGTTTCCTAAAATATTTTTCTATATTCAATATGGATGGCATCATACATTGAAAATATTGAAGATGGATGAATGTTCAGAAGCAAATTGGTATGTAATTTTAATTTCATCTTGTAAAAAGAAATAAAAAATGGCGGGTACCTCCATGGGTGTTGTAGAATCGTAACACACACGTAGTTTTGTATGTGGTAGAAACATTCCAGGTAGTTCTAAGATAATTTATAATAAAACTAACTTAAAGAACCAATTAATTTATGTGTATATTTTGTATTGTGACAGGGAATTAAAAAGACATTGGCGTATACATTTGTTATATGTTCTGTTTTTTATTATTTTGACTCTTACTTTTATTTAAGGAGTCAAGTCTTTTTTTATTGTATTTCTTATATTTTTCTTTTTTTATCTTATCTATTCTATCTCAGTATATCGCGTAACACAGACTAGTCTTGATTGTTGGAACTCAATGCCACGTTTTATTATGTTAGTAATCTCCGTGAGTATCTATATACTATTTTCTTTTTTTATTTGTTTTCATTTTTAAATCGCAGGACTAACGAATACTATGTAAGTTTTATATTTTTAACGAATTTATTTTATGATTCTACTTAATGATCTTATTTGAATCTATCATTGACCTACAGATAACTGAAACAAAAACCGAACTCAATTATTATTTTACCTATTTTATTTGTAATTAAAGAAATCCTTGGATTATTAGATTGTGTAGATTGATGTTTTTAAGAAAATGAAAAAAGGAACAATTTTACAAGCATGTAATATAAATGTAAAAGTAATTCAAATCTCATTTATAGGACAACGAATATATTTTTTGATTATTATCAAAATGTCGATGTATATTTCTCCACTGAAAAGTTATTTAATTATCTTATTATATTTTTAAAGTCATTAATTTGTAATGCAAACGTTATTTTTTATCGTTCAAAATTAACGGACTAATTAGGGTCGTTACTGTATAAAAACAGAATCGATTTTTTATTTTATTGCTTAAGAAATTAAAACATAAATTTTCTGAACGGTTTTAATTACATTTTTTACTTACATCTTTGCTTTCGCTTCTACTAATGAATAATAATGATAAATATTTTTTACATAACACGCTTCTACTTTTCTTAATCTTTAACTTTCATGAGTTAATCGATATAATACTACTTATCAAGAAATTGAATAACAATTATAATGACGGCCTATCGTACATAGATATAACGTTTTTCTTAATTTTTTTTATGGAAATGCAATATATGTATATATTTACAGTTTACATAAAACAATAAACTATTTAATCTGTGCAATTTTAAAACTGACTTAATTAACCCGTAGTTAGTAATATTTGTTGAAACTTTATGAAAAAAATCTCGAATATATGAAAATTGTTACAATAAATATTAGATAAGTAGTAAAATATAATATTTTTTATTTTTAATCTAATTATTTAATGCGCATTTAATAGACTTGTAACTGTTCTTCCATTCTAATTTTGTATTTAGATATTATTTTACTGTTATAGCTCAATTGATTTTACAATTATTGATAATATTTTATAATATTATCCTTGTTTTTGAATATGTCGATGATAATCGGACCTGATTTTGTGACACTTTCATTCTTTAGAATGGAACTTATACTTAATTGTAATTTGTTGTATCCTGTTTTCTATTCTTTGTCTACGTTGAAAAATAAAAAAAAAATATTTTGACGTTTAGACAATTACAGCACGACAGTTTGTACTATATTTTTTCTTATTTTTTTAATGTTAATCTTTTAACTTCTTAGTATGCAAAATATGTCTGAACATCTAGAAAACTATACATTTTTATATAAAATAGTTTTGTGGTTTGAAGTAAATTTGTTGTTTTATATATCTAACGGCTATAAAGAAAAAGTATTTTTTGTATATAATAGTATGAAACAAAATAAGTACATACAATTATACTGCAAACTAAAACGACAATGAATTATATAAAAATTCCTGTTCTTATATACTTCCTTGTAAAAATTTTCGAGATCAAAGTATCGATATTGTTAAAATCAATGGCCTAAGATGATTAAAAAAATATACACACTAATAGTTATTTATTTATGTTATTATTTAATCTGTACTTACTCATCTGTTTGTGATCTATTTAAATAACGTCGTGAAAATATTAAGATAAAGGTAAATTAGTTACATTGTTAATCGAATATATATATTTTTTGTTATTTTTGTCTTTTTGACATTTATATTGTTTTAATCGATATAATTTAAATAAAATCGATATTTTAGATAGTTTTAAGCTATCAAAGTCATCTATTTTTGATCGAACATTAATCGAAATATCTTTTTTCTCTTTCTACTTATCACGGTGTTGTTTAAATGGTATAAAACAAAATGAAAACTTTGCATACATCTGTACTTATTTGTTATATATTTCTAAGAAATGTGAATCTCTACATGCACAAGTTATAAAGCAATTAATGTTACATTAATAAATGACAGTTTTATATACAATGTATTTTTTTTATTGCTGTCTTATAAATATTTATAAAACGACTGCTCAATATTCATATAATAAAATTCAGAAATCCAATCCATGAATATATTTGATAAACGCCTATCATCAAGGAACATATTAAAAAATCGTTTACCGCAGATAAACAAAAATTTAGAGATTACCTAGTCAAGATAAAGTCCGATTACAAACATGATGGTTGTGCGTTCAACCTCCACTTGAGGGAATGAATTATTTTTATTTCTTTACTCAAGTTAAAGCGAAGTGCTGCAATATCACAAATTCGGGTAAAAATCAAAGAATTTAGTGTCTTGACATTATTTTTACCCGCGCTGCTACAAGGAAATTGGGCTAAGCTATGTGCCGTGTGATCCCGGCCTAGAATAGGATCATCCTGGTACTGGTGGTGTCGTAAGAGGCGACTAAAGTACGTGTGGCAGAGTCACGTCGCCAGCAATGGCAACACGCATGGGCAGACTCGACCGGATCATTACCACCCCCGGCACTTAAAACCGGCGTGAAGTAGTGGCTTTATGCCACTGCGTTTCGCATCAGGTAATGCCGGGCCCCGGCGCCCAACACAGCTTAAAGGCAGGCAACGCACCTGTTACTCCTCTGGGATTGCACGGGGCCGTGGGCGGCGGTAATCACTTACCATCAGGTGACCCGCACGCTCGTTTGCCGTGTCTTTTCCATAAAAAAAAATAATAAATAAAAAAAAATAAAAAAAAAAAAAGCTTTTTTTTATAAAAAGTATTGTATATCATATTTTGTAATTATGACATTTGTGAATATATGACTTAAATCACTTACGACTTCAAGCCATTCCTCTCTGGCAGATTATTGAATTTAAGTTAGTAGTTAGGTAGTTGTATTCTTAGCTTTACATCCCGGAAACCTTAAGACATTTCGTTTACATTAAGATAGTTTTGGTTCTCGACTTTCCAACGAATCCTGGATGCATTTCGCGTTGTGTGGCGGAACTCAACCTTTTCTTTCGTCGTCGTCGTCTTTCTATATTTCTTTCGTTGCCAGAGCGAGGAAACTAAAATACTGAACAGAAATATAATAAATCGAATCATCATGACAATACAAAAAAAAATGTCCCTATTCGAAACCGAGTGACGAATATTGAATACATAATTAAGTATCATTCATGTTTTAAACACAATATGTAAAACTTTCCTAACTACAGGCTCGGTAATTACACGACAGCACACATTGGGCACACGACGTTACCATTCTCAGAAACTCGGTAACTTCTAAACATATCAATTATCGTGTGTGTAACATTTGAATAACTTATATACGGCCATGGGTGCCACTGAAAAATTAAATGGTTGGCCCTAATAGTCATACAACTTAACCTTAAGTAAACATCGCATTACTCATTTTGTTGCATGAGCCCTTGCATTTTTACTGTAATTTTACACTCGTTCATTCAGTGTGGTCTCGATTAAATTATTTAAAGTGTTCACTGTCTCTTTTTTTCATGTACATTTCGTGTTAATTTAAAAGGGATGGCAACACATGAAGGTGTCGACTATCAAGAAGGTAGTGTAAATTCAGTCACGCGTCAAACTTGCTCCAGAGCGGTCGGCCCGCGATGTACCCCCGATTTAAATCGCCGGCAGAAATGCTCTCCCGTAGACACAACTTTCGAATAACCAGAGTTAAATCGGTTAAATCAGTTAAATTCAACTAAAATGAGTTAATCTATTTTATTTTATTTGAACAGAACAATTTTTATGTTTTATTTGTAATGTCACATGCGAAGGTCGTGTCCTTCAATCGATGAACAATTAAATACGTGTGACCACTGTCCACACACTGTACCGTTTTTGATATATTTTTGTAATAAGTGCCAATATAAGGTTAAGCTTTATAAGGACGATTTTAGTTTTGTTAAAGAAAAAAAATAAAATATATTTAGCTTCATGGAACTATGGGCATCTGTTTAGACACTGGTAAGTGCGTGTCCCACGTTGGGCGCCAATTTAATTTTATACAACTGATCTAAACATTAATTTCCAATTAATTTAAAAACATAATGCTCTATTTTAAAGGATAAAATAATTAGGCAAATTATTATGAGAAGAAACAAACTTAAATACATTTTTAAGCGTCGTGGCACCGTGGTACAAGCGTGTGACTGTAAATGCAACGGTTGTGAGTTTAATTCCCACTATGAGGAAAGTCATATTTAATATTTTCTCGCCCTAGGTAACGAGTCAAAGCACGGTGTTGAGCCACTCAACAAGCAAAGCGATTTCAATGTGTCTTAATGAGAACGAAATGTTTCTCACCACTAGACTCACAGGTTCCTTCTGCCTACCCTGCAATGTGCGGAATGTAGCAATATAGCAATAAAGAATATTAATTAAGCTATAAAAATACTTTATTACAAACAAAGGACAAATTAAAATTTAGTGTTTAATAACAAATTGTTTACAATTCAAGATTTACATAACATGGAAGAGAAAAAATATTTTTATTTATATATTTGCGTTACCGTGCATCCAACGTTTGCAAATTTAAATATCTCTCTAACTACCGAACTTTTAAAAAAGTGACTATACTATCATTTCGCTCGTGCCTTTGTCACGTGGATTACTCTAGTATGCTGTAGTCTAATACAAAATATGAACTTTCTTTCTGCTTCACTCATATTAATGGAAACCACCTCAAAGTCCGTCGCTAGTTCCAAAACATTTAAAACATATTTAAGCTTAGAAGTTTATTTTATGTTATGTAGAGATTTGCAAACGATACAATAATGGTTGCCAACATAAAATACTACAGGTGTTACCAATTGTGCGAATTATAGAACTTTCCGTTTTTATATAGAAAAAATATTACATATCTACTTTAATAGATTCCTGATAAAATGACAGAAATAAAAGTTTGCGTGGTATTACAAAAAAAAAATCTGTGTGTCGTATTTGTAATAATAGTAGTGTCAACAATTGTTTGCCAAACACAGACCGTACATGAATTATCAAAACCTTTTCATATATTATTATTTACTTAACATATACGATAAACAAAAATATTGTAGTGTTTATCGATAATATTAGAATGTCAAAAAAGAAAAAAAAAGGATAAATAATATTATTATGTCTAAGTAAATTTGATATTCGTTATATGCTGCCTTTGAGGAGTAGCTTCCGGCAAAATCAATTCAATTCAAGATTTTGCAAATTCAATTCAAGATATTGTTCTAGGTGAAGGCTGTATTTTAACTGGATCTCTCTTTTTTTACATGTATTTTATAATTGTGTATAGTTTTTTTTTTCTTTTTACCGGTCAATTTCCTTCGTGTGTTTTCCATACAACGTGACACTGGCGAAATGAATTGTGCTCAACTGGCACGCTCGAAACGCCATTAATTAAGAAATCACACAAACATACAATTTTCAGAGATTTAGATAAGAATAAGACTTGAGTAAATGAAAATGGAACTATATAGTTAAACTATTTAAAATGAACTCGTATCCATCGTATTTACAGTCAAATGCCGCTCCACTGTGTTACGACGGGCTCACAATTAACTATTTTACCAATTTAAATAGAACAAAATAATGAAGAAATCGAGACGGGTGGCGATCGTAGCCGACGCGAGAGCACGTGGCCCGCCACACCGTCCGGCGTGCCGTTCCCAATGCAGAACTCCAGCCACGTCAAGTTCGAGCCGCCCAGTGTGCCTGTTATATTTGTTTTGGGTAATGTTATTTGGTACAGTACGGTGGGCCAGTCGTGGCCGCCTTGAAGTTGTGTTTTTTGAACTTTTGCTCATTGTTCAGTTTCTCGGAATGAAAACAATCAAAAGTAAGAATAATCTTAAAACTCTAACTACATGGTCGATGACTAGTTGATCGTAGTTTCGATAACGTACAGCTCTTATCTGGAGACTGAGTGCTGCGTGGCGGCATACAACGCCGCGCTATGCCTCGGTACCAGAGTGACAAAATTAAAATATTAAATATTTCATTTCACGCTTGTGCCCCAGCGCCACGACTGGTTTTTTTTTCGTGAAATTTAACACGTAAAATGGAAAATTACATATGTAAAGTTCCCATAGTAAATTGAAAAAATCCTTACTATTAGTGCTCCACTACACGTTCTACTTCCTAGTCCTTACTAATTCTCTATCTTTCTGTCCAATAAATTCATCTCTCTGTTGTAGAACAGTTACTTAGAAACTAAGGTTTTATTTAACAAGCTTTTATTTAATATAACTTTCCATATTAGTGTGTAACAACTGAAAACTTGCAAATTCAGTAAATTATTATAATAAAAATAATTCACTTCCCAGTGTGCGATTGAGTTGAAATTTGGATTACGACTTCAGTTCTAGTAAGTTACTAGAAAGCTATTTTTAAATATTTTTTATTTATGTTTTATAAAGGTAGATGAAATATATTTATAATATAATATTTATTTAATAAATTTCAAATGTATTAAATATACATATATTAAAAAACATGATATATAACGTAATACAAAGTGAAACGTAACACAAATTTATATAGTAGGTATGTTAATCGAATAGCTTTCTCCCCGAGCAGTCATTAATTTTTTACCAATGTAGGTACTTTTGCAGGGGGTCCCGGCAGCGGCAAGGTGACCCATTGCGACAACCTGATGCAGGAAAGACGTGGGGTGGTTCATATCAATATGACTGATCTGCTACAGCAATACGCTATTGGGAATGGTAAGATTTTTTTCATTAATCACGCAGTAAATCACGTAAAGCAGGGTGGGCAGATCTTGCCACAAAGAGGTGTTAATACACTCCTTTACAGACCTTCCAAAGAATTTCAGAAGCATTGCATGTTGAGTGGCGGAACTCAACGGAGCAACTTTACATTAGCATGAAGCTTCAAAACTTATAGGAATTGAATCCGAACCCGCGCCTTTTGTTTACCGTCCAAGTTCAAAAATACGTAGGGTATTCCATGGACCTAACTATGTAAGGCACAAAGTGACAATACAAATCTGGGAAAAAATTCAAAAGTTAAGATTATAGATATTCCATAGAAAGAAAAAAAAACAACAAGCTTATTTATATTTATAGTTTATAAGAAAGGCACCATTTTGTTATTCTTGTATAGAATAACCAACCAGTATATATTATACAAGTCACCATATCAATCTAACGTTCGTACGACTGTTTCCTATTGAAAAAATTAAAAAAAAAAGACTACCGTCAAAATATAAAACAGTTAATGACGTCGTATAAATGACATACATTATGAAAATTATAAATTACAAATCACGACTAATAATACAGGAAACCCATAACGATACAATATTTGTAGAAAATATATTAAAATAATTATAAATATATTCTATAATGAAGAGCTTCCCGCGTGGGATTGTTCGAGTGTCTTTGACAATGTAGTTACATAAGTAGGTAATATTTAAAAACATACGTTTCAAGAAGTACAAAAGGAAAATGACTGTGACTATATATATTTTTTTCGTTATTGTATTCCGAATGTAGTAAGACATACAGAGGGAACCGAAAGTTAAGATACTTAGTTCTCCACGCACAGTCTAATTTTCGAGACATTGTCTTGTTACTAGTGCAACGAATCAAGAATTGAACCTAGTACCGTCGCATTTTCAAATAAACACTTTGCGCCACGACAGCCTCAAATTAAACAATAAAAAAATATTTAATATACTTATGATATAAAAGATCAAGTTTACCTAAAAACAAAGGTTTTTCCCTAGATATGCAAGATTTTGGGACGTTATCCAGCAAGACGGTGACTGAAGTACTGATGTTAGAAATGAAGATGGCGCCTACAGCGAAAACCTACTTAGTATCAGGGTATCCACGCTCTATGAGGGATGTTGCTGAATATTCTGATAAGGTAAGTTTGCAGCCTCCCGATTTATCTAGTAACCAGAGAGAGCTAGTTAAGCAACATTTTACTTCACTATGGTGTGTTATAAATAAATTATAGATAAATTTGGAGTAAAATAACTCAAAATAAAAACTCAATTTTACACCTTGAAATAATTATGACTGCGTATTGAAAGAACTTTGCGGCCAGTCGTGCGACTGTAGATGCGTCAGGTATTGGGTTCGATTACCACTCGCGGAAATAAAATATTTAATATCTCACTGGGGACGAGGCAGAAGGCGAGGGCGTTGGGTTTTGCCTCTCAACACGAAATGTCTCCAGAATCCAAAGCGGAGAACGAAAGTGTCTGAATCGGAACGTAGCGTGTTAACACTAGGTTCCCAGGTTGCATCTGTCTACCCTGCTATATGCAGTTCTCAATAATCGGACACATTATCATTAATGTATATAAAACAAAAAAAAACCTAAACTAGCTTCACGCTTTATCCCCAGCGGGGTAGTCAGAGAGCGCCGACCGCTACGGTCTCTACATACCTGTTTCGCCTCGTCCACTGTCATCAATTCAATTAATGTATATGATTTAGAAATATTTTTTGCAATTTATAATATTTATGTACAAATTGGTAATTGGCAAAAGATATAGAAAGTTATATGGGTTAATCAACTATAATAACATACATAGTTATGTGGTAACCAGCGATCCGTCTACGGCTACGGTTCCACCATGTGGTTATTTCTTTGATCTTTTTTGATCACCACTAGTGTATAGTTGATCGAAAGGTTATTTTTTTAATTATCTGAATAGCGTTCGTGCTCTAATTTATATTTACTGTGCACTTATAGTGAATGCGAGAGTTTTTAGTACTTTACGTTACATCATCGTGATTTCCATACACCTTATGCTAATATAAATAAAATATGGAATAATTATTGGTTATTAATATATGTTACAACATTGGTTTCTTTTCACCTGTGCACATGTGTTGATCCACCGAGAGGCTGGCGATTATGTTGTTTTTTCACAATGTGGCCTCATATTGGATGAGGCATTTTCAAACCGTGTTCCTTATAGGACTAAAAAACCTGTAGTAATAACTAATTATCTACATCGGAGTTGAAGAAGATAAAAGTCTATCACTATTTACATTACGGTCATGCAAGCTATTGGTTTCATGAAACAATACCAATATATTCTCTGCCATCAAGAGGTATCCATTAGAGGTATCCAACTTCCGAAATAGTACAGATGGAGGCTCTGTGTTAAAATATTTAGCTTATTTTTAGTTTTATCAGAAAAGAGAAAGAACATAAGTCGCTTCATAGCCAGCTGTAGTGAATATCTCTTTCGTCTCTTCTCTCTCTTTCTGTCCACTGTCATCAACCTTTTCATACATGTCCTCCCAGTGGTCCTCATGCTCTTTAATATCTTCCTATCCTTATCCTTTTCTAATGTTTTCAAAGATCAAAGACATCCTTCCTCCAAAGACCAACCATATCCTAAACTTATATGATTCCGCATATACTGCAATAGGCTGTCGTAGAACAGCATCGGTACCAGCACAACATTGTACATCAACTCGCATTCTGATGATGCAATAAGCACTGCATCATTCCTGTAATCAAATAATTTATTCACAGGTCATATTTTTCTGCAAATTTCATTTTCCTTGGAAACAGTTATCCGGATACAAATAGAAAAACGAACCTTGCATGGCGTAACATTGTTTGACACCCAATTGTACGTTAAATGAAGGTGTATATCGATATGCAAGTCGTACACAGGCTTGTTAGACAGGTTTTCCAAGTCCACAAAAAACATTTTTCCCTGATAATGCAGAGGGAGAAGATCTTATCGATCTCCATGTACCCTCTTCCAGGTTCCGTAACTATTATTAAATTCAAAGTCAAAGTCAAATAATATTATTCAAAATAAGAAGTTACATGCTTCATTTTTTGAACGTCAAATAATTTACCACCAGTTCACTAAATTCAATGCCTCAGACCTGAGAAGAACCGGCGCAAGAAACTCAGCGGGACTTATTTTTTTAAATCAAATGTATATCTATCATATTAAAAAAATGTCTTTTTATTTGGAAAAAAAACGTATATTGTTACTAAAAATTACCTATCAATATGAAAGCCAATCAGAAATGTTTAGTTAGACATAGATTTAAAAAAATAAAAATATTTGGCTCATGAGGGGATCGAACCCGCGACCTTCGCGTTATTAGCACGACGCTCTAACCAACTGAGCTAATGGGCCTGTTACATAAATCTGGCAAAAAAAGATTTGCTCGCGTATACTTTATCAACAGCTTACATACTTATCTTATTTAATAGAATCATATAATGAAAGCATACGAAGCACAGAGAATTATTTAGAAAAAAATAGGCGACCCGCCATGATATTATGTTTAACGACAATCTGAGTGATTTACGTCACACCTTAGTAAATAAAGAAATTAGTATTTTATTTGGTATACAATAGTATTGACAGATTACTCAAACTTGATTTCACAAGCGGCGCTTTAACATGCGATTTTTAAGTTAAAGATAAAATTTTATTTTAACTATAAAATTTCCGTTTTATTCAGAATTATATGATATACGTTGTAACTATAATATATTTCCCATTTCTTCGCTCTGGTGGTCTGGTTGAGTTCTACCGCTCAACACGCAATGCCTCCAGAATTCGGCAGAAAGTAGGGAACGGAGTGTCTTGACACTACCTACCCTGCTGTGTGCGGGATACAGCGTGAAGCTGAATAATTTATTTATTATAAGTATAAGTGTTATGCATGGTATATTGATATAAACGCTACGGATTAACTGATACCTTCAATATTTTTGTAAAAGATCAGTAGTAGTAAGATTTTACTACGATAGATTTTATCAAATCAAATCAAATCGGCTTCACGCTGTATCCCGCACACAGACACTCCGTTCGCCACTTTCTGCCGAATTCTGGAGGCATTGCGTGTTGAGTGGCAGAACTCAACGCCGCGCTTAACTCGACACCAGAGCGAAGAAATGGAAATATAAATTTAAGTAAATATTTCAGATAGATAGATTTTATATTTTGTAAAAAATCTGTAGTAGTAAGATTTTACTACTATAGATAATTTTTTTTTTATCTTCTTCTCTATTCTTTACATCTCTATTCTTCTATCTCTATTCTATCTCTATTCTTTACATAAAATTGTCTATTTCAGGTAAAGTCTAGGAATTTACTTTCCTTACATTTATTTTAAAGTTGAAAAAATATTTAACTTGAAAAAATCCTACCTTTGACAATACGTTTCTTGGATCTACAACGATGACTTGCACAGGAGATACCAGTGAAAATCTATTGGGTCATACAGCTCTATCTTCTTTATATTCCTATGCCCCCAAGTTGGGGCAGAGGGCATCCACAGAGTTTTGCCATATTGCACGATCTTGAGCTTCTCGTTTAATTTCGCTTCATGTCTTGCCAATCTTCTTCGCCTCGTCTAAAACTGAACGTCGCCAAGTTTACTTGGGATGGCCGCGTTTGCGCTTTCCTTGAGGATTAATACATTAGCTATTCAGTTAAACGTATATAGTTTGCCTACTTTGTGTGTTAATCGATTCTAGAAGGACCTTCTGAAAAAATTGGTGACTAGTGTGTCAAGGACGCGACATTCTTCACAATTTATCTTTATGTAGGGAATTATAAACTAAGTTTTTATCACTATAAATATATACTTATAAGTTTTTTTATCATTACATTCCTGTCCTATCGTTGGTTTACGGCCAATCTAACAACTTAGACTTTTAAGTTGGTAAAAATTAAGCTTATCAAAATATATAGTAAAGTTGTTAGTTATAAGTTAACCTATTAAAAGTTAGTGTTACCTATATCATCCTATCATTGTGAGCAGGTTAAGTGGTGAAACTCAACGCCCGTTTTAACTTTAATTATTTAAATATAAAATTTAAAAAAATCAGCTTCACGCTGTATCACGCACGCACCAGAGTAGGCAGTAAAAACCTAGTGTTCAGACACTTCGTTCCCGAATTTCCGCCAAATTGAACGCATTGCGTGCTGAGCAGCGTAACTCAACGCCGCACTTCGCCGCTACACCAGAGAGCTATAAATTTAATAAATATTACATTTCCTCGATTGGGTGTCCAACCTACTATCAGTCGCGTTTACAGCCACACTTTGTGCCCATGCGCCACGACGGGCCTCATTATTAATATATATTAAGTATTTAGTTTACTTGAAATAATTCTATACAGCATTTAAACTTAATGTAATTACATAGAAACTGCTCCACGGGGACCACGAGAGTGATGGCGAAGTCACTCAAATGGATTGGCAACAGTATATTGAGTGACCTTTTAACTTTGTTGCATTACGCACACTAAAGAAATGGCTTAAGTAATTAAATTACCGTGAGGTACATAAACTTCACGTTAATTTGGCGCTTTTTTTTTATCAGAAATACTATAGCTTGTGTTACTGTTTACTGCTTTGTTTTTTAGTTTAAACATACTAACATAATAACTTTAGTAGAGTAGGTAGAAGGAAGCTGGTATTAACTGTTAAGACAGACATACTGTGTCCTCTTTTTGTCCAATTTTCGAGACATTGTCTTTTAAGTGATGAAACTCTACGCCGCGCTATATCTTCTTACGATATAGCGCGATCGAGAATCGAACCGTTGCGTTTTTAATCAGACACTATGCCACTACTCCTCTACGTCCCTGTTTTAGTTCAAGTTATCCAATAAATAGAAGGGTAGTTAGAGGGACCCTGGGATCCAAGTATTAAGGCACCTCTTTCCCATTTGCATACTACCGTTATCTACTTTCCGTCTAAAATTTTCCAGGCGTTCTGGATGCATTGCGTGTTGAGTGGTGGAACTCAACGCCGCGCTTTGCCTCGACACCAGAGCGAAGAAATGAAAATATATCTTAATGTAAATAAATATTTCATTTCCTCGAGTGGGGATCGAACCCACAACCATTTGATTTTACAGTCACATTTTGTGCCGCTGCGCCACGTCTGACCTCTTTTTATTATTATACGTAAAAGTAAATTTGAATCACCGAATGAAGCCATCATTTCAATGTCATGGTCAATATCATGTTTATAATGCGAGGCTCTTCAATTTTTTCAAAACCAAACAATGTATGATTTTGATGAGAGTTGACTCTATTGTATTGTAGTTAGATTATACCTATAATATTGTAGGTTCCATTTCAATTGCACCTAGGGTTATTGGCTTACACTAATACAAGTTTCGGAAAGATATAAAAAAGAAAAAAGAACAAGGAAGTAAATCTTTTTAATTGTTATAATAAAGGGAATTTAACCTACAACCGTCGCTTATACAGTCAGCCATCATGCCACGATCGCATCGGTGAATAATTAAATCGCTATATAAAAACCAAAAGCATTTTCTAATTTATCATTTACAGATTAGAAATAATAAATAAATATTAAAAATTATTGTTCGGACATAATGCCCAAAGTGTCGCGTCACCGCCACCACCACCACCAGCGCGATGGTATCTCGTGTTTTAGATAAATAGATTACTATTACATGCGATCGGTTGAACAGTGGCTCGTCCATGTCATTAATTGTAACAGAGGCTTCGAGAATATTCTTTTCATTCTTGCAGCTTCACAATGTATCCCGAATATAACAGGGTAGGTGGAAAAACTCATGTGATTATCACTTCCCACTGGAATTCGAAACATTGTGTATTGGAAGGCGGCATTCAACGTCGCATTTTGTCGTACCTAGCAAGGAAATTGAAGTAGTTTATACTACTGCTGACGTCCGTAATGTTAACACACTATTAGGCCGCTCAATTTTTGAGACATTATGTGATCAATGGCGGATCTAAAAACCGCCCAATGTCTTGTTACCTTTTGATAAGAAGATAATGAAAATAATTTATTTTCCTGAGTGGAAATGGAAAACGTCGCGTGTACCCACAATGGCTGCTGCGCCACGACGACATCCAAAAATATAGTAATAAAATAAATAGGTTCCTATGGTTGGTCTTAGTTTTATTTGAATTATTTAGAGGCACAAAGTGTGACTATAAACGCAAATGGTTGTGGGTTAGATCTTCATTCAGATTAAATAAAATATTTATTTAAAGATATATTTACATATCTTCGCGGCGTTGAGTGCCGCCACTGAACACGCAATGCCGATAGAACTAGGCGGAAAATGAGAAACGAAGTGTCTTAACGCTAGGTTCCCTCTCCTACCCTGCTGTGTGCAGGATACAGCGTGAAGCTGATTTATTTTAATTTGTTTTAGATCCAAACAATAAGTGGAGTGGTGCTCGTCAGTTGGAGACAAAGGGTGCTAGAAAGACAAATAGAGTACGGTGCAAGACTCGGCCACGTGGTGTTGAGCTTAGCGAGGATGGAACTCAACAATTTCTACAAGAGTGTGATGCCGGTGGCGGATTATTTCGACCAGAGCAACATGCTGATAGCGGTGAGTCTCAACATTCACATTTATTATTCAATTAAGTTATACTTAAATTTATATATAATATATTTAATTTTTTGTCTTTAATTTGCTTTTTCTGTTACTATTTTTTCGGCATTTTCGTAGACAGTTTCAAAATACTGCATTTAAGGGTAACTTCTCGAGGTATATATCGAGTTTAAGCTGCTAACCAAAAGGGCTATCGTTATTGTTAAAAAATAAAATAGTTGAGTGTCCATTTAAATTTTCAATGTAAAATCCGTTACATATGTTTTATGAATAAAAAAATCTCTTTTACAAAAAAAATTGGTTCGGTTTTTAAAAAAAACACTGCACTGATACTGTATTGTATTCCGCGCACAGCGGGGTAGGCAGAGGGAACCTAGTGTTAAAACTCTCCTTTACCCACTTTCCGCTAAAATCGATTAACAACGTCGCGCTGTGCCGCGACACCAGAGCGAATAAATTTAAATAACTTTTTCATATACTCGAGTGAAGATCGAACCCGCAACCAGTCGCGTTTACAGCTACACTTTGTGCCACGACCGGCATTGTATCGGTTTTTTGTTATTATTTATTGTAGATTAAGTATCAAGTAAAGTTTAAGAGGTCAATGTAAAATTTGCGTATAACCTACCTACTATCTTAAAAAAGTAGAAAGTATATAATACTTATAATGTATTTTAACTCTAATACGCAACGGCCCATTAGCTCAGTTGGTTAGAGCGTCGTGCTAATAACGCGAAGGTCGCGGGTTCGATCCCTCATGGGCCAAATATATTTTTTATATCAATTGCTAAAAAGATTAAGGGTTTTTTTAGACTGAAAGTCTATTCCTTTTAATATATTCATTTGATAAACATTCTTTATTTTACAGAATTTTTTGCAAATTTGTATATTTTGTACAGTTATAATTTATTTCTATTTCTTTTTTGACAAGAAAATTTATGTTTTATGAAGTTATGGCAGAAATTAAGAGCAATTTATTTATTTAAAGTGGTATTGTTTATTCACTTTCACATATAGCCCTGCTATATGCGGGGTAAGCAGAGAAAACCTAGTGATTTCAACGATTCAGAACTCCACATTCTGCTGAATTCTTATGGCGTTACGTGTTAAGAAGCTGAAATAAAAACCGAGTCTCGTTACCCGAGCGAGGAAATAAAATATTAAATAATTAATTCCCCCGAGTAGGAATCGAACCCACAACCTCTAGCGTTGACACTTGTAATTTGCTCAAATCGCTTTGCTTACTCTGCTAAATGCAAAAAAAAATTAGCATAAAGCTAAAAAACAGTCACATTTATAAGAAATTTTAAATTTGTGATCTTTGACTACCACGCTTTATTTATTATTTTTAAAGCAAAAATAATTTAAAAAGAAATCTTACTCAAGTGAAGATCGAAACGCGAGTATAATCTAACAATGGCCACTACGCTACTATAAGGATATTGCTTGCAAAAAAATCTATATAGATTTTTTACTACATAGAAATTATTAAATATTATAATTGTTACATTCAGATAATATATCACTATTTAATTAAAAATATATATTTTAGGAAAATTATCAAAACAATTTTGGCCCATGAGGGGATCGAACCCGCGACCTTCGCGTTATTAGCACGACGCTCTAACCAACTGAGCTAATGGGCCGTTGTAGCTAGACTTCGAAAAGTAGAAGTGATGTTTTACTGTCATAAGAAGTTTATATACATATTAAACTACTGTTATTTACTGTAAATGGGCAAACAATGTCAAAATATTTTGTTTATTTCTGTCTTGCTGTGAATTAAATTATGTTTATTCTTCAATATTTTTTTGTAAAATAGGCAGAGAAACATGATAATGTTGATTTTTTAGTTAAGGCGCATGGATATCGGATGAACGCCCCTTCCTCAGCGAAATCTGCTCCGTGTTAGTGGTCCCTGCGTAGTCTAAAAGCTCTCGTCGCTTTCTGGAGTGACGGTTAGCTTCCTAGTTAGTTAGTACGGGTGCCTCGACAGCCTTAATTAATGTAGGGTTGTGGCACTGTCTATTTCCTTCCTGACTAAAGGCATGATTAAAATGTCACGCAGTTCCATTTCGGTAATTCACGTGGCGTTTGATATCCATTTCAAAAAAAGTTCAAAATTGTCAGGATTAGGTATTTTTATGGAATATTTTAGAAGGACCAAATGGGCTTAAAACAGTTACTATAGAAGCTGCTTGTTGTCCATAGTAATCTTGTGAGTAACGTCTCAGCAGGAAATAGCAAAATCAGCTACATACTGTATCTTGCACACAGCAGGGTAGGCAGAGGGAACCTATTCACTCCGCGCCGAATTCTGGACTAATTGTATGTTGAGTGGCGGAACTAAACGCCGCAACACCATGATTAAAGAAATGAAAATATAAATTTAAATAAAAAAAATATTTTTTCAAGTGGGTATCGAACCCACAACCAGTCGATTTTTTGGTTACACTTTGTGCCTCTGCGCCACGATTGGCGTCAGTACATGATAATTTATTTATTTATATATATATTTATCTTTATAAAAACTAAACTAAGCTTTATATTTAAAAATCATGATTATTCTATTGATAATTACTTTTTATTATGGTATTTATTGTTTATGACTTTTAGATAATATTTATATTTATAAAACAAAATTTACTGAGTTTCCTTGCTTCATCAGCGATAGGCATGTATCAATTGTAGCATCGATATTTAAACATGTTAGATACAAACAAAAATATGCACCACATTTATATAGGTGAGTGAGTAGATTTATATATTTACCCTTATATTCTGTAAACGGGCCCACAATCATCATGTTTACAGTTAGTCGCTGGCCCGCTGTCGATTAATATATTTTTTTAGCCTACATAGCAGAGTATTCATTGGGAACCAGGGAACCTATGTTAGACACTCCATTCCAATTAAGACACTATAGTTTTCCACTTTCCTCTGAAAGCCATACTTTACAATAGAATACACGTTATTTAATTATTTTTTATAAATTTCTATTTTTCTAAATTTTAAACTTAAACACTATATGAATTAGTACAACACACAATACATACCTAATAAATAAAATATTTGAATGCCGCAAATAGCAGGCAGCGTGAAAATGAAAATAATTCATTCCCGAGTGGGAATCGAACCCACGCGTACAGTCGGACGCTATAGGTGCTACGCCACGACCTCCATGATATAATAATACTGTCAAACTCAATAATCAAAGTTTCATGCATAATAACTACAAAGAAACGTCGGCTGGCCTCTGTATATGCATAATTTATATGAAAATGGTCGGTTCGAGCTCTCTACTACTACTTCATTACTTTTGTATATGAAATTATAACGTCCATTTCAATGCATAAGGGGCAAAGTGTAAACGTTTTGTTCATGTAAAATGCAAGTGATAAATGCGCAGTTATACTCCGTTGTTTGTAATCTGTATAGACAGAGCCAATTGCTACTATTAAGTTATAAAAAACTTGAAGCGTACTAGTTACAGCTGTAATTATAGTAAATAAAATATGTTCTTATATTTTTTTTTCTTCACGCTGTATCCCGCACATAGCAGGGTATGCAGAGGGAATCTAGTGTGTTAAGTTTTCCACAGTCTGCCAAATTCTGAAGGCGTAGTGTGTTGTGTGGGTTAGCTTCGGAAACGCTAACGCTGCGGTTAGCTTTACGTTTTATCCCTAGCGGGGTGGTCATAGAGAAGGAGCGCCATACGCTATATCTCATTCGCCTCGTCCACTGTTAAGATACTCCGTTCCCCATTTTCCGCTAAATTCTAGAGACATTGCGTGTTCAGGGGTGGAAATCAACGCCGCGGTTTGCCACGACAACAGAGCGAAGAAATAAAAATATAAATTTAAATAAATATTTCATTTCATCGAGTTGAGATCGAACTCACAACCAGTCGCAATTACAGTCACACACTTGTGCACCTGCGCCTTGAGACCAACTTATCAAAATATGTTTTTTTTTGGTTTATCTAGGTTTAAAGGTTTTATTGCACTTATATTTTTCGCGCTATTTTAATATTGGTTGATATCTTAACTGACATTAATAAGATATCATATTTTCTTGTATACACATATATATATATATAGTTAACCTTCTCCTCGCGGCATTGGCAGTGAATTTTTTGTGCTGCCTATAATTAGGAATGCCTTCTTGCGATAAAAACTTTATAACCTTCCAAAAACTAATAAACGTTACAATTTTTATAGTTTTTTAAAATTTTCAACCCCATCACTCTCTTAGGGGAGGTTTCTCCAAAACTCCTTCAAAACGCTCTACTGATAACGTAACACCTATACAATATTTCAAGATTATAGATTTTGTGGTTTATATGTATTTATACATATATTTCTTATAATTTAATTTGCTGATATAGTAAGATTAAGAGCCAATAAAATATAAACTTTAATACTTCAGTATTATTTCTACTTTTCGGAATTATACGACAACGGCCCATTAGCTCAGTTGGTTAGAGCGTCGTGCTAATAACGCGAAGGTCGCGGGTTCGATCCCCTCATGGGCCAGGAACTTTTTTATTTTAATTTTTAAAAAGTTGAAAGTACATAGTATACATGTGTTTAGATTCACTTTTTATGTTTGAAAATGCTAAGCATTGTTTATTTTTTAAGATTGTAAATTTTGTAGTCATTACCATTAGTGGTACATTATTTATCCACTTGACAGAATTAGTGGCGCGGTGTCGTGTTGTCGTTGTGGGTTCAATTTCCATTTGGGGAAATTAAATATCAAAATACCTATACATAATTTTTAAGGAACTTCCTTTTATTTTCGAGATTTCAACACGGTATCGGAGTAGCTGTGGATTCGATTTTTGCTCTAGAAGATATATATAATTTTAAAAAAAACTTGTAAATATATATATGCTTATAATATTTTTGAACACACTGTGGTTGAAAAAAATCGAATGTCTCTATACGATAAGTCTGAAAGAGATTTTGTTTCATTCGAGGGACGACAGTAAATGATTATATTAATTTATTATAGATTAATATTCTTTTATTCAAAAAGTTCCTTCTCTCGAGATCTGCCTACCCTCCTACGTATAAAAACACGAAGCAGCTTTTTTTATATTGTATCCTGCAGCTGGGTAACAACAGAGAACCGAGTGTTAAAATACTCCGTTGTTTAGCTCTTCCCGCCATTTTGTTATCTTCCACCACCAAGACAAAAAACTGGCAACGTCCAGCCACGGTCAATCACTACACTCTATGACGTTATACGATACGTAACGCGAGATGGTCGATAAGCATCAATAAACAACTCGATATCGACCGCCCTCCGACAGCGGCCACGTACAATGTCACTGTCTTAAACGACGCCAATTACGCAGTAATTTAATATGAATCGGCCTTCCTGCATGGAACTACTTATATGAAAATATGTTTCTATTTATATGTTTTTATATATCTATTTTATTATTAGGTTATTATATATCTATATTTCCCTGTTTTTATTTATTATTTTGAGTTTCACGCTCTATCACGCATACAGCATGGTAGGAAGAATAAACCTGCGGGCGACGACTAGTGTATAATAAGAAGGTCGTGTTTTAAATGTGTGCTTCGAGCTTGCGAATTTAAATTTTAGCATTTTATGCGACTGGCCCATTAGCTCAGTTGGTTAGAGCGTCGTGCTAATAACGCGAAGGTCGCGGGTTCGATCCCCTCATGGGCCAATGCACATTTTTATTAATTTTGAAACGGCTATTAGTTTCTCTATTTTTTTGTTTAATTAAATTGTATAAGGGAGGAAAAAGGTAAATATATAATATTAAAAAATCAACGCCATGATAGAGCCTAAACTTAAAAATACTAAAATTTTTCATTTTTAGCAGCGCTCTTGTGCCGCTGCACCACGACTGACAAAAATCAAATTTATGTTAATATACAATTTTATTTATTTTATTGTTCCTCTACAAGGTTAAAGTAACGTTTACTAACGCCCTGCATATTTTACAAAGCAAATACCTACATAATAAATGCTTATAGCTTTACGTACACCGTAAACATCGATATATTAAGACAGATACAATCATCGATAACAATGAAATTTAATAAGAAGACATAAAATCCGTTGTGGCACAGCGTCTGACGGTTGTGGGTTCGATTCCGACTCGCGGGAATGAGACAATGCGGCGTTGAGAACCTACTCTACTCAACTTGCAATGACTGCAAATTTCGGTGATGTGTGGGGAAAGGAATTATACTTATGAGCATATAAGCATATGTAAAATAAATAACTAAAATTTCTAAAACTATGTACTCTAACTATAGCTTTTTATTTAAAAAAAATCAATAAAAATAATGACGTTAGAACGAAATTTTAGACACAACGATATATTCTCATGAATAATGACAAGGCCAGTCGTGGCGCAGCGGCACAAAGTGTAACTGTAAAACCGACCGGTGGTGGGTTCGATCCCCACTCGAGGAGATGATTTATTTTTTATTTTGCGTCTGTCATCGCAAAATTAAGCCATTAAATAAAAAAATAATGACAAGTTACGTCTCGTATAGATAATAGAACAGTACATTTGTTATTCTTTTAAAGATTAGGTACTGTTATTTTATTAACAATTCAAATTCAAATTTTTTACAAACACAAAATAGGACTCTTAAAACGATGGTTGGTAGTTCGATTTCCACTCGGAGGAGTCAATTATGTCCATTTTCCATCTCTGGTAAAACAGATTGCCTTGAGTTTCACCATTCAACATGTTATTCGGGTGGAAAGTGAAGAACGAAGTACAGTCTACGGTCTCTCTGCCTACCTTATTATCTATACTACCTTATTATCTATATACATGAAAACGAAGTGGAAAATAAACATTAGCTGGTTTACGTGGTAAGTAGAAAACGAATCTAACATGCATTTCTAGTATATTTTTTCGTAATGTGCTGAAAGCAATACGTTTCTTTAGGTACATTACAAGCTATAATATCATTTTTTTAATATAATTGAAGAGACCAGTCAAGGCGCAGGGGCACAAAGTTGCAGGCTGTATAGGCGATAGGTTGTGGGTTCGATTTTTACTCGAGGAAATTGATTATTTAACATTTTCATTTTCCGCTCTAGTAAAGAGACAAAGCGCGGCGATGAGTCCCGCCACTTTACACACAATGCCTCAAGAATTCGGCGAAAAGTGAAGAATAAAAATGAACAACGGAGGTACTCGGGTTCCCTTTGCCTACTTTACAATATAATATATAAAAAATAATAAAAATATATACTTATTAAAAATACTTTGTCAAGTCACATTATAATAATTGACCTCTAGTTAAATTACTAACCAATTTGTTCATTTTGTGCGTGATAGTAAAGTTTCATTCTCCGTACCGTGAGGATATGTTGATGATTCACAAAAAATCGATGAATTCACTATTTAATGTACAATAGATAGTTTTTTTTAATACAATTCTAGTTAAGTTTAGAAACTTGACTTAATGTTTTCGTGGAAAATGCAATTGTTTATGTCATATTTCATATGTTGCAACGAATAACTCTTTGTTGAGGCCAGTTGCAGCGTACGTGCACAAGCGTGTGACGGTAAATGTGATGGGTTGTGAGTTCGGTTCCCACTCGATAAATTTTTATATTTACTATTTTCATTTTCCCTGCCCTGGTACCGAGGCAAAGCGTACCGTTGAGTTGCAATCCCTCCAGACCTTTGACTACCCCGTAGATAGCCTACGGGACATATCGTAAACGTGAACAAAAAACTCCTCCGTTGCTGAGTTAATTACAGACAACTAAAAGACAGAAATTTGTAATTCAGGATCCTGAAAAATTTAAGGAAACACTAAGAAATTTACTAGGATAAAATAAATATATTTTATGTTTTATAGAAAGCACGCAAGCGAAATTTCGAGCAGCTATTGGTCGTTACGACTAAAGTGTTCTCTTATCACTTTTGAATGAATGGGTTCGATTTCCACTCGGGAGGATGAAATATTCAATATTTTCATTTCCTCGCTCTGATAACAAGTCAAAACGCGGCGGTGAGTTCCGTCACTCAACAGATCAAACAGAATTAAACAAAAAGTGTCTTAACAGCACGTTCCCGGGTTGCCTTTATTCGGCAAACAACGTGAAGCAAAAAAAAACGTTTCATTAGTAAGAAATGAGAAATTAATTATATAGGAGTATTTTCTTAAGGAGTATTTTGTGACTTAAAAATTCAAGGATGGGCACTGGACAAATTAGGGGTGGCCACGGACTACTACATGCTTACTACTGAATGTGATATGATAATTCTGACAATGTATACCGTAAAACAACTAGGTAAAAATATTGACACTATGTTCATCAATGGCCTCCATCAATTTTCATATTATACAATTTAGAATTTTGAAAGCAAATGAAAGGATTACCACGTGTTGGATATATAACAATAAACCAATCACTATTTTTTAGCTTTAAATATCCCACATATAGCATATGGCAGTAGGAAACAAGTAATAAGATATATATATAGGTATTTACGAGTATGATCTATGCAGTGCTCAATTTGCTGTATTAAATGGCGGAGTGTATGCCGCGATTTGTGTTTGTTACAGCATCCCGCACACAGCAGGGTAGGCAGAGGGAACTTAGCGTTAAGACACTCCGTTCTCCACTTTCTGCCGAATTATGGAGGCATTGCCTGTTGAGTGGCAGAACTGAATGCCGCGCTTTGCCTCGACACCAGAGCGAATAAGTGGAAATGTAAATTTAAATAAATATTTCATCTCCTATAGCGGGGATCGAACCCACAACCAGCCGGTTTTACAGTCACACTTTGTGCCCCTGTGATACACTTGTGTTTTTTATCATAGCGATGAAATGAAAATATTTTTGTGTGATGTTTATCGAATGCACAACCGCTGTTGTTGTTGCTGACAATCTAATATTACCACTGGGGATTTACTGCAAAATCTCTTCAAGTGTATTCATAAAATTGGAGAGTTACACTAAAATGATACAAGTTTTTGAAATCTATTAAAATAGACACTGTTATAAGAAAAAAATTGTTGTAAATATATTTTTAAAAGGTCATCGAAGAGTAACTTTCTTAGTTTAGCTATTAAGCTATCCATTTGATAGAGATATTAAGATTATTTTATTTACAAGAATATAAAAAAAACACGATAATAAATATAGATTAGCTCTATAGTTTTTCGAGGACGTGAGAGTGGACAGGTGTGGGGAGGTCGGCTGAGGAGTGAAATTTTAATGGTGACACAAATGTTGGTGTGCCTACTCTATATATTATGTAGATTTATATAGATTTGTTACTTTATAACTTTTGACACGTGTCGAGAGGCGTGGTTTCGGATCTGCATATTTTTTAATACTTCACCTTTCTTTACTTTTATCTTATCCCAAATAACAGCTTTAGGTTCCGTTACTTAAAACGGAAACGATAACGGAAAATCTATGGAATTAGTTAAATTTAAATCAAAAAGACATTTATTTTATGGTTTTTCTGATCTCTGATGTCTTAGAAATAGTAAAACTTTGAAAATTTCTGAGTCCACTGCTGCTCATTATACTCATAAAATTTTCAGCCTTGGACTCTATACGTCAGTATTCAATGTTTCTAATCCTCTCCTTGCTCACTTTACAAATATGCAACCAATATTGAACTTCTTTACACAACCTATTCTTGATAAATAAATTTTCTGTTAGTGTTATGTAAGAAAACATATTCAAGTTATTTTTATATTACCTATTACATTTCTTCGAATGTATTAAAAATAAAAGCGTTGTTCTTTTCAAGAAAATATTGATCAAGTGATGGCATGTTGTATGGCGGAACTCAACGCTGCGCATTGTCTTGCTATCAGAGCGAGATAATAAAAATAATTAATTAACCTAAGCAATTCGCACAAACACTCGTCATCGCGTTTAAAGACATTCTGTCTCTCTCTGTACCGCTGTGCCACGACGCGACGGCTTCATGGCGTTTAAATATTTCAAATCTTCATAAATATATACAGAAATATGATTGAAAAAGTCTATTTGTACACTTGTTACCTTATACATTTTTAGTTAGCGCCCTAGATTGTCTTCAGTATGAGGAAAATTAAATAGAAAGTTTGATTTTCTCTGAATGCATACTATATGAACGATTTCGGGATAAAAAGAAACTGTAGTGATATTTAACGACGTATATTCTTTTATTTTTACTAAAATAATAGATTAAATTTGCAATAATTTCTCCTTATGCTATGAATTACCTCTAAATTTTTATGTGAATTTACAGGTGAATGGAGAAAGGAATCCAGAAGAAGTATATAAGGATTTTCGCGCAGCTATACTGCAGATACTTGGTGCAGTTGAAGATCAGAACATGAATGGAGTTGGTGTTGGAGCTCGTGGTAAGCATAGTGATATCCTAATGTATTATCGTCTATAGTCCTGCCTCGATAATAAAAAAGATTTTTTTCAATGTGAAGCAGTAGTCTGAACTACAAAATTGTGTAGATGTAAATTTAAAATGTTCATTATTTCCAGGTATACCAGGTGAAATAGTCGGTGTTGAGCCTGCACCTGCGAGGATTCATGAAGGAGACTCATTGCAAGCCCAAGATTTGGAAATTGAAGACGACTTACCAACGGCACCGCAAGTGCCAGTGCCGGTGCTGCCATCTGTACCGGCAGTGCCAGCTGCAACAGATTTACCAGCGGGACCTAGAGTCCTGCCAGTCAATGGAGTTGAAAGATTATTAAGTCCAAGGGTAGCTTAAATATTTAACATATATTTTTTTTATTTTTATGCACCTTCTGTATTTGTAAGTTATCTATACTATGTAGTAAAACCTAATCATATATCGCCCTCTTGTGTTTGTTTTACATCAACAAAGACATTTTACGCAATATAGCAAAACAGATAAATATTTTTTTTTATTTAAATGTTTTAGAGTGAAATTCTAATGTACTACCGTCTCATGCATGCTGCACGATGCAGTGAAAAAAGTAAACTTAACTACTACGCCGTTCCATAGTTTTTTTAAACAGTTGTTAATATTTTGAAATATTTTTACAACCTTATATTCAAAAAATGTAATGTGTTTTTTAAGGTTCCGTAGGAGGAGATGTTAAGCTGAAATTAAAATATTATTATATATTCCCTTCAAGTCCCTTCAAAAAAACCAAGCTTCCCAATCAACGCAATTTAAACGAGCATTTATGTATCTTTTTGCTGCATTTTATATGAAATTAGCCGTATAATCAAAACCTATGGTACTTCTCGTAGACCAACAATTTTGAAAAAAATTCCGAAATGTGAATATATTTACGAATTTCATAGAAAAAATCCTTACAAATTTATATTTGTTGTTTATTAATGCAAAATAAGTGCATATATGTAAAAGTTGTAGTCCTGAAAATGGTACGGAAGCCTCGATAGGTTAGTCCGACTCGCATTTAACCTGTTTTATTATTTTATTAAGTCACTTTGTTTCGTTCGAAATTTAGATTAGTTATAAAATACTTCTTAATATTAACATCTAGATCGTAATTTATAAATAATAAGTTAATCACAATTTAAGACTTTATATTTATATTTGTTTATAATTTAATTTTAATTTTAACTAATTCTGTCCTGGACAGCCTGAGCTCATACGCGTGCATGGTGTGGCCACCACTCCTCCCACGCTGTGGGTCGTCGGGGGTCCTGGCAGCAACAAGGCAACTTTATGTGAGAGGGCTGTATCACAGAAATCAGGGATGGACACATTTTAGGTAGTTAAAATAGGTTAAAATTCCGTTCCCCAATTGCACCCGAATTCTCAATGCATTGCATAATAAGCTTTATGCTATGCTCTGCTTGTACCCCTGCGCCACGACGACTCCACATAAAAAATATTAAAAATAAACAGGACGAATATTAGATATTATGACTATCTTCATTGCACATTGAGGTTTTGCTGTACTGTACTTATGTATAGGTATGTTAATCAATTATCTTATCAAAATAACACTCGATCCGCCAGTTAGCGTTTGAGAGTTAGAATAGCCGAGTGTGAGTTATTGAATTTTAGTAATTATTTTATTTCATTAATGTTCATGTGCACAGAGTGGGAAACAAGTAGTTATTAAAAAACTATATAGTTAGAAATCGGAGGCGGTTAACATTTTTAAAAACAAGATAAAAACACATATTGTCTTTACTTTTCTAAATTATTCGGAGAGAGATGCTACGTAATTGTAATAAATGATATGTATCACCTAATAACAATACTTCTCACGACATGATTCATACAATTCCACTGCTATTTTTAGTTTATTTCACTTACATCTACCTTCTTTTACACGAGTTTGCCAACAATATATAATAATAATGTTTTTTTTTATATTATCTTTTCTAATTGCGCCACCGATGGTTGTAGGTTCTATCCCACTCAGCGTAATGCTATACAATATTTTTGTTTCTCCAGTTTGTGTAGACAACGCACATTGTTAGCGCCATCTAATATGTAATATGTTTTAGACATACAAATATACATGCAAATATGCTTAATATTAAAATAAAATACTAACATTGTTTTTATTTGCTCCCACACTTTACCAAGCCAAAAGCGCGACGTTGAGTTCCGCCTGAAAATTCGGCGGAAAGTGTCGATGGAAATTTGGGAACGGATCGTCATAGCACTAGTTTCACTCTGCCTATCCTGCTCTATGCGGGATACAGCGTGAATCTAAAAAAAAACAAATATTGTTACAGCGTAGGCCAAAGACTGCGAGTACTAGCCGATGCAGGTGGAGGTCCAGCGTCAGACGGCGCCATATGTCGCGCTGCACTTAGCGCAGGGGAGCTCGTACCTAAAGACCTGGTCACTAAGCTAGTGACTAATGCAATTAATGATGCTGCTAGAAGTGGTCATGGACTAGTGCTGGATGGGTACCCGAGAGATCTGGAACAAATGGAGTTGTATGAAAAGGATGTGAGTTACACTAAATATATGTAGACTCTACGGGAAAACAAATTTTAATAAAAAAACATTTTTTAATAAAACTTGTTTAAGTCAGAGGTTTCATAAGAACAACATTGACATTTCAATTTTTTCAAAATATATTCAAAATAAAACAAATAAAAAAAAACAAAACATAAAATTAAAGTAACTTAAAAATAAATTAAATAATATATTATCTATGAAATATTTTAAATTAATATGAATATATTGTTATAGAACTTAATGAGCATTTCCATATCTTTAAAGTCTACGTGGTTATTAACAAGTTTATTACTTGACTCTAACAAAATAAATTGTATTTGCTTTATAACAATCTTGTACATTAAATGATTGAGGCCAGTCGTGGCCCAGCGGCACGAAGTGTGACTGTAAAATCGACTGGTTGTGGGTTCTATCCTATCTCTCTGGTGTCGAGGCAAAGCGCGGCGTTGAGTCCTGCCACTCAACACGCAATGCCTCCAAAATTCGGCAGTAAGTGGGGAACGGAGTGTCTTAACAGTAGGTTCCCTCTGCCTACCCTGTTGTGTGCGGGATACAGCGTGAAGCTGATTTCTTTTTATTTTTGTACATTAAATAATAAAAATAAAAGCATTTAGCCTAACCATATATAGATTACTATATAGCCTATATAGCATACAGGCTAGCTTTATCTATACCTATGTATATATCCTCCCTACAGTTCAACGTAACGCCCCGCATGGTGCTTCTAGACTGCTCCAAGCTGCAGCTAGGACGAGGCAGAAGAGACGATTCAGTCGCCGCTTTCAGAAGACGCCTTGAAGTGTTCAGAGAACTTAGTTTGCCGATGTTGAAGAGTTTGGACCAGCAGCATCGTCTTATTATTGTAAATATTGTATATTATGGGGTATATGTTGTTTTAATATTCAGAACAGTGGGACAATATCTAATTAAATAATTGTCTTGCTCTGGTAATAAGACAAAACGCCGAGTTGAGGTTTTGTGAGTCAACACACAATACCTCGAATGTTCGGCGGAAATTGGGGTACGGAAAAACTAAATTAAATCTAGTTTTTAAACAAAGCGTGGCGTTGAGTTCTGCTACTGTACAAGGTCTCAAATTCAAGCGGGGACGGAGTGTCTTAACACTAGTTACCTTCTACCGACTCTACTATATGCGGGATAAAGCATAGAGCAAAAAAGTATTTATTGTTGATAAGGTAAAAAGTTGTTTTATAATGTTTACATGCTAACTTTATTTAGTTTTCTATTTCAATCTAAACAAATAATCATATAATTTTACCCCGAATAGGTACACTACGATATAGTCGATAAGTACTTTTTATCTCAAGTATAGTGTTTATAACCGATTTACTGTTGCGGAGATATAAATATTTACTTCGTATATACTCAACATGTATATACGGCGTTGAATTCTGTCACTCCACACGCAATATCCCAAATTGGAACCGAAACTAAGGGACGAAGTGTCTCGACACTAAGTTTACCTTTGAATGCAGGAACAGTCGTGAAAGTGAATTACATTTTCACTATAAAATTCCCAGGTGGACGGCGACACTGATTCTCCAGATGTACAACTAGAATTTACTCGAGTTCTTCTCGAGGAAATGGAAAAAGCTGAAGCCATCGCCGCTATGCCACAGCCTGAACAAGCCAATATTACTACTAATAAACTCAATGGCACTCTTAAAGGTGAGATTAATTCTTATATTTATTTATTATTTATTAAAAAGGGATTCGAGTATATTATAAGGCACAGCGCTTACTTTCACCATTTAACACGTTATGTCTCGAAAATTGAGTGGCAAGTGGGGAACAGTGTTGGAGGTTCCATCTACCTACCTTGCGGGATGCCACTAACAATTGAAGACTATCGATTTGATTATTGATTAAAATGAAACGTGCCAACAATGTACACGTTTTTAAAACTACATTTTAAGCTTTACGCTGAATCCTGCATTTAACAAGGTAAGCAGAGGGAACCTGGTGTTAAGACACTCCGTTCCCCACTTTTCGCCAAATTTTAGAGCTGCGCGCGCCGCGTTTTCCCTTTACTTTCCAAAGCGGCGAAATGAAATATTAGGTAAATATTTAACTTCCTCGAGTAGCTATCATATCACGACCTGTTTTACAGTCGGTTTTACTTCGGGGCTTGTGCCCCTGCGCCACGACTGGCCTCCAATTCCAATAAATAGAATGAAATATATTCCTATTATTATATATTGAACATATTATATACATGTAATATGTGTATGCCTTGAGGCCAGTTGTGGCGCAGTGGCACGAAGTGTGGCTGTAAAACCGACTGGTTGTGTGTTCGATCCCCACTCGAGGAGATGAAATATTCACTTAAATTTATATGTTTCCGCTCTAGTGCCAAGGCTAAGCGCGGCGTTGAGTTCTACCACTCAACACGCAATGCCTCCAGAATTCGGCAGAAAGTAGGGAACGGAGTGTCTTAACACTAGGTTCCCTCTGCCTAACCTGCTGTTTGCGCGATACAGCGTTGCGTAGCGTAAAGCTGAAAATAAATAATCATATGTGTATGCCTTCCTTCAAAGGACGGCCAATTCACTGTGTACAATCGTAATAACAATTACAATATCTAAGGGATTGCCTTGAAGGGATCGCCTTAATATATATATATATTTTTTTTATTTCTAATATTATTACTGTAAATTTATAAAAAAATATATTAAAAACATTTGGCCCATGAGGGGATCGAACCCGCGACCTTCGCGTTATTAGCACGACGCTCTAACCAACTGAGCTAATGGGCCTGCTGACAAGATTTAAAATATTGTGCTTATGTATAAGTCAGATAATTACTTTATAGTTGAAAATAAAATGTGTTCTTATATATTTTTGTATTAAATAAGTAAGCACAGTAATATTCAAAGTGACTTATATGAAAGACCGAAAAACCAAAATAATATTTTTTATTGTGTTTGATTTATAACTTTATGTTCGTATATGTGTATTAAGACGCTCTGTTCTCCACTTTTCGTCCTATTTTCGCGATATTGCGTTGCGTTGATTGGCGGAATTTAACGCCTCACGTTGTCTTATTACCAGAGCCAGAACATGAAATTTCATTCCCTTGAGTGGAAATCAAATCCACAATCACTTCGCTTACTATCGGGCTCATCACTGTTCTTCCTCACAGAAGGCACAACAGTCCAGCAGTTCGCGCACTCTGTGTCCCGTGTAGGCGCCGGCATCGCCAACGGGGCGGCGCGCAACGGCAATGTACCCAATGGCATATTACCGAATGGCACAAGCAACGGATTTATTGGCATGCCCAATAATAAAGTAAGTTTTAAAATTTATTATATTACAAGTTCGGATCAATTCATTTTCAAAGTATCATAATAATCGTAACCAATAAACTGTGTTTTTTTTAAAAACGTATATTATTCATGATGCACAGTAAATATTATCTTCAAAATAAGATTTTGTGATATTTAAAAAAAATATAGTTATAAAAATATTTTGGCCCATGAGGGGATCGAACCCGCGACCTTCGCGTTATTAGCACGACGCTCTAACCAACTGAGCTAATGGGCCTGTTGGAAAATCTACAAATGTAGCGGTTATATTATACGACCGATGACGTTGCTATATATATTTTTAATTTATCCATTTTGAATATAAGTAATACTCTTTAAGTAGAGGGTAACTACAAGTCTAACTCTTATTAAATTGAGTGATTAAAGCTCTTTATTTGCCCGCTTCTGTTAAATGAGGTCCAAATTTGGGCGGAAACTGGAAAGGGAACTATTATGATAATAATTATAATTATTTTATAGGTTAAGCCAATGACAAACAGCGTGACAAAGATACCGACAGTTTCACAAATGACTCAGGATCAAGTGAGACGACTCTACGAGCAGGGTTCCGGAGAAATTACTATGAATACACACATGTAGATAAGAGTTACAATTCCTTTGTTCTTGTATAGGGAAAAAATCAGTTATCGAAAACGTATTTTCATAAACAATAACTTCACGCAAAAAAATCTTAGATATTATTTATATATTTCGATAGACAGCAAGCAATATATTTTGTTCGACATTTCGATACCGCAAGTTATCGATGTACATTTTTAGATATATTATAATATTTTAAAAATATATTTTATGCTATGCTTATACATAGAATAGTAACTGAAAAAGAAAAATTGTAAATTGTTATTTACAATGTAAATAATAATATTGATGTAAACAACGTCAGAAAGTTCGAAGTGCCGAAACAATTCACAATATCTATAGATAATTAAGTCATATGAATACGTACTATAATCTCACAGATAATAAATTGTTATAGTTATAATAAATAAATATAGGTATACATATATATTTACACCAACGAAGTGCAATTATTATAAATCAGGCAATCGATAACGTGTAATCAATATTTTTTTTATGCTGGCTATTTACTTTCTCAAGGGGTACATGATAATAATAAAAACATACATTCGAAACATATTAATAAAACATAAAGCTTTGTGCTTCTTTATTTTATTATTCTGCACAAATAATGTTTAAATTCTTAATTTTAAAAATGCGTGTGCATTTTTAAATGTGAATAATGACACTATATGAGAATGTTACCTTTAAAAAATATATTAAGTTAAATTATAAACTAAGGTTAAATAAAAGTAAGTTGCCTTTTTAAAAACGCACACAATGTTCGTTACAAGTGCCTTAGCACAAAACTAGGCTAAGTAGTACAAGTAGATATTTATATTTAGTGTTAAATTAGAAATAAATTTTATATTTAAAAATTTGTACCAATATTTTTTTCGTATAATTAAAATAATACGCGTTTTTTATATTATATTATATTATATTATAATAAAATTGTATATTAAATTGTAGTTGGCAAAATTTCATTGATTCTTAAATTAAAAAAAAACGTTTCAGAAAATAAATGTATACAATTGGACGAATTTATAATAAATGTAAGGTAGAACTAGTTGTAATTTTCTTTATTACTAATTTATTTTTATTTATTACTAATTTTATAATGAACATTTAATGTATTGAATCAATTGAATAGAATTTATTGATGTAGGACTTAGAATAGAAAAGTACTTTAATATAATATGTATTCAGCATATACATATCTGTACTAAGACACAAAACAGTCTTTATCATACCATACTTATTATATCTTTATAATAGCTCTAATCACTTTTCTTTTTTTATTTTGCTTGCATTTTTTTGCGTGTTAATGCGTACACGTTGCGTGTATACGTACATAAAGTAAATTTTATTATGTTATTTAAAAAAATGATCTACATAGTTAATCGATCATACGAAAGCAAGTTCATTTAAAAGGTGTAATAATCGCGAAAATCAAAGATTCTTTGTAGAAAAATAGAATAGAATAAAGAATAATAAAAAGAACAAGTACCCTGCTAAAATATTTAAAAAACAAAAATTTCTAACGTAATTAAGTTGCACGGTTTTTAGTTCAATTTAAATGGTGGTCATATTAAAAACTTTCATGTTACACATAAGTTATGCCCCGGTCTATAAAATTAAATCGCGAATCAGGGGATTCGAGCAGCAAGGAGTAACAAAATTATCTGGAAAGTATAGAACCAAATACAAGAATATAAAATTAAATTCTTATGGATTATTATATATAGTTATTAAAGCTGCTTTTATGTTCTATCCTACATATAACAGGAAAGGCAGACGCTACCTAGTATTATTATACTTAACGCCACCGCACCACGCCCAATTTTTGAGTTTTGAATACCCATTTTTCTTATTTTTTTTTTATGGAAAAGACACGGCAAACGAGCGTGCGGGTCACCTGATGGTAAGTGAATACCGCCGCCCACGACTCCGTGTAACCCCAGAGGAGTTACAGGTACGTTGCCGGCCTTTAAGACGGGTTGGGCGCCGGGGCCCGGCATTACCTGATGCGAAACGCAGTTGCATAAAGCCACTACTTCACGCCGGTTTTAAATGCCGGGGGTGGTAATGATCCGGTCGAGTCTGTCCATGCGTGTTGCCATTGCTGGCGACGTGACTCTACCACACGTACTTTAGTCGCCTCTTACGACACCACCAGTACCAGGATGATCCTATTCTATGCCGGGATAACACGGCACAATTGCGTTCTCTTATTTACTAGACCTAGAAAATGAAAAAAATCTTCCCTAGTGGGAATATAACCTGCAAACGTCACGTTTACTGTCGATCGCTTACCTGCTGCGCCACGATAGTCTCAATTTGTTGCTCATACGAAATTGCTAAAAATTTTATAAGTCCGTCGATATTCTACTACTGAAGCGAACCAATTTCGATCACGAAAAATTCCTACAACAGAGAAGTTTTCATAAATTATTATTTTATTTTTGTATAAATTATCACTTATTAAAATAAAATAATTAATGTTTTGTAAAATATATTAAAAGTTATGATCCACAATCGGCTGAAGAGGACCATTTAGAATTAATCTAATACTTTTGAGTATAAGGCAAATTTTTAGATTGTTAAATATTAAGATCTAGAATAGTCTAGAAAAGATCACGTAGAATATCACAAATCAGGGGCCAATTTAGAGTTAGATATAGCCGATAGATAAAAAATAAAAGTCACATTAATTTAATATGCACAATAAATCAATTAAAAAAAATGTTTACATTAAATATAAACATAGTAAATAATTAATATTTATTTTAAAAGATTTCAAATTACTTGAAAATAAAAGTCACTCGTCCCTGTTTTTTTAATGTGTATTATTTAAAAATTTCTTAAGTATTTAAGTATTTTTCGTTTGCATGTTATCAATATGTTTTGTGAATCTATATTTCAAGAATTATTTTTAATATTGAGTTATATTACAATGGTAACATCTTAATTTACACTGTATAAAATAGTATATAGTATTCCATATATAATCTGTTACATGTATCGTATATCTACATTTAGTATTACACTAGTTGATATGCTGTTATATTAAATTTGTAAAACAATTCATAATACTCTATATATAATATTCTTTTAAAATAAATATATAAGTAAATTTTCTAATATATAGGTTTAATAAAAATATGTATATATATATATAACAGCGTATACATGTGATATATTATATGTAGGTATATTAATAATGTATTTTATTTTAATTTGTATAACCTTTATAAGCAATAAGTACAGTGTCAAATCACGTGCAATTGATTAGAACTTGACACAAAACGTGTTGTAGTTTGTAATTTGTTTACTATTAAAAAATAAATAAAGCACTTTTCTATGGTTACGCGTTTTACTTTCGAATACGCTATTTTCATACCTTTTGATCAATTTTAAGCGTGGCGTGGAGTTATGCCTTTCAACACGCAATTTCCGTACCTTTTAAGGAAAAAAATAAACCTTATAAGAAAGATCATTTTGTTGTCGTCAGTCTGTCTGTCTGTCTGTAAAGAGCCTTTATCTCGGGAACGCTTGGAGATATAGAGTTGAAATTCAAACCATATATTTAGATCTACGGCTCCATGAGTTCATGAAAAAATAATATTTCTACATTAACTTGAAAAAAGTTGGCTGTTATCGAAAAAAAACGCGTATTTCGACAATATGAAGGGAATCAAAACTAAAAAAGTTCCTCTAATTGACCTAGAATTATAAAATAGTATAGGAAAAAAACAATTCTGAAAACTATAGGTATACTATATACATTTGTGTTTAATCCTAAAAATAATAACCTTAAAAGAGGAAGATTTGGTAATAAAGGCCTTATTTGGTAATGAGGCACCAGATGATAGGCCTATCATGGCTCAGCTAAGCTCGAGACCTCGAGAAAGAAATTCTTGTACGGAGCACTCGGTAGGGGAGCCTATATTATTTACTACACACGTGTTTCAGTTAAATCAGTTAAATTATTGCATGAGTGAATATTTATGTTTCCATTTTCTCGTTTGCCTGTATTTGTAATGGGTTGGTTTACGGAAAATGAAAAAAAAAATAGTCATTTGAAGTTGAAAGTAAATTGAGGAAAAAAAAGTGTATATAGGGCATGCAAATAATATATCCGTAAAAGTAGCGCTAACAATTAGAGTGCAGGAGTACCAGGTACCGTTCAATAGATGGAAAATCAATAATTTTAATTTTCTTTCACTATAGAGCTCATTGGAGTATGAAGTAATTCAATCAAGTTAAAAAAAAATGAAATGTACGGGAATGAAATTACTATTTCTTTTTGTCATATGAACTTTGTATGTTTTTCTTTTAGCTTCACGCTGTATCTCTGATACAATAGAACAGGCAAAGGCGATAAGATACTAAGTTCCTCATTCACTGAATAATTTTTGAAACGTTCCGTGCTGAGTGGCGGGACCTAACGCAAATTAAAATAAAATTAATTCATTTCCGCGAGTAGAAATCGAACTCACAGCCTTCGCGTTCAAAGTCAGACGCTGCGCTAAGACGGCTTCAAACATTTTGTTTTAATCATTTTTGTATTATTAATTTTAATATTAAATTTATATGTTACCTTTTTGTGGCTCCGTTTATTTTTTACTTTTTATGTTCTGTTGTTTTACTAGTGTACTTTGACCCGTAGAGCAAGATAATCAGAAACTTCCCATCTATATTACGCCGGCACCAATTTTTCTATTAATATAAATCTATTAGGAAATCCTTTTATACCACATGTGTGTATTTGATAAAATAATTATTTCTGGATAATAAGTAGCTAAATCTTAAATAATGATAACTAACTATAGGTTGTCTCTTAATACTCAAAATTTTGCATGCCACATTACGTATAGTCTCATATAACCTAGCGACCCGCTCGCGGCTTCGACCTCTTGAATACCCTCTTGAATCTTCACCTTCTTGGAAATTAAAGTTCAGTCAGTTCAATTAAACAGTTATTCTGTAGTATTTATGTCGAACAACATAGAAATGCATATAGATATAACTTTTTAGTTATAAACTGATTTAAATAAAACAAACACTAAATTTAAAACTGCATTTAAATCCAAACAACATACAAACAGACAAAAGTGTCATGTTATTGATAAAAATCATTGTTTTGGCGGCAATAACAGATTTTCTAACACAAATATCTTTCATGCACAGACAGCAATCAGTTATTTTGTTTAGTTTTATTTTGTGTAAATATATTCTTCTGCTTTTATTGAGGCCAATGTGTAGGCGGGGTGGTAACGCACACGGTTGCAACAGAGTTTGCATTTAGCAAACGCGATGATTATGGGTTCGAACCCTTTTCAGTGACTGAACTGAACGCATTTTGCTTTCTACTTTCAATCAGTAAAAGTTAAATCAGTCTCGAATTCGGATGAAAAACGGACAAAAGGTACTTACTACATATATATATCTGAATAAAATTATTATATTACATTTTTATATAGCTTCTTAAATTATATTTGTAATGTAATTTTTTACGTTATGTTTTTATTTTAACAATATAGTGTCGTTTTAACTCACTTCAATACCTGCATTGTATAATTATAAGTGAAAAACATTTCAAGATCAGTGCACGATACAAATGAATTGCATTCTAGAGCATGGCCAATTGGTGTAGTGATATTCACGCTGTAGTGTTAACTGCTAGTGATAAGAATTATGCAACGGATATACTGCATACAGAATCTTCTTCTTATTTCGAGGGTGTATATTTGATTTATATGTGTAATAATATTAGGTATTTTTATGTATGATATTATTTATTTCTATTTGAAAACCAACCAAAAAAAAAAAATTTACATGGGTAATGTATAATTATCGTAAAACTTAAATTTTATACAAAGAATGGACGCCTTTCCAACAATATTTATATTTACATGATGTAATAATACAATATTACATAATATTGAGTTCATTGAATAAAAATAAATAAAAAAACATATTATAATATCTATATATCGATAATTAGATAAAATTATTATCTGTGTAATCTAAAATAATTGTTTTTTCCCGCCACAGCTGAAACTTTCCCGCGCTGTCAGGCATTTTGGCATAGTTTCCGCGGCCTTGACCGACCCGCCGCAGTCGCCCCGCAGAGCTCGCGGTAGACGCAGTGCTCGTTGGTTTGTTGGACCGGGATCGATCGCGGTAGATTTAAAATGGTAAGTTATATTAAATAATTAATATTTATTATAATTACATGACGATCTTTCTGATATTTAAAAGTATTTTTTCATATAGAACGTAAATACGGCTTAATTCGGCTAATTTAAGAGTATTTTGATACTCAACGTTACGTCATAGGCATGATAATTATAGCGTCTATTATTTGCGATAAGTTTTAGCTACAATTTGGGGATGTCACCCAGATTTTTGTATAAATAACGAATTGGTTACTGTATTGATTTCCTTTAAACTTAAAGCTCAAAAGCCTACGAAGTTGAGTCGCTGTTTGTTTTTCATTTTTGTCAAGCGTGTAAAGGGTTATTTGACGGATTTTCATATCACGTAGGCAATGGTTTATATTTCTTTTATAAAATGGTTTATAAAATGGTTAGGTTTATAAAATGTATTTGTATATTTAATATAAAATTTAAATTAAAAATATATAATTATGGAATTGCAACAAAAAATAAGAGAAGTGGAGATTAAAAATCATCCAAGTTATTTAATGTTCATTTTTTATAAAATATCACACGATAAAATATTTTATTATTAAATCAATAGTTTGAGGGGACAATATACTTTCTAGTATTATTTTTGATAAAAGATAAGAAATGGTGATTGCCTTTTCACATTCGTAATGTCATATCGAATGCACTCGATAACAGTTGATATGAGGTTACTAACATTTTTATGTTTTTTACTATATATAAAAAATAAGTATATATAATAAATATGTATTATATATAATCAATGTAATGATACATTTTTCATAATGGACACTTTAAGTGACTTTATTCTCCACTTTTTACCTAACCATGCATTAAAGCTATGATAGCGCGGTGTAAAGTTCGACTGTAAACGATATATACATGGAGTCTATCCCCAATAAAGCTAATTAATTATTTTTATATCCTCGCTTTGGTAAATAAAGCGTTGAAGCTCTGGCACGTATCTACTGGATGAAACGAGTTACTTTAACACGAAAACGATTAACTTAACAATAGGTTCCCGATTCCTATCCTGCTATGAAGAAGACATTGCATCACTAGTATTCTTATTTACTTTATATTATTTAATATTTTTAAATTATAGACGAGGTTAATTTTAAACCCAAAATTAAGTTTGGTTACACTATACTATACTTTTTTTATCAGTTTTTATATTATATGTACAGTTACTATTTATTGAGTTATATGTTAGTTACTTAAATATATTAAAGTCAATATAGATATGTAGATATTTTTCCTATTCTCGAATTTGACTATTACTGAGTGACTACTATGAATGAGTAATTAAATAACACTTGCATAATATGCATTTATCTTGAATTAATTAAATTTCTACCTTTTTTATTAAAAAGGAGAGTATAACATATCTTATTCATATATCTTTTCAAAAATAATTTATAATATTAGAATTTACAATTATCAATCTCCGTATTTTGCCTGGTAAATACTATAGGTACCCATTTCGCCTCTATCCACCTCTTCTAACCCTGCATGAAGACAATTTGCATACACCATATACTCTGTCAAACGAAACATACATTTTATTGACAGTTTCTTATATTGCTTAAACATATAAACTACAAAGTTATTCCATGAAAATATATGTACACAGACTGAAACGCTTCAGAAAGAGTAATTTAGAGACATTCAATTTAACAATGTTCTAGAAAAAAACTAAAATGAAAGAACTTATTATTTTTAGACAATTTTATATATTTCAATTAAACTGATATGTTTTACTGACGTAAACAAACTCATATAAGCGAGATATTCTCCAAAATAATCCAGTACTAAAGAGACGGTCGCGCGCGCTTGCCAACTATCGCCTGGCATCCAACGCAAAACTCTCACGTGTAGATAATAAATATAAAAATAAATCTTACTCCAATACCACCTCAAAGATCGAAAAATATCTTTTTGTAAAAGAGTTTCTTTAAATACTAAACAAAATTAAGTATAATTCGAGAACTTTCTTTCTTTTATACAAACAATCTGGATTTTCTGTTTCTAAATATTTTACATTTGTAGTATAACATATTATATAACAGTAGGGTGAATGAATTAATACTGTATAATTTTCCATACATAATGAGGAAGTGAGTTCCATGTGTATCCGAAATAACAAGATAATGCGATAAGAAAAGAAGCTGAAAAAATATATTAGTTAATCAATTAAAAATTTACGATAATTTTTTTTGATTAATTTACATAATAATATTTAAATTTGTTTTAAAGTCATTACGTTAAGTTCATAAAAGTTTTAATACTTAAGTCTAATATTTATTTCTTATATTCTATAAAAAAAGTTGTGAAACAACATATTTGATTTGGTATAAATTAGGAAAATATTGTAATAATGAAATGAAAATTATTAATATAGAAGAAAAGCTCTCTAAGTGTAAGAGTTTCCATGTGATCGTGCTTTTGATAGCCGCATGGCTGCAACTACAACAGCGTACCTGGAAAAAAGTTTTGGTTAAGGTAATACGAGCATACTCTTCAACCGGATTAATCGCATATATTTAAATATTATATGAAATATATAAAATTATCTAAAATAGAAACACTGACGTTTTGTATACTCCGTAGTGCCCACGAGTAGACCCGTGACCGCAGACTACTAAAAAAACTTAAATATACATATACAGGATATTAAAGAGTTAAATATTAGAAAGTGTTTTTATATTAGACCTTTTTTTATACAAATATAGTATAAAATAAAACCGCGTCTCATTGACAAACGTGTAAGTTTTATTAATGGATAGAATGATCTAACATGTGAACTTTTTATGTATCATATTTGTATATCAAATTATATATATAGAATATATAGGCGAACCCGCAAAAAGGACACTAGCCATTAATATTACAATTTTAGAAAGAAAACAAACAGAAAAGAAATATTTTATAAAAATGATTTTTAAATATGTAAATATGCGGCGATTAGTTATACGTACTTGTGACCTTCAACCACACCGAGTGCAAGGCCGACTGCACAATATACATATAATATGTATAAAATATGACATTGTATATGTATAATGTATATAATAGTTAGAATTTTTCCTTCTACCGATCATTCAAGTGTTGAAATGGCTTTTACAGCTGTTATGTATTTTTACTTGGTTATTCAATATAAGTTATGTTGTATAATTTAAATTTATATAATAAAAAAACACTGCATCATTTCACTTTTTTCGCATGGCATGGAAAGTCGAGAGAACCTAGTTTTAAGACACTATATTCCCCATACACTGTATTGAGATAATATTTCTTAAGTGATCCGCCTTAACGCTGTGTTTTTTCTTCTAAACATAGCATTAATTCCCTCAATTATGAATCGAACTCACAACCGTCACTTGCAGTCAAACGCTGCTAATACGTCACGATGGCACCTACAGTTTGATATATGTATGTTAATTTAAATTAATAAAATTTAAATTAACTGAACGTGCAAATGTTGAAGCTTTTAGACTTTGATACTTCACTGAACTCTGAAAGTCAAAAGTCGATTACTTTGTAGGCCAAAATATTATGTATAGTTTTATTTACTTAAATTAATATAATTGTGTTTTGTTTAATTGTTTAATTCGACTAATTTGTATCTTATATTAAAACATTATTTTAATGCACTTGGTGCGTAGAATTTGCTCTACTTTAGTTTAAACAGTTAAAAAAAATGCAAATCCCACTTGAAATTTTTTTTATTAATATATGAGAGTATATCCTTATCACTAAACAATGTGTCCGTTATCATGAACGTTATTTTAAAATGAGCGGAAATTAGAGATATATGTAAGTGATCTATCGTTAGGTTTCACTCAACCGTTTTAAAGTAATTTAAAGTAATGAAAATTGCATTAAAATAGGAAATAATGTATATATTTTTTTAAAAAAAAGCAAAATATTAATGTAATATGCAGTATTAAGTAATAATAAAGAAAATTATCTCCATTTACCTGATCTTATAGACAATAAACAAGAGTTTCGCTAAAATACAATATCTGGAAGATTGGGTGAAAAGTGAACAAATGGAGTGTCTTAACACTGGATCCCCTTTTTTACTCTCCTGCCATGCCATATGGGAAAAAGCGTAAAGCAGCTTTTACAGTGCATTAAGAATAGAAAAAATTGTTAAGCATAATTTTTAAAATAAAAACAAAATAGTTAAAAATAAATTTGTTTTCATGTAATATTAATGTAACAGCAACAACGCCGCCGTTGTCTCCAAGATCACTGTCAAAACGTCAAACGTGAGCGACTTAAACCTTGAATACGTTTATTTATACTTAGATGTGGATAACCACATCTAAATATACTGTGTATTATATTTATGTATTATATTAATGTTCATTACATCCTTCGGCCGTAGGATCGATTCCCACTTAGGTAAATTAATTATTTTCATGCCTTCGTTCAGATAACAACTTAAAATGCGGCTTTTACTTCCGCAATTCAACAGGCAGGGTTCCCAAAATTGGGTAAAATTGGGGAACGGGCTGTCGTAACACTAGGTTCCCGCTCTCTTCTCTGCTATATGCTAGATACAATGTAAAGTTATGATAACATAAAAGAAACATATCTTTATTAAGTCAGTGTTTTTACATAATAAATACAAAATTATACACTATACTCGAGTTAGATTTCAATGCCTATTTTTAAACACATATATGACCGGACGAATAGCGGTCACTGTAAATGGACAATTACCGAAATAAGCAACCCCGTGGTACAAAATACTTCGTTATAGAAACTTAATATTAATACATATTTTAATTTTAAAATGAGCTTCACGCCGCTCTCCGCCACTCCGTTCCCCGTTTTCTCCGAATTCTAGAGCCATTGCATGTTGAGTGGCGGAACTCAACGCTGCGTTTTGCGTTTTTCGATGCCAGAGGAAAGAAACGGAAATATACATTTAAATAAATATTGTATTTCCTCGAGTGTGAAAAAAGAAGAGTACGAGGTGGATCAAATCCACAACCAGTTGCATTTACAGTCACACTTTAGACCACGACTGGTCTAAAAAAAACCATTAGGCCCGAAAAAAACATTTTTTCGGGCCTAATGGTTTTTTTTTATTTTTATAACTATTTTTAACAGTATACGAGAATAAATTTTAAGTCACGAACGAATGTGCAATAATATTACGTAACATTGTGTTTAAAAAAAGGTTTACGGTTATATATTTTCCAATCATTTTACTAAATACCATGTAACATTTGACGATAACTGGATACAAAAAATTTTTTTACATAATTTTTATTTCAATATTATATCGTGGATAGATGGATCTTATGTAAAATCTAGTGTCTTCCTAAAACTTAATATTTTTTTATTCTATTTAAGTAATAGTTAATTATTTGATGTTGATAGTTTGGATGAGGAACTATTTGTACCTATTATGAAGACTAAATGATTATTTTGATTGCTAATTGAAAAGAATCCGAAGAAAAGAATCTCACAAGAGTCCTTTTGCCTCCGTCCTCTCAAGACGTTGCTTGAAAATATCGTTCAAATTTTACAATTACTGTGCGCGAACCTGCTTTTTCTATTTTTACAACATTTTAGAGTTATGTAAATTTAGATTTTATGTAAAATTTGCCATCTAACTAAATTTTTCAATATTCCAGGCCCCCATCGATTCAAGTAAGACCCCCATTGTATGGATATTGGGAGGTCCTGGCTCCGGTAAGGGTACACAATGCGAGAAGATCATAGCCAAGTATGGCTTCACTCATCTGTCCACTGGAGACTTACTCCGAGCGGAGGTCAAGAGCGGTTCAGAGAGGGCGAAAACATTAACTGCTATTATGGAAAGGGGTAAGTTGTAATTAAGTAGTATTGGAGAGGAGTCGTGGCGCAGGGGCACATGCGCGTGACTGTAAACGCGACAGGTTGTGGGGTCGATTCCCACTTGAGGAATTGATTAATTCGCTCTGGTATAGAGGCAAAAGTGCGGCGTTGAGTTCCACGACTCAAAACGTAATGCGAAAGTATTAATGTAGAGTAATGAAAGTGAAGAGCGGATGGGTTTAAGACAAGGTTCTTCCTGCCTGCCCTGTTACATGCGGGATACGGCGTAAAGATGAAAACAAAAAGGGATATTGAAACAACTCTTTTTCAGCGTGTGACTACAATAGGTTCGTAGTGAAGGTTATTATTTAATTACTTTCATTTTGTCGCTTCGGTGAAGTGGAACGACAAGAAGTTATTTATATTTTATGTAAATATTATAAGCCTGAAGTTATTTATACAGGCCGAAATAATTTAGTTGTAAATACAACTTCCTTTCATTGTGTTTTGAGTGAATTAACGCAATTTTTTTTGTATGAGAAGACAGACGCATATTACTTAAAATAAAATACAAATTGACAATCATCGCAATAATTTACATACTTATCCACTATCATTCATTCATCAGCCTTTCAAAGTCACTGGACATAGACCTCCGTCCACGCCGTCCGCTCCTGCGCTCTTTGAATCCAGCTGATTCCCGCTGTCTTCCTTAGGTTGTCGGTCCACATGGTCTGAGGGACGATACGGCCTGTACTCGCCATTCGAGACACGACATTTATTCCCAATCGATTGTCAATCCTCCTTATAATAATATAGCCTGCCCATTGTTACATTAGCTTGTAGATTTTGAAAGCTATTTATTTATTTATTGACGAGACTCTTAGCACTGCCCAGGTCTCCATAGAATCGAAGGCTTTCTCATAGTCCACATACGCAACACATAGCGGCAGATTATACACCTACTACCAATAATCGTCATATAAAATTGTTAATATTGATAACATATTTTCAATGTAGGTATTTTTTTTAATTTCAGGTGAATTAGTTCCTAATGAAGTCGTACTGGACTTGCTAAAAGAAGCGATGCTAGCGAAGGCCGGCGAGGCCAAAGGCTTCCTCATTGACGGCTACCCAAGGGAAAAATCTCAGGGCATTGCCTTCGAGAACACTATTGCACCAGTTTCTGTAAGTTTTGGTTATAAAAAACCTTTTTTGGTAAATAAAAAAACAACCATTAAATAATGTATATATTTATGTGTTTGTAAATTAAGTGAAAGAAGACTACGAGAATCTTCATTTTTATTTTAGTACTGCAGAAATTTCAAATAACTGTACGCAACGTTAATTAGGAAAGCTTATTATACTGTCCAAGAATATTTTAATGAAAAAATGTTATAAAACAAGATTATTTAAATTTCATGTAGGACAGCTACCAGATTATTGTATTAAACAATTGTAACCTAAAAATAGAAAACAGAAAGTCTTGAGTTTCTTGCCGGCTATTCTCAGCAAAACTGCCTTCCAAAACGGTGGTAGCTTTGTATTCCTTCGAAGTTTCAAAAGAGCTTGTAAGAGTGTGTTTAAATAAAGAATATTTTGAATTTTAATTTATTTTATACATTATTAACATTAATCTAATGATGAGTTGAAATATAGCTTCTCTTTTTTAACGTCACTTTTTTGATTAGTTTCTTGATATTTGTTTCTCATTAGGATGAAACTTACTCAAGCTATTATGCAATATTAAAGTAAAAGTTAACTAATGCACTCACAGACGTAAATTAAATGAAATTCCAGGTAATAATCTACTTCGAGGCGTCCTCGGAGACCTTAACCAAGAGGCTGCTGGGGCGCGCCGCCAGCTCGGGCCGCGCCGACGACAACGAGGACACCATCAAACTCAGACTCAAGACGTTTTTGGACAACAACGACCAAGTGCTTGCCCAATACCCGGACAAGTTGAAACGGGTATGTTGTGTATAAATCTAATTTATTTGACATTTATGTGGAACTTGTGGAACGCGACGCCGCGCCTCGTCTGGTTACCAGAGCGGTTGGTCTATTACTGGCTCCTTCATGCTGTATCTGACATATACATATGTGAGATACAAATAAATTTATAAGTTTTAATTTAAGCCACTGACGAAACCTATGATGACGAAGAAGATAGTCTGATAATATAAAGATATATTAGGGACGCCAATATTTCTTTATATTATCATGGTATTCTCGTATAAACAAAGAAACACTGAGTTCTATGTACCTAATAAACTTTTTTTTAAGTAACGAAAAAAATTATAGCATGTTATACAAAGGAAAGTAAGAAAAAATATTGAAGCCGTCGTGTTAGTTCCAATGCGACAGCATCTAAATTTAAACGCGACGGTTGTGACTTAGATACCCATTTGAGGATTAAAATATTTTCAGTTTCTCTCTTAAGTAACAAGATAAATCAAGACGTTAATTCCCAAATATCCCTGTTTTATTCTGCTATATATGGGATGCAGCGTGAAGAAAAGAAATATATCAATTATATAACAAAATATAATAATAATAGTATTGTATGTTTGCAGATAAACGCTGAAGACACAGTGGACTCCATCTTTAGCCAAGTGGTACAAATTCTAGACCCGCTCGTTGCTTGAAAACTAGTACTAAATATATTGATCGATAAGTTGATGGAGATGTTGACAGAATTTAAAAAATACATATGTTTAAATAAATACATTGACTGTAAATTAATTAATTTTATCTAATAATAATAAACCGAAATTAAAGTACCTGAGTTATGAAAATGACACAATTTATCAATCTTTAACATACAGACTTGTATATGTATATAGATTTTAATGTTTTTTTTACCTTTAGGCTGTATTCCGCACATAGAAATAGTATTCCGCACAAAGAGGACACCTGAGGACAGAGGGAACCTGGTTTCTATCGCGCAGTATTAATCGTAGATTTTAAAAATAAATTGTACGAGTTGAAGTATTAGTTAAATCGTGATAATATATTTTTATGCTGAAAAAGGAAGCAAGAATATGTTTTCCCTTAATGTGTTTTTTCAAAATGGTAACAATTCTTTTGTCAACATCCCTCATTGTTATTTAAATAAATTATTTTTTAAACTTAACATGTTATTTTATTTACATGCATAGTTCAAAAAGCGCGTCTATCTCCAGATAAGCACTTACCATCAGATGACCCGCTCGTTCGCCGTGTCCTTTTCCATAAAAAAAAAACAAAAAAGTTGTTTCTGTAATTAAACGAATGTAATATATGAAGAAAAGTAATGTTATTGTTGAAAAGGTCATTGTTTGGTTGTAAATCTATAACATAATTGTAAAAAGACTTAATTCTTTTTTAAACATTTTTAAAGTGTTAATCCACACTTAGGAAAGATAAATACTTAATTAGAAAACGTATAAAAATTTGTCCCGCTACGTTCAAATTTTTATACGTTTTCTAATTAAGTATTTAAGACTTAATTCTCTTTTCACAATTATGGCTCTTTTGATTTGTTTTTATATTGAATAATAAGTCGTTCGTATTTCAAAAAAAAAAAAGATTTAGGTTCTTATCCCTTTTTTTCTTCAATTTACACATGTTACTATAATGTAATTTCAAATACAGAAGATTCTAAGAACTATACATGTATATGAGTGTGTTACATGTGTACCAAGTTCAGTGTTCACTCAGGATGTAATTCAAGCTCTAGATTTGTTATACCTAATAGTTTTTTTACGTATATTATGTTTAGAAGTTAGTACAGACAGTACAGATCTTAATAGAGCACTATTATAAGTAGATTTTAAGCTCATTATTTATTATTTTTACACATTTTTATGTATTGTGTAAAATAAATAAACCTACCGCTAATGTTATCTTGTAATAAATTCCCTCTAAATCATTGTGAATTCTTAAAAAAACATAACTGCATACCATGGACGCAATCACTCATATAAAGTTTGGAATTTTTTAAAATCTATTGGAGTTGGAAAAATACAACTATGTAGTTATATATCCCAAGAATATCAATTTAAGTGAATCTAATAGATATTTCTCTCCTTCCTGTGTAACACAATAAAAATGGCTACTATTAACCAATTCAAGGTTTCCACTCCTTCTGTTCTTAATTTTTTCTTTAATTCTGAATCCTTTACAATCCGGTTTCCTCCTTGGTCATAGTACGCCAACAGCATTTGCAAATTATTGATGACATCCGTACAGGCATTTACTCCGGATACAGGATAATATATGCCTTGAGATACACAGGTAGATAAGTGAGGTTAGTAGAAAGATATTTGCATCGTTAGGTTGTAGGGTCTTAGACTTATGGTACTAAGATTTTGTTAGCAAATACTCTCCTTGATTATGCTGACATTTGCTATCTTTACTTAAGAGAGGAGCAATCAAATAAACTTGAGCTTATTCAAAATTTATGTATGCGATACATATACAGCCTATGTAAATTTGATCACATCCCTAACTTTTATAAAAAAACTCAAGTAGCTCCCTATCCGCCTTAGCAGGAATACTCACTTAATCTTCTCTACTGTATTCTGTTCAATCCAAGGAGGGGACTCCTTACCTTAAAGAACGTTTTGAGTTTTTGGGCGAGACACATTCCTTTTCTCTTTGCTCTGAAAGTAATCTTACCCTAAAAATATCTTCTCACGATTATTTTTTAAACAGCTGTTTATTTACTGTAACTGTGTGTAGACTGTGGAACCACCTTTAGATGTCAGAAATGCCAAAACATTTCTAACCTTCGAACTTTGCTTAAAGCCTAAGATTTAGGTTCTGTCATCGCAAAATCAGGCCGTTAAATAAAAAAAAAAGATTTAGGTTCTTATCCCTTTTTTTCTTCAATTTACACATTTTACTCTTATTAGTTATATGTATGTATATAAAATAGTGGGTATGTACATATGTATGTATATAAATATAATTAGAATAACAAAGTGTGGGCTAATCGCTAATAAGGTAATAAATCACGATGCCATTTAGAAATAGTCGTCAAGCATAGATCATATAGGTTATCATTATGCTTATTTAAATTTCCTCTAGGCTCTTTCCCCGGCGTTCTTTGATTTATTTTTTTCAATGAATTTAGTTTCCAGTCCTTTTAGTTTACAGATATTTTGTGGGCAATTTTTCTTATGTAAGTACAATTAATTTTCTAATAACTATTTATATAAGAAACTGACATTAATATTGTGTCGCCTTAAAAATATTCAAGTTATTACGCTGTACTAAACATTATTTCGATTTTTTACAGTTTAGCCGGCCAACTACAGTATTCGCTGTCAGTAACACCAGTTATCCTATTATATTACTCATATATGCCTTATTATATCCTATTTTATTTTTAATCAATCCCGGAACGCATTAAAATATACTTACAAAATGTTATACAAATCACTTCAGTCGTTTAGGAAGACTAGGAAACGACAAACACCCGCATAAAACTGTATACATATGACTATATGGAAAAATTATTTACCCCGACACAGGAGGGTAGGTAGATATTACCTAGTGTTAAGACACTCCGTTCCTCATTTTCCGCCGAATTCTAGAGACATTGCCTTGTTGAGTGACAGAACTCAACGCCGCGATTTGTCTCGACATCAGAGCGAAGAAATGAAAACATAAATTAAAATAAATCTAACCCACAACCAGTCACGTTTACAAACACATCGTACACCAAGACAATATAAATCAAATCTCACCTTATATATCTAGTCGTATATAAACACACGCCTCTCAGTATCTTAGTTCGAAAGGATATAATTCAATCGTACCGTTAAAACATGCATATCATATTTAAAATTGTATTTTTAGTATTTTTTCATATTTTCTGCTGCAGTGGAACCTTTGATGAATATGGGCAAGTGGACAATGTGTACAAAATGATCATCAGTAGTTACAATCACAATTGTCCGTACGGTTTCAGAAGAGTTGGAAGATTCTGTTTGGAAAAGCCTCAATATACCATGTTCGACGATTATTTTCTTCTCCGATAATTCTGTGATTGTTGTCATTGGGTACTGAATTATATTTTTTACTAAATGTTAAGCGGAAATCATCTCTACTCGTAAATGCTAAATAAATCAATAAAAAATTAAAACATTTAATTACAGTTTGTTTTATTTATATAAACTAAATAGGACCTACGTAGCGCAGTGAAAAACTGACTGACTGACTGCAAACGTGGTTATTGTGGATTCGCAACCCTTTCAGAGGAATGACAGATTTTCATTTAATATATATGTAGTACAATAAGGTTATATTTTTTTTAATAATCTAAAATAATCTGTTATCTGTCATGTGACAAATGAAATTTTTCCAGGCATTATTTACAAAATTATTATAGTTAAATCAAAATTAAAGTTATGTATGTAGATTAAATAAAAAATATACAATTTATTACAATGGATGATAATATTTGTTCCCCGTGCGAACAGGAGGTTATTGAGAAAAACCCGCCATGTCCTTTACAGTGCATGTCGCCTAGATGCAAAGCGTTTCGGACAACGGTGATTTGTTGTATTACTTTTTACGTTATATCTCGTATATCTCCTACATAGTTGGCAGAAGGAGCCTGGGTCCGCGTTTACTGGTCCTTCGTTACTAGAAGAAATTAAAATAAATTGAATTAAAAAGAAATTGAAATATTTCATTTCCACGAATGGGAATCGAACCCATAAAGCTCCCTTGTGCTCCTGCAACGAGACTGGCCTCACTTTTGCCCCAAGTGTCTCAAAATTAACAATTATTATGTGTAAGGAGATAGTCATGTCACGGTTACGTATTTTTTTGAAAAAGCCGTGTGGCCGGGTGGTCCGCGCCCACTCCAGAGTAGTCTGGTAAAAAAATTACTAACAAAGAATTTGCCCGGAAAATAAAAACGAAATAAAATGTGCAAAGATCGAAGACCCCTTTGGCATCTCTTAGATTGCTTTAAAGTTATTTATACTTTAAGTTAAAATTATATTTAAATTCATTTTTCTAATAATATGATTAAATAAACATGCGTCGATGGCTAATTTAATCAATTTGTGTAAATAAGTGTTAAATTGAGTATTGAATCAAGAATCTGATGCTCTTTCTTTTAATATTATGTAATAATTAAGAAATCATGGAAAACTACTAGTTATTTTCCATTTGACTCCACTAGCGAAACCGCAGGCTGCCAGTTTATAATTATATGTATGTATGTATGTATGTATGTACCATTTACAATTAAAAACGCCCTATTACCTTAACTTTAGCCTCAAATTGACTCGAGTAACACACCGATCGTGTGGATGCTGGGCAGTGGGTCAGTCATGAGTGGACTATCTGAGAAGATCATGACTAAATTTAGATTAACTCATCTCTCCACGGGAAGCTTATTACGGGCGGAGATAAACGCCGGTTCGGACAGAACCAAATGTTTAATTACTGCTATGGAACGACGTAAGTTAGAAAGAAAACAATGATGTTTTTATTAAGTAATTCAAAAGTTAACAAAGACCGTTGTGGCGGAGTGGGACAGCGTGTGAGTTTAATCGCGACGGTTGTGACTTGTGGGCTTTGTCGTCACCGGTGAGAGGGAAGTATTCTCATTCTCATTTTCAATGGAGAGTGATTTGTATGTTCTAATGGTTATTTTTACAAAATACGCGATTAGTAGCATAATACAATTTAATCAGTAATTATTTTTGAACATAGCAAGATTTGAACCCACTTTGGAAACCGTCCAAGCGCTCTGAGCAACTAAGCCATATGTTCTCATCGAAATTCTTATACGCTTGTTTCAACTTATTTATGTTGTTTGTATCTCTGTAGGATGTTACAAATGTCCGTTACCAAAAGCTAATTACTTTGTCATTTAGCGATAGAGGATGCTATTTATGAAATATTTTTTTTAAAGTGATATTCTACACTTAGAAAGAAAAATACTTTTTTTAGAATTCATATAAAAAATAAAAAAAACATATAATATTTAAAAATTTTATATGTTTAGTAAAAAAGGTATTTTTTTCTAAGTGTGGAATAATACTTTTAAAATGTAAAAGAACCAACAATTTTCAGACGATTCAGTTCCTAACGACGTTGTAGTAGAATTACTTAAAAAAGCAATGTTGAGAGCCCGTTCTACTAAGGGTTTCATTATCTCTAAGTTTCCGAGGGACAAAATGCAAGGAATTTTCTTTGAGAAGAACATTGGTCACGTTGAAGTAAGTTTTTATAAATTACAAAAAAAAAATGGAAAATATATATTTTTTTTTCTTTTTTAATAACCTTTTAACCCTAATAATTAAGTTCTTATCGTAAAGTAATATACATATACTGAACGCGACAGGTTCGATTCTCATTTGGAAGTGACATAATTAATAATTTAATTTTTTCTCTTTGGTAACGAGGCAAAGCGTCGCGTTCCGCCACTCAACTTCTAGAATTTGGCGGAAAGTGGGGAACGAAAATGTCTTAACGGGTTTTTAACACTAGGTTTCCAAGTTTCATCTGCCTACCTGGCTATATGCGGCTTTACGCCATAATCCTGCTATAAATATTTAATTATTGAAAGATTTTCAAGCACTTTCTCTTTGAAGTGATCTCTTGCAACGAACACGATATTTATAGCCATATCAATATTCCAGATGATAATCTATTTTGAAACACCATCCAAAAAAATGGTTGATTCAACTCCAGTGGACGATGCGGACAGTAAACCTGTAAAAATATCTGTGGACATCTTTAAAGATATCATCGACCATTGGCCCAACAAAATTAACAGGGTAAAATTAAATATAACAAAAAAATAAATGCAAAAATTTATGTTTCTTAAATATTATCCATTTCTCTCTACCTGTTAGTCTCTCTGTCTACCTGCTGTTCAACAAGCATTCTCAAAAACGATGATAGGTAGCTGATCAATAAATTATCTAATCACTCTTACTATTTTTTACAAAACCTCAAATAATACTCCAAAATCTTTTTCTTTTATAACCAAGTTATAAGCTATAAATATAATCAAATATTCAGGTCTATGGTCCCTTGAAGCACGGAACAAAATAAAACTTCTTAAAAAGCTAAGAGCATTCATGCAACGATTTTGCTGCGTTTCGTATGAAATTCGCCGCGTAATAGAAACTTATACCGTATCTACTTCCCGCGACTCTACAGTTATGAAATTTGGCATGATATGACAGTTTACAATATAAATAAAGGAAAAAATCCGAAAAGTGTAAATTTGTAAATTTCGTCAACTTATTATAACTGTATACTAATTGTACTTCGCGTTGACAAACCTGAAATCGGTACTGAAGTCTCGGTGGGCGAGCTCGACTCGCACTTAATCAATTTTTTGATATCTAACTTCACGTTGTTGTAATTCGACTACATATCCGTACCATAACATTTACAATATTTTCAGATAAATGCTGAAGGTTCAGCCGAAGCCGTTTTCAATCAAGTAGTTAATTTACTGCAACCGATATTTCACTGACTAAAATTACTGTCATTTTGAATTAATAAAACATTTTAAAAAGAGATATGAAAGTTTCTTTTCTAAAAAGTACCTCCTAATATCATAATTGAACATCAATTATTGCGCTTAATATGACTAATAAAACAAAATACGAACAGAGTTGGAACAAATTACTGGTAATGCAATAAATCTAGATATCATGATGAGGCAGTCATTAAGGTTATCATTTTCATATACAGTTCCTCTAGCTCTTTTCCCAGCCTTACTTGGTTTACTTTTTTATTTACTTTTACACGTACAGTTGCAGTTGCAACAACATCTACTGCCTCATAGAGAGATATTGGGTGATCGAAGGCCAAGATGTCAGCCTGAAGTTCTGGTGTGAACAAATAATGCTTAGCAGTTTTATAATAACATTTTACATACGGACAGACTTTTTAGTATCTTTAGTACTCCAAGTGCAGTTTACGTAAGAACCGTTTCTAATATTTTGACCTAACCTTAGAAATTATAAACAGATACTAACATAAACACTCCAAAGCAATAGCTCGTTTGTATCAGTCATACATTGAATCTAAGCATGCATTTATTTAAAATTGTTTTTTTGTTAATTTTGAGTGTTCTGTGCTGCTGTGGAATACCTTCAGACATGGACGCCTTTGAAACCATAACAGTTGTAAATAAAATGATCATTGGAAATTTTAATGCAAACTGCGCTATTGGTTATAAAAGAGTTGGTATATTTTGTAAATATGATAAATATAAATTTGATTGAAAAGCTGGAAGTAGCCTCGTTTTTGCCTCGATCTTATCTAAGTACATTATTATTTCCCATAGATTTGTTTTGATTGAACCCACTTGGAATTATTTATTAAAATAACTCTAAAACCTCTTTTATACAAAACAATTGCAACAGACTATCAAGATACTAACTACTACAAATCAAATCATCTTATCTACTACAAATCAAATCGTTATCTACTACTATACATGAAACCTGAAGATCAATGTAATTGACGCTCAAATTTGCCACATAACGCATTCCGAAATATTCACAAGCCCGCCTGGATGGAACCGCCTTAAGTATGGAAAATATTGCAGCTCTAACGCCATTTGTAGCGTAAATAGAAACGGAATTATATTTAAATATTTTATAAAATAATAGTTAAATAAGATGTAGAGGTCTTATATCTATCATCATACATTAATCACCATATGTGAAATTAAACATTGAAGACATAATTAGTCTTTTATTTTATTATTTTTCTCCGCGTTATCTCTATATATAATAGGACAGTAAAAATATTTTGTCTGTACATTTAGTAATTTTGACTGAAATGGATAGAGGGGCACCTAAAAAGAATAATAGAAAGCAAAAATATGTTTTTTTGAATTTCTTGTCTGTCTGTCTGTCGATATATTTTTGTCCGCATTTTTCTCTGAAAATACTGAACCGATTTACTAAAAGTTTCACCAATTGCTTTGTTTTAACTCAACTTAGCTACTAAAGTTTGGTTCATCAAAATCGGTTCATTAAAAAAAAGTTATCGTCATTTGAATGAACATTAGTTTGCCTGAGAATATTATATAGCAATCGCGCTCACAAGATTTTTGGCCAAAGAATGTCATTCGAAACGTCTTGGTTATATGACTGTTGATAAAATCAGCTTCACGCTGTACCCCCACACAGCAGGTTAGGCAGAGGGAACCTTGTGTTAAGATACTCCGTTCCCTCCGTTCCCCGTTGGCAGAACTCAACGCCACCCTTTACCTCGACACCGGAGCGAAGAAATGGAAATATAAATTTAAGTAAATATTTCATCTCCTCGAGTGGGAATCGAACCCACAACCAGTCCGTTTTACAATCACACTTTGTGCCACTGCACCACGACTGGCAGTTCGATCATATTAGAAGTCATTAGCAACTATAACGACTTCTAATTTGATTTTTTTACTACATTATCGTAATTTCTGTAAGACTATTTAAATTTAAACATGTCTATTTTTAAATTTAAATACACTAACAGCGATTATACGTAAGAACTAATATCAACTTAACCTGACCTCAAAATTTATAAAAAAACCAGACAAGCGCGAGCTCGTCCACCGATTTTATTTACTTTTTTTTTATGGAAAAGGACAAGGCAAACGAGCGTTCAAGTCACCTGTGATGGTACGTGATTACCGCCGCCCACGACCCCGTGCAACACCAGAGGAGCTACAGGTGCGCCGGTGGACAAGGTGGAGATAGACGCGCTTTTTGAAGGTACCCATATCATATCGACCTGGAAACACCACCGCAGGTAGGCCATTCCACAATTCCGTGGCCCGTGGAAGGAAGTTCCTAAGAAACCGCACAGTAATGGATTGCCACGTATCCAGGTGGTGTTGATGTTTTAGCTCATGGCGTACTGTGCGGTTAGAAAATTCGGCGGCAGGTAACAGGTCAAACAGTTCTTCAGAACACTCCCCATGATAAATGCGATAGAGAACGCATAATGAGGATATGTCTCTACAAGCCAAAGTATCAAGCCCTTCACAGATTATTGGGTTCGCAATGATTCGAATGGCTTTACGTTGTATGCGATCAAATGGATCAAGCTGATACTGGGGTACACCAGTCCAAAGATGAGAACAGTACTCCATATGAGGCCGAACCTGGGCCCTTTATAGGGCCAAGCAGTGTTTTGGCGTGAAGTACCGTCTCGCTGTGTTGATGACCCCCAGCTTCTTCGAGGCCAATTTGGCCTTGCTTTCCAGATGATCGCAATACTGGCAGTCACTCGAAACATTAAGGCCCAATATACTGATACCGGGCGCGGCTATAAGGGGAGTGAAGTTTTGAAAGACTGGTAATTCGATAAATGGGATTATTTTTGTGGTTAACGCGCAAACTTGTGTCTTCAGGGAAATATTGTTCAAAAAATTCCGTTCAAAAGCTTAAGCTTAGCATAGCCAGGGCCCTTTTATCTGATACCTCACTTGAACTAGCGGCATTAATATTTTACTTCCTTATACAGCTATTACTTTTTAGAATTTAACCACAAATGTATTTTTCCTGAACTAGTACTACCTGTAGATACTTTCTGCCAAATTTCATAACTCTGGGTCAACCGCAAGTATCCTATTCATTTTCATTATCTTTACTGTATCAAACATCTGTTCTTTGCGTTATAGACGGCCATATCTCTTATTTTAAGTAAATGTAAAAATACGATTTTTTCGGAAAATTGTGGAACATTCCCGAGATAAAGAGAACCGATAGAGAGACCGACAACTTTCTTAACATCAAAATAATATATGTATTACATACATAACATTACATTTTTAATATTTTTAAATGACTTTTTTGTTTTTGTGCTGCAGACTGATTTCTGAAGGATATGAAGACCCAACGTCCTCCGTTGGAGTAGTGTCCCTAAGCTAAAAAAAGATATGGAAGTGTCTGTTTAAAACAATTTTCGGATATCCAAAAAAAAATATTTAGTTTGCAAAAGTTTTAAACGTTACAAGAAAATCATAAATTTCATCGGAAATCCTATGTTAGAGCTTCTTCTTCACGCACCAAAGGATAAGACTTAAATGGCACTGACAAGTTAAATTCTGTTTGAGAAAAACAAACAAAAATAATATTTCATCATTTAATGTCTACATTATATACTCTTAAATCGCTATTAATCGCTTAAAAAAAATGTTCTTCTGCAGTCTCTTACACGCTATGAAAAATTAATCGCATTTATAGCTTATGTTACAAAGTTCCTTAAGTACTCGAGCATTTCAAATGCCCTTTAAACGTGAAATAGTATTGTTAGATTATATTTTTCGCCTAGTATTTTACAGGGTAGGCAGATACAGCTTAAAGTTATAAAACGTCACTTAATTTTCTACTTTTTCACCCGTTTGCAGTGCAAACGACGAGTTGTGGCCCTCCTAATGTGACGTTTTCGTAACTTTTGCACATCATACACTGGGGAAAAGAATGAGAAAAAGTCTAAGATATCTTCCGCGCTTTCGTGGCAGGCCTTCTAATTATATTGCGCCTATAATGCGGGGGAAGTATTAATAAAGATGACATCAGTGTATTTTAATTAACAGGTTATCCGTTCTTGCTCTTTCTCGCGCTGTCTCACAGCGACTGCAGTCTCTACCAACAAGTAGAGACACTTAAACTGATCGCCATCGTCTCTCCCGGCCAGCACCACCTAAACACGTTTTAACTGAATTTTCAAAAAATAATGCGATAAACGAATAAAAGCATTTTTTTTGCAAAGATATACAATTTTAGGTGATGCCGGCGTTAAAACATTCTCTAGGACTTATAAGAAAAGACGTACTATGCTTTTTAAAGAATTTATTACATAAATCAAATCAAATACTATATTCAATTGGTTTCAGCAAAAAACTAATCTATAATACGTATAATATACTACACACACGTGTCTTTACAACGGACCGACGCGACGTTTCAATATGTATGCTTTAACACCAACGCCGCCTTCAACTGTACTTACTTTTCCTTTTTTTTATTTTCACTCATCTCTCACGCGTGAAAGTCACGATGTACGTGCGACAGGTCGTGGGTTCGATTCTCACTCGAGGAAATATAATATTTATTCATCACGCAATGTTTTCAGAATTCAGTAAAAAGTAGGGAACGGAAGTGTCTTAATAGTAACGAAGTGTCTTAAAACTAGATTCCCAGATTCGTTCTGCCTATCCTGCTACGTGTGGCATACAGTGTGAAGTTAAAAAAATCATAATAAAAGTAAATACATAATATTATAAAGATAAACTGTGAACAAAGTAGTGTTAGTTTAACATGCAAAGTAAGTAGTAAATACTCTACTACTATTTGTGTTTAATTTCTTCGCATATCAGAGTGCCATGGCACTGCGCTCTCCACGCTGTCAGGTACTCAATCACAATCACGCTTGAACTACAATACAATATGCAGAAATGCGAGTAAATTGAAAAAAAATTGCTTAACAAGAGAAAATTGTTTCGTCGGAATCGAATGTTGTAACTCGGATCATCATATCTATGATATTTATATGTTGTTATAATTGTACCTAATAATTTTGTACTTTGGCGTAAAATTCAATAAATGTTATTTCATATAATAAGATATTTGGCATTCGCGATGTTTTAAGGAGGTATACAGACTATCATTCTAAAATTTTTTGTTCAATTTCAGTTGTTGCACATTTTGTTCACATTATAGAGTGTTAAGTATGACACCACGTGTCAGTCGTGGCGACTTCCAGTTCCACAGCCACTGGTGGAGGCGGGCTCACCTGTCGAGCGGGAAAGGTACCCTGAGAATGCCAGGAATCCAGCTCCCCCGTTACTATTTCTTCGCACTCTGTCGCCATCGTCACCACTGAGCTATTGGTAGTATTAGAAATGAAATTGTATTATCAGAAATGCAGAGAATATTGATGCTTAACACAAAAAATGTTACAAATGTACAATTAATTATAAGATTTTCAATGCTTTTCAAGACTTTATATTAAAAAAAAATAAGTTGTGTTTCAAAGTTATTTTCCACTGTTGCCGGTACTTCAATTAAAATTAAAGAGGCAGTCCATGTCCAAAATTACAGAGCTAGGCCAGTTTTGGCGCAGGGGCACAGTGTGGCTGTAAACGTGAATGGCTGTGGGTTCGATCGTCACTCGAGAAAATGAAATAATTAGTTAAATTTTTATTTCAGTATGTTTTGATAAAGTATTGAAAAAATTTATAAAAAATTACTATATACACAGAATTATTTTAATTGCATCTTTAAGGAAAAATATAAATTACCTCCTATTATCCATTGAATGTAAACTTTGGTCTGGTCCGTAGCGGATGACGGACTGCCACACGGAGGGGTCGTATTTGACCTCCTCCTCGCTAAATATAAATTACCTCCTATTATCCATTGAATGTAAACTTTGGTCTGGTCCGTAGCGGATGACGGACTGCCACACGGAGGGGTCGTATTTGACCTCCTCCTCGCTGATCGCACTGGAATAGCCCTCTTCGGCTTCCCCTAAAGCGTCTCTCTCTTGGTACACTAGCAGACCATCGCCGTAGTCGTGGCCTACCCCGCTGTGGTCTGCTACGTTCTATTAAAATATTAAATTTAATGTTAATGTTTAACCTTTAACTTACATATTATAATATGTATAGTGTAGTTTCATAACTATAATAGATACATGCGATGATTATGGATTCGATCCTTACGTTTCGATTTCGAGAATAAATATTTTTCACGGTCTATTTTGATAAAAAATTACGTTTGATGCCGCATTTTTTTTATAAAAGGGTACAAAGTGCAGAACGGTCTTAAAAGATCTCTTTGAATAGAATCTCTTTCATTAGAATAAAACTACGATTGTCATGTAAATTCTTGTGGGAGTGAGGTCTATGTCCAGCAGTGGGCCTCGCTGATGATGATGTGAACGTAAAACTAAAAATCGAGAAACATAAACTACGAAAACTACATAGTAATTTTAATATAAATACAAAATCTTACTTGAACTTCAACTCCCTCCCATCCGCCAACTGTTATATTGTTGGGCATCATCATGGTCGACGTGGATGTAGAACCGAGGCCAACCATGGGTCCAACGCCCATGTTGATGGGCCCCAAGGACCCAACCCCTATATGTCCCCCCATGCCCATGGAATGGACCCCAAGGCCCGGATGCTTCCGGCCTCGACGTGATATAGTATATTTTAAGGGATCATGCCCCTCCCGACGAATCATTTCGGGTAAGATCCGACGACGAGCATTGATAAACCAATTGCAAACCTATAACATTGTCAATTCTTTCTTTATTGTACTATTTATACACACCTGTATTTAGATTCAAGTGACATTTAGTTTTTTGTATATTTTATAATATAATTAATGTTTCAAATGTTTGGCATTTAATCTCGAAATGTTCTATGTATTTTTGTAAGTGGAAAAAAAACTGTATCGAGTGTGGCTGAAAGAATGAGAGCATTGTTAAAATTATAGAATAATAACATGTACAGATTGCCAGTTGCTCAATTTTAAATAAAATGTATAAAATTGTTGAGTTATGCCTATTTAGTTCTGAGGAAGCGATATGTGTGCATAAATATGTACCAATACTTTCGAAATTTATAGAACTAATGTACGGAATGTAGTATACATGCTTACTATATGGTAAATGTAAAATTATTATTTTTTTGTTGCAAGTTCATTCATTAATTTCTCAGGGATTGATGTACATGCTCTAAGAAATGGTGATTACAAAGATTAGCCACAGAAAACACGACAATCAAATTCCAAAATGTTAAATGATTAAAAAAACCTAAAAGCGTTACTTTAATTAATAATATTATTCAATTATCAATATTACTAACTTCCGTTATGTTTACCTGCAATACTGTTAAGTTAGCTTCTTGGCTTAACGCTAGTTTCTCGGCGTCACTAGGATAGGCATTGTATCTATGATCGTAGAGCCATCTTTTCAGGATTCTGACAGAATTCTTCGGTAAATTTCCACGACGCTTGCGAACGGAACCTACTATTACAGCCTGTGGCGGAGGCAGGCGAGGCTGCATAAGCGGTCGTACTTCTGGCTCCCAATCATTACCGCTTTCATTATCTTCCGTTGAAGATGTAGATGGAAAACGATCTCTGGCTATATATTGTAAAACTTATTTTATAAATATGAAAAACGTATCAATAATATGCCTATTTATTTTTAAGTATCCATTATCAAAAATTAGATGAATTTTATAAAAATTATTAAAAAGCTTTTCTCAACGGGAATAATGTTTGTCAATGACGGTAACTTTAAACTAGTGATGAGTTTTGACTACTAACGTAATTTGATCTTCATGACTTTTATGACTGATTTGCGCAGCGTGGCTATTTTTTTTCAGTCTACTCGATCAACTGAAACTCAATCGTTGTGTGGTACAAAGACTGACCTCAAACGTACTGACCGATTTTTGTTTTAAAAATTGATGCGCTTTTTGTGACAATCGACAACGACGTATGTCACTTGTCACGGTGAAGCAATTTTTGATTATTCAAAAATTAGGAGATAAAAAACATTACGGCCAGTATTACTTTAGTTTTAAAGAGGTACGACAAAAAAGGTTAGGTAAGAAAAAATTAAAGCATTGATGTAACAACAGACATTATATGAACTTTTCACATGTTCTGTTTAAGAATGTAAATATAATATAATCACAAAAAATGTACTAGGCACGTGTATGTAATAGGCACGTCATAATATATTTCCTTAAATTGAAATCAATTACTGTTTTTATTATATTTTTACTAACGTCAATAAATACTAAAATTTTGTTACAAAAATGTAGTAACAGAACTGGAAAATAGTAAAAAATTTATTTACTGTAGCTTGTACAAACTTTAAAAACAGACGTAAGAAAAATTTATTAGTATATTTTTAAATATAAAAAAATAAGTAACAACCAACATATGGAAAATATAACATTTATTATAACAAATTTGAACATATAACAAATGTATGTACGCATCTATATAAAATTACCCTCAATTGATCGCATCTATAACTTCGGAGGGTAGTATCGACCTGTTCAGTGGAGGAGTGCTTCGTACAACAGCGGGCGCTGACGTCGCAGTCGGAGGTAGTTCGGTCTCCTCTTCTTTCTGTGTCTTTTCAATAGTATCCGATAATATTTCCTTCAGAGTATTGGCTAAAGTTTTTGGATTACCGCTGCTGTCCAGCTGTGAAGAACGTGATGTTTATAAAAATGTTACCTAAATGTCAAAAAATTGTTATAGAACGAACTGAAACTGAATGGTAGGTAAGGGTGTTTAAAGTGCCGGTTAGGCTTATTTTAAATACTTTGTAAGTACGTAGTATGTACAAACATCTACCGAAAATAATTGTATAATTAAATATATATTGTAATAGAGGATATATTTTGTAGTATATTTACTTATAAGCTCGCTCAATTAAGTTCAACGTATAATTTTTTTTTAGTTCTTTATTCATATTAGTTCTTTATATAAATAATAATATAATCAATGCATATGATAAGGAAACTAGATATAATAATAAGATAAAAAAAATGTATGGACCAAGTATTTGTAGAGGTAAAAAAAATATAGTAGGTAGATGCTTAGTTAGTGTATTGAATATATGTAGTACGTACACTATGGTAAATTCAAATATAGTAGCGGAGAGTAAGTTAAGATTGCATATAGTACCGTAACAACGTGTCCGCCGAACCGCTTGTGGACATTCTTCACTTTGTGCGCAGCCTCTTTGACAATTTGCCTCGCCGCAGTTATCTCTGACTCGGGTCGACCCATCTCTGACAGTTTACTTTGTAAACGTGTTGCTGCGACCTGATCATTTAAGTAAATTAATCATTTATATACTACTCATATGTATGTAGAGACCGTGGTGGCGTAGCGGTAAAGGCAGTACAGCGAGTGGACTGCAGGTTCGATTTTCATTCAGGTGAATGAACTAATAACATTTCTTTGACGCAATGTCTCGATGATTGAGATAAAAGTTGGAAAGCGAGTGTTTTAACACTGAGTCCCTCTGCCAACTCTACTATGCGAGAATATGCTATGATTTTATTTTCCAGTTCATCGGAAGAGGGCTAGATATTCCCACGTGTAACCTTTAGTGGTTGACCTTTTTCTATGTTATCTTTTATATAATATTCAATAGAAAATTTCATTGATTCAGAGTTATGAAAACATATTACGACTAAAGATTACCAACATTTTAAGTCTTTTATTTTTAAGTAAAAAAAATTGTAGAATTAATGGAGAATTACTAATAAAATGATACGTTATATTATGTTCCTTACCTCAGTGTCGACTTCCAAAGCAACTAACTTCTCCGGCCATTTGACTTGTCTATTAAATATATTCGACATGCGATGATTCTTTGGAAAGCCCACTAAGATGAAACCCTTGGAGTCTTGGTGCAGAAGCATTGTTTCTTTGATGATATCCACCGTTAATTGCTGTTCAGTAAATATAATAAATTATTGAAGCAATTAATAGAACATGTTGCAATAATAATCTTAAGAACATTCGAAAGAAATCATGTCTTTGATCAAGTTCTCAACTTTTTGTGGTCAAAATCGATAAATATATGACTCATTTGGCGCTATAATTATTTTATTGTTCTTTTTGAAATATTACAGGAGACAAAAACAAAGTTTACCGTTAATACCTTTTTAACATATTTAACAATTAGACCATTATTGCGTGAAGTGAAATACATAAGTATATTTATTTGTTAATCACAAATTTTCTACACCTGAAACGATAATTTACAATATGGATAAAGTCCTAATAGCGTGTGTACATACATCCCATCGATATATTATGATTTTCATTAATAAAGATACAACCGAAAACAAATTTTTATATGTGATTGATTTCGGCAACGGTCGTAGTTCAATACAATGTGTAACTCAGAATAGTTTTTTAAAATGTCTACCAATATATTTAAGGATGATGTGCGGCAGCGTTTAACGTTTAACTGTACTCGTAAGAATGATAGTTGTGGGCTCGATCAGTACTGCGAAGAATTTTTTTTTTTTTCATTTCTTTGTTACGGTAACTAGACATAGTGCGACGATGGGTTCCGCCTCGCAACACATAATGTCTCGAGAATTGAACGGTGCGTGCGGAAAAAATGTCTTAACACTAGATTCCCTCTGCCTACCCTGCAATATATGGAAGACAGCAATTCATATTTATATGATAAATATAATTTTCTTACACCTCAACTAGTTGATATTGAAGGTATCAAAAACTAAGTGTGTACAGTAGAAGTGTATAAAATATTGAATATTAATTATCTCAAAATGTTTTCTTAAAAAAAACACCTCATGTTACATACATCAGGTATATCCTCCTGTGCTCTCAACTTATCCGCTATAAGCTGTCCCCTGGGCGTGTCCCTCTCAGCCTCGGACCTGACCAGCTCTCCAGGTCTTATCAATGTATATCCGGTTATATTGGATATGGACTGCGCCACAGTCTGGTTGCCCGCACCCGGCACCCCGCTTACGAAGATCACCGGCAAATGTTTTATTGGCGTCATGTCGTATATATTATCGTCATTCTGAAATGCAAATTGACGTATCTGCATATCAAACTCTTATGTTATTGATATCGCTTTTAAATAGTTATAAAATGCTGCCTTTATATCAATATCTAGATATAACCTATGGAGGCCAGTCGTGGCACAGCGGTACAAATTATGACTGTGGAACCGACTGCTTGTAGGTTCAATCCCTACTCGAGGGGACGAAATATTTACTTAAATGTGTATTTCCATTTCTTCGCTCTGGTGTCTATGCAAAGCGCGGCGTTCATTTCTGCCACTCAACACCCAATGCCTCCAGTATTCGGCAGAAAGTGGGGAGCGGAAATTCTTAACACTAGGCTCCCTCTGCCTACCCTACTGTGTGATACAGCGTAAAGCTGATTTATTTGATTTATTTTTTTAAATATAACCTACGACCTACGATTAACATTGTCTATTTCAAGGACTTTTTGTACGCAATAATATTGTTAGTAAACTTATATTAAGTTTATGAATATAACAATACTATTGCTCTTTAAAAAGTAAATCTATTTCTAAATCAAAGAAGAATTACACTATTACTAGATTTATATTTTTAGTTAAACAGCAACATACACCTGCAGGATTATCAAAAATGTAATACTTTTGGAACATTTAAATACGTCTTTTATGATAGTAGTGCTTATTATTATCTTAACCGAGTTCAAAAAGGAGGAGGTTGTCAATTCTGTTGGTATATTTTTTGTACACAATTTACGCCGAAATATTTGCGGAATAATTAATATTTGGTACAACATATATATTTTTTGTTTATAATAGTTTTTTAGTGACGTTTCCGATACTTTCCTATATACTCATCGATTACTTAAAGATTAGTGATCTAATTTGCGTGATTCTGTTTTTGTTTGATAGGAACTACTTGTCATTTGGTGTCCTAAAAGTTTAATTTAGTTCGATCAGATAGTTTCCATGTCATGAACATTTTTGTTTACTTCGGACGATGTAAATTTTTAAAATATTTTGTGTACCTACGGTTTTTTAGAGATTTTATTTGAATTCATTTATTTACCGTGCCACTAACAATTACGCTTTAATTTATTCTGCCTGTTTATGTATTTGACATCACCTTTCGTAGGCAAACTCATAGATAATTACAAACATTTGTATTAAAGAGAAAATAAGAACGTAACCTACCTAATGCAATCTAGTGTTTTCCAAAACTATATATTAAAAAGTTAGCAAACAATAAAAAAAAAGTAAAAATTAACTTTCATTTAGATTTACTTTATTTACCCAGAACTTTATTTACCTTCTGACGCAGACCTTCAAGTAAGTATATGCCAATACTTAAACAAAATACAACTTAATATTAGAAACAGATTGAATAACTACTGAAATATTACTGTTATTACGTTTTTAGTGTTTATTTACAGTTTCGATCTCCATCTTTTAAGTCAAGGGCTAATTTGTGAACCCGAATATTTGCCGCTAACCTAAGTCGTGATTAGGGCTTAGCACCAGCTTCTAATCTATAAGTTATGTGGCACATACTGTTACTAGCACTCTATTGCATTAACATTTAAGATTTACATAAGAAGTATTCTAAATTAGATCTTTATTAAGTTATTTTACGCTTTTTAGTTTTTGTAGTCGGTTCTTTTTAATGTAACGTTTTATTTCATTGTATTTCCACTTGTCCTCAGCTTTTATTAAATAATAAAAGTTAAAATTATAAATATTTCGACTTACCTCATTTAGAATACGCCTTGAATAGAAACAACCCATTTTTTGTATAAATAAATTACTCACTAATTGTATAAAATTATTAATTAACAATTAAATTCGTGAAATAAAATGACATTTCCAAATAACTGACAACGGTTTGAAAAGAAGCCGTCTAGATTATTGACGCTTTTCTAAATGGTATCCTTGAAATATAGCCAGTTTTTTTGTATTGTTTAGAAAATAACATTAAGTTTAATAAGGTTTCGTTTAAAAAAAGCGTTAAATAACAGTGACGGCTAAAAATCAATTAATTCCATGAATTAGCAGATTTGAACCCGCGCCCCTTAGATACATGTCGATAAAATTTTAGATCTAAAAATATCATAGCTTCTGTTTTTGTCAACTTTTATTTTGTTATATTTGTTCTGTACTTCAACTTTTTAGATGAATATGTAAACATCATACTCCACTCACGATTGAACTAAAAAAAGTATAAAATAAGTTCTATAATTATAGAAACGTAGTACTTTCGATGACGGATAAAAAGATTCGTGATTGTACCTGTAGGTATCAGTAATTATAATTTGAATAAAAGGCAAATCTCATATCAATTATGTGACTCCATTACAATTCACAACAAACGACTGACAGGGAAATTGAGCTTATTTCAATATTCAGTCCGGATACCATGAATTATGTAGGATATGGCCATCAGTATGACAAGTGAAACTCGCCTTTCCGATCGAGATTGGAAACATTGTGTTTTCTGCATATATATTTTTATTTTCTGTGTTGACTTTCTATCTGTGACTTTTGAATAAATAGAAAATAAATCGTAAAGTGTTATTACACTATTAGTGTTAGAATCAGGCGATCTGTACGTTTGCCCTGTTTTTTTATAAAAAAACAAAAACAACTGATAAAAAATGATGCGCTATACATTCATATTCTTTATACTAGTGGCACAGATATTAGCTTACATGAAATGTACAACTAAAAGTACATATACTATGCCTAAATACCATTTAATAAAAAAATGTAGCCGATCGACGTTAGGTATTGCTGCTCGAGTAAATTTTACTTCGCTAACCAGTTGTAAGAGGCTTGGTATCGAGAAAAAGGCTCTAGCTTTAAATTTCAGTCCACATAGTGTTAGAGGTAGTAACTCAGAATATACCTGTGAACTTCTCAAATGTGCTGAAGCAGAAGGAGGACTGTCTCTAAGTAACGACTCGAGATACGATCATTACAGTTTATATGCTAATCCTTTACGTAAGTGTTATTATAAATAGAAATAAATTTGTATTATACGTAGATGGTATGGAATAGTATATATCAAGGTATTTTTGACAATATTCTAAATTAGTTAAACTAAATGTAAAATATAATTTTAAATGACGCCTTAAGTTATTGAAACGCAAATATACATTAAAAGTTTTTTTTAGCAAATATCAACTCTAGTTGCGTGCCAGCAACTGGCATGTTCATGATTTTACCAAAAAAAAATAATTATACAGCATCTCAAGCACAATGCAAGAATGTAAGTGCAGTACTGGCTGACGTCTCCGATGAACAGCGCACAGATGCGCTGGCGCAGGCGCTGGTTACAGCAAGTGTAGATGCAGCGTATGTTGGAATGAGGAGGAATAACGATAAACGCTTTTTAATCGATAATGGTATATATATTAAACTGAAGATAATATATTTATATATGTAAAGAATATATTTTGATGGTATTGACATTTGTAGTTATGGTTGGTTTTTTGTGGGAATTGAACCCACAACCACCCGTGCATGCCTGTGCCACAACGGCCTCGAATATTCATTAAGTTTAATGTGCATATACCTACATATCTCTTGCAATGTACCCATTGCTTATAAATAATTTCATATCTATTCTCAAAATTCCCTTAACCTGAAAAGGTTGCTTAACATAAATTATCCATTTGTTTGCCGCATATTTTATTTTCATGAAATACATATAAAATGTTTACAGAAACCCTATATACAAAAAGAAGTATAAAATATTCCTCTAGTATATGCCGGCTTGTTTTTCTTGGTTTAAGGTTTTGAAAAAAAAATTGCTAAAAAATAAAGACTTCAAACAATAAACTAAAAAGGCAAAAATAAATGTACTTAAAGTATTTTGATTTTGTTAAACAACAAAATAATCAATGAAAGATTATGTAATTATGAAATCGGTGTCAAACTAATGCTGCAACCTTACTACAATATCAAATATCCAAATTTTGGCACCTACTTCAAAATTATAACATCTTTCTTTAATAATTTTTGTTTAATAAAATCAAAGTATGTTTTACTTTATGTTAAGTTTTTTTTTTACTTTTTAGTTTATTGATTTTTTTGTTAAGCGATTTTAAGCATTGGGTACACGGTACACCTTAAAAGGACGCGTTTCAAACGAGTAGTAGGGTAGTGGTCATCCTATGTAAAACTGCAATCTTAATTAGTTATCTATTGTGTAACATTGACAATAACATATATAAAAAATATTCGGTCGAGTTGGGAACCTCTGGTGCCTTAGAAGTCTGTAGAAAATGAGAACATCCTCTTTTTTGAAGTTGGTTGAAAAGAAATGCAACAATGAAGAATCTCACTTCTAACGAAAAGTAAACCGTGGTTCTCGAGTTTCAACAATGTTTCGTGCGGCTTATGCAAAATTAAGACTTATGTCAATACTAACAGATACTACAGTCAGAAATTAACCAAATTAAAATGGCACCACACGGGAAGCACTAGCTTTCAAATAAGAAAATAATCATAAAATTCGGTTCACCCAATCAAAAGTTGAGGTAACAAACAATAAAATAATACACTCGAATTAATAACCTCCTTTTCTTACAGAAGTCGGTTAAAAAAACAAGAAATTCTGTGTGTGCGTGTTGTGTGTTTCTGTGTCTGGTGTTGAATAAGCATTTATATTTTAGAAAATAGCTTAGACTGCATAACGTATCGTGCTTGGGCTCCAGGGCATCCACAGAGAAATGTCAACATGTCCTGTGTAATACTTACAAAACATCGCACTTGGAAAACCGTGGCCTGTACAGATAAATATCAACCGCTTTGTGAATTGCTACCGGGAGGACCGTATAAGAAAAAAACCCTGTTTTCTTTAAAAAGACAAAATGGTATTCTTTTTTTGATTTACTATAACATTAAAATATTACCAAAATAAGAAGTACTTTGAGGTCAGTCGTGGCGCAGTGGCACTAAGTGTGACTGTAAAACCGACTGGTTGTGGGTTTCGATCGAGTGGGGACTCGAGGAGATGAAATATTTACTTAAATTTACATTTTCATTTCTTCGCTATGGTGCCGAGGCTAAGCGCGGAGTTGAGTTCTGCCACTCAACACGCAATGCCTCCAGAATTCGGCAGAAAGTGAGGAACGGAGTGTCTTAAAACAAGGTTCCCTCTGCCTACCCTGCTGTGTGCGGGATACGAGGTGAAGCTGATTTATTTTATTTAAGAAGTACTTTAATATCTTGTAAAATGAAGAAGGTACATCTTGTTTATATCAAAATGCAAAAAAAATCATACTGTCTATATTAACTAAATTTGGTTATGTAGCAACTTTTTAAAATTTATAACTGCATAATATTTTATTTCCAGGAACGGATAATCAAATAAAGGACTTTATGAATAACTGAGATATTGCAGCACCATTTTTGTTTGTTATGTTGTTAAATATTATTGCTAAAAAATAAACATATCACAAAAATATATATTATCATACATACATCACAATAAATAATTATTTATACATCACAATAGAATACTTTACTTCACAATTAATTGAAAATCGTTTTGTACATGTATTTATCATAATATTCATTGTTCTTTTACATCTCAAATATTGTTTTACTAGTTTGAAAATAAATAAAATTTGGTACAATATTGTTACATTAAATTTTGTACAATATTATGAACTGATAAAATATAAACTGATGTAAACAGATGATAGACTGGTTTGGCTTCCTTTTCGTAAGCATGTTCTATAATCTGGTTCAAACACAACACAACACATTCCAAAAAAATTGCGCTTGAGAAGTTGTGACTTCTGACATTGACATTTGACAGTTTTGGGCGGATGCCTAGACTGTCTCTGTGATTTGTTTCTTGCTGTTATTTGTTTACGAATAAATATTAAAAGCTTATACCTAATAAAAACAAAATCGAATATAGTAAATACATTTAATATGGGCCAGGGTAAAAGTCAATTTACCGAGGAAGAGCTTCAAGATTATGAGGTAGATTCGTATATACGAATTCGCTTTCTTTTGTTGAATAGTCATAAATTATTAAATTTTCTGTGTATCGTTTCAGGATTTAACATATTTCACAAAAAAAGAAGTATTATAGTAAGTATTAATTAGTTTGTCCACTACACATTTGTGATATTTTCATCTCACTTTATTTTATTCTTTCTTTCTAGTGCACATCAAAAATTCAAAGCCCTGGCCCCAGAAAAAGTAGGACATAATAAGAATGCCAAGTTACCTATGGCTAAAGTTTTGCAATACCCTGAACTTAGAGTAAACCCTTTTAGGGATAGAATCTGCAAAGTTTTCAGTTCAAGTAATGACGGCGATTGTACATTTGAAGATTTTCTTGACATGATGTCAGTATTCAGTGAAAGCGCACCAAAAGCAGTAAAAGCCGAACATGCGTTTAGAATATTTGGTATGTTCTTATGTTAAAATAATTTGCTTTATAAAAATTTAACTCTGTTGTATACAATGTATTTCGCTTATATATATGTAGCTTGAGGCCATCATGGTACAGATGAACAATATGTGACTGTAAATGTAATTTTTGGGAGTACAATCCCTGTTCAAGGAATTGTTTATATGTAAAGTTATTTTCTATGCCTCTATTTAATCACCAAAATCATAGTAAATATTAAAAATAAGACCTTTGTAGATTTCGACGGAGATGATATGATTGGAGTCTCTGATTTACGAGAAGTCATAGAGCGCCTATGTGGCCCTGAGTTAAAGCTAAGTGATTCAGAAATTCAGCAACTGGTCCAAAATGTATTAGAAGAAGCTGATCTTGATGACGATGGTGCTCTGTCATTTGCAGAATTTGAACATATCATTGATAAAAGCTCAGATTTTTGCCAGTAAGTTAAATTTTAATGTAGTTAATTTTTTTTAGAATATAGCATATCATCAGCTTAAGAGTGTAAATCTACTAAATTTGTTTTTTGTCATCATATGCTTGTAAATTTTTATACCACTCTAAGGTGTAAAAAAAGAAAACAAATCAACTGTTATTTTATTTCATGTAGTAGTAAATATAAATCAATTTACGAAATTTGAAAAACTTCTGGTATAAAATATATACTCATTGCTTTTTGTCTCTCCTGATAATTTTCTTAATAAGTTTTGTTGGCAGTACAGTAAATATTATATGCATTATAGATTATTATTTATACTTAATAATAATTTATTTGCACACCTATAATATTATGTCACTTGTACTTCATATATAAAGATCTTATATAAATAGATGCTTGTTTATCTAAGGTAAAAATTCTGTTCTCCACTTTCCACTCTAATACAAAATTTTATGTCGAGTGTCACACATTGCCTCGGTGACTGGAGGGAGTTTATGGAAATATTTTATTTCCTCTAAGTGGGATCATTTAAATGTAACCTCATATTTTAAATGTAAGAAATCAATATCTACCTTGGCCTCAATTACCTTTTAACCATACAATAACTTGGTTATTGGTGGATAATTTCTTTTTCTTTTTTATGTTGTTAGCAATATCATTCTCTCACAACCATCACATTTATAGTTAAACACTGTCGCTTTTACATACTAAGACAGCCACTTCCAACATTATAATAGGGACTAAAATTTGATTTATCTGTTTAAATTATCTCTTAGAATTTTATTTATAAGGTTTTTTTTTTCAGTTCATTCAGAATAAGACTGTGAAGAAACATGAAACTCAACTTTGATATTATTGTATTTAAATATTAAGTAATAGTTCAATCTCAATTTTTATGAAATGATTGTTATTTTAATTTATATGGTCTTCCTTAGTTAAATTATTTTATGTAGAAAAATGTTTACATGTTTGAATTCTCAATATTTGTGTTGTGATGTATTAAAATTTTATTTATAGTAAAAATTGTACTTGATTAAAACTGCCAAATATTTAATAGGATATATTTTAATTTATAAGCACTTATGTAATAAATAAATATATAAAACAGAAGTTTTATTTTAAGTGTAAGTAAATAATATTCGTTTTTTGTATCAACAAAGATTTATAAAATTAGCAAGTCTTCATGCAACATTATTAATCTATTTGTGACTTGAAGCAAATATAAAACTTACGTAGAAAATTTTCTTAGATTTAGGTAAAAAGAAAATCTGATCAGTGTAAAAATATAATTCAAACTTATACATAAATGGAATCGGAAATTAACACTTAGTTTTGTAAATATCCTGGCAACTTCATTCTCATAAAAATCCAAGTTGTGAAAAACGAGACTAGAATGCACAAAAATGCTACAGATATGAGTAAAATTCTGTTCAATTTTGGCGTTGAAGGGTTATGAGTTCTATCTAATATAATAAAACCAAGTCCTCCGAGGGAAAATAGAAAGCTTGAAGCGAGGCCCTCCATGATGTATTGTCCATTTACTCTGTTCGGCATGAACGCTACCGGCCTGCTATGTCCGTGTTCATCAGTCGTAGATCCAACGCTCGGCGGCTCGACTATCACATCGTATATAATACCTAGAAATAAACACGAAATTACTTATTGGAATCTATTTTGATGTTATAAGAACTAAATTGGAACCGACTAACCTCCTGTCACTAAGAAATATGAAAATAACACCAAAGAAAACGTTGTCATAGCAGAAGGAGGCTGTAACCATGATGGTTTCTTTATTTTAATATTTGGCAATTCAAGCACATTAAAGGGAATCGCGTATAATGCTTCCATTATTATTTCAAATAAGTAAACGTAAAGCTAATCGGATGTTGATGTGGATGCCGCAACTATACCAGTAACGAAAAACGAAATAATATAAGCGCCCTCTGGACTTATAACTGTCATATTTTTCCTTAAAAATGTTTTATTAAAATGTTCTTGAAGTATAATGAATTATCAATAATATTAATCTTTTAGAAAAATCTTTTTTGTACGTGAATACACAAAACTTATCTTAAAAAGAGATTTAAAATTACAAATTAAAACATCTGCTTCACTGATATCTGCTTGTAAAGGAATGTGTAGGACAGTTTGAAAAATAACCAATGATAAAAAAGGCTTTGTGTTAAATGTTTTATTACGATTGGCGGCCGTTATATAATCGATTATATTTGCCTATTTCACCCAATGGCGTCGCCCCAGACATCGATCATTCAACCGTAACGCACTTGGAATTTGTTAACTGTCAAATTAAATGAAAATGTTCGTGGACTGTATTCATGTCTCTAATTTTATTGTGCGGGATTTACAGCTGTTATTTTTTTTGTATAACAAATTATAAAATATGAATTACATGTGTTCGTAGTGCGCGGTTTAAGTTATTTGTGAAATTATAATATTCATTCGGAAAGCGCTTTGAATATGTTTTAATTTTACGCACAAAATGAACTATACTGTAGATATTTCATTAATATTACGATGAAGGGTGGGCTGTGTGTAATTTACACGTCTTTGCTGACTATATCAGTGCTTTCTAGGTACGCTGTCGACCATATACTATATAAATCAATTTATTTTATTTTTAACCATATATTCAAAATTTATTATTTGATTTTTTTCTAATACGACTATGTTTCGATTTTCAGTTGTGCTCTCTTCATATTGGTGGTCTCTGAAGCTCTTCAAACCGAGGATGGGAACAACAACGTCGATCTATCTGGCCTCCACAATGTTTCTCAGAAATCCCCAGATATTGAGAAAGAACCATCAGTGGACCCTGGACTTCAAGATGCTCAAGAATTACCCGAAGAGACGAAAAGTGAAGAAATCTATAACCAGATGACATTCCCTGAAGCTTTGTCTCTTAACACAGTGACTACTGATGGGTGAGTAACTTTATAGCTTTCAGTGTCCATCTTATACCAGGAGGGGTGTATTAAACATAGTGTAAAGGTACTTTATTTCACTCTTGCTTCTCAATTTTCCAAATATTGCCTGTTCAGTGGTGGAACTTTACAATATTCTTTATTATAATAAGGCAAGGAAATGAAAATAATTTAATTCCTCTAGTAGGAATAAAACTCATAACCATTGTATTAACAGTCATACACTGCGCTGCTTCACTACTTCTGCCTTTAATAAATGAGTGAGTTGATTTATATTCTATCTATACAGTGAAAGTGGTCTTTCTAATGTGCATAACTTCTTATTAATCATTAAAAACTTGTACTGTTATTAAACATGCATGTCTATTGTCTGTTATAATTTACATTTGTTCAATCTATTGTAACATTGAATGTAGATTTATTGATCTCTAGCACTTGTTCATTTAAATAGTATAATTAGTCTATATATGAAAGAAAGTTTATTTTAAAAAAAACTATGTGTAGTTTTATAATTATACATCTGTTTATATATATAATTATTTTGTTGTTTCATAAATGGATATAAAAAACCCAAAATTTGTAAGTTTAAGATTAAAGGTTAAAGTAGGATAACAGTGTTATCATTTTTTTTTACAATAACTTTATTATTCATAACACATCATATAACAAAACTATTTTTAATTTAAAACTTTTAATACAAAAGATAATAAAATATTAAACTAGAACAATTTTCAACAAAGAAATGCTTTGTATTTATATATGTACAGATAAATAAAAAAGATTTCCATGTGTTTAATTACTTTTTCTTATTCTATTAAAAGATATTAAGAATGCTTTATTGAACAGAGATTTAATGATTGCAAGTCTTATCAAACCAATTTTAATTTGGCTTACAATAATCCATTTAATTACATTAGTCTATACCCTAATTACTCTTTTTATGGCTTACTTCAAAACCAAAAGTAAATAAAAAATAAATATGACAAAAGTGAATACTTACATGAAACTTTTCAAAGAACTATCTCATAATTTTTTTATCTCTAAATAATACACCCTTAATATACTGGGAATAATTAAATTTTTTACTTGTTTATTTATAATTTTGCAAGTATAAATAAAATTAAACATTAAAAAGTAAATATTTTATCTATCTAATATAAAAAGTTTGCATGCAATATCTATAAATAGAATTAAAATAGACTTGCAATAAATTTATAAATATTTGTTAATTGATTATGCCATTGTGGTGCAGTAGAACACCATTTGGCTGAGTAATAATTGTTGGTTCAATCCATACTTAGTGAAATGACTTACTTAGTATTTGAACACTCTGGTCATATCACTCAAAATGCAGTCTTTTCATGTTGGCAGAAAATAGGAAATAGAGTGGTGTAACTCCAAGTACTCTACACCTACCCAGTCTTATGCAGGATAAAGTATATTAACATATATGTGTAGGTTTAATTTTTTTAGGCATTTAGTCTTAAAGATTATGAGAAATAACTATAAAAAACTTAATTCTAAAACATCTGTTTCATATACTGTCTGCTGTACAAAATAAGATTATATTTATTTCACATGTCTTAAAAAGAATATAATGTTGTATTATATTTTTTATCACAGAAACTGTGTCAGTGACGGATATCCCGTTATTTTACGCATGGCGCCACACGTCACGCCATCGACATGTTAAATCCGACTGTGTCAAAGATGACAAATAATATGCTTAACCGTGTCTACAATATAAGTATTTTTAAATTGGGAGTGCTATATTTACGTCAAGGGCATTTAATATTGAGAGTAGAGACTGAATAATTTATATGATGGGATACGCCTACACCACTAATACATACTAAAAATATATGATAAAATAATATGATGTTGGCTTAATTTAGTGACCGTATTCCATTATTCGCTTCTGTAATGATAAGCAGTTCAATGCCCGGAATTTCCGAGTCGGGAGTGTGAATTACTGCTATTTTTCCGCCTTAATAGATAAAATGCGGCGGTGAGTTCTGCCACTCAATATGCAATGTCTTGAATTGTAGAGGAAACAATTCAGTTGGTCCTGGCACAGGTCTCTGCTATATGCTAGATACATCTACAGATACTTTACTTCGCGTTTCGTATACCAGAGGGAACGAAAAGATTTTTAAATACATTTCCATCAATCGAGATCGAAAGCCGAAACCACCGCTTACGCTAACGGTACCTTTCCAACTGCGCTGCTAGTGTCAGTACTTTTATTAACTTATCAGTTTTGGTTCTTCTTATGAGAATTTTATGAGAAAATCTTTATGGTGCAATGCAAATAAATCGAACGTGTACCATACTACAATAACAACATATGTTTCATCAGACTTGTATTTAAAAGTCAATTAGTAACAGTTGTATAAACATCACCGACTGTGCAAAAACAAAACGGAGTTTTATTTTATATTATACCTAATGGGTCTTTAAAAACCTAGTCTTATGTCATTTTGTTCGATAAGTTGTGTGTTGAGAGACTGTACTCAACGGCGAGCTTTATACCTGAGCGAGAAAATAAAGTGGGAATCGTATTCACAACCATTACGTCTAAATACATACACAGTGCCTTTGCGCTCTGAAAGAGTAGAGGACAAAGGAGTTTTTTAAAAGCAGTTTTATGTTTTAATATTAATGATATGCATTTTTTTGGTTTATGTTTTTCCCGACTCATGTGTAATACCTACCTTCTAATGTGAATTTAATATTATTCTTTAATGTTGACTGATCGTAACATAATATTTTTTAACAGAATAATATTATATACACATATACATATTTGCATATTTTTAAAAAAAAAATTTCTTGTTATTGTATAGTAGCCATACACAAACACCAATAAAACAAAATAGATAAAAATTACACGTTATTTATTTGCTCTAAGTGCAACTGCAATTACTTGTACAGAAAAATCTTTGCTACTTAGGTACTTACCTACAACTAAATACAATCGATTCTACATATCAAACTGACAAAAAGTGAGTGGCCTTTAAAAGTAAAACGCTAATAGTGAATAGAAATCGAAAGCATGTCTAAATATAACGACGACGTTGTTTGTAATTTGACCACTAGCACTAGCACAGTGCCTTTAATTCTGTGCTGTGTGTTTACGTTTAATGCTTTTATCACTTCCGTTTAATCAAAATTACAGTAGATTAACGGTTTTGTTCTATTTTTTTTGGTTCTCATGGTTGTGTGGTTGGAACTTGTCATGACTGTTCGGTTAAAAGACGATTGAGGCTATCATGGCCCAGTGGGGCAGTATCTTAACGTAAACGCAACAGTAGTGGGCACGATGTCAACTCGGGGGTGTGATTATATATAAATTATTTTTATAAAACTCTAGTAAACAAATGGCGATATCGAATTCTACCACTTAACACTCCACTTTTGTTTTTTTCTTAATTGTTATATTTATTTAATTTTTATTGTACACAATTATCATCGAATAAGCATGTTAAAAAGATTTTTCTACATTACTTTTATTAAAAGTTCACATTCATTCTTACGATCTAAGTAAGGGGAATATTTCATGGTGATTTCTACTGTCGTGATGTCTGTCGTGAGGCCAATCATGGCGCACAAAGTGTGACTGTAAAACCGACTGGTTGTGGGTTCGATCCCTCGAGGAGTGGGGATCGAACCCACAACCATTTGGTTCGCTCTGGTGTCCAGGCAAAGCGCGGCGTTAAGTTCTGCCACTCAATACGCAATGCCTCCAGTATTTGGCAGAAAGTGGGGAACGGAGTGTCTTAACACTAAGTTCCCTCTGCCTACCCTGCTGTGATAGATAGAGAGTGCTGTAATAAATCAGCGTGTTCCGTCTGCCCTGCCCTGGGTAATCCAAACGTTTCTAATATAAAGAAAGAAATTAACGACATTTTTTGCGAATGTTTCAAATACTTGTCAAAAAAGTTCAATTATCGCCGTTTTATGCAAAACAAATCGAAATTATATTTTGACATATTGGCAACATTGCTGCATACTTAAATTTATGCCAAAAATATGACTCAAGGTGCCAAAGAAGTTGCCCCTCCAATTTATTCTTTATAAATCGTAATCTCGCAAAAATCTTGCAAAAAAATTGAGATCATCTATTGCACAGTCTTAAGTAACGTTAAATTGAAGTACGCGTAAATGGAATTAAAAACGATTACATTTACAATTCACTTTCAATGGAAATTTCGGTTGTAATTTAATTTAGAATACTGCGTTTTTATATGAGTCTGAGGACAGTCGTGGCGCAGGGTTCACAAGTGTGTGACTGTAAACGAGACAGGTCATGGGTTCCACACGAGAAAAATAGTTCAATATTTGGTCTGAAAATAAACATTTAATATGTGTTCTGGTAACGAACGAGGCCAAGCGCGGCGTTGAGTTTTGCCACTAGATACGCAATACCTCCTGAATTTGATTCCGTCAAATTTAGAAGGGAGGGGGATAGGGGAACGGAGTGTCTCAACACTACGTTCCAAGGATTCCTCTGCCTACAATATGTAGTTTATAAAAACTTTTGTTTTATAAAGTCAATTCAATTACACAACTGCTAACGTGCAAGAGGCGCATTTCAATGTTAAAAAGTATACTTATGTCGGCCGTGAAAAGTAAAATGGTTTTCCACTCCAGTAACTAAATGTACGTAATGCTTAATGTTCATTTTATATATCATATTGTAGTGTAGATTGTTTTGATAATAATCAGACTACTGTAGCCTCCAATGTTAAGCCGTTTTTATCGAAATATTATTTTCAAACTTGATTTCGATAAGGCATTGCGTGTGTTACCAGACCGAGGAATTGAAATATTTCATTTCCTCGAATGGGTATTGAACCCATACATGTCACGCTTACGGTTGTACCAACGATTGTGTACCCGCGCCACGGCTTTACGTACTGGTCAAATTAATAATAACAGGAAAACAAAAATATTATTAATTAATATGATAATTGTAAGTAAATGAAGTTCTCATTCTTTTCTGTTAAATTACTTTTATGATAATTACTTAATAGAAATTTACCAGATTTTGTAGTACAACAGGTGCAAATGAAATAAACTACTTAGAATAACGTGGATGATATTATAATTTAAAGTGGGTCATTGTTAACTAGAATATGAATGATTGGCCACTGTGCCCAGTGGACTAAGCTATGACTGTAAACGCGATTGTCGTGGGTTCGATATCCGCTTGGGGGAAATCGCCTTCGTAGACAAAGTACAGCGTTGACTTCCGACACTCAACAGGCAATGTCTCATTTTTATGACAATTATACGTTTTTTTATGACAAATGTCAAGAATGTTTGGCGTATGAAACCAATTGAATTATTTGACGTCACGCTACATACTTTACATATTGTATGTGACATTGACACACAGCAAAAATACAAGTGATAATTTTAGATGAATACTTGTTGTATCCTATACACTTGCCTATAGTGAGTAGGTTATAGTGGGCGTGGTTGTAGTGACGTATACGTCACTACATTATAAAAATATACAGTGAAATATTTTTGTAAAAGTTATTTTAAAGATGCTATCGAGAAATATTTATGTGTCTGAATATATCATTTGTTGGTGTCGGTTCAATTCCCTATTCGACATATGATTCATCTGATATATAAAGCATGAAATCACCGCATGTACTAGAATTAGTGTAAAGGTCCATTAAATCCATTGAAAATTATATTAAATATTTCAGTACTTAAGGAAAAAAACAAGATGTTCTCTAAGGAGCGATGGTTTTGTTTGTCACCTATAGTTAGTCACACATCCTTCACAAAATGAATAAAAACGTATCATAGAATTTACTACATTTATTTTAGGTATCGCGTTCTTCCTTTGTAATTTGAGCTAATTCACGCTAGCTGGTTACTTCAATGTCATTTAGGTACACATTTAGATATACCGAGGCGAAACAAAATATGTTTGAGCGCTAAACGCTCGACCAAACATTCATTGGACATCGACATGCTAAGTAATGATACTTCATCTATAATATTGTTAAATAATCATCATTTTTTGATGGTGGAGGCCAGTCGTGGCGCAGCGTCACGAAGTGTGACTGTAAAATCGACTGGTTGTGAGTTCGATCCACACTCGAAGAAATGCAATATTTAATTAAATTTATATTTCCATTTCTTCGCTCTGGTGTCGAGTCAACACGCAATGCCTCCAGAATTCGGCAGAAAGTGGGAAACAAAGTGTCTTAACACTAGGTTCCCTCTGCCTACCCTGCAGTGTGCGGGATACAGCGTGAAGCTGACACTGCTGGACATAGACTCTGAGCTCTGAGCTCGATCTTGAGCTCTACGCATCAATGCCAGCCACTTTGCCAATGTCGTCACTCCATCAAATAATTAATATAGTGCCAAAATCCCAAATTATAGGTAAGCAATGTTTACTTCCAGATAATATAATTTATCACTTACTGCGCTGTGCGTTGGTGTCAACAACACCTGTTCGGAAATTTTACTGAAGGTTCTTCCTTCATATTCGTATTTTTGTTTATTGACTTTTAATATTTGATTCTAATTTGTGATTGATTACGGTAAGCCGGTGATGGTTACCATAAATCTCTATCTATACTAATATTATAAAGCTTAATTCGTTTGGTATACTCGCTAATCTTAGGAACTACTAGTGTGGATTGAAATAATCTTTTTATATTGATCGGTTCATATATCTAGTAAGACGACGTGAATCATTTTGATGTAACCTAGATAAAGGCAGAAATAAGTACAATTTAGATATTTCTATTACACGATAGGGGCGAAGCCAAAAGTAAAACATAGTCTATATACATTAAATATATATGTATTGGACATTAAGTTTAATTATTTATTTGTTAATGCACTATCAATGTATTTCTATACCTACGTAATCTTTAAAATCATTAAAAATAAATTAGGTCACTTACCAAAGTGTTCCTTTCTCTTATTTTTTTAATCTTTATCCGGCGTAGTGCTACAGAATATTGTAGTGAATTAATAATTATAATCAACTATCACGTGTATCTTATCAGTAACCTTGATAAGACTGTGGCGCTAACCAAAATTTGATTTTTATTTATTACGTCGAATATTTTATGACTTTAATTTATATCTGTTGTTGGCCTAGTCTATAACAAGCAATTAATATTTCGATAAACGCAGCGCAGAAGCCACTAGACTTCTCAATTAAAACAATATTTTGTATAACAATTACGCTGATGATACTCGTAGATGATGAATATATATTTGCCATTGTTGCGCAATAACAGCTTTGTTTGCCTAATACTTGTTTAGTTAAAGCGATGGTTGTGGGTTCAAATGTTATTCTTACGAATTACGCCTATATAATATGCCTTCGTGGCGCAGTGAAACATCGTCAGGCCCGTCACGTTCTAATCAATGATTTTTATTTTCGCGCTCTGCTAAGGAAAAAAGCAGAGTTCAATTCCTCTACTTTATGCTAAAAAATGCATTCATTTTTATTGACATAAATAGTACCCATTTTTTTTGTTCATATTACGATTTTTAAGTAAACATTTTCATCTTATCATATTGCATAACACACGAAAAGTAAATGAAATTAGAACGTTAAACACAAATATCTGAGCTATAAGTTACAGACGTAACATCCACTAATTATATAAAATAAATACAAAATAGAATACAATCGATAATTTTAATGAAGACAAAATAAAATAACACTCACCGGGCCACTATCTGATTCATTTCACTGCACAACATGGCGGGTAAAAGTGAAAAGCGAATTAAATCGAAAATGCACTAATCGAACGGTTCTCTCCTATCTTAACGGAAGGCTTCGCTTGTACGCAACAATTAAAGTTCTCCGACTCTCCGTCAGAGGTTATCAGTGATCGGTTGTGGTATAACGCCTGGAGGTACGCCGTTGTAGTGCCGTGGAGTATTAGTAAGTGGGTTAGCTTAGGGTGCTAGCCCATTGATATAAATACTATTTGCCCATATATTTTACTATGCGACTAATCACTTATGAATGTAAACTCGATGATCGTTGATTAATGGCTAATCTTTCGATTTGTTCTATGTTGAACACAACAAAATGTATAAGTAACTAATTAATTACTTTTCGGCGTTGAATTCCGCCTCTTATCACACTCCAGAATTTGGTGGGAACTCGGAAACGGAATATCTTAACACTAGGTTCCCTTAGTCTATCTTGCTATGAGCGAGATACAGCCTGAAGCTAAAAAATAATGAATGTAGGATTGTGGTATGATTTGCAGACTACAAATTAATTATGGAGAAATCTAGTTCGGTCTGACGAACAGGCATTTATATTTGTTTGTTAATTGTATTAAATTGTTGCTGACTTTTCCATTCATTTTTAAGCTTTTCGCTAATGTATTTCCAACTACTAACACATGTTACTCTACCACATAAAGTACAAACCAATTAAATCAATTATGTATTTAAAAGAAATGTGTTACTATCCAATTATTAAAAAAATACAATCCAAATATAATTAATATTTACTAATTTTTATTCCTTTGAAATAAAAGTAAAAAAAAACATACGGGTGAGTGATGTTCTTATCGCGACAAAATTAAAAATTATTGTTTCACTTCATGGACGGTGGCCTTAACTATCGTTATGAAAGCCAGTTGTCTCGCGGAGGTATCGCTCGGGGTTCCTACAATCGGTCATTCACTGTCTGCTTGAGCTTTAGGTGTCAAACTCTACCATTGTTACAGCGTGAGTTCGGCGGCTCCTTATTCGAGAACTTTTAAACTTTTTTATAAAATCGATATTTTTTTTAATGTTCCCTTATCTTTTTTCTTTATCTATGTCTAATATTCATTAAATATCTATTATTAATTTAAATAATAGTAAAAGTCTTTGTTAAAACAAAGTATAAATACACAATTCAATATGGATTTGTTCTAAATAGAAAGAATACTAGAACTCATAAATCATTATTATTTGATAAAATAGTTATCGTTTTGAAGTGTATTTATTGTAAGGAATAAATGTATCGATACAATTTATTTATGATGTGAAACACGTTGCGCGATCGTTGATGTAATCGGAGCAGTGTTCTATAAATAATGGCATTCTGCTGTCACTGATCGATCCGTTAAGTTAAAAGTTAGTGTAATTTTTTAACGATTTATATATTTTTAGCTTCACGCTGTATCCCGTATATGCCAGAACAGGCGGATAGAGTAAAAACACTCCAACCGCCAAGCACTGCCCAATTTTAAAACATATTATTCAAGTTGAACAATATAATTTAGTTACACTATAAACTAGTCTATCGAGAACAAGTGGTAAAGCAGTAAGAAAATAATTAAACGCGACTCACCGCACCTGGTGTCCGTTATAAAGAAAGTAAGAATTCAGTTTCATACTTGGATACTTTTTCATAGCACTTACACTTTTACCATTTCATATCTTAGAAACTCTTCAGTGTTTTTTGGACTTAACGTAGTGTATTCTTCACATAGTAGTGTTAAGACATTTTTGGATATTATCATGTCGACCTCATTCTAGAAGCATTGCGTGTGAAGTGGCGGAACCCAACGCCTCACTTTGCAACGTTAATTCGCATGCAGAGCGAGTTCTCGAATGGGAATCGAACCCACAACCTGTCACGTCTACAGTTACACGCTTGTGCCACTGTTTGAATAAAACTAATATCTTCAAAGTGAGTCAAGTTAAGACTAAATCAGTTTCTCATACCATCACAAATATTGTAGAGACCTACTTAACGTTAAAGGCGAATCGAAAAGCAATAGTAAAATCTATGACTCTATATGGGAATATGTTAATCACTTCGTATTTATTATGTTGTCGCATGAATAAATCAAATGCACGATCCATTACATTGGTTATATCGTATTAGAGTATGGTAGCTTTCCTACTAGCCCCAGTGGGTTTCTTATTATATGGTGATTTAGATGGACTGATGGCAATTGAACGATGGTATAAATTATTTAGATAGGTACCTGCTGTCCTTAATTTGAACTGATAGTGATTTCTGGTGTAGTTAATATGATGTTTTATTTCATTTGTTGTTGATGTTGGGCTGGTCTTATTCCTTTTTTTTATATGACATTAATAGGTGGTGAGAATGCTCGGCCCTTAAAGTAAATACTTGCACTCATCTTTTTCTCTATATGTAATGTGTAGCTAATATATAATTTTGATTTAAATTATGATTTAGTAATATTTGTCTGATCGTTTGATGAATTTGGATTTTACTTAAATGTGGTGGATACTTGAAACTGGTGAAGCTGGGCTAGCAAGAGTTGTTATTGAATCGTCATTTATGCATATTTACAAATATCAATTTCGGAACTCAACGCCGCGCCTCTTTTCCCACAGCTGGGTGATCAAAATAATTTAACGCTTCTTCCAAGTAGAAATCGAAGACCCATCGCGCATATAGCTAGATACTATTGAGCTACGATAGCGACGATAAGTGGTCTTTGTTTGTCTACTCTTTCATTAACTAGAGACGTTCTATGTCAGCGATATATTGTTATATTGTGTTTTGCCCATACAGTCCATACACAAACTAAGTCGAACGTTCAATGAGAACAAACGTTATTTTATTTAGCTGCTAACTAAACATCGCCATACAATGGTAATAGCCATTCATACATGAGTTTTCTCACAGTTAAACGCGAAAGCTGCCCTTTACAATGTATCCTATAAACCACGGTTTCCCAAACTATAGTCAATCTGGTTTCCTGGATATACCTAGCCTACCTATAAAACGATACGCCCACCGATCGAGCCAATAAAGGGGCGGAGGGCGATTGAATAGCATTAATGGCGAAAATAAAAAAAAATCCTTCACATTGAGATATTCTTCACGTTTATGATGTAGTTATTTAATTATGTAATTAAAATTTTTGATTTTTTGAAATATTTCAATACTCATTTGTTCATGTTGATAACCGTATAATTTCCTATAGGTGAATTCCGTGTATTAAAACTTTTATAAGACAACCTTGGGAACCCACCCACACAACTTTGGGAACCGCTGCCATAAACTATTAAGTATAATCCGCACCATTGTCAGTACACTTTCATTTGTATAGGCAACTCGGTAGTCCTAAAGTGACGTAAATGACCAGGCCGCCCTTATATAGCTATCAGATAACATACGCGTTTACACTCCTGTCCGCTATCTATCAGCGAAAGTTGATTTACCATATCCGTTGGCTCTGTTATTACGAATGGGCTTAAGAGGTTGGGTTGGACGTAGTATTTAGCGGTCGTATTCATACATTTTGTACGCTCGACATTTTGACAGGAGGTTGGCTTCGCAACGCATTTGGCTAACTGCAGCTTTTGTACTCGAATGTTATTAATTCCTTAAATATGGCTGTAATTTTAGTCGATGTAGTATAAATATACTCTTATAGTGCTTCTTAAGATTTACGAGGTCATCGTGGCGTAGTAGGAGGGTGTTTGTAAATGAATGTAAACGCAACGGTCGTGAGCTCGATTTCCATTCGGGGCTTTAAATTATTTTCATTTCCTTGCTCTGGAAACAATATAAAGCGCAGCGTTATGTTCCGCTTCTCAACACGCAATATATTGAGAATTAGAAAGTGGAGTGCTTATTTTTCCTATGCTTACCCTATCATGTGCCGGACAAAGCGTGAAGCTACTCACCTAATTGTAATATATTATCAAATGTTCCTTTTACACAGGAACCTTGGAAATCAATCGTTCCGCATTCGTTGCCCATATTATACAATTTATCACATCACGATATAGTTTTGAAATTTCATTTTTATTGTATCAATATGTGATTTGTCACATTAAATATTATGCATGATATAAACTTCAAATACGTACATAATACTTATTAGAATGATTTTCCTTGATTATTGCATTATATTTTTTAATGTGCCTTTCATCAATAGCATTCTAACAATAAGTGGTTCAACCTGATTCTGATATACTGTCTGACCAAATTCAGAAAACTCAAAAGTACAAATGCTTTATTGTATATAAATATTTACCTGGATTTACCAAGAACTACTCGGTCGAAGGCGGGAAGGGATGAAGTTTATCTATATCGCGATATCTTTACTTACATTTTGATTTATTGATTAAGCTTGACCTATGCACCGAATATACAATCCGACATAATTAAATATCCCTAATACTTAGTTAACACAAGAGTGCAGCGACGATTGTTGATAAAATGTAAATATTATAGAAATATGCATTATTTGCATCGACTTAAATTTATTAGCAACCATAAAGTGAAATTTAATAGGTATATCAAATAAATAAGGGTAATCCTGTAGTTGGGATAAGATATGTGGGTTACTCGATAGTTTAAGATAATAACCAATAATTCATCACCCACACGCCTCAAGTGCACTTGAACGTTTTAAATAAAACAGCGAGACACTTGACTTTCTATTGATATCTCTTCAATCACGTTATCACCATTCCGACAATTGTACCATTAAATCTTTGGCGAGCCTATTAAAATTTTACAACCGATCTTAAATCTAAATACAGTGGCATAAACAATCTAAACAGTTATGTTATTTGAAATCCATAAGTTATTTACGAGTGAGTTAGGGAAAGCCGGCCAATCTGCCTCGAGACCCTACGACCGTCTCCCACACAATTTCTAGTATCCGACACGATTTTGAAAGTGAAATGATAAACTGAATCGCAATAATAAATCCAGCAGTACACGCGCTCGGAGAGACGAACTACGGAAATGTGGGCGGACTGACCACAGCTTAAAGGTCATAATTGTTTGCCTCTATGATCGCAGCCGACGGTAACCAGACGTCAGTAACATTACATTAGAGTAATGGACACATTTTTCTCTGTACAATTCTCCAAGCACTTGTTGCTTATATAAATTGGTAGTTAAAATACTTCCACTGACATCACGATCCACGTTCGGAGGTGTCCGTTATTTTAATTAAACTTTCGAAATCGAGTTAAGTAATTTAATATTTTAGCGAGTGCAGCCGATCCACTTATCCCTATCTCCTCACGTGCATTAGACACTGTCGTGAACGATGCCACATTATATACAGATCGTTACTGTTACTTATAATATGAATTTCCTTTAATCCGAGAGTAGCAATAACGGCGGCTATCTGACATCTATTGCTTGTTAGGCAGTTTATGGAAAACAATAATGTCCATTTTACTATACCTTTATTGTTTTCCTAACGACACTGATTGAGTCTTTACTGGTGTGCATAAATGCGGATTATGGTTTCGGTTATCGATGTTTTAACTTTTCATATAATATTTTCTGTGACAGCTCATAATTTTGTAAGCGATAACTTTAATCGATATTTGCTTTATCGAATTTTATGGTTTTGCGGGATTCGAATTGTTGAATTTCTATTGCCTTGAGCTTCTATTGTCCACGATTTATGTATATGCCAGTATTCAATATTTGTTATGCCCTTTAGGTTAATAACAATTTCGATTTAATCTTCTTGAATAATTTGATTTGCTTGTTGAATTTTAATATTCAATTTGTGTCACTATTTTTTTTTTATTTTAAAGTCTCCTCCGTCCTCCTAACAGAATTTAACCAAGATGGCAAAAAATTGATAACCATATGTGTATGTTTTTTCTGTAATTATTATGAAAAATATTTTATATTCAAGTTGTGGATATAAAATGTATTGTGTGCATCTTAACGCTTGGCTGAAATCGTGCAAGGTCATGACTCTTTATTGAAAATGTATATTATAGCTCTAACTTTTTATATTATTTATTCCTAATATATCTTTTTTATCTCAGAATGACTGAAAACAGTCGATTATGGAATTAAATACTGTAAAGACCCCTATGGTCTTATTATCATTATTCTTACTTACCTATTTTAAATGCTTTCCATAACTACACGCTTTAATAAAAATAAGCTATATATTTTGTTCTTATGTTTAGTTTTTCTTGGCTGAACTGTTCCATCTAAACGCTATATTCATAAATTTTCATTCAAACGATTTCTGTAAAATCTATTGAATAAAGTAACTATTAAGTCAAGTAACTAATTTTCAAAAAATACTTTCTTACATTTTTATGAATGCGAAGACGTCGAATTTTTATATACTCGTATATATTTTTTAACTTCACGTTGTATCTCGCATAGCAGGGTAGTCAGAGGAAAACTATTAAAATAAACACTTTCGTTCTCCATTTTCCGTTAAATTTTAGAGGCATGCGTATTAGGGCAGTGCGAGATAATGAAAATATTAAATAATTTCCTTGAGTCGGAATCAAATCCACGACATGTCCCGTTTACATTCACACACTGTTGCCCGTGCGCCACGACGGGCCTCACTCAATTAATAAGTTAAATTGATCAATACATGTCAGTCATTGGGCTATAAAAAGTGCAAAATGTCCAGCGGTCAGATCAAAGAGAACGCTAAACTTTCACGTAGGAAGCTTTCAGGCTGTTCGCACTTGCCACTGCCACTTGCCAACACCTAGATCATTAGTTGAGAAAGTTTCCTTGTTTGTTTGCTTTAATTGATATATTTCCATTCATTGTTGGTTTTTATCTAAAATAAAATATTATATCATCTCCTTAAATATAAGCGTCAATTTACACGAAGATTGCTTAAGTTTAATTTTTTTTTAAGTTAAATGCTGTATCCCGCACAAATCAGGGTAGGCATAGGGAACCAGGGAAACTAGTGTAATGACACTCCCATTTTCGCCGTATTCTTAAGGCATTGCGCGTAACTCTACGGTGCCAGGAAATTAAAATATTATAACTTATTAAAATGATATAGAATCTAACCTACAACCGTCGGATTTACAATCGCCGGCAACGCACCTGTAGCTCCTCTGGTGTTGCACGGGGTCGTGGGCGGTGGTAATTACTTACCATCAGGTGACCCGTTTGCCTTATCCTTTTCCATAAAAAAAAATTAAAAAATGCAGGCTTGTGCCCTTGCGCCATGGCGACCTCTGTGAAATATATACAGTTTAGGTTGTCGTCGAAATTCATCACATATCTCTTGCTTAACGTTTACATAATAAAAGATTGACTGAGCCTCCAGAATAGAAACGTAAGTCAGCTCCCAGCGAAGATCGTGTCATAGAGTAATGATGCATTCAAAATGTAAGTAAAATATCAATTGTGACTGCGAGACTTGGAAAGCTGTGTTAAATATGAATACATTTTCCATATAAATGGATTTGAACTCCAATCATCTTCACCGTTAGAAATAAAGGCGATGCCACCGGTGCCTTCATCAATCTACGTCGATGATCGCTTTCCCTCTCGGATTGATGCCACCCATCGGTTGTAATTACGCAATTGTTTTAATTCCACCAGTCCTCCTCCGTTCCACCTCCTGCCCATCTCACATTAACTTGGTCGTTTTCTCTTTAAACGCTTCTTTGCTTAAAATTAATAACAAGTTAATGAAAGTAAACTTGCGAGTGAAACTTTACTGTAGTTATTTTTAATAGACGTTGCACGTGAAATGCAATAGTTGAAATGTCATCGCAATAACTCGAGGAAACGTTTCGAGTGTTTTGTATTTCTTGAGTTATACTTAGGTATACTTAATCGTTCGGAAATATTAAGAAAAGGTGTTTTTCCTTTCTCACTAAAGATAAATTATAACGCCAGCTCTAAATCGGCTACAATTTTTTTTTTGTTTTAGCTTATTATAAATCACTCCGTTCTCCATTTTTCGCCCATTTTGAGAAATAACTATATTAGTGTCGTAGTGTAGCATTAGACTTTGTCTAAGCAGACTAGGTAGACCGTAGTATTTTATACACAGAGACAAAAGAGAGGAGAAGAGGTCCAAAACCACAGTTTATGAAAGCTATTCCTATTACTGCCGTCATATAAATATTAGACGCAGTTTTAATTCTCATTACTATATTTTAAATTATCTTGATATTTATAATTCTATCTGAAAGATAATATAATAAATATATGCAGTAGATAAAACTATTTAATTACGTTTTACATTGTTGGAATTTACTAATCTCGTATTGTAGTATCCAAATATATGTGTCTCGTGTACGGCTACGTCTTGCTGACGTTTGTTAGTATAACAGAAGCGGAACACGTGTCCCTAAAGTATAAATATAGAAAACTATTATAATTATATATATATAGAAAACTATTATTATAATTAAAATTTTATATAATACACTAAAGATAGAAAAATATTTTTTAAAAGTTTTTTTAACTTCCGGCTTCTGTATCTTGTACATAGCAGGAAGGCAAAGGAAACCTGGGAACCTAGTGTGAAGACACTCATTTTACATTAAGTCACTTCCATTGTCGACTTTCCGCAAAATCTGCAGGCATTGTATGTTGACTGGCTTCAGTCAATGCCGCACTTTATCTCGTTGGTAGAGTGCGGAGATGATAATACTAAATATTTCATGTCTACAAATGGAAATCGAACCCACAACCCGTCGCGTTAAGAATTGCAACCTTGTGCTCCTGCGCCACAACTGGCCAGAAAATATTAAAATTTATAGTGCATAATATAACGGCATATTAACAATAACAAGCTTATGTATGCATTTTGATTGATGCCCGTTTTGTGATTGACACGCATAATATCTTATCTCTTAACTCTCGTAGGCTGTATATAATATACGTGATTAATTTCAAACGTCATACATGATTAATTTTAATTTTATTATGTTGGTAAAAGTTTAGTTTCTAATGTGATCTTAAAAACTATTATTACAAAGCAATCCCGCTATTGAAAAAGTACGGTTATATAACATGATAAGATTTTTTTATTTTCGTGATAATTACATATTTTAAATGATACGTGATTTGTAACCACGGAGGCAAAGTGTGTGGATAATACGTCCATAATTATTTAACCTTTATACATTCAGTATATACGATTAACCAGGTTAAACAGATTTTTTTTATAAAGTAACCATTTTAAAAGAAACTACAATAACAGTTTATATGCATTTTATATGTAATTTAAATATAATAAGGCTAATCGTGGTACAGGGGCACAAAGTGTGACTGTAGAACCGACTGGTTGTGGGTTCGATCCCCACTTGAGGAGGTGAAATAATTATTTAAATTTATATATCCAATTCTTCGCTCTGGCGTAGAGGCAAAGTGCGGTGTTGAGTTCTGTAACTCAATATGCAATCCCTCCAGAATTCGGCAGAAAATGGGGAACGGAGTCTCTTAACACTCGGATACCTACCCTGCTGCGTACAGGATACAGCGTGAAGCTGATTTGATTTGATTTTTTTTACATATAATCATTTATACAATCATTGAAACTACAAAAAATTAATGTCGACGATTTCTACTCGCCACTAGCTAACTTAAAAATTACAAATTCTGCCAAATCATCCAGAAAGAACAATGTATATCTAATGTATAACATATAGGTACACTGTATCTTAAGTAAGAAACAAATTTTGTCTGTTGGATAAAGTGTATTGTAATTTTATACTTTAGTTTCTATCGATGTTATGTTGCTGAAAGATATAAAAAAATCACCTGAATTAATAAGTTTTTTGTTTAATTTATATTGGCTATTCGGTTACATTAAAACATTATACACTTAAATATACAATTACAGAAGTGGCACTGGTGGATTGATTTGACGTGACATAAAATATAACAAGAAACCTAACGTTAGAAATTGCTTAGTTATTATCTTATAAAATATGTAAATAAAACGCAAACCATTCGCCCGGAGAAAGGGCTTGTCACCGGGCACGGCTACCTAGTGCTGAGCCGTGCCTGTATAGCACCGATACACTCTGTTATAACGATCTGTGCCACCTGGCTTCACTCAAATAGATATCATCGGTGAAGATAAAATCGCAAACAAATTGAATATTCTATTAAATTTACTTTGTGTAGACTGTTGAGTATATTATTTTTAACCGATTTCGAAAAAGAAAGTTATCAATTTGACCTATATGTACGTGATATTGTTGAAATATTGTTATATTTGAGTTATGTATACTCAGGCGTACAAGCACGTCTGCTAAATTTCGTAAGTTTATGTATCTTCAAATTTTTCAGAAACTAATAGTAAATTGTTTTAATGTAATGGTTTGAGAAGGAATATGTATAAATCTCTTCTATTAAACCGTAATATGTAAAAATCAAGCTTTAGTACAATAAATAGTTGTATATAAGAAAAGTATTTACCGACGAAATAAATATAATACACTAAAAGTTAATAAAACCCTACTAAAACATAAAAATAATAGCCCTTCGTTAAAAACAATCCGACTAATATATTCGCATATGCGAATAATTAAATTGTAATCGATATACATTAACATCTTCATCGGTTAACTAAAGAGCTTACCCACTAACTTTTACCATACTATCGACCGCCAGTCATGAGCTCGTCGTTAGTAAAGACAGTCTTTCTTTATAGACTCCCATCTGACTAGACTTTAGGTTGGATGTATACAGCCTCACGATGTATCCCACATATAGCGATAGGAGTCTGACGAAATTTTCAAGGCATTCCGTGTCGAGTGGTGGAGCTCAACGCCGGGCTGTCGCCTTGGTGCGCCGGAGCGAAAGAATGAAAATATTAATTCATAATTCATTCAATTACAGTCACACCCTTGTCACGAGACCCTCATTAACTTGGATATTAGTCTTAAATACATTTGATTTTCAAATAAGGAGGTTATAATGTAATAATTGGCTCGTTAATAACCCTCCAACGTCGTTTCGTGTTAGTATAATTACGGGAAAAGTTGCCGGGTACTCTGATCGCGGTAAACACTGATGTAACCTATTAGTCTGCCTTATGTGATATAATTAATGACCAATTTACATAACTCTGCTCCGCTGGTGATATTATAATATGTTTTGTATGGATGCTTCCGATTCCGATAGATGTCTGTGTGTGTGTGTGTGGATTTTAGCTTTCCAAACTGATTATTGCGTTTAGTTCCGCCATTCAACTCATTCAAAAAATCAATTAAATCAATTCAATTCAAAAAATGTATTGAAAATTAGGCGTTCCCCATTTAGAGTTAGCATTATTAGAATTAAATTAACAAGGTCTAGGTGGGTGTGGTATGCGGGTAGATAGTGATTGTGTGGTTTTAATACACTATAATTTTTTATACTTAATTTCTTGACTGTTAAGTTGATATTTACATCTATTTTAAAGTAATTTAAGGGTATATAATTAAATGGTAAAACTTGGTTAAAATAGATACATTTGTCTTCTAAACTCACTAGCCTTTGTGATTAGGGAGTGTAGAAGAGAACTTTCCATACAATTTTATGTCTTAAATTCCAAATAAAATTGTGGGCGACGACTAGTTACACTATAAAATTATACTATTAAGCTTTTATCTTGGAAATTGATGCTTCAATAAGCGCGTAACGTAAGTTATAACTTTTATTAGGCCTAGATAGTTTCAAAGTATAGTAATGATGGGTTATAAAATGTTCATAATACTTATTGAACAGTTTTACATTACAATGTTAGATCTAAGTGTCAAACTGACATTTGATAAGATACTTGTATGTTTGTTTGTAATTGAGTTTCTTTATTTTTTTTAAAAAAGTAAGAGGCCGGTCGTGGCGAAGTAGTCTGAGAGAAGCTAGTGTTAAGATATTATAATTTTCTTCATTCTCCAACTGTTTCAAAGGCATTAGGTGTTGGGCGCTGATACTGAATCCCAGCCGTGGAAATTTAGGGAGGAAAATAGGACATGGTCACCCGTGGATTTTTTGTTCTACCTGGATGAAAATATCAGCTTTCAGCTCCTGATACGAGGGGTCCCCCAAATGCGAGTCGAACCATCGGGTGTATAGTCAGACACTGTCTTACTGTGCAAAAATGATGATCGATTTTGATTGTAACGATATTGCATTAAGTACAAAAGCTCGTTATGTTAAAGCTTTAGGTAACCAGCGCGCGAGTATCCATTTTCATAAATAATTATTTAAGTATTTTAGAAAATCGCAAATGTGATTAGAAACAACGGATGCATTAGTTTAATAGTTACCGTATACTTATTCCGTTAGTGTTCTATGATAAATATAATTTCCTAATATAATGTGCACATTCGAATATAATTTCATTTTAAAAATATTTAAAAGCGCGATAATTATACCGAAGAGACCACTCAAGGAAGTGAAGTCTATTTAAGCTCTAAGCCGCGGACATCGCCCACTGTTTGTCAATCCGTCGTTATAGATCAAATAGGGAAACTTCCTTTCTCCGTTACGTGTGTAGATTTTGAATATGCTTCCATTTTATAAATAGTTTTCTATAATTTGAAAGCTTCCTAGCAATAAAATATTTTTATATATATTATCGTAAATTTTTTTTAGTTTTGTTTTACAGACACTAATATACTTATATTTACTTGAGAAATAATTTTACAAAACTTAATATAATATGATAATTACGTTTTTTATAATATAAAAGACTTTTTTTACTAGTAAAAAAGTTAAGTTTCCTCTATACATTGTCTTATTTTAAACAACTTGTATTCTCAATAAGGATAGATACAAGTACATATGTACCTACTATTATAAAATTTCACTCAAATAATTCTCATATAATTCTCATTAAGGTTCCGTGAATAGAAAAGTCACCCTTTAACAGCAATACTAGTTTAAAGTTACAATTTTTCACAATGAATGAAGTCTTCAAGATACGATGAGATTAGCGGTTGTCTTTTACTTTTGTTATTTATATCTAACAAGTGGCTATTACATAAATCAACAGCCACTCGCACCGATCGTACCACGCCCATGGCGGTTATAAAAAGGCAGTCTCAAAGTACGGGAGAAAGTTCAATAAAAATTAACATGGGCTATTGCGAATGTTTAAGTATAGGTACGTAAGGTATCTATATGGACAATAATAATACATATTTAGATTTGTGTAATGTATGTAGAAGAGAAATGTTTTGTTTTTTGAGTTTTTCTTTGTTTTAGCAGGAGAGAATTCGGGATTTATAAGCTATTTCTTATATTTCATGCTTTTTTTATTCCAACTTGACAGTTTATCCCGGATAGCATACTCACTGCATAAGGAACCTAGTATCAAAACACTCTGCTATTTCCTTCTTTCTTTTCCCAAATTCGACACATTGCGCGTAGACTGGCGAAACTCAACACTGCGCATCGTCTTATCAGAGCGGAAAATGCAAATATTAATGTATTATCAAGTTAGGGATCCAAACTGTAACTATTACGTTTACAGTAACTTGAATGCCTTACTTGGCTTTTCTTTACCTTTCTTTAACTTGAAGTCTTTAGTAAAAAAATGGTATATCTCTCTGAATCTAATCGTGAAATGCGCACAAAGCAAGTCGCAGTAAATAATTATAATCGATGACAATCTATATATAATGTATACAAAACAATTAATATTTAACAATTATGACAGATATTAATAATGCATACGCGCGCCTTAAATGAATTTGACACTAACGTATAAACAGGGCAGTGTTCCAAACGCAAGTGCACGTGAATATTTTCTTTTCTCCGGCCAGTGCGCAGGAGTTGCGGAGCGTCTTGCCAACTATGTTGTGGTGACACCTCGTATTACTCGAGATTTAAATGACCATATTATATTAATCGATTTTATTAATAGTATAAGTTATAATAGTTATAGTGTAGTGACACTATCAATACTATCGATTTATAATTGTATCAATATGTGCAAAGTTTTGTTTTTATTCGTAAAACTCAGTTTTTTTTATTTTTTTTTTATTATTCTCAAAGTCCGAAATGTCTAATCAGTTGGTTAACTAAATCCTTAAACCAACTTTATTAGTTATTAATATTTTTCAAATTCTTTTATTTTTTTCTTAAATAGATCTAAGCATAAAATATATTGACTGTTGAGTCATTCTATATAGATATTCTATTTAACCGCATAAACCAACTTAGCCGCAAAATAGCTGCCTTATGAGTTTCATGACAACAATAGCATCAAAACCTTGACTTCGTCTGTAATAATATAAGAATATTAATTAAAACCTAGTACTTGGCCTCAGCCTCGCCATGGTTTACAATCTCAGGAACCGGTGGCTCAAACTGAAAAATGATCTGTGTGCGGAATAAGTATTTAGGAGGCTGTCGAGGCGCAGAGGCACAAGCGCGCAACTATACTCGGCGACTGTAGGTTTGATTCCCACTCAAAGGAGTGAAATATTTAATATTATTCCCCCGTGTGGGAATCGCTCTGGTACCGAGTCAAAGAGTGGCGTTAACTGGGCGGAAAGTGGGAAACGGAAGTGTGTTAATGGGGAACAAAGTTAAAGTACAAAGTAAAGCTAGTGTTAAAGCACTTTGTTCTCTACTTTTTTTTCGAGGCAGTGCATGTTGAGAGGCGGAACTCAACAACGCTGTGCTTTTGCTTTTGTATCAGAACAAAGAAAATAAAATGTCAGTAATTACATATTAATTCCCCCGAGTGGGAATCAAACCTAAAACAGTCACGTTACAATGAAACGCTTGTACACCTGCACCACGACGCACATACCTACCTGAACACAATAAAAACGTTATAGCTAGTGAGTAGTGACTCAATACGTTTGTGACTCGAGTGAACTTATGTAACTACCCAAATGCCGATAGGTGAAGTGTCAATAAACTGTATCTTATACAGGGATGTCAATATACGTCGCTTGAACAATTTTTTTTTCATATTTCCGCATAGACAACTTTACTTTAGAATTTGTAATTGAAATAATGTTATTTATAATATTTATTATCTACATTCAATTACATCCAGTTGAGACCAGTCGTGGCGCAAGGGCACAAATTGTGATTGTAATCGCGAATTGTGGGTTCGACTCCTACTTGAAGAAATTAAATATTTTTAAGTTCTCTTTGCTTTTCACGATTATTACACATTTTAAATGAAACTAACTTAACTTAACTTAACTTAACTTAACTTCACGCTTTATCCCTAGCGGGGTAGTCAGAGAGAACGGAGCGCCAAACGCTACGGTCTCTACATACCTCTTTCGCCTCGTCCACTGTCATCAACCTCTTCATACATGCCCTCCGGGGGATCCTCATGCTTTTTACGTGACCTTCCTCCAGTATCTTTGATACTGTGTTTTCGAAGGTCAACCGAGGTCTCCCCCTACCTCTCTTACCACTCACTTTTCCATCATAAATCTTTTTTGCCATTCTTTCCTCGCTCATTCGTTCGACGTGCCCAAACCAGCTGAACACGTTCTTCTTCATTCTCACCGTGACATCCTCGCTGGTACCTGCCATTCTGTGTACCTCTTCATTGCGGATTCGATCAGCTAGGCTGACTCCGCATATCCTACGAAGAGATCGCATCTCCACAGCATTCATCTTTCTTTCATTCTTCTTCTGTAATACCCACGTTTCGCTGCCGTATAACAGGGTCGGTACCAAAACTGCATTGTGTACGGCCAAACGCGCAGCTGTGCTGACGTTTCGCCGTCTCATCAATGCAGCCAAGGCTCCGTTAACCTTGTTACCGGCAGCAATACGCCTTTCCACATCCATCTCGTATCTTCCATCTCTACTGAACATACTTCCCAAATATACCACTTCATTCACCTGTTCTAATATCTTATCATTTACACTGATCTTGCATTCCGTCCTTTCTTCATCTCGTTCAAAAATCAGAACCTTTGTCTTATTCGCATTGAGGCTTAGACCATTATATTCACACTCTTCTTTCAGAGTGGTGACCAATGCCTGCAACTCGCACTCTGATGATGCAATAAGCACTGCATCATCTGCGTACAGCAGGCAATTCACATTCAGGTCACCTACTTTCACTCCTATATCACTTTGTTTCACTCCTTGGAGACAGCTATCCAAATACAAATTGAACAACCAAGCTGACATGGCGCAACCCTGTTTAAGACCCGATCGGATGTCAAACCAGGGCGACATGCCAGCTCCTACTCGCACGCAGGCTGAGTGGTCTCTATAAAGAGACTTTACAGCCTGCAACAAGGGTCCACTCACATTGTACCGGGGTAGTATCTCCCATAATTTCGCTCTGACAACTCTATCAAACGCCTTTTCCAAGTCCACAAAAGCACAGAAAACTTTTTGGTTAACGGCCAAAAATTTTTCCGTGATCATGCGGAGGGAAAAGATCTGATCCATACACCCTCTTCCAGGTCTAAAGCCTCCTTGGGCCTCCCACAACAGCCTTTCAGATCTCTCTTGCATTCTTCTCGCTAAAACTTTAGCATAAACTTTACTACCTAAGCTAATCAAACTGATAGCCCTATGGTTTGCGCAGTCTATCTGTGAACCTTTGCCTTTATACAAAGGCACGATGACCGCACCTCGCCAATCGTCTGGGACCTCCCCTGATTTCCAACATAAATTGCACAAAAACCAGAACAAGTGCAAGACGCGTGGCCCACCATATTTGATCATCTCGGCAGTAACTCCATCTGCTCCCGCTGACTTACCACATTTCAGACTTCGTATTGCACACTCAACTTCTTTCACACTGATTTCGCCATCAGCTACATCAAGACTCAGCGTTTCGCTGCTACTTGAGACTGAGGCGTCATCACATTCATACATCTCCTTGTAAAAATCCGCCCATCGCTGCAAAACGTGTGGTTTTTCTGTTAGAATTTCACCATCCTTCGAAAGCACCCCTTTCATTCTACAAGTTAGCGAGCAACCTCGAGAAACACTAACTTCTCGCCAGAAAAGCTTCGTGTTTTCCCTGAAGTTGTTCGTTAACCTCTCATCTCTTTCATTCTCTGCCTTTTCGCGCTTCATCTTTATCAGTACTTTCGTCTGGTGCTTTTGCAGCTTATACTCTTTCTTTTTTATCTCTCTCATACTTTTATCCTTACCAGAGGCTTTATAATCCTGCCATGCCTTCTTCTTTCTTTCTACAGCATCTTGCACTTCATCATCCCACCATTCATCACGCTTTTTACTAAAGCCCCTTTTACCTTTACCACATACCTCTATCGCTGCTTCCTTCATACAATCCCTAAGGTTCTGCCAGCATACTTCAATATTTCCATTTCCAGATTCACTGCTGTCTAGCCTTTTGGAAACTCTTTCTTGATATTCCTTTCTAGTTGGTGGATCTTGAAGCTTCCAGCTTCTTATGCGATAATTCGACTCCAAGTCTGGACACCTCGTGTAGCTGCGCCAGCCCGTGAACAGACCCCTTATTCTAGCAACTACTAGATAGTGGTCTGTTCCCAGATCAGAACCCCTAAACACTCGTGTGTCCATGACTTGGCTTCGAATACGCTGATCCACTAAGAATAAGTCAATCATACTTTTCCCTTCCGTTCGCTCCCATGTATACATGTGAATTTGTTTGTGGTCAAACATAGTGTTTGCCACAAACAAATTCCTTTCCTTGCAAATTTCCAATATAAGCTTTCCAGCCTCATTTATTCTCTTGTCACCATACTGACCTAGCACTCCCTCGTAACCGCTTCGCGCAGTTCCGACCCATCCGTTCAAATCGCCACATATTATTAATTTTTCATTCCCTCTAACGCTACCTAGAACATCCCTGACACTCTCCCAAAACTCCTCGAGTTCGCCTAATGGAGCTGAGGATACTGGCGCATACGCCACTAACAAGAATACTCTTGTTAACCCCAGCTTGAAGCGAAACCAGAGCAGTCTCGGGTTGATCGCCTTGTATTCAACCGCTGCACTAACCAATCGAGAGGACAATAATACACCTACACCTTGACAGCCCCGCTCGCTCTCTGATACGCCAGCCCAGAAAGCGACCCGACTGCCCGGCAAATCAGTTGTATCATTGCCCTTTCGCTTGGTTTCAGTCACACAAACGACATCTAAATCTCTATCATCCATCACATCTAATAATTCATTCATCTTTTCTTCCATCCCTCCTCTTACATTCCACGTAGCTATTTGTAGCTCCGTCCTCCACCTCCCGCCGTTCCGGACATGGCGTGTTGGGTGGCGGTCCCCAACGCCGCATTCGTCGCCACTTGACACACCAGCGGGGACGCACTGGTGCGCGTCGCCTTGGGGGGACGCCCTATCAGTGCGCTCTCTCGGGGTGCACGTGGCGGATGGAACGTTGCAGCCCTCGTAAGGGCTGGCAGGGGTCGCTGCGAGCAAGCCTTCCATCTTGGACCCCCAATGAAACTATTTAATCGAATTAATCGCGTATATTTATAAATGAAACTATTTAATCGAATTAATCGCGTATATTTAGTGTTATACATTTTTGGAAAACCGACTTAGGTACGGTTAGTGGTCACGGGTACAGTTAAATAATTTTATTTAAAATTAAATATTTATTTAAATTTATATTTCCATTTTCTGCGTTTTAGTGTTGAGGCAAAACGTTGAGTTCCGCCACTCAACACGCAATGCTTTTTAAAATTCAGCGGAAAGTGGGGAACGGAGTATCTTAATACAAGGTTCCCTCTGCCTACCCTGCTGTGTGCGGAATACAGCGTTAACGCTGTATCCCGCACACAGCAGGATTATTGGCTGAATGCAATTATTTTTTTTAATTACATCCATTAAATTTAATAAGAAAATATTACTATATTGCTAGTATAGCCCTAACATTGTGTTAATGTGTCAGTAGACCGACGAGCAAGAATCAGTTCCAACATTAAACATACATACATATGATAAAAATATACGTACGCTTTGTTCTTCAGTAGAATTTGTTATTTAGTTTACGTAGCACTGTTTTGTCTCGAGAATTGTGGGATAAAAACAATTTATACATATTTTTGTTTTTTTTATTATTATTTTTATTCATGCTGTATCCCACACATAGCAATGTAGACAAAAAGAACATAGGAACCTAATATTATTATAAGACACTCCGTTCCCATTAAAGCACTACCGTTCCCCACTTTCCACCGAAATCTGGAGGTATTGCAAGTTAAGTAGAGTTTGCGCCACGACTGGCCCCTATATATAATACATAATATGTAGTTAAAGATATACTAAGACAGGAAACTATACTAAAACTCGATCATCAGATCAGATCTACAATACCTTATTATTTTATTATCACTTAAGCTACAATTTTTTTAAGGTTTATAAAGATATAATTATTCTAGTCTAATTCCGTCTTATAAAGAGTTGGATAGTTTAGTAGACCCAATAAAAATGTGCAAATATTTAGCAAATAACACACGTTTTGTCCCTTATATAAGAAAATGTTTATTGCAGTTTTTTTATATTTGATTGTGAACGTGAAAATGATTTTTTTTATATCTAGTCGAAATTACCATTGACTACAAGCAAAAAAATTATTTTTATTTTAAACAAAAAAAAACAGTATCTGAACGTCACCACCAGCTATATAAATATTCAACTTAATAAAATCACCATAAACATATTATCCTAATAAATAAGCCATCGCCAACCTATAAATAGCAACAGTAAATTCCTTTGTTTCTTATTATTTGCTACATCCCTTTGTACAACGTAAACGTAACTGAAATTTAAATATCATTGTTCTCGCGATGAACATAAACATAACGCTTTATCTGTTGTTGCCTACTCTTTTTAAATAAAATTAAATTAAATTATTATAGCTTCACGGTGTATCCCGCACACAGCAGGGTAGGTAGAGGGAACATAGTGTTAAGACACTTCGTGCTCCACTTTCTGCCGAATTTTGGAGGCATTGCATGTTGAGTGGGAGAACTCAACGCCTCGCCAACGCTTTTGCCTCGACACCAGAGCGAAGTAATGAAAATATAAATTTAAATAAATATTTCATCTCTTCGAATGTGGTTCGAACCCACAACCAGTCGGCTTTACAGTCACACTTTATGCCACTGCGCCACGACTGGCCTTTGCTAGTCTTTTAAATCTTGCGTATAAAATGAAAATCGTCGGTTTAGAGTGTATACTGGCTAACAGTCTATTAAACATAGTATTAGGGAGAGAGTGACCTATGTATTATGAAAAGTTCTTTAAAGTTTTGAAAATTGATTTGTATTCTCCACTATATGAAATACAAAGTCGATCCTTAGGTCTACTTTGAATGGTATCTAAATGTACATATGGAGGAAATAAGAAATGGATTAAACGGATTCACGCTTTTTCTTGCATAGCAGAATAGGAAGAGAGAAACTGGTGTTAAGACTAAAGAAATGTCTTGAAAATTGGGCAGAAAGTGTTGAAAGTAGTGACTTAACACAAGGTTCCTTCTTCTTACCTGTATATGCGCGAAGGTATAAACAACAACGTCAGTAAAATTAAAACGACTTATATTTTATTTTCTATTATCACGAGTACGAGGCTGTACGTCTTCTACTTTATTTTCTGTTATTACGAGTTGGACTTTGCTTCTTTAAATAGTCGCACGCACTATAAAAGTATTGTTTGTATATTTTTGTCCAACTTAAATTAAATTATCATTCCACGTTGGTAATTTTCCCAGGCCGTGGTACAAGGAGACAATACAATTAATTCGTGCAAATATACGTATATGTACATTTCCTCCGGTGTTAATCTTTTAAGTGACGATTGTTATCAGTTCGTGTTATGTAATTGTGTGAATGTTGCTCTTATACTTAAGGTCTGTTTTCATTTTTTTTTATGTACTGTACGTACTGTATTCCGCTGTTTTTATCTGTTACACAGTCAAAAGTCTTACAAATTATGTATTTCTGTTCGCGCTATAACAACAAATACCAAAAAACAGAATAAATTATAATATTGTTAGCGTACTCGTGTAAAAGAGGGTAGATTTAGGTGAGAATAATTAAAAAAATAATAAAAACAGTAGAATTATGTCAATCGGGGGACAGTTGCGTGTAAGTGACGGTCCCTATTGGAAGGAAACTAGTGTGAAGTATTGTTAGTAGGTGATACATATCACCTATTGCAATTACGTGGTATCCCTTTCCAAATAGTTTAAAAACATATAGACGATGTGTGTATTTATCTTGTATTTTAAAAACTATAACCGCTTCCGATTTCTAACAATATAGATAAGGGGACTTCCGTACAACGACCTTCCCGGCATAGGCTTTTCCGATACATGTACCAAAACAATATTCAATACATAAAATATTTTCCAATCAGAATCTGTAACCCCTCAGTTTAGCGCTTAATTAAGCTTTATAATATTAGTTGGTATAGATGCTTGCATTTTATTTTAGACAAATTTCTTTCAAATCTTACACATTGGTTTCTCAGAGCATCTATTTAGTCTAGTCAACTATTGGCACATCACTAAGTTTTATTTTCTCTAAAAGAAAATTACTAGTAGATACACACTTATTAAAGTGAATTACACTAACGAACTAAAAATACCACAAAAGCACGTTGGAATTAAGTAACGGTAACGACACTAGATGTATAACCCAGATAGGCCGCGAGGCGCGAAGGGACTGCACTTGATATTTACACGACAGGAATGTGCCTTTTCGAAAATGTCATCTCAATTAGTCTATCACCTGAATGTGGTCTGGGTCTTCGAGCCTAATGAAGTAAGAGTTCCTGTGATTTTGATAATGTTATATATGTAAATATATGGTTATGTTGGATATTGAAATGTTGACAAATGTATACTATTTGAATATAATAAGCAGGTCGGCTTTTAAAGAGTACACAAGCACTATTGATGTATTAAGACATGCATTAAAAGAGAGAGACGTGGAATAGCACAGAGGTATTTACTCACTTAAATTCCATGAAAATTTAACAGTCTCTTAAAAAAAATTAAAAGGGCAAAAATTTATCGTACCAAATACAAATAATAAAGAACAGAAACACATCATTTTTTGAAAACAGTGCTCAACTAAACTGACTTTGTAGGAAGCTTATAACAATTTGAGCATAACGAAATATAAAACCGCTTGAGCCGCGCTTAGAGATCGATCAATATCCAAGAAGTGCGTTGATGTTTATGATGAAGATTGTATTCCAAACATGAGCTTAAGAGGCTGTAAAGTAACATAAGTAAATTTTAAAATATTATAGGTAATCATAAATACTAAGTGGGAAACGTAAATGAATGGCCGGGAACGGAGTGTCTTAACACAGGTGTCCTCTCTCTCTTTCCCTGCTGTGTGCGGGATACAGCATCAAACAGATTTAGCTTCACTAAAAATTAATTATATTTTTAAATTCTATTCTCACAAGGCCTGGTCTTAATGAATTATCTACACTCATTAAGACCAGGCTTTGTGAGCTTGGCAACCAGGCATTTGACAAAGAAACTAGAGTAGATTACAAGGCAATTTGCAAATAAAAACTGGCACAGTTTTACACTGAACCGTATATCTTTAAATATATGAAAAAGTTACAAAATACCTTTTTTTTATTTGTTGCCCTAGTTGGTATATGTAACATAGTAAACCAATGCACGAAACACTGCAGCCCGTCCAAACGATCATCGCTAAACGACCGTTTGACCTCGCTTATGTAACACATTGTTTCAGCGATACGGGCGTAGCTTGTGCCCTATCTACCAGTATGTGCATATGTAAGTAGATAATAGATATATGAAAATGAGGTTTATCGATCTGTCTCTGGTGACTTGTATTCGAGCAAAAAGAAATACATTTTTAATATAACAGTATTTAGTAATATTAGAAAGCTGAAGTGTTTGGTTGATCGCGCTAATCTCAAGAACTACTGGTTCGAATTGATTTTGTTTTGTCTAGATATTTCAATTACCGAGGAGCTATGGGAGGCTATAGACTATATTAAATTACGTTATTCATTCCTATTTATTCCTCTATAAAATACTACAATTTTCAATTAGAAATCGAACTTACAATGTAGGTCTCGTTGAGGATAACAAATCACCCGCCTATCTGTTCTATAGCTTATTCATAGAGCACTTCAGCACGGAAACTATTAAAGGTATTACGTTTTAGATTCGTAGGCACAATCAAATGCGAAGGGGTCAGGTCAACTGCTCGTCGTAAACACGCCGCGGTCACTCTTTGATCGAACGAGATCGCATCTTTCCGGTATCGTGAGAATTTAAATAGCGATATTACGTAAAGGATGAGTTAATGATAAGGATAATACATCATAAAATGGGTCTAATTTTCGATTGTTTTGTTTCACGCTGGACTTAGGAACCTAAGTGTAAAAGCACTCCATTCCTATTAAGATTTTCACTGAATTAATGTGACTTTTCTTATTCAGTGGCTTAACTCCACGCCGCGCTTTGCCACTTTGCCAAAGCGAAGAAATGAAAATGTTACATAATATTGTAGAGCTTATGAATTTGTTTGGTTAAAAGTACAAATCTCAATAAAAAACCAGTACGATCAAATTGAATAATTTGTTAATCATTTTTATAATTTTTATATTGTTACCTTAAGCAAAAGAAAGAAAGAGGGGAAGAATTGAATTAGAGTGTCTCATATACAGTTACATATTTCAACATTGAGACGAGGTCGTGCGGAATGACTAGTTAAATATAATTTTAATATAAAAGAAATATTCAAGGACCAAAATTTATTAAGCTCAAACTTAAAAGAAATGAGTTGTTTTCACTGAACATATATCTATTATATATCTAGCATAATAATTCTGCTGAATTGCCACCTATTTGTTACCATACTTTAGTGCCACATATAAGGAATAATTAATAAATAAATAAAATAAGTTTATTTTATGACAGTGCACTTTATGACGCCTTACACACACTTACATACCTACTTAGTTTTAATAAAAACTTTCAGCAGACGACTTGATTATACACAATATGATAAATGATACTTTCTATTCTGAAAATTCGTTTTCTAACTACATTTGTGGTTATTTGTGCCCGATTTTTATTTTTTCTTACTGTATAAATCTGTGTTTACATGCTAAACTTATTTATTTAAATTCAACACAATTTGTCACTCGTCGTGATAGAATTTTCCGTTAGTGATATAAATTTTGGTATCTTCAAGAATTGAACGTTAAATGTAATACTTATATTTTTATTATTTCGTGTTATGCTTACTTAGACATTTTCCCTTTTTATAGCTGAAAAAAAAACAACAACAACATTTTGTTATTTTTTAGAAAAAATAGTAATAATAAATAATCCAAAGGTAGACCTTTGGACTATTTCGTTGCAAATTAAATTGGTATCTTCCTTATTAATAATTATTTATACCACATACATGACGTATATAAAAGTAAACTCATCGCCCTACAGTGTGAAATCTCATCAATCGAACAAGTTTATAGCGCAACTTCCATCATAAAATGGCGGTGTACTATCATACATTCGATTACGCCGACGACCTCGCCTCTTGTAATGCAACGAAAACCTAATTGGCTTAGTAGTAAAAGTGTTATTTAATCATTCGCCCGTATGTTGCATTACTTTGATAATATAAATATGTTGCGTAATACCTTTCTTTATTTTCATACATTACTTAGGTATATACCTACCTTTAAGGAGGAGAAAAGATAAATATTTTATATATTTAATTTGACACGATAATAATAGGTATATTATTATGAAACCATGTCGCGGTCATTAACAACTGACCTCACTAGCCTCTAAACAATTGGACTAAGACTAAGAATTGTAAAGGACATTTTAGAAAACCGATTTACATGTATAGAATCATCCTAGAAGTTTCTAGTTCATAGCGAGTGACCTATATTTTATGTAAACGATATTTCATGTACCAAATATAGTAACAGCTTGACGCTAATACATAAACATGAATGATATAATTCATTCAGGCTAAAGTGAACCTACATAAAGCCCGATTTCCACCACGAGCGGAGCGGACTCATTAAGGACTGACTACGTCGAACTCGCAAGAGTAAGCTGCACACTTGTATTTCTACCAATTAATGGGGCAATTAAAGAACCAGGAGCAGAAAGAGTTGGGCTGAACTCGTTCAGTTCTAGGTAAGAGAGAGAAGTAATTGCAAAATACAATACTCTTTCTTGGTGGAAATTAAAAAGGAATCTGTTCCACACCCGCTCGCGAAGCACTACCCGCTCGTTTCCTTCTTCCGGTGGAAACCGGGCTCAGGTCTCGCCTAAGGACACTTTGCGTTATATAAATAGAAAACACCAATCTCACAATTTGCACACTATTGTCGGTACCATGCGTTTATTTAACGCCCACGGTAATGACAGCGCGACCACTGAACTGATAGAATTAGTCGCTTCACGCTGAACTGTCACGATGTATGGTATGGCCGTATGCTTAGATCAGTGATCATGATCAGTTTTTGTGACTTGGTGTTGGGTGGTTAGTTGTACGATTAAATGACTTTTGGGAGGAAAACTTATTTTCATGTGCCATTTCGAGATTAATCAGTCTTGGCTCAGGAGCGCAAGCGTGCGACTGCCAGACGAGTCAGGTACTGGGGTTCCAATCTCGGTATCGTGGTTATTTATATTGTTTTGTTTTAAAGATAAAAAAAACTTTGGAGTACAATAATGTAAAGTTCCTTATATAACGCTAACGATGTTGAAAATTATTCAAATCTTCAAAGCAACGGCATGAAATATTAATAATAATAACATACCTACTGTTAACTTAATTCTAGTTCTCGTATATCTCCAAGCAAAGATTTAGGAGTCGCCATTAATTATTTAGTGCAACAGCATATATGCTTACAAACGACCAAGCTTTCCAATTTACATCGGGATCCATGCGTTGAGACTGACCTACATGCTTTGAACTAGTGGTGGTGTTTCATTTTAATTAATACTATTTATGTCACTACGTGTTTCACCTTTGACCAGAGAGGCTTGGTCATGAACGATCTTCTTGTTAATATCGATGTTGGAAATGTTGTTTTATTATATACGTGTATGATATATATATATATATATATATATTGTATGTTTTTTCTCTAAATAAAGTTCTTGTTTGTTTTTATTTTAGGGAACCTAAAGAAGGCATTAAGACATCATTACCCATTTTAGCCTTGTTTTTTAGACAATCTTTAGGCGGACCTAACACCTCATTTTGTCTTGTTACCAGTTCAAAGAAATAAAAAATAAATCTCCCAAGCGGAAATCGAACTCATAGCCGTCGCGTTTACATTCAAAAGCTCATCTGCGGCCTCACATAATTATCATCTAATTAAATTGGTGTAAAGAATATGAAATGCGCAAAAGAAACTCACTCTTACAAACGGTAACTCTAGATATTACATAAAGCCGGAGTGATACGGCCAAGCTGCTCGAACTGTTGACGGACCTTAATAATAAATCATTTAGTGCCATTGGCTCTCAAAGCTTGAAGGAAATGAAATATTGCTCTCGTAGTATTGTTTTCAATTCTACTGTGAACGTAATTTGCTCCTAGCGGCGGCCACTTTCTTCTTCGCGTTTATTTATTTTACATTTGATTTATTTTTTGACAGATTATTATTGCTTGTTTTGATGTGTTTTATGTGTTTTATAGTAAATTGCTTCTTAACGATTGTTAGATTTATGATTAAATAGGTTTTGTGGATTGATTTACACTGTTGTTTTTATATAAAGAACAATTTATTGCGTAGAATTTCACAGCTTTATCCATTTACTGAAATATAATATAATATAGAAATGGACCGTTCACGTCACGTTTACGCATATAATGAACGCCCTGTGAAAGGCATGTGATAATTTTAATGTATTTACATAATCACAATAGATTCATTATGCGTATTCATTAGGCGTTTTTATTTTTGTAAGTTAACGACAATTGTGTTAAGTTTTTCAGTTCGGATCGCGGATTCGCGAACGTTCGATCTCGTCTGTTGCGAACCAAATGTTTATTAATTGTGACGCAATATTGCTTTGATGTTGAGTTTTTTTTTGTTGTTGACGTATACACTACCTATAGTCCAGTGGCCAGTCGTGGCGCAGGGGCACAAAGTGTGACTGTAAAAGCGACTGGTTGTGGGTTCAATCCCCACTCGAGAAGATATAATATTTACTTAAATGTATATTTCCATTTCTTCGCTCTGGACAGCGTCCAGGACAAGCGCGGCGTTGAGTTCTGCCACTCAACAAACAATGCCTCCAGAATTCGGCAGAAAGTGGGGAACTGAGTGTCTTAACACTAGGTTCGCTCTGCCTACCCTGTTGTGTGCGGGTTACAGCGTGAAGCTGATTTATTTATTTTTTCACTACCTATTAGTCTCGAATAACGAGTTAATGTCATGAACTATGGTTTGAATAGAGATTTTATTTTAGTGTTGGATAGTCCTGCGGCTTAAAGCTAGTACAATATATAAGGAGACGCAATCGCCTTATTTATTGCTAGTCGCGGATTCAAATATATTAGGTAAATATCTATATACGATATAGGTAAATATCTATATATATAAACTTACGGAAACTAATTTTAAAGTAAACACTGAAATTTTAATATAATTGGTTAATTTTTATCAACTTTTATAACTTGCTTCTTTTAGGGTCCCGTACCCAAAGGGTGAAACGGGACGGGACTGGTATTACTAAGACTTCGTTGTCTGTCCGTCTGTCGTCGTCTTCTCTCACGAACTGTGATAAACAGTTGAAATAAAACGAAATTAGGAATTATTATACAAATACTAAAAATGTCTTAAATAAAATTGAAGGAAATATAATAAAAACGACAAACAAATCACGTTTGAATCGGGCTCCCATTTTTATAGAAAAGGTATTTTATGGAAAATCCCTAACTCTGTGGTTTAATAAACGTTTAGTAGTTTAATCATTTTAAAATTATCGAGTTAATGTTATTAGAACAACAAGGTCAATTGGTCACGAGGATGAATACCTGATTAACCGATTTTATTGTTATAATGTTCTTTATAAATTAATTCTGGTGAATTTTGCTTCGACTGACGTAAAAACTTCGTCACCATTTAACATCACCAAACTTGGGAGTCTTAACCATCGAATATTCGGCTATAGATGTTTCTACTAAAAGACTTTTAAGTTGGTACTGCCAGTTTATAATATTTTTCAGTAGAATTTCACCTTTTATTTTTTTTTAATATTTTTGTGGTAATTATGGCTACTACTATACTATACTATACTTGATAAATTTTCTTGTAAATATTCGACATCTTTAAAATATTTGGTATTATTAAATACATATGCTGTAATGCGTGGTTTTGAATGCAAGTTTAGTGTGTACGTTTTAATATGCAAAGAGATAAGAATAATTTATTATACAATGTTGCTGATATTCTTTGTAAGATGTGTACTTACAATAAAAATAAATCTAACAAACGCATTCCAAAGGGAGATGCGCCTGTCACATGACAAATTGAATTTATATTTCACAAAGACTGAAATTGTGAAATACGTCGACAGCAAATTGCATACATCGTCCACTTTCAGTTAATAACGTTCCATACAGGTAATATTTTTGAAATATCTTTTTTTTTTACTCAGTTTTATTTATTCATTTTTAATATATAAACCGTTACTTATCTCCAAAATGATTGCAGAGCTATTCTGTCTGAAATGACAAATATGAAAGAAAATGTCACACAACGCTATCTGAAAGGGATTAGAATACCGTCATACAGATAGGCTCAATACTCACAAGGCGAAACTCCTGAACAATTTTTTATATACAGGTTGACGCTATATCCCGCACACAGCGAGGTACGCAGAGGGAATCTAGTGTTAAGACACACCGTTCCCCAATTTCCGCTGATATCTGGAGGCATTGCGTGTTGGGTGGCGGAACTCAACGCCGCGTTTAGACCCGACACCAACGCGAAGGAATTAAAATATAAATGTTAGTAAATATTTTATTTCCTCGACTGGGGCTCGAACCCGCAACGAGTCGATTTTGCAGTCACAGTTTGTGCCCCTGCGCCACGACTGGCCTCTTACCAATTTCTTTTGGTAAATCTACCATTGTATTCCGCCACATCTCGTCTTAGCGGAGTAGGCACAAATTATTGAAGTTTCGTTTAAATAAGATAATATGTATAAATTCTTGTAATCATCACAAGACTTCTTTATTTTAAGATAGGTATGTTATTTTAAAAGAATGTTTCCTTATTATACGCCTGATAAAAACAATAAAATAACTTTCTTATTAAGCTACGTCGAAATTCTTATACACTTTTTACGACATAAAACGGTTTCGAAGAGGCGTAAAAATATTTTATCTATATACTACCTTTGTATTATGATAGTCTGTAGCGATAATTAGTAAAAATCTCTCTACGGAGAACTGACTAGCCAACCACCTAAATATGTTGTAACATTCCTCTTTTTTACATATTCATTTTTCATTATCGGTTCCGGTAAGCTTTGAAATAGATGCAGGTGATTTTGCACGATTGAATAAGAAACCTCCAAACACCTTATTTTATTAATGTTTTACAATTTATATTACTCAAATGCTTACATTACCTATCGTTGTTATATTAAAGCGAGACGGCGTCAAGGAGACGATATGAAATATAGCATATTAAAATACCACGGTAGGCTGACGAATCGTCGCGGTTTATAGATAGTATGCAAAATGTTATGACTATGACAAATGTATAATAACAATATAAATTTTATGTATAAATTTTAATATTCACGTATACTAATAATATAAAACTGAAGAGATGACGTCAATAGCAGGAATGTCTTGGTACATGCCAACGTCACTCATATTAAACATAGTTCCATTGATAAGTGTAAGTAAAGTTATATTATATGAAATGTTACTAAAAATAAACTCCTTTAAAGAAGGAGAAATATTGCTATATGTTTTATTGTTATTATATATTCTGAGTAATTTCAGTACCTATCTATAATTATTTTTACGTCATCGCATTATAGGTCAAATACCACACAGTGGGAAGATTTATATAAATAATATAGGGTTTTTCCCCGGTCTCTTCAAACAAAGTTAATTATTTGTTAACTATACTATTCCAAACTTTTAGAAATTTTCTAATAAGGAGAGAATATTGTTATCCCTAAGTTATCTCTACAAAAAGGTAAAATCGTCGTTATTGTGCGCCGACCTTAACCAAAGAATTTTTTTAGTTTTATTTTAACTAAACCTTATCTATTGCAGCTTAGATTTCTCGACACTCAATAACCAACCGCTTACCGCGGAATATGAATCCGCATTGACCTGCTGTTTCAAGATCAGCTTTATTAATAACGTGGGAAAGTTCAATAAACGCTGTGCTTCACGCCTACAAACAATTTCGCTATCTTGCAGGGTTTTCAAAACATCCTGTTGCCAACCAACTTAATCCGTATAAAAATATAAAAAAAAAACTAAAGTTATAAAATGCTATAATTATGCTACATTTGTCAATATCGCACAATTATAGCATTATCATGCCAATTCTGCATTGCATTGGCATTGCGTGTCGAGTGGCGGAACTCGACGCCGCGTCTTTGCTTCCTTACCAGAGCGGAAAATGAAGATATTAAATGTTTAATTTTCTCGAGCGGGAAGAGAATCCACAATCTTTCAAGCTTACCGACTGTAAGGTTATGCCTTTAGGCTACGACTGGTCTATACTTATTTTTCTTTTTTCATGAATTTTAAGCTTTTACGCACCAACTCAAGAGTCTAACCAAATAACCCATAGACAAATACAGACATTTTTAATTATAGTACTAAATTTGGCCTCTCATATAAGTACCGGAAGTTCATCCCTGACCGCGGGCCATCTATTAATATCATACGGTGCAACTTGCAGCCCTACGTCAGACGGTAACGCCGCGCTTGCAATACCAATAATTTAGTATGGCGCGTGACCGCGCACGGGGAGGACGTGCGATTTTTAATATCCTCCAAATAATCTCGAGCATCCGTGCTATTTTCACGTATTTCTTATCGGAGAACGTATAAAATTTCTTAACTTGTGACAGTTTTGTACAAAGTGTGTGCGCTAAACGTGATTTCGTTGCGTTGACGGGGAGTTGATATTGCAGTTGCAAACGTTTTGGCTGGTACATTTTACTATGTATATCGGTTTATATGTTTGGTGTGTATAATTTGACTATAGATAATTGATAGTAATCAAACTGTAGAAAAAGAAGGAAGTCTCCTTCTACTTCCTTTGATCAAAGGAATGTAAAATAGTTAGGTCGTGGAATTACATAGTATGCAGTTAAATGACGTTGCGGGTCGGAACAATCTGCGCTTGATTCTTATTTAATATTTTATACGTAGGACTATGGGATAGGGAATGGTATTATTGTATCATTTTTGGTATTTTCATAACATATACTTCTTCTAATTTAACAGTAAAATATTTTTGGTTTTTTTTACTTGTTCTTGTTTTATTCACTTAATTTGTATCTTCTATATAAATCATATATTTTGTTCAGATTATATAATCTACATTTTGCAAGTTTAGCATAAAATGCAATCATTTGCTTATTTTAATATATATTTGCAATATAAATGTTGAAATCATGTAAAGCCATAACTTTCACGTTAAATATTTGAATTTGTTAATAAATTATTTTTATATATGTACTACATACATTCCTGCATGTTATGTTATTATTAGTATATATTTTTTGACACATTATATTATTTTTTAGAAAAAGTAGGTAGACTGCGACAGTCGTTTTCTTAGTAGGAATAAAACATTACTATTAGATACAACAAATATAATAACTTAATTTAAATATATATATGACGAAGTGTAAGATTATTGCGAACGTTCCCCAGTATCCGCCGAATTCTGGAGGCATTGCATGTTGAGCGGCGGAACTCAACGCCGCACTATGCCTTGGCATTAGAGCGATGAAATGAAAATTGTAAATAATTCATTTCCTGTAAATAAAATATATGAAATGATTTTTATTTTGGGCCGCTTATTGCTTATACACTGCTAATGTAAAATATCACTGTAACGAGGTTAATATTAATGGCATTCATTCTCACATATTCGGGTTACTTTATGATTTGAATTATCCTTTGAATCTGAAACATATTTTGGCAGCTGTCATAATATGAGATTATTTTCTTTTCGCCACGTTATAATGAAAAGGATAGCGGTTTAGATGTGCCGTTTTAGAAGTATAATATAACATACTAATTTAGTAAATTTTACGCGTTCCAAATACTCGTTTTACTTGTGTTGATTGTCGAAGTATTATGGAAGTGCATCTAAAACCTTTTAAACCGAATGTTGAGTTCCGCTAATTTTTGCCACGGAATAACTCAAAAATGTGGCGGCCAACGCACCGCCGTCGGAATATGTTAAGGTTTTCTTTAACCAACCTGCTATATGCGGAAGAACGCATTAAGCAGAAAAATTATATTGTTTTGCGATATATCTCCTAAACATAGTACTAATATTTTATTTTAAATTGTTACTCTTTAATATTTTTAACACACAATAGTAATTAGAGTAGTTTTAATGTCAGTCTCTGAGTGGAGCCCAAATTAAAATATTTAACGATTAACCTATTTTATTTACGAACAAACAAATAACTAGTTACCATTAGTAATAAAGCTTCATAGAAGTACCTTACTAATTACCAAATTGATTAACTATTAAAATTAGCTCGTTGCTATAATTACTAATAAATAATCATTATGAATATTATTCTTAGTGATCGTCAAATGCTTATTTGAAACTTTAAATCCTATATAATAACATTTTTTATGATAATTGAAGACTAGCGGTTCTTATTGATAATAGGAAATTGTTATACTAGCGCTCGCTTGCGGCTTCGCCTGCTTAACTTAATTATTTATTTAATAAACTGAATTGTGTGTTTTGTAATATGTGTTTACAGTGCACTTCTAACATTTTAAATAACGGAAGCCCTCGTGTTCTTATGTGTTAACATTTTTCCACCATCGACTACTCCCATTGGTGATGCAAATATAGCCTTCCTTCGTACATGGACTATAATACAAAAAGGTTTTTAATTTCCACCCAGTTTTACATCTCAGCTCGTACAAACAAATTTTTCGTTTCGTTTCGTATTTGTGTAGATGGAGACTTTATGTTATTGATGATAGAACAAGGTATTTATTTTATACACATAATTATTTACATTATGTCTGGAAGGCACGGAGAGCTTAGTGATGTGTCCCTACGTACATACGGGAATGTCGTAAGTTATATTTTAGAAGAGCAGCTGTTATATCGCAGGCTTGTCTTTCTAAGTGTGGAAGCGTTTCTATACTGACACTACTAACATTTCCATGTATCTTGACTTCAAGTGCCTAACTAACATTTGCAGGATATGCACAAAGCCTAGTCACTTAATTTTAGTTTGTGAGCGAAAACCATTTTCGCATTGTATCTAATTTGACAGACAGAAACCCATATAGTTCAAAAACCCCGACTTGTCAAAAGACGACAACGGCGTTTCGGTAAGGGTTTATAATTTGAAGTACAAGTAAAGAAATGTAGCGCGGCGGGGTCAAACTGTAAAGTGTAAACGCGAGGGTTGTGGGTTTGTTTCCGTTCGAGGGGTATGATTTATTTTCTTGTAACAAGATAAAGCGCAGCGTAGAATTCCGTCACTCAACACGTAATATCTGGAATGTTGTATATTAAATTGAGTGGAAAGTGGGGAACGGAAAACGATTTCTTCACACAAGGTTCCCTCTCCCTACCCACGTATGTATTTGTGGGATACAGAATACGAACCTAAAAATAAACCGTCTACTATAACTGCGACTTCTCCGTCCTCTTGACAATATTCTGTATAAGCAATATCTTCTAAAAAGTTAAAACAATACATTAAGTTGCCTTGAAAACCGTAACTAATCCTGTTTTACGGACCATGTGATACAGAATAGCTACAACTAACCGAGCACGAGATTATTTAAAGTATGCTTAAAAACTATTTATTATATAATGTGCTTATTTTTTACTATATTTTGTTACATTAAATTTTTCAATGTCACTTTTTTATTTAATATTAATAACTATACTTACATACAAGTATTAAAATTAATAATTAGGAATTATAAGTAAGAAAAATATTTGTAAAACCAAAAACCCCGACTGCATAAAACTATAAAGAAAATAAACAAGCCTAATAATTTATTAGAATTAACAGTCGGGACCTCTTTAAATTATGCGGGGTTCCTGGTATAGATTTTATTGATTGAAGAATTACTTATAGGGCGAACAATAAGTAGTATTTTTTGTTAAGATATAGTAATCTAAATATTCATTATGTAGTACTTAACATTAATAAACAACGGCTTGCTTGCGAAATTAATAATTTATGGATATTGCAAGTCTTAAAGGAGCAGAAATAACCATATTTGAACAAGAAAATATTTCAACAATTTATTATACTGTGCACAGAAACATAAGCACCTACTTCGTTTTATAACTTATTTTATTTACCCCACTTTTGAGAACAAGCTCTGCGTTAAGTTCCGTCACTCAACGCGCCATATCTTGCAAATTGAGTGGTGAGAGTGAATGGAGTGTCTTAAGTATTTATCGCTTAAGTTCTCTCCGCCTGTAGAGGAACAAGCTTTATTAAGTATTTTACATTAGGATAATAGATAATAGGTCTAAACGCATGTAGGCACATATGCATATAAAAAAAAATTGAGTGGAAAAGAGATTAAATTAAATTATCACTTATGTTGTTTTATGAAAAAGTTACGTCAACTGTGCGACAAAATTTAACTTTAAGGCATGGCGGTATGTAAGGATATCCTACGCTACAAGTTTGGCAAAGGATCTGTGTGTATATGTATAGCTGCTTAAAAATACTAAAAACGAAAGATTTAAATACGATAGCTTAATAGTCCAAAGCGTCCATATCTCATATATTGTTTATGATTAAAAAAAATTTTCAAGGCCCACTCACTTTCTCTAATTACAATTTATCGCAGGACACCGGTGTCATTTAAACAATTTTAACAAGAACATAAATTCCACGCCCGCGTCAATATTTAGGTCGACCGAGTGCCTCGAAGGCCTCGCAAGTCCATTTGGAGCCTATCTATTTATAGCTGCTAAACGCGGCTGGTTGCTACGCGAAATGCTTATTTACTTGAGATCTTTATAGCAAATTCCTTATTTGCCGCTTTGCGTGCACAATGTAGGTACGTTGTAGAAGTCGGTATCTAGTTTTCGCTGATTGTTTATCTATTCGAATCTGTACGCTCTAAAATGAGCTCGTAAGAGATATAACTGTTAAAATTGACGCGGCCACGCGCCGTGGACATAAATCAATGGGACCAAGGGTGATGGAATAATAAAAAGATAATATATAAAAAGAATATATAAAAAATTTCAATACCCAGAGAGGAAAGTCTAAAATAGACGAAGATTGATAGAACAGAGTGTGATAAGCAAACAAAACGACAGAATAATATGTTTAAGATAATTTTGTTTTAATAAGACTATTAATAACCAAATAAATATGATACATGTTCCTTTGTAAGTCAATAAACTTATAAATATTGGGTTTACATGTAGGTATATAAAGTGAAGCTAAATCGCACGACAGTGCTGTAAAATATTCCGGTCATTGAACTTGCATATAATTAACACATAATTTACATATTTCCTTCCAAATTTTCTTTATCGATACTAACTCGTCAGCCTTTTTTTGCTAAATATCGCACCGCTTTCAAAACAATAGTCAATCATGCTTGCGAATTCCTGTTATTACGTTACATCATCTGGGTCATTTCTAATGTGTTACTCTTACGATGTTTTTGAGAATTGGAGCGTGTGTATCGTGAAACTAAAAAAAGTAGTATAAACTCCGGTTTATTATTAAAAACGATCTGCTTCACGCTGTATCCCGCACAAAACAGGGTAGGCAGAGGGAACCTAATGTAAGATACTCCGTTCCCCACTTTCTGCCGAATTCTGGAGGCAATGCATGCTAAGTGGCGGAACTCAACGCCGCGCTTTGCCTAGACGCCAGAGCGAAGCAATGGAAATATAGTTTTTTGTAAATATTTCATCTCCTCGAGTGGGGATCGAACCCACAACCAGTCGGTTTTACACCAATCACACTTTGTGCCGCTGCGCCACGACTGGCCTGGCCTTGGTTTATTTTGTTTATCTAAATAGATGCTTTTATATGTTTAAAACACTAAGACATTGAAACTGGAAACCACTTGAACTTTAGTTTTAAAATGACAGAAGAGAAAAACAAGGGTTTTAACATTATTCTTACTAACTAATACTGCAAATTTACCTACTGGAAATTTCCAAGTTAAAACAATGAAGATTATAAATAGCTTGATAATAAAATTTGATATATTATTCAAATATAACGTCGACGTAACACGTAAATTACATTTATCGGCCCAACAGTATACATCGTAATACCAAAGCGACTACATTCTGACGAGACCTTTGAACTATATCTAAACCGTTTCTATTGAAGTTTCAATCGACACTTAGACCTTTTTGGGAAAGGTCGTATTTACATGAGGTCAAATATATGGTACTTAGAAATAAAATAACGCGGCACAAATTATGAATTTCATAATATATAGGAAATGGAAATATCGATAATATTATTTTAGGTATAATAGATTTAAGTGATGTGCAGCAAGTCGACTATAACGATTATAAATGGAACCCTTTACTGTGAACATTCTGTTGAACTAGTTAATATAAATTGATTTACAGATATATCACTGTTCCTAGTCCAGATTCCAGAACACGACCACTGATAGCTGTATTCGATGTCAGACAAAATGATCACACTAAAGTAAAAGGGCATAGATTAATAAGCATCAGGTTTCAAAGAAACCGCCACCCGCGGGCAACTGTTGCGACACTAGTGTACTGAGACAATGGACAGTAAATATTAGATTATGCGCCTGTCTCCGCAATCCCAACTTCATTAAATCTCGCCCACGGCTGCCCTCCATCGACGGAACCTGTAGGCGGCTGGTTTCTAATTTGAAATGGCCAAACCTTGCTGCGAATTTATCCATTTCTTCGATCAAGTGGGAAATTGTCGTTTTACAATTTGATCGCTGTCGTATTACATTATTGGTAATTTAAAACGCCGATATGAATACTACTTGAAACAAAGTAACCGTTGAGCATTCTTGATGTATGTAATTTATATTAATTGATTACGTGATCATTTGTATTTAGAAAGTAATTTATAATGGTATAATAAATATAACATGTGGATTGCAGATCTTATCTCCTTGAATATCAATTTCTCGTATAGTACTTCAGAGAAATTGATAATTTAGACTACGTAGCTTTATTTGTTGTAGCACATTTTGTTTACAACGTTGGACTACTTTTGTTTCATATAATTATTATTCAAGTTACTCAAATGTCATATAGACCAGTCTTTCTATTTTTATATTCCTATATGTAATTAACTAGTAACGAAATTGAAACCAGTTGAATAAGAAAAGGTGCATAGTCTATGTTTGTGAAATTATAGGTATATCCTTTAAAACGAATTCTTAATTAATATGCGAAACTTTAAAGTTAGTGTCCGTAAACTTAACATCTTTATAAAAAACATAGGATATACTGAATATAAAGATGCCTATCTTGAGTGTTAACAAATTTTGATCACAGAAACTAGACCACATGTAAACAACAACTTCCAAATCGACGACAGTAAAGAAGCACAATAACATAATGCATTGAAAATTCTATACATTTTTAGGAGTCCAGCATATTTCGATTATAATGAACGATTCGAAATAACATCGTTTTTCCATAAACAATAAGAAAAATTATGTTTACAATTCCACTTTAACCAAATCTTACGTAGTTACGATATAGTGGAACAGTAAGCATATCTGGTATGGAATAACTTGCACTAAGCATCAAAACAATTGTACTTGCTAATAGAGCCACGAGACCATTGTATTTGGACAAAAACCGTATTTACCGGAAGCAGAGACAGATATCGACCTTATCATGACAATTTTAAAGCATATGATAGCGTGTAGATTTAAAACACTTGGCTCATAAGCGGTGTCACCGGTTGCAAGGCATTGCTGGCACCCGCCTACTTCGTACGTTGCTCTATCGGGGAAAGCTGTTTTGACTTTTGCAATCTTGTTCTACACAAGTGTATTGTGGTGTTCACAAGGACATACATTGAGTCTTAAACAGTTCAATTTATATGAAAGTGACTTATGGGCACCATAAGTAGCTGAATTGCTGCAGTGAAATCTAACATGGGCTTTTGTTGTTTCTGCTGCACCACTGTTTATTATGAACATGATAGCGGGTTAGATATATGTATGTGTACCAAGATTGTGTATATTATTCGTTGTTAGAAGTTTTAATTTAAATACAAGTGCAAAGTCCGGTCACATGGTCGATTGCGCAATTCGCGCCTGTCATTCAGTAATAAATTATTATGATTTTTCAAGTATTTAGGCGCCGACGTAGAATTATTTCACTCACCTGTATTGTTATTGATCCATACAGTGGTTGTAGATATAAAACCTACGCGGCGATTTAATTACAAAATAAATTGCAACTGTTTGCAAGGTCTACTTAAAAAAAAGCCATAAAGAGTAATATAAAATCAAGTAGAGTTTAGAGAGTTGAAGATAAATAATATTATAAATCAATCTCTTTTTTATATTCAACTTTTCTCTACGTTGCTCTTGCGATGTATATTTTTTTATTTGAATTATAATTTTTATTAATTTCCATATATATTTAATTCATTTGTACATATCTAAAGTCGTTTATCTTAAACAAAGTGAAGATTAATGTTATTGTAGTCACAGTTAATGTCAACAAACTCTATCTAAAACAAATAATCTAACGGGGGTCACGACCATTCTCGCGGCCGCCTGCTCTCAACCAGACAAAGGTTACCTATCAGCTAATAATATCACTCTTTTCTCTCCTAATTATCAATAAAAAAACCCTCAATAAGTAGAGTTAGTTATTTTCCGAATAAAATTGTAACCCATCACTCACTTTTTAAGTTCCATTTCTTATTAGATCAGTGGCAACGAGTCAAGTACAAATTTTTCTTCCATTTCATGCGTTTTATCTGTGATATTTTAATTTATTTCTGTTTGTAACGTATAGTGACTTTTACTTAGTGTTTATCTGATCCGATTTTGCGGTCGGAATGTTGCAATGGGATAGAATTCGAAACCGCTAGCTAGTGTTGCGCAATTGGGCCCAATCAATACGCTATTGTAACGCGAATTTGTGGACACAACTCGAGTGACAATATTTAGTTGTGAAGTGCGAAGTACAACGCTAATATTGTAACCAACAGGTTTGTATTTAGTTATTTCGATCGCCGTGTCGATGTTATAAACTGAAAGGTTTACACCAGTAAGTAATTGAAACTATAAATTTGGTGCCATTTCGGCCATATTGAGGCGCCTGCATCCAAACATTGGTTTTGTGGACGAATTTCGTTAGAAATAAGCGGTAATGATTTCACATTCCCCCAGTCACTACACAATTTTTCAATGTTATCATATTAAAAAGAATAACATGAATAGAGTATAAACTCGTGACCATATTCCTAATGCAATGCCTTTAAAATGTTAAAGGATGATTAGTTTTACGCTTCTTCCAGGATGTTAGATGGCAGACGAGACCATAACCTATTGATGATGTCTTCTCAACAACGGTAGCGCCCCCATATCTGAGAAGTTACGCGACATTGCGTTTTATATCGTACAAATAGAATAGCGCATTAATTACGTAAATATGTAGATATAAAAAGTTATAGTAAATAAAATATCTTTCAATGCTGTTAATGTAAAAAATAATTAATATTTATTATTCATTAGAGCTGAGTGAGAGTTGCGCATTTATCTAAGTATATGTTTTATATAAAAAATCGGCGATATATTAGATTGCTACTGACTTCCATTATACCTACGCAAATGACTCATTTGGAAGCAATAAATAAAATTAAAGAAATCATGACATAAGGATCGTTGTTTTCCTCTCAGTACTCGGTATAGGTATATGTATTATAGACCTACAGTTGTCAGCTGAATATTGACCCTTGACAACATTGAGTTCTATCTTGCATATACCAGAACAGGCAGACTGTGTTTAGATACCTCGCTTGCAGCCCAATTTTAAAAATATTGGGTGTTGAGACGCGGAACTTAACGCCGAGGTTTGTCTTGTTACCAAAGCGAGGAAATAAAAATAATTCATACCCCTTGCGGAGATCGAACCCATAATCGTTGTATTTAAAATCAATCGGTCAGTGAGTGCATAATACACTTTGTTTTATATTTTATCAAAGAAATATAAATATTTCCTTTGTCCACGTTTGGCTGGGACCTAAAAGCTATATAAATGTTAGAGTTCTGTAGTTGGTTGTCGTCCAAAAATGCACATTCACCTACATTTCCGCGTTATTATTGTTAATAACTTTACATAGCTTTCTATTAAGACGAGTCGGTTTCACTCTAAAATTATAAGCTTGTAAAATTTTAAACTTCCGATGTTACCTTATCATTATTGTTAATTTTCTCCTCCTAAGGCTTGTATTTTATCGCCGTTGGTGTCATAAAATGTTATTAGAAATAATAGGTACGAACTGTTAATTTAACTTGAATGTTAAAATTTAACTACTACAATAAACTTTACTTGAAATAATTAACATTAATTGCTAATAATTTGCCAAATATATATATATATATATACATAGTAAATTTACTAAAAGCCTACCAACGAAAATTGGGTTACGGAATGTGAATCCGCGACCGGTCCCAAATAGACAATCAGACATCATTATCCAATGCGCCATTCATCGTTAATTGCATTTTTAATTGCAATTGCGTAACTAATTCCTACTACCACAAGCGACAGCGATGTAATTCTATGGTATGCTAATTACTTTTGCGGCGTTTATCTACGGATCTTACAATTAGTCAAATGCTAATCTCAAAATTTAATGAATTAGGTAATCACTTACTGAAATTGATCCGAATTACGTTTTCACTTTGTCTAGACGTTCAATGAACTTTTGACCTATACATGTATTTATATTAATTCTTCTCGTTACGAGATAGAGAAGAGAGGAGAGGACTTTAACTTTTTAAGTCACTTTAACTTTTTAAGTCACTTGGTTCTCGTTACGAGATAGAGAAGAGAGGAGAGGACTTTAACTTTTTAAGTCACTTTAACTTTTTAAGTCACTTGGTTCAGTCACTTATCACTTATGCTCTCAACAATTGGTCACGACTCAATCGAAAGAATTTGTGTAAAAAAGAGATCAAATTAAAAATTACTTTCACTTATAAGAAAGAAAATTAATATGAATGTAGCAAATTGTTTGTTTTAGGCTATATAGTGTACAGCCATCCACTTCTGACTGAAGTGAACGCTCTTATGTAAAGCTGTAGTGAAAATAGTAGATCATAGCTTAATGAGTAAATAAGTTAAATAAAAAATAGTTACTTAATTAAAAATATTTATTTTAAAATACATGCCATTTAAACAAATATAAAAATAGAGTACAAAATATATTTTATTTAACTAGGAAGGCTTAGATTGAATCCAAAGCTAAAATGTTAAAATAATAATAAAAAAACTGTAGAACTTAAAACATTTTAGACTAATGCTCGTATGCATCTCATCCATATCCTGGCAAGTTCCTATAAACTCCAGCTATAGCATTAGTACATATGTGTATGTAAGTAGGTGTACCTGCATTGAACGTAACGGGGTGTACCGCATTCCTCGCTATCATTACGTACGACGATAAAATATGTATTTACTAAAAACATCCCGCTTTGTTGTTCCATATAATATTTAAATATTATTATTAATATTAGAAACGAACGTTTAACCCCGATTTTGTTTGAAAAGATAAATATAGAGTATAGAGATAAAGCACGAGTAGTATCTCCTAATGATTTCCCGTCAACGCAACTGCACAGAGACGTTATCTATATATATCCTATATAATATCCTCTTCTCAAATAACAGATGAAGAAAAGAAGAAAATTACGTGTAATTTCCAACGAAATTACATATCGATAGTGAAAATTTCAAGTGTCCAAATACTAAGTTCACTTAAAAGTGTCGTGGTAAATAAGTGAACTCTAACAACGTGTTCAAGTGTTTCTATACATTCACTAGAAGCTAGTAAACGGTTGTTGGGTAAAGTGCGTTCTTTCACTGTGTCGCGTGTTTCGCGTGGTTCGCGGGGTTCGCGTGTTTCCGTAATAGGCCACTATCGCCAATGCGGCGGCGGCGCGGGCGGGATGTCACCGCCGCGGGCGCTGCTGGCGGGTCTTCTGCTCTGCCAACTGCTCTCGTACGGTGGCCACCAAGGACTCACCAAGATATTTTACACGTAAGATATTGGTTTAGTTGACATTAAATGAAAAAAAAATACGTGAAATTACTAATTGATAAAAATTAGAAATTTTACGTATAACCTTAAGAAACAGATAAAAATAACAAACATATTTCGCCACTGTCACCAGTTAAGTCATTTTTCTCGTATTATTGTTTGTTTTGTGTTAAAAAAAAAGATTTTTTTATTATAAAATTCCTTACTTTTGGGATTTGAACAAATAATTTGTTGAAATAATTGATTTTATGTTAGGTACATTACGTACCTGTGTCATTCCAACATGTTCTTGAGTTGCAACTTACAGACAGTTTTTTTTTATTGTACAAACAATATATATTATATTATATAAGCTCACAATTATAAATAACTATTTTATATGTGTATATATTATTTATTTTTAATGAATATTTCATAACTTCCTTGCGCATAAATATTATGCGCGATGTTATTGAAGTTTTAAATATAATACATATAAAGACTTCTGTAACATCATAAACAACAGGAGACAACAACAAAACAATTAACATTGTATGAATTTGTTTAGGTACCCATTGTCCACGTTAATAAGCGTGTTCGTGTAGTATTAAACAACTCGAATTTTGTGAGAATTAGTAGAATAAATTAAATTAAATACAGATACATTTTTTTGTTTCATACATCAGGTTGAGTTGGTATAAATAATGGAGTGTCAAGATTCTGCCTCAGCTTTAAGCCGGAATTTGAGATGTATGTGAAATGCTGGAATTCAATGCCGTCGGAAATGAAAATAATTTATTCTCCCGAGTAGGGATTGAATATTTAAAATTGAATCATCAACAACTGAACGACTCTTACATAATGTTTTTACGAAAGTAAACAGTTTTATGTTAAAAATGTTATGTATATTTTTCAACATGAAACTGTTTTAATATTTGTACCGTATTCAATCTGCACTTTATCAGTGGCGTGTATAAATAATGCATTTGACAAATGCCAACGAGATACCAAGCGAGGGTGTAGATTTTAATGTTTTATGTGTGCGCTTATCAGACAGGTTATCGAGTGATGTTATATTAGTTTGGTATAATAGCCGGTTTTTGTTTTGGGTTATATATTTAAGATTAATAAAAAAGATTACGGCTCGTGACTTGTTAGAGGGTATCTTGTTATACACTTGTTATACATAGATAATAATAAATCGTATTCAAGAGTAAATTTAAATAAAAAGATGTTACGTTTCTATGGTTTGGTTTTACCAACCGCATAGTAATATTGTTACTACACAAAATGGACTTTTTTCAAGTGGAGAACAAGCCTATGCTCCACTTCTTGACGCACTCTACAACAAAATAATATTTAACGATAATTATATAATATCACAATAAATCATAAGTACTGTTTAAAAGGTATTTTTTAATGGTCGGATTTATTATTTTATTCCAAAATCATACACATTAACCTATATAAAAAATTTATAACTTGAATGAAAAATATATAGTTAATATGTACATATAAAGTTTGCTTTTTTTCAAGCCGAATTGGTAAATCGATTATTACAAATGTTGTACTGACGTACTATATGCAGGTTGCTGATTGTACCTGCAATTATTAGTAGACAAGGACACACTTTATTTGGAACACCCCTGAAATTTACTTTCGAAAATTTTAAGATTATATTTATTTTGTTTAATTTGAGTAATAAATTCTACTTGTAAGGTCCCTTGCGATATATATATATATATATATATATATATATATATATATATATATATATATATATATATATATATATATATATCTCTTATATAACAAAAATTCCTATCACCATAGATAGGCATTTTACAATGTAGTAAAAGGCCCATCTATGGTGATAGTACTTTGGCTATTGAAGGCGTGTAATTATGGGTTTACTTAATAGTGGGACTATCCGGAATTTTCTTGTAAAATAAAATGCATATGTAGATCGTTTATACATAATATAATATATACAATCGTTTTACAGTCAGTACTTAATTGGTTCTTAATATCTAAAACAGTGCAGTTGTCTACATAAAAAATAATAAGTAGGTACTCGCTTTTTGTTAAGCACTACATATGAGTACTTCAGTGAATAAACCATAACTACATTTTATGGTCTACTATACAAATATTAAGGGACGATCGCTTCCCTGTTCCCACATCAGCAGCGCTTCAATTGATGCACTGATTGTCTCAATTGGTTACATCACTGTTACTTTTGTTATCATCAAAATTTATACAAAGTTCAGTCGTAAAATTAACAGGCATTTTAGTGTCGTCTTGTTGGTTTTAAAAATCCTTATTACATACAGTACGTTACTAACAATTTACTTCCTGAATTTTAAGTACAATTCGGATTCGGAGCACTTCAATTATTGATTTCTAATCGTGTTTAATAGATATTTCATTTGTTTCGGAAATCCCAATATGAAGTAATGTTGGTAAAAAGCTGACAAGATTTTCTCGTGATCCGCTTGTAAACTTTCTTGTAACAACTGTAATTACACTAAATTATATTACAATTACATTCACATCCTATGTGTTTTTATTAATTATGTTCTTTTTTATTTCCAGGTTACCTGACACGGGACAACCTCCTATACTCATCTCTTTGGCAGAGAACGCAAAGTTGGACTTGAGACCTCCAGATGACTTACTGTACGTTAACGACTCGGAACAACACAATGAAACAACAAGTTTTGCCATCGTCGCCAATGCAGCTAAGGAAGAAGACAAGACAATCGGCGACAGTGTGGAAAAGGAAAGTACGGAACCTCGGCTCATTGTGAAAGCTAAGCCTATGCACGAAACCAGGCAAACAGATGAAGCATTTCAAAGTACCGCTTCTGTGCCTGATGTTGAAGTTATAACTGAATCTCAACCAGAAGAAAAATACGAAGAAAGCATTCCAACAAAACCTGAAACACCTCAAGAGGATATTCCCTCGTTCTCAGAATGGGCCCAAAAACAACTAGCAGAAGCTGAAAAGAAAGACACCGTGCTTAACCACTCGAGTCAACCTAGTCATAGTAATACGAATTTTAGCAGCAAAAGCACCAAACTACGTTCAAAGAATTATGCGTCTCTCGCTTGCGGCGCGAAGATAGTCGCGGTCAACCCCGAGGCGGGTTCAGCCAGCTCGATACTGTCAGCTACTAGAGATGAGTATATGCTAAACACGTGCAACAGCCGCATTTGGTTCGTTGTGGAGCTTTGTGAAGCTGTTCAAGCACAAAAAATAGAAATAGCTAATTTCGAGCTATTCTCCTCAACGCCCAAGGACATCGCTGTGTATTTCAGCGATCGTTTCCCCACTCGGGAATGGGCGGACGTCGGTCAGTTTCGCTGTACAAGACACGAGAGAGATACAAAGCTTCGATCTATACCCACATTTGTTTGGGAAATTTATTAAAGTGGAGATGTTATCACATCACGGCTCTGAACACTTTTGCCCGATTTCTTTGTTCAAAGTTTACGGTACTTCAGAATTTGAAGTACTGGAAAAAGAGAGTTCTCAACACTCTGCTCATATAGATGATGATGAAGATGACGAGATAATAGACATCCCAGATGTACCAGCGGCGGAGGTGGAACCCTCAAAAAATTTATTCGGTTCCGCTCGAGACGCAGTAATGTCTATTATGAAGAAAGCTGCTCAAGCATTAGTTAAAACTGAAGTTCCTAAAAATGTTTCAAGTGAACATAATGACACGTCGACGGACAGTATGTATAGAAAGTGTTGTTCACCAAGCCATATAATAGTGTGTGATAATTGTAGTGAAACGCTCTATAATGATGTATATGAACTGCTTAGCTGTAGCTCCGACAGACTAACAAACTTAGTGCGCCAAGTGTTTCTCAGAGACACGTTGAAGTGTACGAGTGTGTGTCAAAGTTACGGTTTAGATTTTAAAAGTACAAAAACTGTAGAATTCGGTGATGAACGCGCAGCTTATATTAACGCTTTGTTTCCGCCCAAATATTTAGCGTCTTTGTGTAATATTCTCGCGATTAAAGAGAAGAAAGTAGTTTTAAATACGAGTTTCGAAACAGAACTAAATGTGACTTCGAACATTACTGTAGGTGAAACGCTTCAAAATATGAACAGTGAAACAAATTCAGAACAAGTCGTACTACCGCCTATTAAGAATGAAACGGGTGATGATAAGAATGATGTTGCACCTCAATCTGAGGACAAAACTATTGTACCTGATCAAAAACTAAATAACACACCCATAGAACTGCCAACCGATGAAAAAGATAAATCAGAAACATATAAAGAAGACATTCAAGCCATTTTAGAGGAGAAACAACCTACAATCGAACCTCAAGAAGAAGGCGTTACAGAAGAAAAGCAAATTGAAATAAGTAATGATTATGAAAACAAAGACAACTCAAAAACAGATATTAAAAATGGCAAAGACATTAGTATAGAGAAACCTAAAGAAACAAACAATGGGGATGAGATGAATGATCAAGTTTTGATGGACAGCGAGAGCTTTATGTCGGAATTGGATCAGATGGCAGTGGACCCCACGCCGGCGGGCACGCAGGCCGCGCTCAACCAGAACCAAGCGCAGGCCACTCTACAGAAAGAATCCGTATTTTTAAGGCTGTCAAACAGAGTAAAGGTCAGTTTTGATTTGATAAGTGAATAGTTTAATTTATATATTTAGTTAATGATAACATTATGTGACACCCAAAATGAAATATTTAATATTTTCATTTCCGTGCTCTGGTAAAGAGGAAAAGCGCGGCGTTGAGTTTTGCCACTCGACAAGCAATGCCTCCAGCATTCGGCGCAGTGTGGGTAACTGTCTTCACGGAGATACTAGGTTCCCTCTGCCTACACTGCTATGTATGGGATAGCAGCGTGAAGCTAAAAATTTAATATATTATGTGAAGTTATATTTTGGATCCAAGGCCACTCGTGGCGCAGCGTCACGAGGTGACTGTAAAACCGACTGGTTGTGGGTTTGATCCCCACTCGAGGAGATGAAATATTTACTTAAATTTATATTTCCATTTCTTCGCTCTGGTGTCGCGGTTAAGCGCGGCGTTGAGTTCTGCCACTCAACACGCAATGCCCCTAGAATTCAGAAGGCAGAAAGTGGGGAACGGATTGTCTTAACACTAGGTTCACTCTGCCTACCTACCTACTGATATTAACACTAGGTTTACGGGCGTTTTTTATATACCTATCTTTACGAGCATCCGTCAAATTGACGGGTGGATGAAAATACGTATTTATTTTTAAAAAATCAATTTATTCAAACTAAATCTGAGTTTAACAATATAAGGCTTCACGTAAAAATAAAATACTAATAAGTCAAATTTTTTGTTAAGTTATTACGAAAATGATAACAATAATATAAAGGCCACATATTCATATTTATCGAGGACATTTTTTACATACGTATTGAATTTCTTTTGTGCATTTACCGCATACGATATGTTTACAATACATACAGCAATTACTGCTTCTATTTTTATTACAGTAGTAATTCAAAAGCACTAGTTACACAACCCGACATAACATTTCTTTTTGTGTAACCAGTAGGCCCTACGATATCTTTGAATATAGTATGAACGGACGGCCTACTCCTAGATTTCCCTGCTTTCAGTCTCACCCACCGTGTCCCGTCAACTGCAATTTCAATTTCTTCCATTACATCTCTGGATGTACTTGGAATACTCGTCCTCTCATCCTCGGTGTCAGAACTAGAAATAATCCGCCCCCTTTTCTTGTTACGACGTATATTGAAGAGGTTTCCTTTTCACTATCCGAAGATCCTTCCATTTCTGCAGTTTCAGTGGATTCAGAATCTTTACTGTAATCATCACTTTCACCTAATTCATATTGATCTTCTTCGTAGGACACCTCAGAACAATCCTCATCGATGTTGGTAATTTTTGTCAATTTTTTATTATATCGCGTGTTTCTGCTCATGATTGCTAGAAAAGGGTGATCGGTGAAAGTAAAAAATACCGTGCAAAATTCAACTACCCTATTGTAAAAACTTACAATAAGCGGGTGACTACAATAACCAAAACTTTTGCACACTGTCTTCGAAAAATGTTCTTACCACTGTCACTGCAGCGACAATACTGAAGACAGCAGGGATTATCGCAGATTCATATCGCAGCCTAACGTCGGCTACCGCAAGCTGTGAAAGTTCCTTGTGTGTGTTATTTATGTTTGCACCAACACATGAACTGAATATCTTTTTGATACGATATTAGTCTGCTGCACGCTTTGAGTTTCGAATAACGCGAGGATTTGACACCCGGGCTACACAATTCGCTATCGAGGCGCTATTGAGATTATGAGTTGGGGGCAGGGGTCTTAGACCTTTCTTTTAGTCCTATATTTGCTATTGGAGGTATAATTTTACAAGCGAAGCAATTATATAAGGATTGTTGACGTAATCAGCTAACCCGTCAAATTGACGGGTTTCGTAGAAATAGGTATACAAGATACAATTTTCAAAATTTATAAAGCTTAGGAAAATACTAATTGTGCGTATAAACTCTTTTAATGAAATTATAAATTTACGATGCAAAATAGTTAAGATTAATGCTATGGTTTTTGCGTGTTTCATTTCAAAGTTTGAAATCCGTCAAATTGACGGGTCCCGTAAACCTAGTGTTAAGTATGATAAAAACAGGTACAATTTCCAAAAGTAATAAAACCGTTAACTATTGCCTGTATGTAATTATGTTAGACTAGATATCGAACATGTCATTGTCTCTTTATAGATAATATATATCGAAAGAACTTGAATATTTGTCAGCTTATGAGAATTTAAATAATTAAAGATAACGTAAATTGAATTGCAATTTCATTATAATATTTTCATTTCCTTGCTGACAAAGTGCTACATTGGACTACACCGAATACCTTTTTTTTCGACTTGGCTTTATTGCTGTTGACCTGAGATGGTCTTTACAGCGTCACCAAAAGTAAGAAAAATCTTGAAATCAAATATCTAAATCTGCGCAGCCACCTACAGTTAACTTCATGGGCAACGATGGTATTGTAGATAAAATTATAAAATTATAATATTTCAGCCAATTAAGTTTGATGATTCGTGAACTAGGTATAATAAATCTAGATCCATCATAAATCATATTTACCATAGCGTGCTTTCTAAAATACTAGTCGACAGTCAACGTAACTATTATAAATTTATAGGTTCACATAAATATTAATGAGCTGTAACTAGATACTAGAAAATGTGATATAAAGGCTTTTCCCATAACTAGTATATCTGTTTTCTATTTTATTATTTAATAAAAAACGGTTTATTATGTCAGTACTGATTATGATTTAAGTAACTTATGGTGATATTTACTATTAAATTGCTTGCTTGCAAACTTGCAAATAATATATATATGTTTTTAAAATTCTTTCTTTATTAAAATTTTTACTAAGAACTAGACTTAAGTAACTTAATCAAGACAGTTTTAACGTTTCTCCATAACAGTCCAAGATTTTATTACACTTGTTCATACAAGACCCTAGAGCTAGTTATACTTACGATTTATTGTTTAAAACTACAATAGTAATATTTTTCGCTGCTTAAATGAGTTGAATAAATTTGTTATCATATATTTATATTCCGAATTCTTCTTCATTTTGTTAAGTGTAGAGAAAGAACCTTATATAGTCGTGCGCATTGTACAACGGAACATTCTCTCTACTGGAATTTCAATCCTCGCATGCTATTTATTTAGACACGCTTTACCAACTATTTAAATTGATTCGTATAATAAGCATGAATATTAAACGTTTTTTTTTTATTTGCAGACACTAGAAAGGAACATGTCATTGTCCGGACAGTATTTAGAAGAACTAAGCAGGCGATACAAGAAACAAGTAGAGGAAATGCAAAAGTCATTCGAAAAGACCATGTTACAAATGACTGAAGAAAGAAGAAAGAGTAATGAGAGAGAACAGAAGTATTTGGAGCAGATGACGAATTTGCACGAGCAGCTCGCACAAATGACAATAGTTATGCATCTTTTGATGGAAGAACGGGATAGTTGGCTTGGAAATATCACCTTCACCAAATTCATTATTTACCAATCTATTATAATATCAATCGTATTTTACTACATGTCGAAGAGAAGAAAACCAGAAACTATTTTGGTGCCAATTCCAAAGAAAATTAAGAAAAAGCAGGATAAATTTAGACGTAAGTCCGTTGAAGGCGTCAGTGGTCATGGAACCCCATCGACCAAAAAACGGAGGCCGAGTGAAGAAGCATTCCAAATAGCGAGACAATCTACAGATGACATGGAGAGAGAAATTGCATCAGGAGAATGGCAGATCGCCAAAAAGAATAGGAGACGGAAGACTTCAATAATTCACAGAAATATTGAAACTGAAGTCACCGATACCGTTAAAGACGGTATCAGAGAGCTCCAAGAAAATACTATTACTTTGGATGAAGGTGTTTACTTCGCTCCGGTACCAGAGCCCAAGGAGTTCCCCGATACTAAGGAAAAAGAGTTACCAAAATCGAACGGATCTTTCTTTAATAATCTAAAAAATAAAACTATGAAAACAAGGCGGCTATCGTCACCAGCTTTCCTCAGAACTTTTAATAGGCAGAGCAGCAGAAGCACTCCCAGTGCCGTTGTTAGAAACCTAGAACCTATTTTTAACGGAAAGCTAGGAAAGAAGGCCTCTTCAGAGTCACCAACGGGAAGCCTTTGGTCCGAATCAACGGATATCTCCCAAAATGGCCACCCAGAAAGCGAAAACGGTGGCAAAAAGAAGAAGAGCCTTAAAAATATACTTAAAAAGGTATTTTAAATTTTATACACGTTAGTATATATGGTTAGTATACATGCGCTATTCAATTTATTTTAAATTATTGTATGATATTTGTGTTGTTTTAGACCTCTATGGGTGCCAATTGTGATAAATTAGGGAGCCTAATGCTATTTCTTTTTTTATATTTGCAGTTATGTTTGCTAGAATGCCAGTATTTTATGTACGGAAGTTATAGTATGTCGACCTTTACAATGTTATAATCGACTAATTTAAAATAACGAAATCCGATAAAATCAAATACATATGTGGTACATTTAAAATGTTATATAAAATTTAATTATCAATCATATATTTCAATAGTTATACTATTATTAAATAATTATTCAAATTATCGCTTTTCGATCGACTATTTTTTTTTATTGTGACACTAATTTATTTATGTTTTAGTGTCAATTATAAGTCTAATTTTCAATGGTAACTCTTGACATTGATTTCTTCATATATATCATCTATGGGACATTGAGGCCATGATTTATGAAATCATTGTATTTCTCGGATCGAGTTAAAGGCCGAAAAAAAACTAAGTGATATTTCATATATAGAAGTTATAATAAAAGTATAGATATTCTCGACAGTGGGAATCGAACTCACGATCATCGCATACACACCGTTAATAGAAAACTTCTTCATCTATAAAATTAAATCATAAATAAAACTATTTTAGATTTGGAAAAAATCTATTTATTACTTTTTTCTCGAATTTCTACAAAAACGAGTTACTTTTGTTAATTACACTTGGATATTAAAATGTATAGTCGACAATAATGTATGTGGACGCTAGTCGAGTGTTTGGGGAAAACAAAGAAGTGGCATTAAATGCATTAATATATATGTTGTTCTTTTAATTTTCTTATCGTATTTAAATAGCTTATACCTTGATATTTTTTTAGTTGAAATCATATTTAGAAATATCCTAAAATTTCATGATTTTATACCCGTTACTTCCTTTATAATAATTTTTCCAAGGTGCATGATTTGTTTTTATTTACTGTTTTGTTAAAAGGGTCATCCTTTTATTACACGTATGTATTTTATTATACGTATAAATCAATAAAATAGTCTTTAATAATACATATTTCTAATAAATACATGATCAAGATATTGCTTACATTTGTTTTAAATGTTATTGATTACAATTTATTTAAATAAAACTTTTAAATTCTTATAAATTTATACTGCTATATAAAATAATAAATGTATTTTTCTATGATATAGTATATTTGTATTATCAATTGAAGTTTAAATTATGTGTATGCAATATCAACAAATATGTTTCTAAATATAATTTTTGTATCAAAAAAAAATTGATAAGGCATTTCTAAGACACAATATTGACAGACTGCAAAAAATCTTTTAAATCGACACATTTCATATTAACCAAATTCTTCTGTCTCGCTGTAGTGTTCAAATGTTTCGCCGACATTTCCAGGTTCTCCATCGTATAACTATTACTGTTTGTTGCAAATATGATTTCGTTTACTTCTTCATACAATTTCACAGTAGCTAGATGTTTGAAGTGCTTCTTGAGTTTTTCTATAATTGATTCGTGTAAATTTGTGTCGCGACACACTAAATTAAGGATGAAATGGCCTGAAATGAGATAAAAAATACGTACTGAATACTATTAGTTGTATTATTATACAAAGATTTGCAGAAGGAAACCGAAAATATCTGCTCAGTTACACTCGAGTTACAGTTTTAAACTCAATTGATGGGAATATACAGGGTGTATTATTGTATTTTTTTATTTTTCTTAGATTCTTGAAGAAAATAAAAAAATACCACCCGACTCCTGGGTCTGCGCTTGTGATATTGTGTATACACAACATAGTGGGTTAGTTAGAGGAAATTTGTTATATATAAAACTAAACACAAACATTAACACACATTGGACATTAAGGGGACGGGGAACTTTATGATGAAAGACATCATGTAAGGGTTGGATTAAGGTTAATCCTTATTTTTTTTTAATTTTAATCCTTAATTAATTAAGGAAAAGATGTGAGAGGAGAAACCATCGTCCAGGCCACATTCACACAAGGAGTGATCCGCGATCCTGGTTTTAGCTAAGTGTACAGGTGTACATGGAAAGCGCGGCGTTGAGTTCCACCACTCAACACAAGGCATCCAGGATTCGGCGGAAAGTGGCTAACGGAAGTGTTTTATGACTAGGTTCTTCGGTTCCCTCTGTCTAAAAAGAATGTACATTCACAAAATGCGAGCTTAACGCTAAAAAGTATTCTCCACCAGCCCACCCTAAAAATACCAATATTTTCTAAACACATACCATCATTAGTAAGTAATTTGTCGACATCGCAAAAAACATCTTCATGTAGGAACTGCACCGGAGGACATGACAGTCCTAGCGAACGATCTTTACTATCCATATCGAACATGATCGCGTCGTATTGTTTACCTGGAACATTTTAATAAGATATAGTATATAGTTTTTTTTTACAACAAGGTAAGCAGAAACCACATATTAAGACACTCTGTTCCCCTTTTCGACCGAAATTTCGAGACATTGAGTTCTCAGAGTGGGGAACTCAACGCCCGCTTTGACTTGTTACTAGAGCTAGGAAATGAAAATATTAGTATGTAAAAAAATAATCAAAAGTTAAACAAAACAATCAAAAAAGTCTTACCGCCTTCCACTTCATGTTTCAAAAAATCCAACCCGTCCTTAATTTGTACTTCTAAATTATCATCAACTTGTAAACCAAAGTGATCTTTGGCTATTTCTACCATTTTCGGGTCCAAATCTACGGCAACAATTTTTAGTTTCTCATAGCATTTCTTTAGAAACATGCATAGACTTCCCCCGCCTAAGCCAAGAACTGCCACTTTAGTAGATATTGTTGGCAGACCAACGCACATGAACGAATGATAAAGAGATATGTGGCCAAAGTCGATTATTTGCTTCGTTTTAGATTTCTTTTTCACTGAAATATATAAATTATATAAATTAAAAAAAGTAAAATTTTCCTTGTGTGTCATTTAGAAACGAGGCATTCTCTATATACCAAGGAAAAAAATATAGTTGCAGAATGACATTTATTATTTATTGTCATTTACTAGCAAAACATTTTATCTTTAAGTATAATTGTCTTCACGAAGAATAAGTAGTTTGGTAACTATAACTTTTTTTGCGTATGATGTGTTGAGTGGCGGAACTCAACGCAGCGCTTTGGCACGTTACCAGAGCGACGTGTAATACGTCGCTCTGGTAAAATATTAAATTTAATTTCCTCGTATGGGAATCGAATTCACAACCTGTCGTGTTTATATTCGCACGCATGTCACTACGCCACGCCTGGCCTGCATTAAATATTACAGTACAGTCGTGACAAGGCTTTAGAGCACGATAACTTAATAAAAGAAATACTATAAATATAAAAAATTTGGTCTTTTACACATAATTTTTATACTTTCCATTAAGAAAGATACAATTAAAAAAGAATATCTCACCAGTTTTCAACTTAGCCTCAGATTGTACCAGAAATTGATTATCCAAAAACACTAGTCTTCTATACGTGGAACCCTCAACGTCGACGTCTTCTACTACAAAGTCTCCGGAGACCTTGGATGAACCTTCGTGGACTTTTACACGGCGGCCCACATCACTGCCTAGCGATAGGAATGGTATCTGGAGATAGAAAAATAAGAAAAATAATAGTATATCTACAGCAACTACTACGCTCTTACAGGTTTTTTTATGGTATGTAAGTGAGAACCAATAAGAAGAGAGACAAGACTCTCAAACAAAACTCCTAATTAAAACCTAAATCTAAAATTAGAGCTTGCATTCTATTAGATATAGAGTAGGTTTTTTTCAATTAATAACCCTCCGACACAAATAACTAAAGAGTAAGCAGTAACGGTAGTAAAATATCTTTAATCAGCTGCACATATTTTCTTAAATTATGTCTAGGAATACTTTCGGTTCACCCGGTTTGGGAGCTACGATGCCATAGGCAGATCTACAGATACATATACACATAGACGCGCCAAATTTCTAATATTCCCTCTTTTAATACTAACCTGCCCACTAAAACCATTGGGTACAAGCATCTTAGCAGAATGCGCCAGTTCCTCCTTCACGGCGTCCAAGCTCTCGAAGAGGTGTCCTCTCCTCAGCACGGCCACCACCAGTCTACCGAAGCGCGCCGAGTCCTGCAACTGTCGTCTGCCCGCTGGTGTACCGAACAACCACTCGGATTCTCTGAAATATTTTATTATTTTCATATTTTAACATTTTAAAAGTGTTATTCCATACTTAGGTGGGTATAATTTAGAAAAACTGTAAAAATTTTAACATACGTAGGATATTTGTGAAAATCTCCCTTCAGTGACGCTAACGATATAAACGATTTGTAACAGAAGTATAAAAATTTAACTTGATAAGCACTTATGACTTAGTGGTCACTGCGCTTGGAATTTAAATATAATCAATCAAAGATGATGAGACCTTCGACACAAGCGTGCGACTGCAAACACGATGGTTGTAAGTTAGATTCCGATTCGGGGGAATCTACTGATAAAGTTTCGGATAGCTTTCTATCTGACAGACAAGCTACAATTATTGGCTCTAAAGGTCTCGAATAGCAATATCTAGTAGATAAACATTTGAATGTGTCAAAATGTGTGTGTTTAATTTACATACTTATTTATAATTTGAAAATATCAGAAGTCGGGTAATATTTTTTTATATTTATGGTTTTGATATTCGCAATAATTTATTATAAAAAATGTAAACCGACCTCTTTGTTTAATTAAAAGATATATTTGAATATAAGTTTATAGAACTACCACAAGACACTAATAAAATGACGCTTTATGTGGTCGGAAAATTCAAGATACACTTTCAGACTAGGAGCGGAAAGAGAAAAAGGTCCTGTAGATTAACATGCTGTATTAGAATTTAAGAGATACATTACAATCTTAATAGTATTTAGTTCTGTAAAGAAAATATAAGTTCTGTAAAAGCCTCGCGGTATTTCGTTACAATTGTATGCATTTTTACCTACTATTATCGTTCAGTGAGTAAGGCCAGTCGTGGCGCAGGGGCACAAAGTGTGACTGTTAAATCGACTGGCTGTGGGTTCGATCCCCACTCGAGGAAGTGAAATATTTATTTATATTTTTTTCGCTCTGGTGTCGAGACACAGCCCGGCGTTGAGTTCCGCCAATCAAACACGCAATGCCTCCAGAACTCGGCGGAATGTGGGGAAAAGAGTGTCTTAACACTACTGCGGGATACACCGGGAAGCTGATTTTTTATTATCGTTTAGTTATTTTGAATTTTCATCCTCTGTCTAGGAGATACTGCGTGAAACTTTATTCGTAAGCGATTTTCACGCGGTGGTAATTAAACAAAACGCGGCGATGAGTTTCACCACTCAACACGTCATGCCTCAAAAATTCAGCGGACAGAGGAGAACGGAAGTTTCTTAATGGAAACGGAGTGTTTTTACACTAAATTCTGTGCGGGATGCAACGTCAGGCTTAAAAGTAAAAGATGTAGAAAGCGTCAACAACTCACAAAAAAAATGTATTTCGATCGCATGAGCTAACTGTAAAAAGTTGTTTGTTATCTACGTTTACCTTCAGGTATTTTGAGTATTTTCCCGTAGGCAGAGTAGTGAAAGATCTTGTATTTTGATTGAAAATATAATTGGAATTTCGGATTTTCCTACTTTGTTAAGGGGATTTTCGATCAACAAATTATATGTAAAAAAAATATTTTAAATGGAGATTTTTTTCAGATTTCTTCTTTTTAATCTCCTCTTGTAACAATATTAAGATCTTTAAATCGTCAAATACTTTTTTAAAACATAAATAAAAAAATAAATATTCTAAAATGGGAATTTTGTAACATCGTCTTCACCATTCATGTCTTAATTTATTTTATGGAAAATAACATTTTTTGTCGATTGCTGGTACTATATGGATATCTAGAACGTTAGTCTCCAGTTTCTAGAACATTCTAGTCTAACTAACTAAGTTTCTAATGAAGACGAGTGGTAAATTAGTAAACGCAAAAATAAACCCCGTAATGTCGCGTGTCTGACGCGATGCCAAACCGAGATATGAAATAATTCATTTCATATCTCAGCCATTTTATATAATTTAATAATTAATATTTAGATGTTCCGAATAAATTTCGTAAAATATTCGTTGTAATAAGATTTGTTGTTAAAAGCGACTTATAAAGGATAAGAGGCCGTAGTAGCGCAATGTGAAAACCCGATGGAAGTGGGTTTGGTCTCTACATAGGGAATGGTTATATTTAAATTATTTACGAGGCCAGTCGTGGCGCAGCGGCACGAGGTGTGACTGCAAAATCGACTGGTTGTGAGTTCGATCCCCACTCGAGGAGATGAAATATTTACTTAAATTTATATTTCCATATCTTCGCTCTGGAGTCGAGGCTAAGCGCGGCGTTGAGTTCTGCCACTCAACACGCAATGCCTCCAGAATTCGGCAGAAAGTGGGGAACGGAGTGTCTTAACACTAGGTTCCTTCTGCCTACCCTGCTGTGTGCGGAATGCTGCGCGAAGCTGATATAGCGTGAAGCTGATTTACATTTTCTCGTTCCGCTAAAAGCGCGACGCTGAGTTCTGCCACTCAAAACTATTTCGAAAAAATTATGAAATGCTGGAAACGGCGGACTGCTACGGGGAAAGTGAATATAAATTTTACAAGTTTATATTAATAGCTTTTATCTACTGTGCAAAAAAAATATTTTTAAAAAAATATTTATTAAAATAATATATTATTTTTCACAATTACAATATTAAATTTGTAAATATTAAATCAATTATTGATTAAATTATATCTATTATGCGCAACCCGTGTCCACAATACAAAAAGTTAAACACAAATTAAGAAACTTACCAATTATACCTTTACTTTAATTTGTTTTCCCCACGCAAACACAAATTTTCATAAGATTTAATATTTAACAATAATTTTTAATCAAAAACTAAACAAAAAATATATATAAAAAATACATATAATTAATGAATACTGCAAACCGTCTAAGCCGCGATCTGCTTTAGAAGTGCGTTATGCGCATTGCGAGTGCGTCGGTGTTTGTTTACGTCGCTGAAGCTGACGAAGATATATACCAGTCGACCAGTTTAAATTTGATATATTTATGTAACTGTTAGTCCTATAATTTTAACATAAATATATATTTGTAAACTAATTTTGTATTTACTTTAATTTGGCGCCAAATAATAGCAATATGTTACTCACTTTGAAGTATTTATTATACCAATTGTTAGTAGTCTTTATTGCTTCGCAATTTTTGTTTACGGTTATCACATTATTTAATTTATTTACTTATAGTTGGTTTTAAATCATTAATATAATATCAATCTTTATATTTTATATAAGGTAGCTTCGGTCGATATATATAAGCGGTGCGCTGTTTCCAGTGCGCAGTTTTTATCTGTAAATTTTCGCGCTTTGTCTCATTACCATAGCGAGAAAAAAAGAAAAAAAAATATTTCATTTCCTCTAGTGGGAATCAAACCCATAAGCTGTCGCATGTACTCACTACACGCTAGTGACTCGTTGCCACGACTGGCCTCAGGAGGTGAAGTAAAAATTCATTTTAATCAAATTGTATATAGTCAAGATGAGACTGGACAGGACGGCATAGATAAGTATGTATTAAAATTTGTAGTGACATAACTACCAATAAAAATTTGCATGAAATATTATTGCCCGCCTACCTGCACGTCCCCACTTCCTCCCTCACATCTCATACATATAGTACCGGCTGCGCATTCAGCATAGATAGGATCAAAACTAAATAATTTAATCCAAATCGGTAATCGTGAATAGTAGTATAATAGTAGGTAACAAGTGGCAAATGTCCTTACAATTGTTTTTACCTTAAAATAATACTCCTAATATATGGATAATATGGACTATAATTCTGAACGCAATTGGACCAGGAAAAGTTATGGAGTAGTAAAAAAGTAGTAAAAGGTGTGGTATGCAACCTAGATTCTTATTCAACATCACGTTGAAACAGTTTGGGCGCTATTCCAAACGCCTCCATGCATCTGCACCGATATTTCTGGACATCTTACAGTCATTAATCTAATACTAAGTAAATAACCGCCATCGGCCGTTGAGGCGCAATCACACAACGTGTGACTGTAAAGCGGGACAGCCGTGGACTCGATTCCCACTTGAGGGAATGAATTGTAACAAGACATGCGCGGCGTCCGTTGCGCTTTATAACTTCGCAATATCTCGAAAATATTAGCAAAATGGAGAACGGAGTGTTGTAAAGCTTGGTTCCCTCTGCCTACTCTGCTGTATGTGAGATAGCGAGACGCTGAAAAAACTATCAAAATAAGTAATTCGACATGACGTTAAGGCCGTTCGGGCGCTATCCCGAACGCCTCCATGCATTCAACACGGTGTTTCTGAACAACTAGACTAACTGGATAGATAGTAAGTAAATAGAATATGTTTACAATAACAACTTATTTATATCGCAAGATGAAAACAAAAGTATATTGAACGCGTGTGGGCGTGGCTGTCTGTTTACTTCAGAATAGATAAAAATAAATATTTATTTATATATTCGATTCATATATTTTTGTGTCCCATGTGATGGATAGATAGAAATTAGTCACTCTGTTTATAAAGTTTGTAGCAAAACGAAAATATTACTATATTAAACTTTAAATATGTATATTAAGTTATTCTGTCCTTTATCATATAACCGGTAACCCGGTAAGCACATGCAGAGGATATTATAAAAATGTTGTATAATCAACGTATTTGAGCACTGCCACTGCACTCAACTGCGCCACGACGGCCTGTAGATAAACAATTTAAAAGGACTTTGTCTCTGTGGTCAATTGGAAATAATTATTTATTTTCGATAAGTTATGATAATGATGATACATTCTAAGGGCTTGAGGTAACTCTCACTGTAGATTGAGGGCAATAGATGAAAATAATTAACATCGTGTATTCAATATTATAGCTTATAGCAGTCCTTGTTATCAAGGACTTCTACTACCCAATATAAAAATAAATTTTGTATTAAAATAAAATTGTTCCTGAGATTAGGGGGTACAATTAAACCAATTTTTTATTTTTATAATATTGGTATAGAATAAAATAGTAGATATAAGTGAATATAATCAGGAAAGAACATTTTCAAAAAGATATTAAATCTTACCTTCCCTGAGGGACTATAAACACAGCATATTTGTTGATAGCTTTTGTTTGCTTCTGATCCACTATGTATAAAGTGTATCTGGGTATATCTTCGCCAGGCTGCATTAAGTCTAATGTTACCTTAAAGATTATTTTCAAATGTTATTTACATAGATTTACACTTCTTTGCTCTAGCAATGAGCCATTCAACTCTACTGTGTTTTACCACTCATCATGGAATGACTCTAGAATATGGCAGAAAATGGGGTACAAAAGTAGCCTTAATGGGAAAGGAGTGTCTTAACACTAGATTGCCAAGTTTCCTCTGCCTACCATGCTATGAGTGGGTTACATCAGGAAACTAAAAAAAGAATCTGTATGATATAACTGTAACTTGAGGTAACTGACCACAGTTGCAGTTGATTATATCAATACAATCAAATATAGTATATAGCCATCATCAGTGAATTGAATATCCATTACAAATAACTAATTTTCGAGGCCAGTTGTGGCGCAGGAGCACTGTAAACTCTAGTGGAAAGGTGGGAACGAAATGTCTTAACATTAGATTCGCTCTGCCTACTCTGCTGGTTGTGGGATACAGCATGACTAAGTTACATAAAACTACTTTTAATTTGAAACTAATAGTTCCCGAAATTAACATGTTCAAGTAACTAAACTCTTCAGTTACCATATTAGCATGGACATATAAATATATCTCACTGTTATAAAGATATATGTACTTACTTCATCCTCACCATCTAGAGACGTTTTAGACAGGCCATTTGTAATAAATGCAGTATCTTGAACACTTTTGATACATGTTGCAACATCCTCTACAGATTCCAGTCTCAGCATTTTGTCACCAGCCATACATACTTCTAATATCTAGAATAGAATACTTGTTCAAATAAATTTTTAATTTGTAACCATTTTTATTTGAAGTTTAAAATAAATTTAAATTTATAATGTGTTGTTTTTGTTTTTATTTCACATACAAATGTTTCTTATTGAATGCATTGAATACATACATTAGAAGATATACTTAATAAAATATTTCTATATAAAAAAAATAATTAGAAACATTACAATTTTAATATAGTGTGATGGACCTGAACACCAATTCTTGGATGGTATCTGAGAGTTTAGTGTTTGAGTCCTGCTGTGTTTAAATTATAACTACACATAAAATAATTTAATAAACACTTTTTTAGAAAAATACTGAAATTAACATTTTTGACAAATTTTGCCACTTAAAATACAATGTCTTATGATTGATATAATGCACAGGGTGAGTGAGGAACTAAGTACATTAATGTGAAGAAAAAAAAAATATTCAAGCACTTACTAATTTAGGCATTTCCTTAAATTTTGTGGCAATAACAACAAATACTGGTAATGTTACTCCATCTCCATTTTCATCATTTTTCTGTTCTGCCTCATGACATCTGACTATACGAAACATCCATGTTTTATCACAGAAATATGATAATAACTTCTTTAGAATGTGACTTTGTAGCAAGGATATACAAATAAAACGACCACCCATCTTTAGTATCCTTTTGATTTCTTGAAAATATTTTTCTATTCTGACATTTGTTTCTTCTAAGTCATCGGGCATTAGGGCATCTAGAGTTCCTTTATCGAGTACAACATTAAATTCATTGTTTTCAAATGTCGTATTTAAGGCGTCCATGAATATAAACTTCATATTAGTTCTATGTGTATTAATTGCCTTCATTTGCTTTATTACAATTTCTGATACATCAATATTAGTAATATTCTTATATCCAACATCGTAAAGATCTGCGCTTAAACTGGAGTTACCACAACCAGGTATAAGTATCATATCATTTTGCTTTATGTATTTGTGTAGATGGCCACATAGCTCTAAGTACTCGCCATACCTTTAAAGCGAATTTATGAATGAATTTAAATATTAATATTAAGTATGCAACAACCTCTTAGAAATATTTACCATTCAAAAGCTTTATTGCCTCTTTTCTTGAAAAACTTATTCCAGTAATCTTTATCACTAAATTCTTTATGGCTTTTAGGCAAAAGATTCATTTTGTAACTAAAAAAATAGACTTTATTACTTATTTATCTTGCAAAATATCTTTTATTTATTCAAAACACACTGCACATGGATTCACAGATTTGTTTTGCTGTCATTTGTCAATGTCAGTGATTACCACAGAACACATATACCCAAAGGGTGATTACTGACAACATATAAAAATAATTTTGATCAATTTATGAATGTTAGGTTAATTCTGTCCAACTGAAAAATAATATTATATAGGAAATAATATGTCATGAAATTTAATTAAAATATCTGATATTTATTTATATTTTGTACTCGGTAGGTAACCGTATATATTTTATGCTTTAAATTCTGCAGCTGATAATTAAGTAATTTATAGTCTATCTATCTTATCACAGTCTGTGGTTTATACAGTTTATGAGTGAGTTGTGACGTTTATTTGTAACTTTTTATTCAGAATTTGTAAAAGTGTGTGTTTTTCGGATGTTAAATACAAAAAAATTTGAATTTTCGTTAAAATTGGGAGTGTGTTTGAAACAAATACACAACACGCAGAACAATGCTATTTCTAAAATAATGATTGTTAGAGACTTCAATGAAGGCAAATCGTGGATTCAACATCTAGGCCACAAATAAAGTTGAACGTAGTTCCTGAACATGGATAACAAGAAAATTGATAAGTGGGATGCTCTAGCTACCGTTAAGGCCTTTGACTTAGGTAACATTCCTTTACTATATAATATTTATATGAAATTTGATATACATAGTTAACCTTGAGATTTGAATTTACTTTTAAAAATATCATGTACATACAAAATTTCCTAAATGTTATTTAATTTTTTTAAATATTGTTATTTATAAAAATATATGTATTCATATGCTTTATGCTATTTAAAAGATATTTAAATCAATATGTTGCATAAAGCTGATGTAATCAATAGTCATAATTTTATACATATGAATCTTATTGAATGCCTTTTACAGTGTTAAAAACATTATTCTTCATTTTGATATATGTGTATCTATTTAATTATGTAGGTATTCTTTACAAACAATGTAAGGAATACCTACATAACTTATTTACCATATTTAATAATAGAAAAAACAATTTTCATTATTCAATCATTGATATTTATTAAGATCCATTTTGAATGTATACTCATTAAAAATGATGACAGAATTTTCCAGAAACTTCTGCTTAGAAACCTAAATAACATTCTGTTATTTCTTCTTGTTTATGTGTTTTAAATGTGTTATTATATTTAAAAAATATTTAAATTACATTTTAATATGGCTAAAAACCAAAATTAAAAAAATATATATATTAACCATTAAACCACAAACATCCTAAAGCAATATATATATAAGAACTTTATCAATATTTGTGTGAGGCCCGTCATGGGGTATGGGCAAAAAAGTGACTGTAAAACCATTATTTATTTAAATGTATAATTCCATTTCTTCACTCTGGTGTTAAGGCAAAGCATGGTGTTGAAGTCCGCCAATAACCATGCAATGTCTCTAGAATTCAGCAGAAAGTGAGGAACAGTGTCTTAATACTAAATTCCTTATACCTATCCTGCTCTGTGGAGGATACAGGGAAGCTAATTTTGATGTACTTTTTATCAATATTTGTGTTTATAATTGTTAGTTAATAAAAAAATACGTACTTATTGTTTTATATATAATAAAAAAAAATACTCCAGTCCTTTTTGAATTAATATTTATAAGCTATTTTTGCATAGTGGGAGAACATAAGTCGGTAAAATGTTGAGATTATAGGCTTAATCCCTATTTTGAAAGAATTTATTATTTTCATTTCCATATACTGATAAAACAAAGTGGGATTAAATATTAACACTAAACACACAATGTTTCAAACTAGGTTCTGTTTGCTCAGTTATTGTAGCAGCTATTGTATATGAGAATCAGTGTAAGGATGAAACAAAAATAACTACCTCTTTTTATGATTTTGTGATTTTGCCAAAGTATAGAGATACATTAATGCAAAATACTTTTGTTCTTGATTCTGTCTAAAATATGGAATATTTCTTTGATAATACTTGAAGTAATCTTATTTTTAAATTCCAGGTGTAGCTCCAGCATCTCAACATGATTCCGTCTTACAACAGAGCATACATGATATTGATGTTATTAATTCTAATGCCACTACACCAATCAGCCTCCTTATTCAATCTCTTGTCAAACAGCTATGTGCACTTCTGGAGAAGGACATGACTCGAGCAAATCAACTTTACAATACAATTTGTGAGAAACTACACAGTATGAACTTAATTGATGACTCTTATGCTATGGGGGAATTCGAAGTTATGAGGAGTCAGTACCAAAGGGCTTTGTACCAACTGGTTACTGTTTCAACAGGATCAGAAATACCTATAACTATGCCTATATCCTGGCCTATAACAAAGTCAGGGCTGGAGTGGTCTCGATACCACAAGGAGTTTGAAGAGTTATTCTTCATAGCTGGTGGTGGTTTTGGCAATGTTTTCAAAGCTCGGCATAGACTAGATGGAGTGGAGTATGCTGTTAAGAAAGTCAATATAAAATCTTCTGATGTTAACTCCATTATGACTCACTTGGCTGAAGTTAAAACAATTGCTAGTTTGAATCATCCTAACATAGTTAATTATAAGGCTGCATGGTTAGAACCAATGATTGAGTCAAAGATTAAAAAGAAAAAGAAATTCAATATGGATACAGATGATGATAATTTTTCACTGATCACTAATCAAGTTTCTTCAGTATATAGAAATGTGATGAAGTCATTCAAAACATACAATTCTAAGGAACTTCTTAAAAATCAAAATCATTCTGACTTTGATATTTCATTCCAGAACTCCAGTGGTTTAGAAAATGATATTAGTTCTGATGAGATTAATTCGGAAAGTGAAGACGATGAATCTTCTAGCGAACACAATGCAGTTTGTAAGCTCTTATCTGAAAAAGAGTATGAGGATTGTTCTCGAGTTAACCTAAAATGGGCAACTCTCTACATACAGATGACATATTGCCAACAAACACTAAAACAATGGTTAGACGAGCGTAATAACCATATAATTCTATCCAGAAAGACTTCAGATGAACTAACCCTTCATCACAGTGACTCAACTGATTCCAATGGATTAGAATCAGCTCTCTCTGATTCAAACTGCCCTCCTGCCTTTTCTCTACGAGTTTTAATGGACATGTTCACTCAGTTAGTGCGAGGTTTGCATTATATACATTCTAAGGGTGTGATCCATCATGATGTGAAGCCGAGTAATGTGTTCGTTGGGCCGAACGGAAACGAGTTACTAGTACAGTTAGGTGACTTTGGTTTGGCGTGCCCTTTACAACAGTCTCACAGTGGCTTGGCACTAGGCACTCATTTATATGCCGCACCTGAGCAGCTGGATGGACAATGTAATCCCAAAGTGAGTTACTTTTGATTAGTCATTGTATGTGATGCTTGTGGATTTGATCCAATACAGAATATGTATATGATTAGAACAATAAATTTTTCTGGTCTGGTTTGACAAAATTTTGCAACTTAATATCACAAAATAAATATGTATATGAATAAGTTCTTTGATTTTCACGATTATTACACATTTGAAATGAAACTTAATCGCATATATTTTGTATTATAAATTTTTGGAAACCTGACATTTTGGACACTTTGCAGTAGTCAGTGGTCACAAGTTAGACTAAGGTGGCATTTACCTGTTAGTTGACATAATTATTATACTATTGACATATATATTATATTATTTGACATATATATTATGTTAAAAATTAATCCGGTTAAAATAGTTTCATTTAAAATATGTATATTACTAAATACTCGAAACTGTATAAAAAATAAAAAGTTATTAACTACGTATCTTTGAGACCAGTCGTGTCGCAGGGACACAAAGTAAATTAACTTCACGCTTTATCCCTAGCGCGGTAGTCAGAGAGATCGGAGTTACCTACTTCTTTCGGCCTCGTCCGCTCTCATCAACCTTTTCATATATGCCGTGGGTCCTCATGTTTTTTACGCGACCTTCCTCCAGTATTTATGATACAATGTTTTCAAAGGTCAACCGAGATCTTGCCCTAACTCTCTTACTACTCACTTTTTCATCATCATCGTTCGTTCGACGTGCTCAAACTTGCTGATCTCGTTCTATATTATCACCGTACATCCTCGCTAGTACCTGCCATTCTGTGTATCTCTTCTTTGCGGATTCTCGGATCTGACTCCGCATATTCTACGAAGAGATCGCAACACCGCGGCTTCCTTTCATTTCCTTCTATAATACCCACGTTTCGCAGCCTTATAACAACTTCGATACCAACACTACATTGTGTATGGCATGTATGTAATTTTACTATATTAAAATTATTAAATATTAATATTCTAATATCAAAAACAAACCACTAACAAACAAACCCCTTTAAAAAATCCACCCAGAAATAGTAAAGTCACAGAGACAGGGATATCTTTTTGTATTACTTTTTTTTCATACATAAATCTATTAATTTTTTAAGCCGATTTTTTTAGTTTTACAGTTATAATTTTATTTAAATCTTTTCTTTTTTCAAATTACAGAGCGACATGTACTCCCTTGGCATAATACTCCTCGAAATGGTAGAACCATTCAGCACTGATATGGAAAGAGTTGTAACTATAACTGATCTTAGAAAAGGTCAAATACCAGCCCATTTAACCGCAAGTTGTCCGAAAATAGCCCATATTATAGGGAAATTAGTACAAAGAAGGCCAAATAAAAGATTAGATACGTCACAGTTGTTGGAAGAGCTCAAAAATCTAAGTGAAAATAAAGATGTTACTATAAAGTTACTGAAAGAGGAACTGGCCGCTAAAGATGATGAAATAGCTAAACTTAAACAGATGCTGGCAAATAGTAGTTTTCATACTTGATAATTGTTTATAGCTAACACAAGGATCTGATAAGTGATTTGTGATGTAGTCACTTTCATATTTGTATGATGACCAGTTTGGAAACTACCACCTATCATCTAAATATTCTAAAGATAAATTTGTTATGGTTTCATACCATATTTATGTGATTATGTGATGACCTGTTTATCACTTATCATCAAAGGAATCTGATAAGTGATTGGTGATGGTGTCACTGTGATATTTATATGATGAACTATCAAAGTAGAATGTATATTCTATTAGCTTTGTAGATGCATTAATACAAAAGATTGAGAAAGATTTTAGTTATAATGTTTTTTCTAAAAGCTATTGTTTTTTTTATATTTAACACTATGTAACAATATGGAGATTTTAACCTTACATAAAACAATGTAATGTAGCACGGCTAGCTGTATACATAATACAGTAAAAGCGCAATGAATAATGGATATCCCGATAATTGAATGTTTGAAATAAAACTACGTGTATATTTAGTAATATTGGTTATATTCATTATTTATTTAAAATATCTGCTATAGGTAATTGAGGCCGAATAATCGAGTCTCCACTCTCTATTTCATATTACCATTGATTCTGAAACATTATTTATATATGTACTCATAATTTACTTTTTAATCTTACTCACAATTTGTTCTTTCACAAATTTAAGCAGAATGATCTCTATTGTTTCAATAGTTTTGTTTTATTTGTATAAACTACTGGGACCTTAGACAGGCTTTTTGGCAATATTTGTTTTAATACAAAATTTAATAATAATGTATTTTGTTGTGCCTTAAATACATTTCGTCATAAATGTCGCGAATGATAGAATGGAATGAATAACTTTAATGTACTTATCCTTTATTAGGATATATTAATCGGATTGTTTACAAGTATTATCCACATTTGTTTATCTTCCAGCATTTTTTAAATAATTTTCTTAGTGTTCTTGACTTAAGTAACACAGTGTTGCTTAATTTAATATAAATATATAAGTAATTTAATTTGTTGTTTTTTCTTAAATAAAAACCCTTTTTTTATTATAAAAATTTATTTACAAAAAAGTTAACCGCATAAATTAACATCTTAGTCTAATTTATATGTACAGTCTTAAAATTATATTTTTATAGTGGCCACATTGGCGGTATGCTGATTGTAAATTAAGATTTATTGTTTAGTAAATGAAAATGGACGGAATTTTAGACCTTTTCCCAAAAAATAAAATAAAAATAATCTCAGGGTTATTAGTGGGAGCTATTGAGTTTTATAGTGTAATTGTTAATTCGCCTTCTTTGAAAGAAATTTTTAATTTAGTCATCTAGCTCATCATATATTTTTTTTATGAGTTGGAATTAATTAAGTTTTAGATCAATTCCAACAATGTTTTAAAATAAATACAACATTTTTAGGCTGTTCATTATTTTCTTTTTTGAATTAATCATTGTTCCTTTATAAAATTTTCTAAATAAATAAAAATTTTGAAGGCGATTTCCGAAGATAAAAAAGGGATTTATATAGTGATATAGGTGTAGCCTAATAATAATGGCGGGTTACAAGAGCGTGTCGACGGCGTGTATGACACCATTCGTGGCGGGAATGTTGTGGGTTATCACTTGCGCGTTGTTCACTTTGATGCGACCTGGAAAAAACATTGAATTATTTAGAATTTAATAAGCTGTAAAAGCTTGAAACCTGTAAATTTTATTTAAAAAAATATTATTATTCTTTTAAAATAATGTGTTAACGTTTTTATAGTAGATTATTAAGAATCTCGTCTCGTTTCGACAAAAAAGGTACTGAGATACATGAAAAAATGAAATGCATTTAACTACTACGACCACTACCGCGTTTATAATTCATTTTACTATCAAAAGCTTAATATTTTGCATAGAAATACTCAAAAAATATCCGTTGTACTATTCGATACTAGTGTTAGTAGCACCTCCACATCGAGCTGTGCGTTTTCTACCCCATTACAGAGTGCTGCAAGACTAAATGGTAATCCGTACACATCAAGGTAGGCAGAGAGAACCTAATGTTAAGACACTCCATTCCCTACTTTTCACGGAATGTTTCGAGGCATTACGCGTGTTAGTGCCAGAGTGAAGAAATGAAAATATTAATAAATAATAATTCTCCCGCCACGTTCTGCGCCACGACGGCCTCTCATTCATACTACGTTAAAATATAATATATAGATACAACATAACATAGTTTCCTCTTATAGTAGCAGTTATTTCTAATGGATACAAAACAATATTAATATGAAAAATAAAAAACTCACCACTACTCTTCTGCAAAGTGAGCGGCTTAGCGTCTTCCATGGAGTTCCTGAGCTGGTAGTACCTCATGCCCGCACTGTATAATGTACCGGGTAGGACGTGCCTCGCGACCAATGCCTTAGCGGCTGCCTTGTCTGAGTAACGAGATAGCTCGGAGGCTGTCAGGCGGGAGAATGCAGTGTCGGTCGGCGCGAATACTGTGTAGGTTTTACTTTCTGAAAAATAAGGGTAAAACACTTATAACCATAAATCAGCTTCAACTTTACGTATATGTATGTGGGCAGAGGGAACCTAGTGGTAAGACACTCCGTTCCACACTTTCCGGCAATTTTTTTGAGGCATTGTTCACACCCTTGTGTCCCTGCGCCACTTCGGCCTTTGATAATAATATTTAGAACTAACGGTCCACTCGCGGCTTCGCCCGCATACGACCTATAGATCTTTTATTATGCTGCGTTTGATAACAGATTCATTATATAATTTACACATTAAATCATTTTTCATAGTTCTGCGAAAGTCCAAGCACTAAGTGGCTGCTTGAGGATAATGTCATCAGCGTCAAGGGCGCAGCCCGTGGGCATCGAACCTTGGCTTGCGGCCGTAAAATTAAATTGAATTATTTCAATTTTACGTTTTCCCAAATTACGTGACTGCTCTTGTGGTAGATTGTCTTGGAGTGCTGCTATCATATTGCAGGTGGGAGTTTGGACGCCGGAGTCCTGCATTACCTTGTAAAACGCAGTGAAGTCACTACTTCATGGCGGTTTTAAAAAAAATATACAAGGCAGAGAGAAGAGGCAACGCTCCTTTTACGGAAACCGCATATAGGGTAAAATATTTCAAACTCATAAGCGTCGGTGTCTGCACAAAAGTTTATTAGGAAATTATAAAATGTGTACAACGAACGACATCTTATGTACAATGAAGTAGGGGCACAATTTTTTATTCGTAGTATCTTACCAGCAAGGGTGTCAGCGAAGCCGCTGGCAAGTATCGCCTTAAGGAATATAGTGAAGCGACGGTCTCTGTCCGCCTGCAGCGTCTGCACCAGGTCGCCCACCGGCAGCGGGAACATGACGCGGTCCACCGCGTGCGCTATACCCTGAATATTGGAAAAGACATTTCAATATTTTTAACATTTTTAAAGTGTTATTCCACACTTAGAAAATTCCGCTACTAATATGTATAATCCCGCTAAAAATTTTTTAAGTTAAAATTTATGTTACAATTTAACTTATTACATTCAAATTTTTATGTTTCTAAATTAAGATATTAAACTTTAAATATAACGCTTAAATAGAATTATTTAGTTTTATATACTTTTGGAATCCCGACGTTTCGAACAGTGCAGTAGTTTGAACCACGGAACAATCGCGAAAATCAAAAATCTTATTAAGATGTTAGATGATGGAATATTTATAATCTGTCTTTATTAAGAGTATCGCTTTGAACTTGTGACCCTCGAGGATTGCAATAAATATTACTTCAAGTACATTAAAGTAGTCATGGACGTTAAAAGTTTATCGATCCGTTCCAGAAATGTGGATTTAATTGGAACAAGACATTTCAGTAGTAGTGTACTGGTATTCTTTTTGGCTCAACTCCTTTTTCTTGTATAAATCTTTTTCTTGCATAAAATTATAAAGGTTTATAGAGGCCAGTGGTGGCACAGGGGCTCAAGAGTACGGCTGTAAACGTAACAGGTTGTTCAATTGGTGGGTTCATTTCCCTCTTGAGAAAATGAAATATTTAATATTTTCATGTCCTCGTATAAATATAATATTCCATAGTTAAAATCAAATAAGTTACTAACGGTTCTTTAAAGTTACTGCCTTAGACTTGAGAAGAACCGACGGGAGAAACTTAGTAGGACTTTTTTTTAATTCAAAATTTAATTAACTGTTTATGTTATTCTGTGTTAAATATTAATTCCTATATTTATAAAATAAAATAAAAAGTGTTCGAACAAAACTTTAAATAGGTTTTACTTAAAATTTTATTATTTATTAGTATTTGTATTTTTTGTGTAGAAAGAATTATCGTCTGGATTTTGGTTTTGAATCGGTTCTACAAAATATCGTATAGCCTAATTGAGTAAAGCACTAAAATCAGCTCACTCATAAATTCTATAAAGATAATATCTGTTTTTTTACTTTTAATATAAATAATTTAAATCACAATTGCAATTTAAATAAATCAGTTATAAGCAAAATATGATTTACCTGAGGTATATGTATATCCTTCTTATCATCCAGCACTCTGGCACCATTGATGGTGGTCACTCTCACTTCGTTCCACTCGACGTCGTGCATATCGTACTGGTTGACCCTGAGCTGGGTGCCCGCGAGGGATACCCCTGTCATCTCATCTTGTAACGAACCGATGTCGAAAGCACCAGGGATCACGTGGTGGAGGAGAAGCTGGAATAAATTGTTGATTTCGTTTAGTTTTTTTTATATGTTTTTTGTATGTTTTTCTTTAGATTTTAGTATTTTAGCATTTGTTTTGTTTTAGGAATTGGAAACGAGAACACACATTTATTTTCATCTAGTGTTATAGTAAACTTATGAGACATATGACAATCGCTTATGAGAAACAAAATAAATATATTGTAGACAATAAGTCTGCCTCGTAGCTTATGTATTTATTTCAAAGTTTTAAGATTTAGGAATTCATGTATTTGAAAAAAATATAATTAAAGTGAATTACTAAATTTTTTAAAAGCCACATACCCCACTTAATAGCCTTGGGTTATCGCGGAACTTCTCTTCTGCCCTATCGGGTCCTCCCAATTGAACTAGCAACGTTCTAAATGCTTTGTCTGTCGGTGCAAATATTGTGTACGGTCCAGTTTCATTCAATATCGCATCCAAACCTGACTGTTTCAGATATTTAGCGGTTGCAAACAAACCGTTTTCTTTCAAAATATCTATAAGATCTGGATTGCCAGTCTTGGCGTAGCTTAAATTGATGGTAGACTCTTCAAAATTAGGGGCTGCGCTCGAGCCTATAACAACAATGTCTTGAGGTGTAGTTCGGAATGAAGATGTTGAGTACACAGGTGTTGTATTTATTACTGTACTGCTTGGGACGTGGCTTCTTGACGGGGAACTGTAACCATTTCTATTTTTAATATAGTTTGGTGTAGAAGATTTTATGTAATATCTTTCACTTGTAGTTCCTCGTGTGCTAGAGGGGAAAGTTTGAGCCAGAGGAGTAGGTTTAGTCGATGGTATTATCGTGCGATATGTCGGTGCCGGTGTTGTTTGCATAGGATTAGTGTGTCCCGAATCCCCGTAATTAGAGGTTGTCACAAAACTAGTGTATGTTGAAGGAGGATGTGATGATTCCGCTATATAATCAGTTGTATAAGTAGATGGACTTTGAGTGGTAGTTGTATATGCATTGTTGGAAATTTTTGTTGGTCCGGGCAATTGTATTTCACCTTTCTTGATTTTGCTTAAAATATCTTCCACTTCAGGACCCTCTTCCGTTTGTTGCCCATTGGCCTTCACACCTTTTACTTTAAATGAACCATCGTCTTGTTCTTCAAGGAAAACGAAAGTAACTTTCTTTTTGTTTTGTAATGTATTTGGTATCTTAGATACTTCTTCCAATTTTCCATTATCTGCCTGTTTGATTAATTCGAAGTTGGCACCAGGTGGGAGGACTCCTTTTGTCAAATCATCGAAAGAAATGCGACTTTCCTTAGGTGTTTCTTGAGAAGCAGCTATAAGTTTACCTAGGTCAGGACTATCTGCTGCAATCGCTCCCTGTGGAATAAGATTTGGATTTGTGGTTCTTATTACTTCGAATTTCTGTCCGTTTAAAGAAATTTCACGAGATGTAAAATTTTTCTCATTAAAATCTTCTGCATTTTCCGCTAAAGCTACTTTGAGTTGCTTTAATATGTCTGGTTTCTGCAAAAGTGCTACACTCTTTGCTCTTAAGTTGTCGTCAAAACCTTTAGTGTCACTTTCTTCGAGAAGATTTTTAATTTCATTATAAAGTTTTTGTTTGTTCCTATCTTGAGGAGGAGGTCTGGTTCGCGTCGGTGAACGAGTTCTATATCTTGCAGTGGTCGGGCGTTTTGTTGTAGTTGTGGTGGTCGTCGTGGTCGTAGTCGTAGTCGGGTGATCTTTTTCATAAAGTTCAACAGCTTTTCTAAATAAATCTGTTTCATGTGGATGTAAAGGTCTTCGCTTTTCTTGAGTTCGTTTAATGAACTCTTCGTAACTTTCCGTCGTTGTATAAGTTGGTATGGATTTTGTTGCTTGTTTATTTATAAACTCTTCATGTAACTTTTCTACCTTTTCCTGTTGCTTCTGTTGCTGTTTGTGCACAAATTCTTGATGTTTTTGGATGAGTCTTTGCCTTTCTTGTAGTTCTTTTAATTTTTCTAGATTTTCCTTAGATTGCTGTTCATAGTAGTCTCGTAGTTGTGACGCAGATTGGCTGTTGTATAATTGAGACTGGCCAAGAGAAGATTGAAATGGAAGCTGTTGACTATTTAAATTTTGAGGTGCTAAGTTTGGTGCAGCTTGAATAGTGATGGGATTAGGTCCACTAAAAGCCTGATTTTGAATGGGGGCAGAATTTAAGGTAGGGAGAAAGGCAGCTTGAGTAGGTCTCTCTTGAGATAAATCAATAGAGCTATGAATGTTTGAGTTTTGGTTGAAACCGGGATGAGAATTTTGTGTGGGCAGTAGTCCATTACTCTGAAATGCTGCTAAAGTCGGAAGTGGTTGTGGTATATTTTGTACATGTAGTGGTGCATTTTGAGCATGTTGTTGAATATGACCAAGATTTTGATGCTGTAAGTTATTTATAGGGTTAACATTTCCCGGTTGGCTAAATTGAAATCCGTTGTTATGTTGTATGGGGACATTATTCGGAATATTTTGGGCTGGCAACAAGTTGTTGAATTGAGGTACGTAGGGCTGTTGAAAGATCTGTTGCGGAAACTGGATGGATGGCGCTGGGCTACTCAACAAACTTTGCTGTTGTTGGAAATTTTGTACTCCATATCTATTTTGATGATCATTGAATCCTGGGTGTCCCAGGGATGGCTGTCTATTTCTGTCAAAGTCATTTTCTATCTGAAAAAGAAAAATAGTTATTGTTAGTAAAATGCTTATAATGTTTTATTATTTTAAATTGGTTATGATAGATATAGTATAAAATATGTATACATATTGAATTTTAATTTAATAATCTTATTTCGATTATATATATACTTATTTTCATTAAACTTTAATAATTGCATCGTAACAATTATATTATATTTTCAAGTCATTAAAAAAATTAAATTAAATTAGCTTCACGTTCTATTCTGCATACAGCAGGGTAGACAGAGTTGTGGAGGCATTGCGTGTTGAGTGGCAGAACTCAAGAACGCCGCGCTTAGCCTCGACACCAGAGCGAAGAAATGGAAATATAAATTTAAGTAAATATTTCATCTCCTCGAGTGGGGATCGAACCCACAACCAGTCGTTTTGACAGTCACACTTTGTGCCACTGCGCCACGTAAAGTATTCTTTACTTTCGGTTCTTTTTGTGAAACAAAAGTAAATAATGTATACTGTATGTATTTAAACTAGATTTTAATGTATGTATTTAAACTAGATTAAATAAAACAAAAAGAACCGTAAATAATGTATATTGTATATATTTAAACTAGATTTTAATGCACCACTAGTAAGTATTCCGTGAGTTGACACGGCCATTTTCTCAAAGCGAACGGACATTTGTATGTTCGTGACGCATCAGTAGCACGAAAGTGCATTCTTCAGCAGTCGCGGACTCGCGGAGATGAGATCTAACATACTTTTGTAATAAATGATATTGTTCATTGTTGTTTATTGTTGGTAATAAATAATATTGTTCGTATCAGTAATTGTGGAGCAAATATTTATTATGAGATATCTATGATACATTATGATTTTGGTAAATGTTTTAATAATCACGACGGTTGTGGATTCAAAATCATATTAAAGAAATGTTGATACAAACAAAAAACTGCCATTATATTTGGTTGCAATTTAGAACATGCGTAAACTGAAAAAATATTTTTCTTGTCACAAGTCCTTATTGTGGCAATTTCAAAAAGAAATAGATATATGTAATTAGAGTAGTAAGTTGAATAAAAATATAAAATATTATATAATTCATCTCATAAGCTTTCTGATACGTCCATAAATAGAATGTGCCAATTTCCGTTATAATATTAATGTACACATATATACAAACATACACATTATTGCACCTTAATCGACTCTCAAAACCGGTAAAAAACCTCATACAGGATGCGCGGCGCGATAAAAAGCCCATGTGTCGTATATGGTAACTTTCTCGCGATGACGGTGCCTACTTTCGGTTTCGTTCAGCGTCACTTTTAGTTTTAAAGGTCGTATATAGCATCCGTTGCGTAACGGACAGTAGCTACAAGTGCGCTTGATTCGGCAATTGATCACTCTAATCTTATTCCGTTATTATTTATTAGAGATGTTTATTTCGCATCTTCAATAAAATAGAGACGATATAAAGACACTATATTCCCATCTTCATTTCAGTCTGTTCAATTTTTTTTTTGTGTAATCTTGAATAGCTTAATTTTTTATTAATATTTTCGTATGAGTCGTATTATCTCATAGAGCGATGTGGCGATAGAGCAACCAATAATTAATAAGATAATTTGGAGTCAACGACTCAATATAAAAAAATTGCATGTTATTATGTATTACGTATTTCATATGTTATTATATATCTCATAAATATCTTTCACGGTTTAAAATATCGTTGACTTTGTTCCTGACTAATGTGTACATACTACATACATACAAAGACATGCATAATATAATGGAGATGCAAGAGACGCGCTTGCTCCGGCCGGTTTCCGTAAAACGATGAAAGCCGACTCTCGCTCATTACGTTTTCCACCGTCTACACTCAGCGCGTACTAAGTGACATGATTTAAAGCACTATTGATCGTCTTTTTATATATATTTCTATTATAATATATATAATTTCTCTAATTTCTTTATCTCTTTCTTATAAAATAACTAAGAATATGTGAAAGATTGCATGCCTATCGTGGAATGTTTTTAATCGTACAAGATAAGTAATGGGAGAGAGAAATGAGGCAATCGTGGCGCAGCGGCACAACGTCGCGACAGTCGTCTTCAATTCTCATGTGGGCAAATTAATTATGTTCTCGCTCTGATAACAAGACAACACGTGGCTTGAGATCTTATATTTATAGAGATTGCTCTAAAATTGTGTTATCACTGGGTTATGCTTATCCTTCTATGTGAAAAAAAGCGTATTTTTATCAACATTAAAGATGTGAATAAAGATGATGCGTTATACAGTGATATACAGTGTTATAATATGGTTTTCCTAACATAACGGGATAACGGGATATGAATTAGTGCCAAGCGTTCCATTTAAACCATACCTTCCATACCTACTTACCGAGCTACGTCGAAATTCTTATGCGCTGTGATAACTTACGTTTTTGTGCGTCTGTCGTCTATTATGTTAAGTGGAGCGTTGAATTTGCAAATTAGAATACTTGCATGTTCTGTAGAGTAGATGCTAGGTTCTTTCAGTCAACATTGCGTGAAGCGGAAGAAAAATTGATATTTTTGTTTGTAATTATTATTACCAGCCAAAACGTATTTCGCTGGTAATATAACGAAATAAAAGTAGCGTCGAAACCGTTTGCATCTGTAAGCGTTCATATTTTCATAATACTATTCAAATAATGAAAACTTGATTGGTGTATGCAAAAATTTTTGTCTGTCATAAAAATATATTTAATGTAGCTACTGTATGCTTTCCTTAAAATTAGTTTGTATGTTTTTTTTTTTATGTCTTAATATAATATTTTTTGAAAACAAAAAGAAATGCACTAGCACGTTAGAGAAGGCAATAAGGTAGAGACCGGAGATCTTACCGCGCTTAGTGAAGCCTGTCCCGAGTAACTTCTATTACCCTTCATTTCATTCAATCCCTGAGTCTGTATCTGTTGTGTATATCATAATGTACTGTTTTATTTTTTGTTTACACATTTATATATTAATTTAAATTAGATCGAGTACACCTACACAACTATCTCCCACAAAACTGTTCCAGGTTGGCTGGTAGAGAATGCTTATCTAAAAAATGTGTGCAATTAAGAATTAATAATAAATAAATATATAAATCCTTTTAAATAATTTCCGGCTAAAGTTAAGTAAGTAAATGGTTGAAACATTTATGCAATAGTGACAAGGGCCAAACCGCAGTTACGCTGCTAGTCTAGGAAGTATCGCGTGCCGTAGGATTCGTTGACACGTAAAATTGTGCAACCGGGGAATCGAATTTATTTACTTACGTAAAACTAGCCGTTGCAGGAAAAAGCTATGAATATATTAATTACAGATGGCGATGAGTTGGGTAATTTGATGTGAAGTTTAGTCTGGAATTCAATTTGTATGTCTATTTAAGGCTTATATAAATCTTCTTATGGAATGGACAGTCTGAGTTACATCCTGGAGTTGTCAGAATTAGTAGATGTGGACGAAAATCTAACTATTCAAAATGAGCTTAATGTTTAAGTCAGTTATTTCAACTACGCCACGAGGGCATTGTCTTATTCATCTTCTACATGAAAAATATATATAATATTCTTCACAGAATTACAAATGCACCGTTTCTTAAGAATCGCGTGTTGCTATGATTCGTTTTGCCGATTTTATATTTATGTTATACAAATGTTATCGATAACGCGAACGCTTAGAAATGTTACAATAATTATATAATTGTATTTCTAATATGTACATTGTATACATATTTATATACGTTATATTCTACTCAGGCCGTTATAGCATAATGGCAAAACATCTGATTTTAAACCTGACTGATAATAATTTCAAGTGGTATCTCTATACATTCTATCTATACGAATTTAATTGGGTGTATACTCGTAAATTTAATTTAACTCAATTATAATATTATGTTTTATATGATTGTAAAAAAAATTGTACAGATTATCACAATATTTTTTAAGACATGACGGAGTTCAACACCGCGTTTTGTTTATTCTAATTCTCGCTCTATCGAGGAAATGAAAATAATACATTCCCCTTTGTGACAATTCAACAATTAATCGTCATGTCTAGTCAGATGCTGTACCATGATGAAATCCTAATATATAATTATTGAGCATAAATGGCTGAAACTTTTATTGAACCCACAATTATGGAGGAGGTTCCGCAGTGGGGCTCAGTCTGAATGTAAGCACAATTGTTGTGTATTGTTGTGGATCCTGTTAAGAAGAATGAGTTTATTATCTGATTCTTAAATTAAATTAATTAAATTAATTAATTTAATTTAAGAATGAGTTTATTATTTCATAATTTCCTCTATCTGGTAAAACAACACGCGTCGATGAGTTTTGTCACTCAACACTCGATGTCACGACTTGGCGGAGAGCAGATTTTGTTGGATCTTTGTCTAGTCTGTTTTATAAGGGATTAAGCGTAAAAATATAATATATAAAAAATATTTCCACTGATTTCTAATGACTAAAAAACATATCATCGAGAAATTAGTTTTATTTTGCGTCTCGAAACGTTAATTATTCTATAATCGCTGTCCAATAGTGTTGTAGCGTCTCAGTGAAAGTAGGTTGGCATATCATTTGCGTGTGATACACGAGAGTTTATTAGAGTGTATACATGAACAAGCGTAAAAAAAAACGTAAGGCCAGTCATGGCACAGGGGTTCAAGCGTGCGACTTTAAACGTGACTGGTAGTGAGTTCTATTGTCACTCGAGGAAATTAAATATTCAATATTCTCAAAAACTGGCTATGAGGCTAAGCGCGGCTTTGGCCACCATTCAATACGTTATGCATTGAGAATTCTGCAGAAAGTGGGGTACGGAAGTGCTTTAATGGGAATAGTGTCTTACTTAACATTAGGTGTAAAATAAATAATCAAAATGGTGTACGGAGTGTAAGTCACTGCCCCCCCCCCCCCCCCCCCCCCCCCCTATATGCTCTATATGAAAGATTCATGAAGCTAAAATTATTTTTCTTTCATCGTGGTCGTTCTAGCAAAATATATTTAAAAAATTACACAAATCGAGCAATTGTATTGGTTTATTGGCAAGTAGAAGATTCTTTAAACACCTATACAAAAAAAGGTGAAGCCATTAAAAATATACATGTATATTGAAATCTTTTGTTACATTTATTTGAATCAATGATTTATAAATTAAACCGTATATTTTTAGAAATTAGTTACCAGTCAGGTAGTTGTCAGTTAGCGGAAATGTTTTACTGTGAGTAGACAGACAGACAGCGATGATGATGTATAATCTGTTTTTGGTCCGCAAACTAACAAGAAATACCTCAAAACGAATGACAAGCTAAACAGCGTTACGACTTACGTTTATTGCGTATCAACGAATATAAAAACAATACCTAAGAAAGATTTATCAGCATCAATAGGTTGTAGTATACGTATGAATATAAAACGTTTATTATATTCAAAATCGATATAAAAATAAAGTAAATAACGTGCCCAGGGGCACATGTGTGCGACTGTAAAGACGTGGGTTGCGGGTTCGATTCAGACTCAAGGAAATGAAATATGTAACATTTCCATTTTCTTTTCTCTAATATCGAGGCAAAAGCACGGCCTTGAATTCCGTCACTCAACACGCAATGCTTCTAGAATTGGGCGGTTAATGAAGAATGTTATAGTAAGACACTCCGTTTTCCGCACTGGGTTCCCTCTGTCTACCTTGTCATGTGCGGAATATAGCGTGACACTAAGAAGAGTACTTATCTACAGAATGAACGAAATAAATTAAATGTAATTATTATTAATTAAAACTTTATAATTTACAACAAGCAAAATAAAACATTGAGTGCATACAACGTATATTAAATAATCGTTTAAATCAAAAACGTGCATCAACTTTCGCGATCGTATTATTCATTGTCTAAGTTCAAGTCCGCACGCGTGCGCCTGCGCATTACACGCATTCGTATTGTAATAAATAAGTATCTTATAAATACTAACGAAGAGGCAATTTCGGAGTAGGCGTTACTTGGCATATCTTATTTATTTTAGCTTCAGTATTTACATGGCAGAGTAGGCAGAGGAAACCTGTGAACATACCGTTAAGACACTTTATTCCCAATAAGACATTTCCATTCTCCAATTTCTGCCGAATCCTTGAGTGGCGAAACTTAACGCCGCGCATTACTTGGTTACCAGAGCAAGAAAATAAAAATGTTAAATATTTCATTGCCCGAGTGTGAATCGAACAGTCTGTGAGCCTTTAGAGTCGCGCGTTTGTTCACCTGCGCCACGACATACATTTTTCTTTTGATATTGTCATCATAGATTTGAGTCACATATGATTCAAGATTTTATAAAAATTGTGCAACTTAAGCATCCTGGTCCATCATGAGTAAAGCTCTCCTTTCCCACTCATGCAAATATCGTGTTAACTGGACCGGTAAGAACGATGCTATCACAAAAACGTAAATTATACATGCGTTAGTCAATGTTTTACGTGGAATACTAATCTGTAATTAATTTCAAATAATAATATGTTGTTTTTTGTTTTGAAGTGTCTTGAGGTAGTGGCACAGTGTCTAATTGATAACGCGATGGGCTGTGGGCTCGATTCTCAGTCGGAAAAATGAATTTTATTCATTGCATTTCTCTGCTAAGACTAGTGCGGCAGTGGGTTCTGCCTTTTAACACGCAATGTCTCTAAAATTAGACGAAAATTGTTAAAAAAAGTGTCTTAGTACTCCCACTTCTAAATCTAAAATCTTAGAAAATAAATAAAATATGAAGTCATTTCGTTTTTTGCTTTTCGCTAATTTTAGTAATTAATTTAATATTTCCTAGCTATACGTTATATACTTTGCTTGTAGACCATAAAATATGGTTGAATAGCTTTCAAAGACGTACCTTAACCTAATAAACATTTTAACTTCAATAAAAAAAAGGTTATAAAATATATTTAATATTGAAATAACTTCATAACAAAAATGTGGACATATTGCAAAACTGCAAAATAATAAGTAATTCACGTAACATTGAGACCGGATATAAGATGAGCGTGGGTTATCTGCGATGACCTTTCTTCGCCGTTTTCACATTGCAACTTTCTATAGAAAACGTACCTTAAAATGAAACTAAGTAATAATACGTGTTAAATAAAATATTTCGCGCCAATTATACTTTTGTAAATATGAAAGCGGTATTGTTTGCTTTTATAATACCGCTAGTAGTTTTTAAGTATATATCTATAACTATTTTTTTTTAAAATAAATTATGAATCAAAAAGGGAATCTTTCTAAAAATGATCTATTGTGCTTGGTTATACGGAAAAAATATTTTATTTTTCTATCTTAAAAAAATAATTTTAGATTAAGAAGGAAACTGGGAAACTAGTGTCGTTTTACTTAGATATATAGACTATGATATATATATGATATGGAGAACGCAGTTGACATTAGACGGAGACTTAACACTACGGTTCCCTCTGTCTGCTATGTGAAGCACATAGCCTAAAGTTATATCATTTTAAAAAATGTCTTTTCATGTATTGTCTAAACATATATTTTGAAAACTTTATTATTACATTTTAATTTCTATTTATATACATTAATTTAAATTTATATTTTAATTTTTTCGCTCTGGTATCGAGGCAAAGCGCGGCGTTGAGTTCCGCCACGCAAGGCCTCTATAATTCGGTGGAAATTGTGAAACGGAGTGTAACACTAGCCTGCCTACCTACCCTGCTGTGTGCGGGATACAGCGTAAAGCTGATTTAATAAAAAAAAAATTGTTCTTATTTTTATAATTATTTTTTTGTAAGTTTATATATTTCTCCGCCAGATAGTAATATAACATTTAATATAAACACTTTAAGCAGCATTCATATTTAAAATAACGTTTAAATCTTGCTATGTTATAATATAAATTAGCAAATACATCATATATGAAACTCACGGAAGACTTTAATAATAATCGGTAATAAATTATAGTTAGCCCGGTTAGAGTGAAAGGTTAAAGGCTGCATTACATAATTGTAATAACATAACATTCTGCGCGCGTCTACAGATACAGAATGTGAATGTTTAACACAATGACAAAAATTTTACCTTACTATTTGCCTGTTTACCTTACTTTCTATATTTTATAAATGAAAGCATATTACAATAGTAATTTTATTACTTTGTAGTTTAATTATAATAACAATTGTATTATCTTTTTTTTAAATAGTGTGAGAACTATAATTTCTTATATTATATAGTTGTATTTAAAATGAATTGTTTCTTACGGTATTATTGTTCTCATGTGATACATAAACTATTATATAAAAAAAAATGTAGGAATAATTGTTAAAATTAATCAACAATTGTTTAATTTTTCAATAAAATAAAAACACTCAACTTTATTTCTTTCTATTAAACTTTATAATTAAAAATACAAACCCTCGGTCCAGTTATGGCGGCGACCGTATGCGCCAAAATTAGAAAAACGCAACCCCTCATGCTGCTCTCTATCAGCTATAAAAAGCGGCAGAGTACCATCACACAAGATCACAGTCACTGAATCCCAACACACACTTTGTTTTTTTATTTACAATTTATATATTTTTTATTTAAAATTTACTTTTAAAAAAAACGAAAATACCATAGACAACTTATAACTCTTGAAAAAAATATTTTAAGCGCGAAATATTGACAGATGTTAGTGTTTTTTCCAAACGCACGCGGCGGCAGTCTCAACGGCAGTACAGTGGGCAGTGAGCGTCGTCTCGTTTTACCACCCCTACTCCAGCCTCCCCTACTTGTTTCGAAAGGATCGTCGAATCGTTTTAAAATGCCTAAAGTGTTGTGTTGTACTTGTGTGATGTTAATTGATGGTTGCGTAAATATAATTAAGATGACATCTTTAGTTTAGATGATCTATCTATTGAATGATGTTATAAGAATGCGGTACGTAAAAATTTAATATAATAGTGAAAAATTATTCGAATGTGAGAAGCGAGCGAAAAGAATATATTTGCTTTGTTGCGTCTATGTTGTATTTTTATATTTATCGTAGGTTTTATAACTACATCTCTATAACAGTGATCTGTATTCTTTTTACCTTATTATTAGTGTTTAGGTTTTTTTGTGTTTATTAGGTGATTGATATAAATTTAACTTCATAGTATTCAGTTCGTGATCAGTCGTTAGAAAGCGATCCACTGATGCATTGGTGACACCGACTACTGTAAAGTGTTCAAATGTAGGTTTCCAAAAATGTATAATTCTAAAATATTGTAATAAAATAAAAAGGAAAAACTATCTTATAATGACATTGTTCAAGAATACTAAATAGGTCTGTTAATACAACCTAAAAATAAATTATTATTATTTTAAATGCTTTATCCCGCATGTAGCAGAGACCAGGATAGGATCAGGGACAATGTCAAGAATTTAAGAAAGTTTGTTCTCCCTTTTTTCTGCAGAGTTACATTACGACAAGGAGTGCAAGTTTCTTTTGTCAGAGCGGAAAATTTCTCCAGAGCCCCGCTCTGGAGAAATCTAGCCAACAAACATCCCGATTACGATCAGACACTGTCCCATTTCAGCAAGATTGGCATAATATATGTAATATTTTTTTTATATCTTGATACGTCTATCAAACCTAAATTTAGTAGTAGTTCTATGAATGTAGACAGATAGTAAAAAATATATAATCTGCTGCTGCTATAAATATTGTTACAAAGACCAACAATATTTTTTTATTGTACGTAACATTTATAACTATTACAGTATGTTAGTTTAATTTATTAATATAACATCATTAAATATATATAAAGCTTAATCGAAGCAGTCTCCATTAGCTACAATACAGTCCTTTAAACTTTGGGGCCAGTTATCAAAAACAGTTCGTACTCTTTTTATGGGAAAATTCTTTACTGCCAATCGTATCGATTGTTTTAGGGACTCTAACTTGTTAAAGCGTTTAGAACAAGCCTTACTCTCTAAAACTGATACTATGACTGATTGTAAATAATAATCCAGTGGATTAAGACCAAGATTAGACGACGGCCAGTCATCAGCTATGATAAAATCCGGAACGTTTGTTTCTAGCCAAGATCGGATGGATCGCGCTTTACTGACGACCAACCGACCCGGCGGCGAGTCTTGCTGAAATTACCTTTTGCTTTTAGACAGGGTTTCTTCGAACTGCTTTGATCGCCTTTCTCGTAGGTATGAACACTACGTGGACTATGAAACATGTTGGCCCGAAAATAAGAAAACATAATGAACAATTACATAAACATGACAGATTCAAATTCAAAATTGTAATATTTTGTTCTTATATATTGTTAATTCTAATATTATTTATGGCAAGACTAAGATTACCAATACTGCTTTCCGTTCAGAAGCTTGCAAAAGATTTTTTATAGACATTTTTAAAATGGAATTACAGTTTAGTTGATATATTTATTAAAAAATTTTTTTCGTAAGCAACAAATTTAATTTGTGACATAAAAATATTAATTTGCATGTCCTCATCCAATATAACATTTATCATGATAAATTTAGATAACCGATAACAAAATTGAAACGATTCAAGTAACGATATTAGCAAAGCTAAGGAACTGAGCCGTGGCGGGTATTGGATTCCTTTACGTAAATTCTTATGCAACTTTATACCAATTAATGGAAATCTTATGGTAAAATCATTAATCAGGCGAAATATCTTTTGTAACGGCAAACAATGGATCAGGATGTCGGGGTTATGGTGAAATGAATGCAGTTAAACCTACTTTTGATAGGTTCGCCATGTCTAAGGAGTGTATGTGTTTTCGATAGATATAAAAAAGTTAAGGCTAATCGTGGCGCAAGCGTGCGACTACGACCACGAATAAACGCGACACCTTGTGGGTTTGAAATGAAATATATGATATTTTTATATTCTCGCTCTGGTAATCAGGCAAATTGCGGCGGTAAGTTGCAGCACTTAACATGCAATCTCCTCTGAATTCGACGGATAATGGAGAACGGAAGTATTATAACGCTAGGTTCCCAGGTTCCCTTTGCCTATGCTGCTATGTGCGGAATATAATATCTTAGCGTAGTGTAAACACAAATATCAGCATTTAATTGTTAATGTGATGGTTGTGGGTCCGACCCCCACTCCCTACAATTATATTTAAATTAGGTTCTTTGGGGAATGACTTCAGGTGTTGAGTTCCACCAGCAAACTAAACTAAACGCAATGTCTCCAAAAATTACGCGGAAAGATATTTCGTTGGTCACTTTTCTCACAATTTTTTCTGTCTATTCTTCTACGAGGGAATTAAATTAAGCTATGGCTTCGCTTTAGAAAAAAACATAAAAGAGGCAATATCCTCCCATTAGGAGTCGACCTACATTAAATCCTTATGCACTGGTGTTCACTGTAAGATTAATTAATCCCTATTTTGGATGAAAATAGAAACTATTACATGTTAGGTGTTGTTGGAAATTTAATTAAAAAAGAATTGTGAATGTAATTTCTTTCTTCTTCTTTCTTTCTAAATATCTCTAAAAATACATATACATATACATACACATACACATACACATACACATACACATACACATACACATACACATACACATACACATACACATACATATACACATACACATACATATACACATACACATACACATATACATATTTTTAGAGATATTTTTTGTAATCAAAATAAAAGTACCGTCCGTTGATATTCCAACGAATGGTAACTCTAGCGAAATATGTAATTGAGGTGCAACAGTTTACACCGTTTAAAATAATGCATATTGCAAATGTTATCTCTTTATCTGCGCTGCATACGTGAGTTTTCACTTGAGTGTAGGTAACTGTAATTTGCATTAATTGTTCTCATGTGTTTTACTATACTTACTACAAGTGTAGGAAATTCTTGTAATTTCTTGCTTTATTATTATCATATTCTGTCTGTGAATCTGATTTTAAGACAGTCCATCGTCTTCTTTTCGCTCATCTTGAGTAGGGAAAATAATGAAAATTGCAATATTTTATATACAAGAAGAAGACAGTGGTTTTATTTTTCTGTATTATAATTGCATTGTAAAAATGTTATTTTTGTACGTATATTAAATATTAATAATAACTTTATTTGGGTACTATGTAAAATTACTCCACTTACTTTTAGTGATTCCATTACCAAATTTTGTTGCAAAAATTGCATTTTGTACAAATGTCACATCCGATCAATGTGAATATTAGTGCTACAAAAATTTTAAGTATTTTCAGATGCAACTTCAAGGACTAGGAAGCTAAATACTGAGATTTCTTCACATTCAAAGATCGTTAATAATTGTCACGCTACAGTGTCTACACGATCGAATAACTTTTTTGAAGATACGTCTAATAATTTTAAAGAGAGCCAGTGTCTCAGTTGTTATAACTTACACAGGTTCCTATGAAACTTCTTTTTTATTTTGATTACCTTTTGATTTATATTGTATGGAGGCAAATATCTAATCTTTAATGGCGTCTGCCTTGTGATCGATTCGGAATAACTTTTGGGGGAAGAATCATACAGTTGCAAGATACTCTACTAGTGCACATTAAAATTTACGTATAAACCAGGTTAGATAAATCCCAAGACTCCTGCGCACCAAGTCACCAATATAAGCAGGATCGACTTACTAATAATCAATTAACAACGAGTAAAAATAACATGAAAATCAATGATACCTAGTTTAGGTGAAAATTCAGATGATAAAATTCACTACAAATCATAACATTTTATTAAACATCAGTAGCTTAATACATATTTGTGTTTCAATTCTTGTAAGAATTATTATAAAAGCTTTCACGAGCACTGAATTAAAATTTAAACCAGTGTGGAAGTGAAGTAATAGTATTAAAATTATGTATTTTCTTTTTCTTATGTGGCCCAAAGCATCGTATTTGATACCAACTGAAACTCCTGAAATACATTATTCAAAAAGATTTAATCGATAAAGTTATTTTAAACCAAGCACAAATAACTCCAAAATTTAAAAAAATGCGCATTTTTGAGGATAGTGTAGTAAAACACACCATTATTGTACGGAAAGAAGATTTGCATGTACTACACAATATTTTTTTCTAATCTCAACTACTTTCTTGATAATGATAATTTTAAAAAACAATATCCATATACTGATAGCTATTCAGCTAATTCTATTTCACACTTTACTTTTATATTGACGTAACTTTTTTATTAATAAGCCAAATGAAATAAAACAAACACCACGGGCCAAAATATTTAAATAAACTTTTCACTAGTAGTACTTTCTTTGCATACCTCTATCGCCTCGTCTACAGTCAAACTTCATACATGCCCTCTGGGGGTTCCCCATGCTTTTTAGGTGTCCTTCCTCCAGTATTTCTAATACTGTGCCTTTGAAGTTTAGCCGAGGTCTCCCCTTTCCTCTGTTACCGCTCACTTTTCCATCATAAATCTGTTTTGCCATACTTACCACCCCTACTTTCGACGTGCCCAGACCAGCTGAACACGTTCTGCTTCTTTTTTTTTATGGGAAAGATACGGCAAACGAGCGTGCGGGTCACCTGATGGTAAGTGATTACCGCCGCCCACGACCCCGTGCAACCCCAGAGGAGCTACAGGTGCGTTGCCGGCCTTTAAGCTGGGTTGGGCTCCGGGGCTCGGCATTACCTGATGCGAAACGCATAAAGCAACTACTTCACGCCGGTTTTGAATGCCGGGGGTGGTAATGATCCGGTCGAGTCTACCCATGCGTGTTGGCATTGCTGACGACGTGACTCTACCACACGTACTTTAGTTGCCTCTTATGACACCACCAGTACCAGGATGATCCAATTCTAGGCCGGGATCACACGGCACAAAACACGGCACGGCTTCATTCTCACCGTTACATTCTCGCTTGTACCTGCAATTGTACGTATCTCTTTATTTAGCCATTGTGCGTATCCCTTTATTGCGGATTCGATCAGCTAAGCTGACTCCGCATATCTAATGAATAGGTCGCATCTCCACGGTAAAAATATATTTTCCATGTACACATAGCGATCAGCTACAGTTTTGTAATATAAATATATATAGTTGAACTAAAAGAAAAGTATATTAATATTATTTTTTCTATCATGATCGATAAAAAATAAAACAATTTTTCACGGCTCATAAGACCGCCGTGACTCTGGCGCGATGCTAGTGACCTGTTATAATTTATAAAACAAATTTAATTTTAACTTTTATGAAAAAATTACAGTAAAAACTTTAATAAAATATATACATTTTACAATATTAATTTAATTGGTTTAGCAAAAAATTCTTCAATTGAATCAATTGGTACCATACCAATTGATTCCTCTTTATTAAAACTCAATGTACCGAGCAGTAAATTTGGCCACAGAGTTTTTACGTTCGTTTTTAAAAACATAAAGCATGTAGCGCGTATTATTTCAGCACATTTTTAGTTTCAATAAATGAAAAGGCTTGTTTCAATCGGAACAGATTATGTCATTATTCGTTTATAATATTATTTTATTTAACGTCGATTTCTCGATTGAAATTTCGTAAATATTTCAATTCTCTACTTATTAGGGCTGTAAAGCATTTTTATAATTTATTTTATATCAATAATAAGTATTGCGGTCGTAATGGAAAATTAGATTACATTTAAGAAATGTTCCACGGATTACTGCCGACTGGAATAATTGCATCGGAATCGATTCGCTTCTATGTTATTTTATAGAATCTCACCGTAATGGCAGAATATGTTGCAAAATTTTACTATTTATTTATACAGCGAACGGAAAAAAATAATTCTAAGAGTTAACTATTTAACATCGTAGTTTGATTATGTGTAATGTGATTTTGTGTATTATTTGTTTGCTTCTCTTTTGTTTTTTCTTCTTTTTTACTATAAATAGATAAGGTGAAATAATAATAATATGTATAATTCCCTTCTTTTTTTATATTTAAATATGAACAGCTTAATAGTAAAACAACGATTTTATTACTGCTGTTTTACTATATAACACCAATAGCAATAATAAAACGATGCATATAAAATATCAATTGTAGGAATTATTTAAGAGAAGGGACGGTTATACAACAGTATAATAAAATAAAACTTTCTTTTTGACCAGCTTTACTTTATGCTTCATATATTCCTTCTAATTACCAAATAAGCTTGAATATGTAGGTAATTTAAGAATTTATTTAAAGTGAAATTCTTACTTTCATATATAATTAAGTATACAAAACACGTTTGTTTGCAATTAGTTGCTAGCTATGGTTTTTAGACATGGTCTACCATTGTAAGTATATATATAGTATAACACTCTCGTGATTTTACGTAATTTTTATGTTTCATTACGTTTCTTTATTTGTTCGAGCCTTGTTGTCATTTTTTATTTAGCTTTAGTAAGCTGCTTTTGTCAATCAAGATTTCCTCGTTCTAGTTTTAATCTATTGATATCTTAGATGGTACAATTGCGTTGTCTAATAAAAGGAAGAAAACATTTTGTTTTATTTTGTTTTTGGTACGAGACGTGGCTTAAAAACAATTTAATAAAATTAAACGGACTTTAAATACCTATGTTGCACATGACCCTTCCGGAAATAGGTAGAAACCCATATTTTAAAGATTACTAAGCCTATTTTGATATCTCTACGTAATGCCTCCTGAATGCCGGCGGAAAGTGAGAGACGAAGTGCCATGTTTTTTTTAATTCTAATTTTGAAAATATGCCATTTAAAACAAAAAGGATAATTTCGGTATGATTATTAGTTACCTACGAATTTACTTTATACTACTAAATAGATCATTATACTCAAATATTAGACAATTTCAACTATATCAATATATACATGTTTCAATTGACAATCTGGAAATTTTGAGGTAGCAGAAAAAAAATACTTATCAAATTTCTTGAGTAATTTTAAAAAAAGTAAAAAATAAACACCATTACACATAACATATAAAATATTTTCAATATATTTTTTTAATTTTACGAGTACTCTGCGTACCCAAAAAGAAGCTAGGAACCTTGCGTTAAGACAATCTGTTCCCTTAAGACACTTTCGTTCCACACTTTCTTCCGAATTCTATGTTCAATAAATTGTCAATATATTGTATAATACTTAAAAATATATTCTTCGATATAAGACATTTCTATTAAGTATCTAGTTAACATTAACAAAGATTACTTGTTCGCTCGTAATCTTCACATTTGTCGGTTTAGTGACGCAACCAGAGCGTGACGCGTGTCGTCGTGTCGCACGCGGTAACATCGGCCGGCTCGCGGATTTAACATAGTTTTCTATTTATAACGAATAGTATATACCATTTGAGGCCGTCGTGGCCTGTTGACAGTGTCTGTAAATGGTGGTTGTGGGTTCTTCGATCTCTAAAAGGAGGTTGAATTGGTTGGTTTTTGTTTGCCTATTTTATGTATTTTATTCTATGTTTCGATTCATCTTCATCATAACGGAAAGATATAAAATATGTAGTAATAGTTTCAATATCAAAAATTAAAGAATGCATTTCTAGTATCATCATAAAAACTTTAACGCAGCTGGATTCGAACTCGCGACTTAATTTTTTTAAATAACTTGCCTGACTTGCTTCAAAATATTTTTATGTATAATTTTTCATCAGTTTTGATTAGAACATTTTTTAGCTTCTCACTGTATGCCGCTTATCGCAGAATAGTCAGGAGGAACCTCGAAACCTACTGTTAAGACACTGGGTTCCCATTAAGACACTTCCATTCCCCATTTTCAAGTTTCAATTTTTAAAAATGCACATAAGTGTCAACGATAAATGTGATGTATAAATTATTTTATAAAAAAAAACCATCTTCTTCAATTTCAACCGCATCCCATTCAGATTCAGAACCTAACTAAACTTTCATCAAACTATCCTTGAAGTGTATCCTTTCTAATAAAAAAGAGTCAGCGAAATCGTCTCACCCAGTCAAAAGTTCTGAAACATAAAAAATACAGTCGAATTGATAACCTCCTCCTTTAAGGAAGGCGGTTAAAAATACCAAGAAACCAAATCAAGCAAAATACACCAATTTAACAATGGTTACCACAAGTACTAAAATAAGTAAAGCAGTTGACATACGAAATGAGTAAATAACTTTTTAATATGTATTCTTTATTTACTTAAAAAGATTGAGAACCACTGATTAAAGAAATGTCGCAACAAGCGTTCCAGCTTTCAAGGCCGCATCATGGTCCGCCAACGCAAGCATCACAATAATTACCAATAGTAATTATGAATGCTACCGACTAATATCGATTAATTTTGATGAGACGCGATGTTTTTATTAAGTCACGATGCAATCTGCGTTGAAAATTGTTGAAATGAAAGTTAGGTTAGGTTAAACGACCAAGGTTAATGTTGACTTGGGATTTTTTTCAAATAGAACGCTTCAGTTGCGAAACTTCAGCTTACAGATACAATAGAGGTATATTTATTCAATGGTTATGAGCTGAAATTTTACTTATGTATGTACTAAGCTCATATGGAGTAATCTTCTCATCTCTGGGCTGGTGCACCTCAGTATCAGCTTGAACTATTTGATATGCGTAGTGACGTCTCCTCGCTGTGTGTTTTCTTTCTTTCATAGGGGTTCTATTCGTGTTCGAGGGCGATTGCCGCCGAAATATCTAGCCATACACTACGTCACAAATTTTAATATCATCCACAACACCGGATACGTGGCACTCAACTATTGTGCGATTTCATAAGAACTTCTTTCCACGCACCAAAAGATAATTGCTAAGAATTATCATCTGGCAAGAGAGAATGTTATTTATTAAATATTTTTAACATTTGTTATTCCACACTTAGGAAAGAAAAATATTTGTTTAGAAAACGTATCAAAATTTGAACGTAGCGGGACGTACGAGCGGAAATTTGTAAAAATCTCCCCACAGAGATGCTAACAACATAAATAAGTTGTAACAGGCGTATAAAAAATTAACGTAGCTTGATGGCTTAGTGGTCAGAGCACCTGGTCGGAATCAAATTTTTATACGTTTTCTAAATAATTATTTTTCTTTCCTAAGTATGGAATAACACTTTAAAACTGTTAAAAATATTAAATTTCGATTTTTTTCTCGGGTTAGTGCGTTTAATCACATAAACTCTTTAACTTTATAATGTTATAGTGATATATATAACAGAAAAATTGCTAGTACAGACAATAACATAATTAAGCATTTTTTACATAAAATCTTTATAAATTAAATGATAAGCCCGGCTAATGTTCCGTATCAGCTGCAAGTTGCGGATATCAACTTACGTCACGTAATGAGGCTGTTACTTAAGGCGGAAAGATACTACTACTGTGGCGCTGGGAAACTATCCAACAAATAATGAAGGTACCCTTTTATATCCATTGTACGCTAATGAAAGTACTATTTTATATATATTATTTATATGTATATACTTATAGAAAGAAATCGTTGGCTTCCTTATTATAAATCTACGTAAAGTTGAATTATAAAATGCTTTACAAATTATAAAAAATCGTTTTATTTAGAATTGATGTTTATTTTGCATTTAAAAAGTGCTTATTGCTTAGATAAAGAAATACGCTAAAATACCTAGATTGATTATTTTTCTTCTGTGTTATCTGGGTAAGAATCAAACCGCCGTGGGTTTGATTCTAACCCACGATCACAGATTAGCCACGACCAAAATTAAACGAAATATAAACAAACAAAAAAAATATAGTTTAATAAATCATTTGCAAAGCCAGTAAAAGTTAATGTTAATTTTAACGGGGCCTTGTGTAACGCCAATCATCTCCCTTATAAACTGACGTAACTTATGTTTAGATATTTAATATGGCGAGTGTAATGATGCTTCAAGAGAAGTGGAATGTTGCAAACTGACCTCTTCCATTTTAGAAATGAGAAAAAACTGACGTTCGTAAGAACATTAAATACGATCTTAACTACCTGTTGCATACTTTAAATGTATTAAGTTTTGTTAATGTGATAGAGCAGCAATGTATGGTATGTAAGTAACAAATCAGGGTTTTTTTTTTGTACCCAGAATTTTTATTTTCTTTACTTTTAATTCGTATTAATCTTTGAACTAAGCAGAATTTGAACTTTAATGTGATATACATTACACTGTATAAATATTTCGATATAGACAAATATGAACATCGTGGCGCATAGGCACTAGCGTGCAATTGTAAACGCGACAGGTTATTGGTTCTATTCTTACTAGATAAATTGAAATATAAGAATTTTAATATTTTTATTTACTTGCACAGCGCGCAATGCCTTCAAATTTCGGCGAATAAATATTTGATAGGGTTCATTTAGGTAACGTAGGCAAAGAATATATAGGAATGTAAAGGTTCGTTTACGGCCAGTGGAGGTGACAGGCGTTACAGTGGACACCATGTTTCGGCGATAGGCTGAAAAAAATATGATAGTTTAAGCAGTTCCTCTTCTAGGATTCAAAGCCACAATCACGAGAACCTTCAGATACTTCGCAACTATAACACAATAGTGAAGCTAGTAATAATTGACTAATAACGTGAAATAATTTACAAATTGGCTTTAAATGGTAACACCCCATGACGTCTCTTTTATTCGATCGACAAGTTGTCCCACTTATAAAATATATTCGTTACTTAACAGCCATTGTTGGGCGATTGCGTCTTGATATTTTAATAGGTGACATCCATTCAATGATAGACATTTTGAAATATTTATCTAGATATTAGCCAAGTACTCGTTATAATTGCTTCACGCGGTATCTCGGGCAGCAGCAGGGTACGCAGAGGGAACCTGGGAACCCAATGTTAAGATACTCTGTTCATATTAAGCCCGTTTCTTCCTTTCCACCGAATTGTGGGAACATTGGTTGAGATATGAAATGCCGCGCTTCGCCTCGCGTCCAAAACGAGGAAATGAAAATATTAAATATTTCATTCTCTTGAATGGGAACTGAACCCACAAACCTTAACTTAAAAAATATATTTTTACTTATATATGTATACCTACAGTTGTATACACTTCTCCAAAACCAAAACAGTCATGTGACTAAATATTTCAGTGCCTTTTTACCTTAATCCTTTTACTAAAATAGTGTAGATAAGCTTCCATATTAAGCTATAGAGTGAAAGTTGCACTCCGCACATCGTCATAATTCCCAACGTAATTGCTTGTTTTTGTTTATGTTTTTACATTTTCTTAGTTTGATACAGAAAATTTGTACCTAGGATAAAATTTGCCGCAGCATTTATGACGAGGTAAAATTAAGAAACAAGAAGAATCCTAAATTAAAATTATTAATCACTGTCAAACTTTCTCTGACAATTTCAAGGTTCGGCATAAAACGTAAAATTTCAAAAAAGCCTTTATAAAAAGTATCAACACATTGCCGTGTAATCTCCAAGGCCACTCTACTTACCGTCCACGGAGGCTAAATAGCTTGAATGATTTATGAGGTGTTAACGCTTTTGTTATACCTAGTTAAGCAATAAAATATAATATAATATAAGACCACACTGGTCGTGAGAATTTCACACATTATTTATCATTATATACTTACTTGAGTTTCTGGTCTGTCTGTTAAAAGTGATCTCTTACTTACACCTATGTACGTAGATTTTTTGTGAACATGTCTACATTTTATATGGAAATAGATAATAGTAACAATTTCCCATAATATAATATTATCCGTAATATGTAAATTTCAATTAAAATTTAGTCAGCTTACGCTGTATCCCGCACACAGCAGGGTAGGCAGAGGGAACCTAGTGTGAAGATAGTCCATTCTCCCACTTTCCGCTGAATTCTGGAGGCATTGTGTGCTGAGTGGCGGAACTCAACGCTTAGCTTTGCATCGACACCAGAGCGACGAAATGAATTTATATTAAATTTAAATAAATATTTCATTTTCCTCGAGTAGGAATTGACCCCACAACTAGTCGCGTTTACAGTTACACTTTGTGCTCCTGCGCCATGACCAGCCTTAATATGTATAAAAATCCTCCGTAATACGTATAAAAATGTTATTCACATACATTCTAAAGTGAAATTTTTAAATATCTTAAAATTTAAGCATTAGGAGAACGTCGTGGCGCGAAGGCACAAGCGTGCAACAGTATACGTGACGATTGGGAGTTCGATTCCCACCAGGAGTTATATATTTAATGTTTTCACTTCCTCACTCTGGTAACGAGGCAAAGCGCAACGTTGAGTTCCGCCACCGAACACGCAATGCCAAGAATCAGAAGTGTCTTATTAAGGACGTAGTGTCCTAACACTAGATTCCCTCTGCCTACAATTCTAGCATATAATTTGTTACATCATCACTATACTTACATGTAAGTACGACTCCGTACATACATCCTTACATAACCGCCGCTCTCCTATTCGGCAACTGACGCTAATTATATGAGTGCAAGAGCGAACTGTAATGCACTCTGCATTGTGAAAAACGCACAAAACCATATAAATTACCTAAATATATTGAGCACACGAGGACAATCATTTTAAAAGCGTTTGTTGTGTATTGCGCTATGATTGCGCAGAGAACTTTTATTTTGAATACTTAAGTCTATTTTGAGGCCAGCCACAAAACAGCCTCACACGAGAGAATGAAATATTTATTTGAATTAATATTTCCATTTCTTTGCTCTGGAGTCGAGGTGAAAGCGCGACGTTGAGTTCCACCACTGAGCACGCAATGCCTCCAGAATTCGGCGGAAAGTAGTAGGAAGCGGAGTGTCTTAACATTAAGTTCTCTCTGCCTATTCTGCTACGTGCAGAATACAGAGTAAAGCTGATTTATATTATTTTATATTGTGAATGTGGAAACTTGTTATACGTTTGATTTATTTTTTAATTGATGATTATGTAGATATTTAAATTTAACATTAGACTATTGTTATCTCACATTTTTAATTGCCAATTAGAGTTTTCTATTATACAAAAAAAAATTGTCCAAATTGTTTATACGAGTACAACGTGTAAATTTACTGTTGCACTTTAAAGATTATTTTGTAGCTTCACTCTGTATCTCGCATATAACAAGGTAGGCAGGCACAAGAAATCTGAGAACCTATTGTTAAGACTCTCCGTTTCCATTAAAACACATGTGCTGTCCATTTTCCGCTGAATTAAAGAATTTTATTTTTTATAATTACAATACGTGAAGCGAATGGAGGTTGGTGCGATCAGAATATTTGTTATCTTCGTGTTACTAATATAAATATAATCTCAAAGAAGGTGTTTTCTAAAATTATGGCGTACAGTCGAAAATATCCCAACTATGTCACACTGTTAATAAACCGCCAAGAACGTTAATCTTTGGCAATAGTAGTTATATGCTATACATAAATATTATTCCAATATGGAATTGGAATCCATGTTCCTTCTTTAATTATGTCATAAAAATATTTCAGCCCATTTAAAGATGTGTGTTTAATGGCGGACTCATCACTATTAATTTGTTAAGCCAATATAAATATAAACATTTAATGAACATTTAATTTTAATTATACTTTGAGATTGCGTCACAATGACGTGGAGAAGAGTAAAAAGAGAGTTATGATGGAGTTCTATTTTTTACTTTCGAGCTGAATTCTACATGTAACAGGGTAGGTATAAGGACCTAGTGTAAGACATTGCGTGTTGTTAATGAGGCAAAGCGCTGCGTTGAGTTTCGTCACACAACACGCAATGATCCGAAAATTCTGCAGAGAGTGGAACAGGAAACTGTCTTAATGTGAAGTCTTATAATTAGGTCCCTAGGTTCCTCCTACCTTTACGGGTCTGTACGGAACACAGTGTGAAGATAAAAATCGTTGTGGCGGAAGGTTCCTCTTATGGCGGCCACGAGTACAGGCCACCAGGTGGACAGACAACTATCAACTATCTGGTCAAGGTTTTCAACAACCGATTGGCGGGGAGATCCTTATGGGAAGTTCGCTGCTGGACATAGCAGAGGATATCGAAGAACTGATAGTATGAATATAATATTAACAGAATTGATTTATATACTACATAATTTATTATCTAACTCTTTGTTGTATGGCCAATATTTTTCTTATATCAAAACATATAAAAAAGCTTACTATTTCTCAATAACATATTATAAAGATGTTATGTAAAAATATTCGAAAGTATTCTTTGTTTAACCTTCTGTTTATAGATAAAATTATATAATACTAGCGACCCGCTCGCGGCTTCGCCCGCTTTAACCACAGAATTATTTACTTAAAACACTAAAGTTATATTCATGTTTTAATATACCTATAACGTATGTATAACGCACTAAAGATTTCTAATGTGAAAATTATTAAAACCTTAGATCGCATTTTCCTACCTCCCATAAAAGAGATGCAGCTGTCAATATATTAATTTCTTTAAACTTTTGACTTAAGGAGTCTTTAGGGCCTAAGTTATGGTTATAGCTATATAGTTATAGTTATATCGATACTTACAATAAAATACTAACTCACTGGTGTCTGGACATGGAGGATATATTAGAAAAATGTTATTACGGACATTTAAAAATGTAATAGAACTTGGTCAGTTTGTCTGCTTATCTGTGCGTTCACGATAATCTCAGAAAGGGCTTAACCGATTTAAGTGCAGTTTTGTAATTTGCCTAACTTCCTTTAAATATTTAGTATTAGTATTATTTTAATTGGTTCACACAAAATTAAAACCAGATTCACGCGGTATCCAGCCTATAGCAGGGTAGGTAGAGGGGACTTAAGTGTTAAGATACTGCGTATGATATATGACTGACATGCGAAATGAAAATATGATTAAATTACAATTCAATCCTCCAAGTGGGAATCGAACCCATAACGTCACGTTACAGGCACAATTTTGTGCCCCTACGCCACGACGGCCTTTAATATTTACACAGAATGGAAGCGTCAGCGCTTCTTTTACGGGGACAGTATATAGGATAAAATATTTTAAACCCATACCTAAAGAAATTAATCAAGATACCTCAACAGTTTAGACGTAGGATTTTTGATGTTTATCCAAATTTATATTTCGTGTGACGCAGTTACGCATAGATACCAATAACGTAATCACATACTACTACATAATATTACTAAAGATTAAGCAACTTTGAACTATGCCGCCAATGCCTACGACTCGTATGCGGCGGTTTCCCCTTGATAGGCCTATGTCTGTTTGCGTCTTTAATGACAAATAGCGTTTTATTTTAATATCAACGATAATATATTCATTTAAAGTGGTGCTGACAAAAATACTATATAATTGAGCATATTTAAAATCTATAGTGATTTTTAGTGAAACCAATAGTTATTGCAAAGAATTTAAACTACCAACATTCTTATCGTTAATAAATTATCTTTTTCAAAATAAAAAAAAATTGAATATTTTGAATATTTTCGCGCCATTATGACGAAAAAATTATACAAAATAGTCTAATTTATTCGTTCAGTTCAAAATGTTCAAAATTAAAAGTTAAAAAATGTTGATCGAAAATAATTATACTGTAGGAGCATACCTTTATATATCCTGTTTAAACCTTGTTTTTTTATGATATTATGTAGAATAATATAATCTATAGAGGAATCACACATTCCTCTTCACACTTTTTATTCTTTAACTATAATACGTAAATATATTTTTTAGAGGTTACTCTGTACTAAGATGGCAGCTCTGTTCCCGCATTTATGTCCCTGATATATCGATATAAATAATAGAAATATAAATGATTGGAAAGAAAAGGAGAACCGCAATTATATATAAAAATATAGATACCACATTAGTATCGATACTATTGTACTGGTAAAAATAAATGAAAAAAATGATATACTACGTACGGGATACCTTTGTATGCAAAGTTTAAAGCTATTCATTATGACCGAATATAAAATATATATATTTTAGATGTCCCTCTGTACTACGATGGCGGCTCTGTTCTAGCTTGCTATTTTTCCTTTGAAAATTAGTTATTGTAACATAACTCTAACAGTTACACATGGTATCGTCAACTTTTTGTAGATATTGATGTCTTCTATGAAATTATAGTACATCATTTTGCTCTATTGTCAATAATTTCCACAGCGTACGCGATATAAGGTTTTTTTTGGTATTTTATTACACCTTAATCGTCTAATTGTAAAAGAATTTTCCAAATCGGTCTTGTAGTTTCGGGGCCTATTCAAATCAAATAAAGAAACAAAAAGTCTAATCGATTGTCTTAATAATTGTAGTGATATCGATGCACCTCCCCCTCACCCCCGCAGAGTTACTCGCCACGGTGCGCGAGGCCACACGACGCACACTCCGCATTTTTTATTATTATATGATTTTCTTTAGATTTATATTTTTTAATTCGTTATATCTTTTGAATGGGATGCCCGATTTTATTAATTTAAAAAGTATCTTACAGGTATTGAAATTATCTTTAATAAAATATCACTTAATAGGATAAGGATTAATGCAGAGGTATGAATAATATGGTTTGATTATGTCGATTACTTTTGATAACTTATAAAATATAAAAAAATGGTTATATTGTCATAACTACAGTAGTTGGACATATGCTATCGCGGACTTTTTTATAGACATTGATGCGCTCTATAATACTGTAGAACATTGTTTTGTTCTATCATCAATAGTTTTCGCAGCGCACGCGATGATAGAATTGTTAAGATCAATTTCTTCTCACCTTGGGTTACATTATTGCATTTTTATTAGGGATCTCTATTTTTTTTGAAAATGTAATATATCCTATGCTGGTCAGTGAAGATGCAGCTTTCTATATGGTAATCAATAAGCTTAATTTACAGATATTAAAACTCTTGATAGCTGTTGTTATTTTTATTATATAACTGGGATAGCGTTTAGTAAACACTATGGTTGTAGGTTCGATGCCCACTTTGAGTAATGAATTGTTTTCGTTTCCCTGTTCCGCGAAAATAAAGGGCATCGTTTAGGTACCGCGAAAGAATGAAGAACGAAGAATCTTGGCACTCTTCTATTTCTAGAAACTGAAATACACCTATTCTATGTAACGTATTCAATATTGATAAATTAAATATCTTATAATACATTTTACTGTTTATTGAAAAATATATAATATTCCAACTTTTATTTTATATTTTTTTGAAAATTGGATCAACGAATGTTGCCATAAATTGTTAAAAATAGAATAACATTTCGCTCTTGGTAGAGAAAAGAGAGAGTGGACATTACGTACTTAATTATAACTTATTGGTAATCTAGTAGTAGTAGTAGTAACACTGTATTATATTGACTAATAAAATTAATATTATCTATTTGTAAGCACAACGGTAGTGGATTCTAGTCCTATTTGACGAAATTAATTAACTTTATTTCCCGCCTGTCCTGCGGGAGACGGAATATCTGACACTAGATTCTTCCTACCTACCCTGGTATAATAGCAAAGTAAAAGGAAAACATACAATAAATAATAAACATAAGAAATTTTAATAATGTTGTCGTAACACGTAATACGTACGCTAAAAGATTATCACTGCAATTATAAGCATTTAAATGTACATTACCTTTGTTACCAAACAGCTGAGACTTAAGTGTGTTTCACACGATAACCTGTTTTCTTGTGACATATTGTTTAATCAGACACATTATATTGAAGCTTTCGTGGCCCGACTAGAAACTGTAATTCAGCGATGTTGTGAGTTCGATTCCCATTGGGCTCCCAAAAGGCGGTGCTAAATTCCACTCTTGAACATGCAAAGTCGAAGTCGTGAATTGGGGAATTCTTAACATTAGACTCCCTCTACCTGCCCGGCTATATGGGGAATACAATGTAAATCTATAAAACAATATAATACACGATTTTACAACATACTTTGTAAATATCGAATGAAGAACTATAAATAAAAAAAAATAAACGGCTATCCACTGACATTAAATTTAATGTTGTAAATCAGTAAAATATATTAAAGTTTTAATGCAAATTAAACTTTAAATTAGATCTCTGCATGCAGAGTCAAGAGTAAAATGAGATAAAGGATAAAATCATAACACATAAAACACATTTGGAAGAATTTTAATATCCATTACATTTAAACGAAACAATCGCTTACGAATGTACAGTGTATAATATAACGTAATGATATTCATTATGTGTAGATATAACAACCCTCTTTCTAAATCTATGAAGATCAACTCATTTCAAAGAAAAATACACATCTAGTCTACTTTGTTGGTGCTCTTTGTTACTGGAAGCTAAACTGGGAAGCAATCTCTAGAATTTTTTATATTTATTTTCGCTTATTTATAAGTATAGGTTAAGGCCTTTTAAATTATGAAATGATTTTGAGGTTTGCGATTTTATTTTATTTTATACTAGAATTCAACGGTCAAGGTAAACATTAATGTTTTTCTTTTTAAACATATTATTATTAAATAATATATATAAAAAATAATTTAATTCAAATGATGTAAACACTTTTGCTCTCCATATCCTTTCATGTCCTTGTACTACAAATTTGAGACTATTACAACATTTTACAACAAGTAATCAATATATTTCTTAAGATAATCAATTTACGTTTTACTATCGGTCTTTTATAACTTTGACTTTTGCTTAATTGCAATTGACATAAAAAATAAGATTTGTCATCTGTGCAATTTCATTTTTATTTTTTTTTACATTAATTCAAGCTTATTGAAATTATTTAAAAGTATTTAAGCATTGGTTGCATGTTAATGAAATTTTAATAAAAATAATTATGTAATTTTTAATCGGTTTAGTCAATTACTCTGAACATTTACATCCTATCACCTCAATTTTTTTTTATAGATTTGGTTATACAAAAAACTGTACGCTATAAAATTTAATTTATAATTTCATAATTTACAAAAAGCATAAATAGTTCAGTAAAATATGTTATCGAGTGAGGTACGTTAAAGATTTTTTTAAATTTTGCCATTATTTTGAAATTATGTTACTGCATATAATAACTAAATTATGTCTCAAGGTCATATTTCAAATTATAAAAGAACTGATACCCATATAGCAGTTAATATTATATTGGTAGCCGGACATATACGAACATACGGACTTACATCATGTAACATTTTGCTTAAAAAATTTATTGTAAATGGTTACATCACATATTATAGACAATAAACATTATATCATTTCATTGCACTTTGTTATATTATAAAGATCTTAGCGACCGTCTGACCAGCTGACCGTTGCAACCTATTTCTCCATACAAACCTAAGTTGAGAAACAAATCATATCCTTTCACAAAAAGCCTAGATTTAGTTCATTGTGAACGCTATAACCCTTATTGGTATGGCAATACGTAATTCGTTTCAAAGTAGATTGAAAGTACCCAGTCCAGTTTCAGTAACGCAGAGCTTTATGTCCGTTTTCATTATACGACCAACGATATTATTTGTTGGGATTTACTAGAATTTAACTAAAAACTAATTGATATTTAAGTTTAGATTTTTTAATTAACATATTTTTAAAAAAAAATTATGCTTGTTTTTAGTAAAGGTTTCATCGTTTATTTTTAAATACAATAATATAATTATTTTTTATAGCATTTTTGTATGTAAATGTTTAATTTAAATAATAAATATATATCAAAAATTTATGCAATAAATAAATAAAAAAAAAAAAATTATCAGTCCGTAGTAATGAAAACGGAACGTAAACTAAAACTAATACATTATTAATAGTAAATACAATTCACAGTTTGGGTTCGCCTAGAATATTCTACTGTAGATATTTACACAAACTTACAACTACACATGTATAGACATTGAGACTAGTCGGGCCTTCGATTGTAGCGGACTGCGGTGGAATCAAATGAAATAAAGCAAACTATATTATATATTAGCTTTAACGTATGTTCTCTTCTTATACCACAGTTGTGATATTTTAAACTTAAAATACCTGTATCGGAAGTAAACATATATATTTGTTTTTTGAGTAATTGAAATACTTAATCAAGTTTTGACGTCCAATAGGCAAAACTATTAAAACTGGAAAAGACAAGATAGGGTCGTTTTATATCACTTTTTTCAATTCGAGTGGAAAACGCAGAGTGGAATGGAAAATGGAGTGACTTGCCACTACTTTTTTTTTGCCTATCCTGCTATAAGCGCTGCAGAATACAGCGTGAAGCTAAAAAGAAGTAACCACGTTAAAGTCCATTTACTATTTAAAATTTCAAGATTTGAGCATTAGGTAACAAACAGACAGTCCGCTAACCGTATACCCTTTTACTATATAGTTAGTTCCGTTATCACACAAATTACAATTAACTAATGTCACTATTGAAGACGTCTAATCACAAATCTTGGAACATTTCGTGTTTATGTAGAAAAAGGAAAAACTAAGTCACCTTTGTTAGAAGTCTATACTTTCAGATGGATTGATAGAATCAGCCAATGTTAAAGTTAACTAACTCGTTATTTTACTGAAATAAAATAATATTAATAAAATTAAATTTTTAAATATTTAAAACTAAAATTTTGAAAATAAAGCCGTAATTCTTTATAATAATAATTAATGTCAAAGTATATCACACTAACATATATTTTGTCATTTCATCAAAGATCCATTAAAGACATTTTTTTTATTAACTACTTATTTATGAACATTTATTTTAATTAAATAACTTATAATATATCTAATACTAAATAAAACAAAATCGATACTTCTGAAATATTTACTAAAGTAAATTGTGGGTTAGACCATTTTCGCGGTGACCGTCCCTAATTCACTAGCGCACAGATAACATATAAATATTCTACAATTAGGTTATAAAAAACTATAATTTGAGACATCAGAACGACGAAGGTTTAATATTGTCTATCTATGATTATAAAAACTACACGATCACACCCTAACACTTACCAGAGACCTATTATAGCCAAATATTGAAGTCTAGAATCAAATACACGAAGCTAAATATAATGAAATGCACACACTGGAGATTTTTTATCATTAGTTTTCAATGATTTAATGATAAAAAATCGATAATGTGCAAACAAGAAACGCACACGTACATAATATGCATGTCAGTATACAAAATGTTTATATAAATTTGGCAGAAGATACGCTAAACTAATCCATTTAAAGCGGCTACTTATGGCACCGAAATGTACAGTGATCTATTTATAGCAAATTTCAACTTTATTTCGAAAAATGATATAACCTTATATATCTATAAAATGCTTTACGTAGATATGGGCTTCGATTTTAACAAGTATCCTTTTGAAATATATCAATAAAAAGAAAAAAGAACTTAAAATGAAATTATCTACTCTGCTAAATTCAATTCTATAAGTTATAAACAAAAAAGAATATCTAAAGATACTTCTGAAAATTGAAGAAGTCACTGTGATATGAGCCCGACGTATACCATCTTGTACTATAAATCAGTCATATTTTTATCTATATGAAATTTGAATATTTTAATGAGATCTGTTTCGACTTAAGACAAATACATATATATATGTGACAATATATATATGTGCCAAGTTATCCAAAATGTTACGAATCGATATAAATGCAAAATGACTAGAACAATCGAGACCTATTCGTTTGGCACTTAAAATAAATCTATCCAAATTCACAAAATGAATAGCAACACGGCATAGTAATAGTCTTAGTAATTCCTATAATCGTAACCGCATTTAGGTCGTTAGTTTCAAAAGTGGCGTAGACATTGCGTAATGTGGGTAGTAGATACGAATGAATGTACGCGGTAATAAGTAGCGCAGAACTGATGGCCTATCGAATAGTGAGATATCTGATGGATACGGGAAGAGAAAGCATTTTTGTTGCTCAAGATTCTCAGCTCAGGAGTCACGTTCGGTCAACTGTTGTAAGTTTACACTCGTGGCTAGCTAAGGTTATAGCGGGAGTAAGCTGAATATTATTAGTAGGTGTTTTATGATAGCTTTTAATATCGATTTGAAAAATCGATTCCACAAAAGTCTAATTAAGAGATGAGAACTACATGACGTTACATATTTGGTCCTGCCTCCACGTCACTTCATATGTAAATTAAGTACTGATAACTAAGATCAGAAATAAATTAACTTGTATTTAGAAACAAAGTCACATTTTCATCGTAGAAGTAATTACAGGAATAATTTTTTTTAAATGATTATTTCTTTTCATAAGTTAGAAAGTCTAAGGACATAACTTAAAGTTAAAGTATAATAAGAGATGTGACTTCCTTTTCTATTATACAATAACAATCAAACTATAGGCAAAATAGAAAAAAAACTGAGTTTAAAGAAGGCCACCAGATCCAATTCTGCCTCAGGTATCCTTAGGTCACGCCCTGCCCAGCATGGCGGCGACGTCGCCAGCAGACTGAGAGTGCAGGAGGGCTGTCCTCGCTGGCCTGGGAGGAGGGAGACGGGGTAGGGCCAGTACTCCTGAGGGAGTGCTGCCGAGAGCACAGCCCGTTACAAACTCATGGCGTGTCGCTTCTGTTGGTGTGATACGACGTTTTGGATCCCATCTGGAAACAAAGATAATTGTTATAGGACAGTAATGTTTTGATGTTGATGTTTTTAACATTTTTAAAGACCACAACTAGGAAAGAAAAAAAAGATCACTAAGCTTCATCGGGCTTTGTCAAAATTATACATGCTTAAAGCGTGTACGCTTTCCAAAAGGCGTGGGTTCGAATCCGGCTAATTACATGGCACTTAAATTATTTAAATATTAGCCGGATTTCTGAAGCATTGCGTGTTGTGTGGCAGAAATAAACCCTTTACCTCGACACCACCTATCAATCGAACCCACAACCAATCGCTTTTATATGACAAAAAAATGTCCTTTCTATATTTGATTTTAAATATATTCGATAATAAAAGCTTAATTATTGTTATCGAATGTCCTTTTAAGCCATATATGATTATAATTTTTAACCTTACCGCGGACGAGATGACCTACTTTAGTTCTCACGTCCTTAGAGCTTGTATGGAGTGCACTCAGTCAGCTAACGCATGCGTGACCATGTAGGTGCAGGTCTCGTGGAGCTTTAACTATATCACAGACTTTGATAGCATGAGATATATTGTAAATTATGTTTTTGAAAGGATTAAAATGTGTTATAAATATCAATTGATTGGATCATTGGGACCAATCTTACTTATTTTATTTTTTAACATATATTAAGTGTTATTCCACAATTAGGAAAAATACTTAATAAGAACAACTAAATAAGTTGTAACAAGCGTATAAGAATTTCGACGTAGCTTGATGTTTTAGTCGGTAAGAGCGTTAGGACGGTTCTCAATGAGGCGTGGGTTGTGGTCTAAAACTTATAAAGATCTGTCTTCGAGACTAAGTTTAGACCATTTAAAAGTAACAGGGAGTTCGGCGACCGACTGCATCTAGATCAAGGCGGTGCAGATCCTACATCTCTATAACTACAACTTACAACTAGAACGAGCCACTTAAAACACATTAATATATATTTAATTGAAATACATACAAATGCTAAAACACGGTATTTAGGACAAATATTTTTGTCGTTTCGTAAATATCATTTATTATTAGGTACTTCTGTTGTTTTACATTCTAGAGGAACATAATCGTTGTCTAATTGCATTTCTGTAATGTCTTGACGCCATTAGAGAAGGAGAAGAAGGATTCTTTAGTAATACGTAGCAATTAGTGTTGTTGTTGTGTGTTATAAATGTATATAATATTTATGAAACCAAATTGTTGTTAAATTTTGTTGTAAAATATGTATATATTTTTGAACGAACAGAATGAACAGAGTTTTTTAACTCTAGGGTAACAGGTTGCTACTCCATTGTGTGCGAGACAGCGTGACGCTTAAAAAATAAGATATAATTCAATAATAGCTCTTTCGTTCATAATGCAATGTAACTTCTTGTATCTTTATTAACTTTTAAAATTAAGTTATGTATTATAGGGACAGAAGTTCAGCATATCTTTGATAATAAAAGGATAATATTCATGATTATAATATCCAAATACCTCTGAATTTTGACATTAAAATATTTGAGTCAGTCAGTTACATCGCAGTGATAATTGTTATCCACGGCGTGCGAAGCTAACATTTCTTATTACTAGTATTATTATCAGTTGTAAGAAACTTTGGCCTGTAAAACCTAAAACGTAAAAAGGAAATAATTTACCACACAATCTCGTTTACCTACTCATATGTTTGAGGCCATCGTGGCACAGCGTATGACTATAATCGCGACGGTTGTCGTTTCGATTCCCACTGGGGAAAATAAATCAATTTTATTTACTCGCTTTAGTAAACGTGTAACGCGGCATCGAGATCCACTACTCAACGTACAGTATCTCAAGAAACGAGCGGTGCATGGGGAACAGAATGTTCCAATTAGGTTCCCTTTCCCTACCCGGCTATATGTGGGATATAACGAGAAACTAAAAAAATGCTCTGAGAGATGAAGACATTCCACCACGTTTATCTTTTCACCATCGTATACTATATGTTAATGCTATAGTCTACAACTCCACACTGTACGTATTTTGAATATATAAATGAACAATTAGCTCATCCGCCTCGTTCGTGGGCATAAATTAGAAAACTTTTAATTTTATTAAATAACAAGTAATTATTGTAATTAAGTATTTGTGTAGTTAATTTTAATTAAAAAATGTTTTAAGTCTAAATTCTAGTTAGTTACAATATAATGGCCATTTCAGCATTTATACATTTATTAAAGTATATTTAAAATTGTTTAATTTTCGCTATTATGTATGTGCTAATGTTATTATGTGGCAATGGTGTATATATTGCCTTTATTGTAAACTAGTGGCTGCCCAAAACTTCGTATGCGTGTTCTTTATGGGATTTCTTTATGTAATACCACCCGTTGTGATTGAAAATTGCAGCTAGTGGCAGGAAAGGCAACATACTAAGACACTGTTCTCCATTATTCACCAAAATTCACTGCGTGTTGCTTTGCATCGACACGCTTTGAAAGCGAAAAAATAACCACACTTTTAAAATATTGTATTGTATTGTGGTCCCTATGTATTGGCGGATATGTCAAAAGAAAAATATAAAAAAATAGCTATCGCGATTACAGTCTATTACGATTACAGTCAAAAAATTGGAAAAATTTTATTTGTAACGTTGAAAATATTTGACTAAGATAGTATTTTATTATTTGCTATATGTAGTTTAATAATTGGTTCAGTAAGTAGCTAAGAAGATGTGTGTGAACGAACGAACAAACAGACAGACAAAAAATTTTACATGTATCGTGTTCTGTTACAATTTTTATATTACTAAATGATTTTTTCGTAAAAGTGTTTAATGTAAATGATACCGGATAATTGGACATATTGAGAAAATGTATGTTTAAATGAAATAAAAAAACAGTGTACAGTTGCACGCTAGTGCCCCTGCGCCCAAATAACATGCATAAAACTATATAATTATCGTACTTTCATAATTTTGTTAAATTACTCTCTAATTCTACTAAGGATAATGTGTGGTCAACCTCGGTGTGGAAAGCCAATCATCAACGGAAGGCTCTCCGTGCCGCCCCCCCCAACGCTTGATATTGAGATATGATACTTGTCAAAAATAATAAGATCGTTACACAAGGCTTACAATTTATAAAATTATTTCTTGTAAGAGCAATTTAATGTAATTTGTATAATAATGCTCCTATAGAACACCACCCGGTCCAGTGGCTCGAGAGCGTAACTAATAGATGTAAGTTATAAGGTGAAGTAAATTTTAAAATTATTAATTTTTGGGTTCCGTACCTAAAAAGAAAAAACGGAACAGAACTTTATTATCTTTTTGTTGTTTGAATATCTATCGGTTACTTTTCTCAAGATCACGTGATAAACTGATTTGATACCAAATATCAATCCAGGTCTACAGTTTGTTATAGCACAGAAAACATTAAGCTTATACTCATATATATGTCAACGCGATCAAAACATCTGAAGGATCGTTCAGGCCACATTTTGTATCGAATTGCAGTTCATTTCATACATAATAAGTGCATACGCTCGCAAACTTAAGTTTGTCATCCTTTATAATCTTCCCGTGTACCCATATTTATGATAGTGATACGGTACCCTTGGTCAGCAGGCGCGACTCGCTTTTGTTTAGCCATAAACTTTCTTATGCTGCAGCAATTTGAAACAGGTTATAATGTAAATCTGGTAGATCAGTTAAGAGATATATATATATACTATAGTAGATATGAGTAATGTCAAATTTTATTTGAAATACAGAAAGTGTTTGTCTTTTTAAGTAAATATATATAAAGAATTTTGAAACAATTTTCTTCTAGTTTGATATATGATACAACCACGATATTAATGAACGTAGTTAATCCTTTTTATCTGATTTCATGTTAACGCTGTAAGCCCAATTGAGCTTTACAGCGACAGTGAGGGAGGGAAGAGGGTAATCTGTGACTGAGAAAGTGCGAGTACTACGTAGCTGCTTGAGAGGAAATGGTTAGCACTCTGAATTTTGTTCCTAAATTGAAAACCATAGTGATTTATTTTAGCTAGCTAAGAACGTTTTTTTGTTTTTTTTTCTTAACTCCAATTCTTTATAAGAGCTATATGGATTAGAAAGCTAGAAAGCTTGGACCGCAGCAAGCACAGGTTCGGGTCCTCCTTGGTTCAAATTATAACACGTTTTAAAAATATTTATGGGAAATCTTGATGTATCTATACTAAGAAGAAAGTTAGACACAAAGTTACGTCATAATTGAGGATGGCATTTTTTATAAAATTCTAGTTATTAAAATATCTTCGTTCCAATCTCATACGAGAATGTAGGAAAGAATGCGATGATAGTACACTCACGTAACAAATTGCTTAAGCGGTTAGATCTTAACATGAGGTAATTTTAAGTGCTAAGTCGTGAGCGTAAAAAAGTCTTTTATGTATCTTTATTGAAAATAAAATGTTATTTTGTTATTTGAATTAGCTTTATTACATATTGTTATTATTGCATTAAAAATTATTTTTGTTTTCAGCAAAGCGTAACTCAATTATATTCAAATGCAAGCAGCATTTTTGAATATAATTGAGTATAAATTAAGCAAATTTTTTTGCGTTTGTATTCTTTTTTTCCAATATCTTTATTTGGATTAAAACAGAAGAAAGAAAGAAGTGGTTTCTATGCTAACGCGCGTACCATAGCATGCGAATAAATATATTAAATTGATTGAGGCCATCTTGGAGCAGGAGCAAAAGTGTGTGACTATAAAAGAAAAAGTTTGTGGATTCGATTCCCATTTGAGGAAGAAAATATTTAATATTTTCCATTCCTTTGGTAGAGAGGCAAAACGCGGTATTGAGTTCCGCTATTCAACACGCAATGCGTTAAGAATTCGACGTAAAGTGGGGAACAGAACTGTCTTCTCTCTGCCTGCCCCGCTATGACCGGGATACAGCGTGAAGTTAAAAAATCAATATTTCGTGTACATTTTACAGTGATTTTTTTTTATTTTACAGGTACACCTATAATTATAAATTTGACAGATACTGTTGTGAGATAAAGCATTATGGCGATCACGAGCTGGGCCTATCCCTTACTTTCACTCTTACGGGTAAAGGTCGACTATGCGATAGCTATTGAATGTACAACCGTTTAAACTTTGTTAAACTTTGACGTGGGCTTGTCCGCTTAAATTTACTATTATATTATAATCAAAATCTACAAAACTGTAGTTATACTTGACATAAATTGTAGTTATATTTGAGGCAGGCATTCGTGGTTCCGTGGCAGAAGTGTCACTGTGACAAGATTGTTGTGGGTTATAGAACCCATTGGGAACCCAATGGGGATAGCCTCATTCGGGGGAATTAATTATTATTTCTTAATATTTTCATTTCTTTGCTCTGGCAAAAAGGCAATGCCCGGCGTTGAGTTTCGCCATTCAACAGGCAAATATTTGGATACAGAACTGATCACTCAAATCTGCCTTGCCTTACTGTTTGCGGGAAACAGCGTGTTTTTTATGATGTAAGTTGTTTATTTTGATGTAAAAGTTACATTACTGTAAATGTTTCATCTAAATCCATTTAGTAGATTTTGCATAAAATGGAGACATATATTCGCATATAGGATAAGTAGAGGGTACTTAATGCTAAGATATTCCGTTTCCCAAGTTCCTCCAATTTTCGGCGGAACTCAACGTCGCATTTTGTCTTGTTGTCGGAGCGGTCAATAAAGAATATTATAGTATTTTTTTTCCATTAAAATTTGAAACAAAACTATTATACAAACAAGTTTATCTTAATTGTGCTTCAATAGAGACTTATTGACTTTTGAAGAATTAACAACGGCACTATAAAGAATAATTTGAAGCATTTACGCAAAGATGCAGTCTGTGCCAACTACCTAGTCTAGTAGTGAACCGTGATAGAAATGCAAATATATCAAAACATGTTGTTTTGTGTAAATCATGAGATAGGAGCCCTGTCGTGTGCTTTCACCGCTCTCACTAGCAAAGGTCGACATGAACATCGGAAATTATATTGTTGGTAGTGATGGTACGGTTATATAGATACAAAGTGGTGGGAAAAAATTTAATATAGGTAATTTATTATCTAATATAGGTATTTAATTACAAACAAGGCATAGCGTCTCTCTATGAACGCGATGGTTTGATTCCCATTCGGAAGAATAAATTATTTAAATTTTCTAGCCATGGTATCAAGATAAGTTAAATTTTTATCCAGCATATATCAAGGTAGGCAGAGAAACATAGTGTTAAGACACTCCGCACTCCGCCTTACGCTCAATTTTCAAAAAATTGAATGTTAAATGAATGGAAATACTCATAAAAAAATTAATGTTAAATGAATGGAAATACAACATGCTCCCGATTGGGATCAAACCAACTAGCGCCGTGTACAGTCAATCGCTTTGCCACTTCGTCACGACGACGTCAATGGCATTGTCTGTAGGTATATTTCTTATTTTTTTTAATTTGTACAAAAATTCTTGTATGTTAGATAGTTAGACACAATATTTAAACAAACAAAAAAAGCTTCAAATCGTTATCAAATCAACAATAAGCATCAAAGCAACAATGAGCTTATAGCATCATTAAAGATCAAAGGCATTCCGTTGCAAGTTCCACGTCACGGCAATTTGTATGTCCGTCTGATGATGGATAGACTTCAATACTTTGTCATGTAATTTACCACTAGAGTATAGTACCTTCTATATAGTAATATTATAGAAGAAAATAGAATTGTGTAAGAGATGTACGCAACTTTTATATGTATGTATGTAGGTCTGTTCGACGATTTGTCGGCACTGTAATTGAGCTTTCCCACGGCTAAACTATTAACATATCTCATGGCATTTCCTTATTGTAGTAGCTATATCTTAGATTTAATAGAGATTTAGTGATAGTAAAGTGAAGTTGGATTTAGGTTATGGGGTCATACTTATCTAATATTTTTTTTTTGTATAGTAAATATTGTTTTATTTTTAATAATCTAATATTTGAAGCTTTTTAAAAGTATTTCGAATAGTTTTTCTAGCTTTACGCTTTATTTCGTCTTACTGAAGTTGGAAAATTAAAAGTAATTTATTCTCCCGAAACGAAATTACATCGACGATCATCGCGTTTATTATAATTTCCCGACTTTTTAAGTATATAAGTACAAAACTTAGACGTTTTAAATCAAATTAACATTTTCTTCAGACGTTTTAAATCAATTTACAATTTCATTCGAACATACAACCGTCACATCAACAGTCGGAAGCTGTGCCGCTGCGCCACGAGGGATGTTTCTTTTTGTTTAATTTGGATCAGTGTATATAAATCAACTTAGTATTGTTTTAAGGTTTTCATTTCATAATATTTTTTTAATTGGCTATAGGTTAAAGCGTGTTACGAAATGTGAATAGGTGGGAATTCTCCAAATATTGTGCAATTTTTTAAACAATATATGTTCGTTTATTCCCATCATACATTATGTCTTAAAAAAAATTATATTATGTATAATAATAACATTTTACATATTCATTTAGATGTAAAAAATATTATACGAGATTGCAAATATTAATTTCTAAAGCTAAATTTTAAATATGTTTAGTATAGTATTGAGAAACTCTACGTCTATTTAAAATTTTAAAATCACATTGATGAGGCACAACGTGCTACTGTAAAATCGACTGATTATGGGTTCGATCTCCACTCGAGGAGATAAAATATTTACTTAAATTTATATTTCCAATTCTTCGCTCTGGTGTCGAGGTAAAGCGCGGCGTTGAGTTCTGCCACTCAACACGCAATGTCTAAAGAATTCGGCAGAAAGTGAGGAACGCAGTGTCATAACACTAGGTTCCTTCTGTCTACCCTGCTGTTTGCGGGATACAGCGTTAAATTGATTTATTTTGATTTACATGGATATATTTACAACGAAATGTCATAAAAAATATATGTTGTATAGTATATTGTTTTCGTTTGTATCGAATACTGAATGCAGCCGATTTAAAATCCGTCTGCTTCTACAGTGCGTTGATAGAAGATCTATAAGAAATTATTTTGTATTAAAAAAAACTGATAAATATAATGCTTTAGTAATAAATGCAACTTGAGATTATTTCACGAGAAACTCTTGATCATTATAATACAATTTAAAAGTTTTGAATTTCAAATTATCTATTTTTCAGCATTACTCTTAGTATTAGCACGAGTTTGGGGTTGAAATCGTACGTATTGAGGCCGTCGCGGTGCATTGAGACATCATCAAAAAAAAAAGTAAATTCTATTACCACCATTACGAGGGATTATATGACGTAAAACTGAAGAAATTTACCTATGCACAGTATGAGTAAGTCGTGTTAGCCTGAGGTTAAACATTCTGCACATTGTTCATTCAAGAAGAAAATAATCAAATGTAAGAAAAGAAATGAAATTAATTTTTCTCAGTTATCTACAGGTAACTTCAAGGCGGCCACTACTCGTCAACCATACTGTATATCATCTAAAATAATACTTATGTAACAGCCTAAGTCATTCAAATTTCAGTTCAAGTACTACAAACATATTACATGTCATTACGTTATATTCTATAGTGTGACACAATTGCCAGTTACGATCGATTGATGAGACATTCTGAGACTATCGTTTATATTTTTTATTTTTATTTATTAGTTTTATAATGTTGGAATATGTGTCATGTGTGAAACAAAAGGTATCGAGACAAGTGAATGTAATGTAGCAATGGTGATTGTTGTGGTGCAATCGTATCGTCTTTTCGATTTACTAAATAGTTCTACTGGAAGAGAATCAATTATTTAAGTTTATATCTATTATTATTTTTTATGTAGACTTAGTAAATATATATAAGGACAATGTTAATACAGAGTTCCAGTGAGTTCCAGAGTGAGTGTCCACTTTAAAGAAAAAAAAATGTATTTTTAAATTCCTTCGCACATCTTGCGATGACAACTAATGTATTTACATAATGAAAGTTGCATGAATCGCATAATTGTGGATTTTGACTTATAAAGTGTTTAAACTAAACTAAATCTTGGCTTCACTTAATACATTAAAGAAAGAGCACTACTTTTATAAAAAAAATAGAATTCAATACCACCGTTTCACTCTGAATTATCTACTATTGAGCCACAGGTACTTCACGATAATATCGTAAAAGTACTGTATCGTGTAGCCAAAATAATAGTTGGCATATACAAATGCGCCCATTGTTCCAATAAGATAGTTACAACGAAACAAAGCCCCATTGGTACAGATATCTAACGACGCGGAACCAACGTGGAATTACAAGATTCATATTAAATTAAACATTTTTCACGCGGTCTATCTGATATGATTGCCATTTGCCTAGCTGTAATATGTGAGAGATATTGTCGTTATATGAGATGTTTTGGTTTATATTTTGCTATTTGGGTAATATAATATTTTTTTTCTCTTTTGCTTCACACTGTACGCTGTGAGGGATCACACACAAGGTAAGTATAAGGAACCAGGGAACCTAGTGTTACAACTCCGTTCTCATTATGACACCTATTTTACTAACTTGCCATTGAATTCTCGAATCCGCGTTTTGTTTCGTTTTGTTACAAGAGCGAGAAAATTAAAATATTAAATATTTCTTACCCCGAGTGAGAATTGAATCGACAATCATTGCGTTTACAGTTGTAAAGGCAATTATTTTTAATGAACTTTTGAACTTGAAGCGAGCTCGGTGATGCAAACATCAATGGACTTATCATAATACTAAATCTTATGCAAAATCACCTTTTTCTTTTACTGCCATCCAACACCTGTTTATAGCTCAATCGCCCATTCAAAGTGGAGTTAGCAAAAAAGTGTGAACTTGGGAGAAAGTCGTGTTCTTATTGGTTGCGTAACTAACTAAGATGTGACGCCTCGTTATGAAAGACTTCTTTAATTAACTATTTAATATTTTTCTTTTCATTGACTGTGAACGACGTTTTATGTTTTGATTATTTAATTCACGTTAACCAGTTATTTTAATGTGATTAACCCAAGTATTTATATTATACTATACTTTCCCTTCCTTTTTAACTTCGCGCTGTATCCCGCAAAAGCAAGCTTCATCTACTTGCCGCCTCGCTTCGAAAGTCCGAACGAGTTTTTTCATAATGTACTTTTTAATAGAAAATAATGTTTTATCTTTATTTTTAATATAGTAGTATAAAATCCAGCTCACACAAAATGTTGTAACATTCACTAATAAATTAAAATATCATTCAATTTACCCGTCAGAGCGGGGTTGAGTAAGTTGCATGGATTTTAGTACACTAGCTAGAGTTGTTACAAATAACCAACAGATTAATGATCGTAATTATATTTTAAATACTTGTTACTAAATGTCTTGTAAATTTTGTTTATCTCTATACTAGTCTTATAAGTTTGTTGTATTGCTTCACGCTGTATCCCGCATGTGGCAAAGGATGCAGAAGGAACCTGGAGTCAGAACATTCTGATCCCCATACACCGCCGTGCCACGTTTTTTGGGCCGTTACGTGTTGAGCGGCGGAACTCAACCCCGTGCTGCCTCTATTTGACTATTTTAATGCTTACCGGTGTATGTGGCAAGTTGACCAGAAGTCAATGTCACACTTCCAAGGTTTGATTTTTTTGTACCGCAAATAAAAAGAAAAAGATCCATTCCAATATTGAATTACGTACGTCGGTTGCAGTCGTCAGTTAAAACTAAAATTACAAACGTATAGTTAACAAATTAAGGGACACCTGACGTTGTAAAAGTTAACACGCAACATATCAAAAATTGGGTGACGCGTTGGGAACGGAGTGTTTTAGCACTTGGTTTCCTTTACCTGTCCTGTTATATACTGAAAACCGGATGAAGTTTAAAGAAAAAGATAATTCTATCAACAAAATTTCTTAGATAATTACTGTAGCTATAATATACTTACATATTGTAAAGTATACTATACAAATGTTTAAGTCTTTATAACTAAATAAATTTATATAACATTAATGATGACTCACTCTAAACATCGATGGAGGAAATGCAAGAAGGCAGGATCGTCACTCCTCACAGCGGCCGAGAGGGTGCGCGACGCGGGCCGCCGCTTACGGCCTTTTGAGTTGGTCACTGTACGTGGTGAGCCTTTTGAATCTGTAACAATACATATTTATGTTATATTTAATGTATGTATAACATAATTTATTAACTATAACTATGTTGTAGTTTTTCAAAAGTTACAAGAATTGAAAAATTGCATAAAATAGCTTTCCCTTCATGTGTTGTACTAACTTTTTTTAAACGTTAAATTAAATATTCTTATGAAAATTAGAAAAATGTAACTTAAATTTATAATAATTTTCACTTCAGAAATCTTAACTGCTTTGCAAACATGTATTATATATTACAACACGAACGTAATTAAGGGCATTAAGTAAATAATGCCGTAGTTTAAGCGGGCGAACCCGAGCACCGTCGCTGCTACTTAATATATATATAGATTTGATCGAATTACGAATGAACTTAATAACGCAGGCTTGAGAGCTTTTTTTCGTTTGTAAGTCAAAAATTTTAAATACAAAAAAATTAAAAAATATATTTCCATTTTGTTATTTATGGCATTATAATTTGTACAGAAGAAAAACTCATAAATAAAAATGATATGTTCAACCATAACTGCATTATAAACAAATGTAATAACATTACTGTTAAAACTAATATCTGCATATATGTGCAACATTCCCTAAACCTTGCAAAATGCACATTAAATGTCAATATAAACTTGCCAAAGAATAATCGTTTCCTCGTAGCGTGCAAAAGGAGGTCTGGGGGTGGCGGTCCCAGCAGCTCCATGATGCAGGCGAGCTGTTCCGCCTCGTTCTCCCCTGGGAAAAGCGGGTAGCCTGTGTGGAGCTCTGCCAGGATACAACCTGAGTACAAATTGAAAATTTTGAGACTACAATTATTTATGATGCCTGTCATGGCGCAAGAGCACACGTGTGTTACTGCAAACGCGACAGGTTGTAAGTTCGATTCCCTTATTTACTTATTTAGAAAACCTATAAAAATTTGAACGTAGCGAGACTCGAACCCGCTCCTCCTGGAGTACAACCAGGATAAATAAAATTCAATATTTAAATAAAACATTGCAATATGGAGACCACTTAAAATATACCATATAGACAAAAGTTAACTGGAATAAAAGCATTGCACATATAATTTATTTAAAGTAATGTAAAATAAAAACATATTTATAGAGCTTCTTATTAAAAGGCTGCCTTAACTATAAAAGGGGCTCAGAATAAAAGTATGATTTAGTAAAATGCTTTATTCGTACGTCCACTGCTACTTCTCAAGCCGAACTGATTTACCAATTACAAAATACTTTATAAGAAATCTTAAACAAATATTAAGTGGGTAGATAAATAATAATATATTAAACTGAATCTACAAGTATTGACAAGTACACGAAAACAATATCTAAACAATTATATGTAATTTATATAACTCTAACAGCTCGGCCTTCCTGAAGAAAGGCGAGTCACAAATTTAAATTTTATAACATACATTTTCATAACTTAATAATTGTTGTAGTCTGTAAAAAAAAAACAAAACAATTGAAGTTATTTTCATTTTTAACCATTATTAATATTTAAACAAATAAAAACAAAAGAAAATGTTCACTATTCACATTCACAATTCAAATTCACATCTATAGCAACATTTCGATTCTCTATAGTCATCTGTGCCATCTACCTCTGCACTGACCAAATCACGGGCCTATAAATGCTGCAATCTGCTGGGGATATCCATGAAATCAATTTCACTCACCACTCAGCTCACAACATTATAGTCTGCCCTCTGTCATCTGTGCATATAATCATGACACTGATACATCTGTAGCCTACATCTGCGCAGTCTGCTAAAAAAACTATCTGTGCCAACTTCTGGCACTAGCCCAATAGCCCTGTAGTAGCTGTAGTCTGCTACTGTAATCATCTGTGTCTCGGCACTGACCATTCTCATGTTCATAAATCATATTCATAAATTCCATATCAATATCACAATCATTAAATATAGCAATATATAGCAATATAACATCAAAATACACTGACATCAAAATAATATACTTTTAAATCAAAGCTCAGTAATCAAATCTTAAACAGTTTTCATTTGTCCTTTTAACAAATACAACACTTAGAAACATATTTAAATTTCATAATTTAGTACATTATTGTAGTAACTAATAATTCGCATGGTACTCATTACTCTGTGTCATTACTGTTTTCTTCAGATTCGGAGCTAGAAACATCTCGTTGAAAAGTTACCCATGGGTGTATTTTATCGATTGCAACTACGTTTTCATACCGCTTATTATTTTTACGTGTTAAAGGTGTATCTTCAACTAAATAACGATCGTTAGGTAAGACTTTAGAAATTCTGTACGGACCCTGCAATTTTGGTAATATTTTTTTTTTTTGATTTACCTATGCTATCCTTTTCACAATAATTACGTTCTATGCGGACCTAGTCGCCAATTTTATATGAACGAGCGATTTTGCGAGTTTTATCATATCTATTTTTCATATTAATTTGATTTTCTATAATTTGATCACTAACCTTACCCCTAACAGTTACGAGTTCATTTTCAGACAACTGTTTTTCAGTGTCATCAAATATTTCGTTAATTATATTTTCTGTGCTACTAACTATTTTATTCATTGTCCTCTGGAAAACAGACGGGGCGTTTGCTAGTCCGAATGGCATTCTAGTGAACTCAAATTGCCCATCCGGAGTAACAAACGCAGCCTTATTTGTTGAGCATTCCGATATAGCTATCTGATAGTAACCCGAAAATAAATCTAATGAAATAAATAAATTATTGCCAGCTAACAAATCTAGTTGATCATCTATAAGCGGTAATGGATAGTGTTCTTTTTTAGTTTTATTATTTAGAGCACGATAATCAACACACAACCTTTTATCACCCGTTTTCTTTCTTACTAAAACAACGGGACTGGCATACGAGGAATTTGACTCTTTAATAACACCGGCATTTAACATATCTTGAACCATTACCCTTACTAATTCCCTATCCGCATATGGTAACCTATATGGTCGGTATACAACAGGCTTAGAATCAGTTAACTCGATATCCATTTTAACAATGTCGGTAAAACCTAAATCTTTTAATCCACTCGAAAAACAGGTTCTAAATTCATTTAGTAATTGTTTTAAGCTGTTTACTTGTTCATTATTTAAACGTTCCCCTATATTCCCCTATATTAATCTTCTAAATTTAAAATGTTAACAGGTATTTCGTCGACAATTGGTTTAGCTCTATTTATTAATGTTCCTTTTTTAATTTTAAACCTTTTTTAATTTTTTTAATTTGTATTCCCCTGGCATTAAATAGAATTCACATTTTTGTTGACATCGCAATGAACCGTGTACATAAAACAAACCAGAGTATTTATTATCTGACATAACCTTCACTATACCAACTGTTTTCGCAGGTATCATTATATTGCTGTTCGAAAATAAACGTAACTTTTCACTACAACATCTTGTAAAATTTAAACCTTGTGGCGTCTTAGTAATAACAATACCAGGTTTTTCCGTTAATGAATGACCTACTAATATAGGATAGCTGATAACATTATCACTTACGATTAACACTTCAATGGTTTCGCAAGTATTTTGTATGTTAATTTTAACTTCAGTCTTACCGAGTGGTACAATAAGATTATTGCCTAGACCTCTTAAATTAGGTAAATTATTTTGAGAACATTTTAAATTAAGTTCCATAGCAATATTGTGACGTATTAATGTACACTGACTTCCTAAATCCACATAACCTACCACTAATCTATCATTCACCTTCATATTTAGAAAATACTTATTATTAGTATCAGAGTCTTTAATTATTTTCAATACATTCTTATTATTATTATTTATTGCTTTACTTGGTAATTTCGGGCACGAAGCCGCCAGGTGACCTACTTTGTTACATATTGTACATCTTAGAATACGTTTCGTACATTTATAACTATAATGTCCGGGTTCATTACAATTATAACAGACTATCATTGTACTATCATTTTGTACTCGTGTTGACTTATTATTAATTAATATTAATTAAATTAATATTATTATTTGGTAAATTTTGACTTATTTTTTTTCTCTGTGAAAAATTTATAGCGATCAATATCTCGAAAATTTTGCTTTAACAGATTTAAAATATTTTAACACTTGTTCGGGTTCCGTAAAACCAGCTGCTTTTGCACCTAACCTTACTGATCTATCATCTACCGCATATAATAAACAATCTACTCCTCGCTTATGAAGTATTTCTAAACGGTTTAGTAATTTTATTTTAGCATAGTAGTAGTGTTCTAACGAATCACCTATTTTAGCTTTTATCGATAACATCTCCGTAAGTAATTCTGCATAGTCATCCCTAATAGGAAATGATTCTAATAATTTTTCTTTCCATTCTGTCCAACTAAATAATAAAGAAGGTAATCCTTCGTACCATGATTTAGCCAAACCAGATAATTTCGGCAAAGCATAATGAATAATCTGTCTATCAGACCACCCGTATATTTGTGAACACTCTTCTACCTTACAAATCCACGTATTTATTGTTTGATCTTTTGACATGGGGTCGAATTCTGGTATAACGTTACCTAACATGGGAAATTTATCATCACGATTTTGTGACTTATTCATTGATTGCAACATTTCACGTATGAGTAAATGAGTATAGTATCATGTAAATCATTATCAATGTTACTACGTACCCTCTTTCTTTCACTGTTGGCAATATTCTCACTGCTATGGCGCCGTCGTCGGCCACGGCCATTCTTCAAATGTGATGAACCCTCACTGCTGCTGCTGCGATGACGCCTTCGATGTCGCCTCTAATGGTGATTCCTTAGACCCCGTCGCGTACTTCTAGTGGATCGCGCGTAACTGACATCACTTGAACTACTTATACATGTGTCGTCGTCGGATTGGTGACGGCGCCGCACTGAATGTCGTAATTTACTACGAGCAGTACTGTGTACCGCCCTTTGCCTCGAAAAATGTGGACGAGTACCTTCCCGTGATGGCCTGGCTGGTTCACGTACACTTCTTGGTGGTGTTAAATCTTCTCTGGTATGGCCGGCCTTGCTTGTGCCTTGATAAGAATTATTTGTCGTGTCCATTGTAACTGATGGTGATTAGCCGAGTACTTTCTTAGCGGGTGAGATATAAAAGGGGCTCAGAATAAAAGTATGATTTAGTAAAATGCTTTATTCGTACGTCCACTGCTACTTCTCAAGCCGAACTGATTTACTAATTACAAAATACTTTATAAGAAATCTTAAACAAATATTAAGTGGGTAGATAAATAATAATATATTAAACTGAATCTACAAGTATTGACAAGTACACGAAAACAATATCTAAACAATTATATGTAATTTATATAACTCTAACATAACCGACTTCTGTAATAGGAGAAGGTTATGAATTCGACTGTATTTTTTTGTTATGCTCTATAAAAATAGTTAAAAACATCAATATATATATTTGTATTCATTTTCCCGTACAAAACATAAATATCAGTATTAGAAACGATCTAGTAATTATCACCTGCTTTTCCACTCATATCAAAGACATTAAACGCATTCCGTTCAATCAATCGGCAAAGATGACAGCGAATTTAATTGAAATTAAAATATTTATTATAATTCCTAATGAAATAAATATTGTGAAAAATGTTACAAATATTATAATAGCATCATCAGACGGACCGTCTGTTGCGTAAAACGCCGAACTAAGGTATGTCGATATTTGCGGATCGCACGTGTGTCATCGCCTTTCTCTCAGCTTTCTACTAACTTGCCAGTTATGTAACAATCGAGCATTACAGTACGGTCGGCGAGTCATGGCCGCTACTAAGCTACTAACTTCGTTTCGGCCACGACTCGTCGATCGTACTGTACGTTTGGTAATATTAGAAAAATCTTTTCAAACGATTTTACGAATTATTTAGTTTTAATATTGCTACATTTATATTTGCCAATGTATTTAAAATAGTTTTAGAAACATTACGTTCGTTAGTTATGGAGCTCGATGGCCATTTTGCACCATAAAAGTTATTAATATATAAGGAAATATTGTAATTAATATTGATATAGTTTAAAAACGTAACATTTGTGAGAACACTTAATACTGACTTACATTATTTATTTGTTACAGTAAATAACAGAAAAACGAATGTCGGGAATAAGGTCATCGTGATACAGTGCGACAACCTCTGACTGACGTGTATCGGTTCGGAGTTCAATTCCACACATTCGGAGTAATATTTAAATAGTTTTCACTTCACCATTTTGATACAGAGCAGGTCGATTTCCGTCACAACATGACATCTAATATCTCGAAAACTGGGGAACGGATTGTTTCAATATTAGGTTCACTCTGCCTACCTTGCTGTGCGGGAAAAAGCGTAAAACGTGTAACTGACAAGGATAAATGCAATTTTAAAGACTTAAATTGAGGCCAGTCGTGGCGCAGTCGTGGTACAGAAGTGTACCTGTAAATGCGAGTGGTTGTGGGTTCGACTATTACAATATTTACATTTATATTTTCATTTCTTCGCTTTAGTGTCGAGGCAAACCGCGATGTTCAGTTCCGCCAGTCAACACGCAATGCCTTCAGAAGTCAGTGGAGAGCGGGGAACGGCGTGTCTTAACATTAGATTCCCTCTGCCTTCTGAGTGCAGGACATAGCGTGAAGCTGATTTAGTTTTTTTAAATACCTAAATAACGAAAAAAGGACTAAAACTTTTGTAGAGAATTGTTACTTTAAATATTTTAAAAGAGGACATGCAGTGGACTTTGGTGACATTATTTTAACCAAAGAAACAAAAAAAAACGATATATGAAGTCAAAATGTTAAGACTCTCCATTTCCCATTTTCCTCTCAATTTTGAAAACATTGTATGATAAGTAGCGGAAATCAACACCGGCCTTTGTCGTGTAGCCAGAGCAGGGAAACTAAAATAATACAATACCCGCGAGTGGAAACCGAACGCACAACCGTCGCGCTACAGTCAGACATTGTGCCACTGCGCTGCGACCGCCTCAGAAGACATTTATAATTTTGATAAGTATAAGAAATATAACAAATACTAACCCATACTCCACATATCAATCGGCGTGCCGTACTGCAGCCCCAGTATAACTTCAGGACTGCGGTAGAACCGTGACTGTATGTAGGTGTAGACGCGCGCGTGCGTGTAGCACGAGCTACCGAAGTCTATCACTTTGATGGACGAACTGCCTCGCGCCTTCAGCAGGATGTTTTCCTGGAAAGTACATTGTTTTGATGTATTTCCTGGATTTTTTATTCTTCTTTTATGTATATAGTCAATTTATTTATCTATAATCATCGAGTTTGTTTGAATGTACACGCTAAGGAAATGCTTATACGGATTGAAAAAATATTTTTATATTGTATAGTCTAATTATTGTTCATAATAGCTTTAGGTTTTATTCCGCATGCTGTATTGAAGACAAAAGGTACCTAGTGTTGAGTAACTCCGTACTCCAAATTTCGTCTAATTTTCAGGACATTGCTTGCTATGATGCTGCATCACGACAACCTCGATCTTTATTTCAAACCTATATTATAAAAAAAATACATAAAAATTAAAAAGTGCATATTTTCTTAAATAAAAAAATACTTACAGGTTTTAAGTCACAGTGTATAATGTTTTCAGACTCGAGTAGCCGCAAGCAGCGCAGTAAAGAGCTCGCGAATCGTCTTATCAGACTGAGGCTGAAACCTTGGTAGTTATTTTTCTTTATCAATTCGTAGAGGTTGATACTGAAACACGAAAATACAAACAAAAATCATCAAAAATACAAAAAATACGACACATTTCCCTTGAATTTATTTCGATTTAGAGATATTTTATTAGATCCTTTCGGGGCGCTGTGGAAAGCGGCTGTCAATGCGATGGTTGCGGGTTCAATTTCGGTTAGATTCACACTAGCTAATTAATTATTTTCAATTTAATGTTCTGATGTTAAACTTAAGTTTCGCCACTCAACATGGAACGTCTCGAATTCGGTTGGGAAATAGAGAATGGAGTGTCTTAACGCTAGGTTATCCCTGCTTACTCGGCTATAAAGCGTGTAGCTGAATTTTGTCAGAATTTGGTGTTATATTAGGTAAGTAGTAGTAAATCTATAATTAAATATAAATATTTTCTGAATTACATTGGAAGTTCAAATAAATAAATTTAGTAAAATTTCCAGTTTCCAACACACATTTTTATTAATCTTATTAATTAAAAAAAACGCGACGATCGTTTATTTAAAACTGCATGCCAATCGAATATAACACGAAACTTATAATTTGTAAATTAATAAAGATGACATTCACTTAAATGTCACGTCAATCGCTAGATATAGAAAATTAATAATGTTATTAAGAAATTACATTTTACGATATACCTGAAAAGCATAACATTTTGAAATTAACGTTATTTTTCGTTTCACGCTGTATCCCGCAAAGCAGGATAGGATAACCTAGTGTTAAAATACACATATGTTCCGCACCACCCATATTTGTAAAAATTTTATGTTGTCTTATTACCAGAGCGAAATAATGAACGTAATTCATTCCCTGGAGTGGAATGGTTTGAACGTACAGCCGTCGCATTTACAGTCAGATACTGTACCACCGAACCACGACGGTCTCAGAAATGAAAATAAATATAATAATTATTATTTTCATCATTCATCATGCGTCATGGACATAAGATATATTTCACTCTGTTTTCAAATGGAAATCGAACCTAGAACCCTAGAAGAAGGCAAAGTAGTGACTGAAAAGTTATGGTAGTAACAGACTACCATAAATAAAAATAATTTAAAAATTATAAAGAATAAAAAAAAATTAAAATCAACTTATAATTAATGTTAAATAAGCAGCGGAGTGTAAATAACTAATTCCTCTGTATGAACTTGCCAAAGATGATGAAAGGAAAATATTCAAACCAAAAATTGAAAATATCCGTTCAAATTACGCTTTATTTAAAGCTTAACTTTTTAAATTAGAAGGCTTTCATTTTAAATTAATTATTTACAATTTATATACATTTAAAGGTTAAGCGACGATAAATGTATTTGGTAAATTACTGTATGCTTTCAGCCGTTTCCTGGTACGTCGTGATACGAACAATGCCATTCATTACCGCTACGAAAACTTCCACTGAGCTTCCCACCGCAAATTATCATTTAAGATATTGCTGTGTTTTTGACGTTTTCAACTACGTTGTCAACTATGTGGCAAAAAATATAAATATACATATATATTATTTAGTTTTTATCTGGTTGAGTAAGTCAATAATTGTTACTCGACAAATGAACCAATCCAATACAAAAAATACTGTATCAATTTAATCCTGCGCCTATCGCAGGAATACGTATAGTAGGTATTCCTGAGATAGGCGCATTTAACCAGATCAATTCTTTAGATTTATAATATTAATATCTCCAGATATTAGAGATAGACACAAAAAAAGAGAGATGTCTTAGAGAGATCTCTTTTTGAGACATTAATGTGAGATTTTTTTATGGTAATGAGAAATCATTATTAATTATCATAATATCAATTCAATTTTGAACTGTAATCATATTTCGAAACTTATCGTAGTCGGTAAATATTTTCTTCAGACTACGATTAAAATTATCATTACATACAATTTTTAATAACGTAAAAGTATTGAAAAAACACAGAAAATATTTTATTATAAATTTTTATTTGAAAGAATTCGTCGACTGCGTCGGTGCTATTTGAAGCAGCAAAAGCAGAGCGCGTCTCTATTATAATACGAAGTTCTCATCACATTAAAGGTCCAAATTAAAAAGTAGACTACATTCACTATAGAACGAACACACACTATGCTATACAGAATATATACGTTATATTATCTTCAAACATAAATAAATTGACATATCTGTTTGTGATATCAATATATCTGAGGTTATTTCGGTAGTTATACTAGAACACAAATCAACGTAATATTATAATATTTTAATAATTTTGTCCTCCTCTATCCTTCTGTCTGTCTGGGCTAGTCTCCGACTAGCTGCTGAATATATTTTTATGTGATTTTCACTAAAAGATAGAGTACTACTGTATGCGGGATCGAGATTAATGCGTGCAAATTTACCTATTCCACGCGCCATTAAAGAGATATGAAATAACTAAACATTTTTTGCTTACTGTTAGGAATAGCGAATAAAATTCGAAAAGGCTAAAATTACAGTTTAGTGAATGAATAATAGTATAGATAACTAAATATACTGAAAAAAAAACTTTAAGTTAATAAATAATCAAATTATTCAGGCATGAAAAGCCGCGTGCAGGCCGTTTGTTGTACTATAAAAAATATGAATTTTAAACGATGTTGATCTTAAAGCTAGTCTGTTCTCCACTTTTGCGGTGTGAACGGTGAGTAGCAGAATTCAACGTCGCGTCCCCTTGGGGGGAAAAAAAACCTGCAAGGGGAGATCAAACGCGATGGTTGCGCGTTTTTAGTCAGACGCCTCCACTGAGCCACGAACATTGTTGCTTAACATTATTTTTTGATAATATTTTCGTTTTCACAGTTTGGTTTCAAAAAAAGCGCTTTCCAAAGACATATACTATGAGCAAATTTACCTGTCAAGAAATGACCTCCAAAAGTTCTTTATGCAGAAGGTTAGGTTATTTAACTTTCGACGTTAATACAATACAAACAAATGGATTCAGGTTCAAAAATAAAATAAAATTATAAAGACAAAATTAAATCGATATAGGTAATATACAATAGCCAATTGTATACTACTAATACTAATACAATTGGAGGACATATGAGATATTACGTTTCCAATGGCAGAATTCAACGACGCTTTTAGTCTTACCAAGGCGGGGAAATAAAAGTATTTTTTTTTCCTCAGAGTAGAAATCGCACCCACGATCATTGTTTCACAGTTACATCTACTATTGCGCTAATGGTATCAATTAATCTAATAAAAAAATGCACTGCAAATATTATAAAATAAAATAAATTTAGATACGGTAGTTTGAATGTATTTAAATAATTAATATATAACAGACATTTGTTAATAGTTTTTTTAAATAAAATAGTTCTATTAATTCATTATTGCTCCGAATGACCTATATAAAATAAATTAAAATATATAAACTCACCTCATCAATTCGAAACTGATGCACAAATGATTTCTAAAATAGAAATAGTCCAGCATATGAATGACGTTGTGCGATTGATCCTTGTCTTTTAGCCTCAAGTGATCGAGAACTCTGACTTCGACGAGGGCCTGATGGTGGAAGCGCTTCTTGTTTCTGATAATCTTTATGGCCACCTGGTTTCCCGAACGGTGGTCTAGAGCCCTGATGACCTGGCCGAAGGAGCCTTTGCCGATTACTTCGAGGATTTCGTATCTATACGCTATGTGGTCGTGTATTTGCTGTGGACGATGATTTGGTTGATTAATATGAAATACAGGTTATTTGAAAGGTTTTTTAAAGGATAAATACTTATATAGTATTAAACTATCTTTTTTTGTAATATAAATATAAAATTCTCATTCTCATTCTTAAATCTCAGTCATTTTGTACGAAAATTGGAGATTTATGAAATATATTAAAATATTTTTTTATTATAAAAGAGTTGAAGTACTTCTCTTACGCGATCTAAGGTCCGTCCTGATAAAATAATTCATCTTACAATGAGGAATTAATGAATTTTATATTAAATTGTTCGGATACTTCGTGATTGATAGACGATGTACGAAAGTACATCAACTCCTGTCTAAGGAAGTTAAAATTTAGCGTATAGGCTGGTAAGAGAGTGTAGAGGGCGCTAAGAAAAGATTTCTTTAAATTCCTACGGTGATCGAAAAAAGCGGCATTTCCATTTTACCTCTTAAAATTCATGCGGGTGAGGACTAGTTTATAATATAACGATGGGACCCAGTCCGGTCTCAGTGAGTTTAAAATAATCTTATATGACAAAGTATGAGACTATTCATGCTCTCGTTCCGGTCCAGTTGCAGTCCAATCACACATATAAGAATATTTCTCATATAAGAATATGAGATATCGATATTGAATCCTCTCTTAATGTATAGCCGCGGTCTAAATATACGAGTACGTATATTTAATAAAAACCAGAGAAGCGCGGGTCGGGCTCGCAAACCGAGGGTTCTGTGCAAAAATTGAGCTTTTTCTAAAATTCAAGTTAAACTTAGCCAGAGGTCTTTCATCTAATTTAAAACCAAATTTTGCCCCCTTTTTAAGGCTATTATTTTTTAGGATTTAACCACATAGTACGTTTTCGATTTTTTTCCTGAACTAGTACTACCTATAAATGCTACCTGCCAAGTTTAATAATTGTAGGCCCGGAAGAAGTTTGTAGTATCGAAATATGCATTTTTTGCTATATCTTTTTTTTAGGTAAATTTAGAAATACGTTTTTTTTCTTCAGGAAATCATGGGGCCATAGATATAAGTATATGGTTTGAATTTCAACTCAATATCTCCAAGCGTTCCTGAGATAAAGGCTCATGACAGACAGACAGACGGACAACAAAGTGATTTTATAAGGGTCCCTTTTTTCCTGAAAAGGAACCCTAAAAATAAGTTATAAATATTTTTTTACAGGCTAAAAGTAAGGGCCCAAGTCTTTGTAAGTCATTTGAATTGCGTTTAATTAGCGAGTACCTAGTTGCCCGTTGAAATAAGTTTTTATTTTTTCATTTTACATTCAAAAAACTTTTTGAATGAATATAAAAACAGGTCACAATTTACATTATAAACTTGGAATTACCCAGTAACCTAGAAGTTAACATTAAATATTTGTATATTCATGAATCCAGTAAAACGTTAGCTTAACTTTTAACTACATAAATTACTTTTGAGAGACGAGAGAAAATACTATTCGTTTATAGAAAAAAATGATATTTATAAAAAACTGTTATGTTAGACCCCGTCGTCGCGCAGAGACAGAAGCGTGGAGTAGCGCACATGCAGTTACAGCAGTAAACGCGATAGTGTGGGTTCGATTCTCACTCGAGAAATGAAAAACTCAATATTTGTAAACATTTTAAAATGTTATACCACAATTATTTTTCTTATTCTTAATAAGTATAAGTCAATATTTACTAAACACGCAGTGACTCTAGAATTCGGCAGAAAGTGGGGAATGGAAATATCTTTATGTAAACGATGTGTCTTATGATTGATTTTTTATATTTAAAAAAATCATGGAGATAAATTTTAAACGCACTTAAAAGAATTTACAAGAAACCATCCGAAGATACAAGAAAACCAAGGAAAAAAAATTGGTCAAGTGCGGGTCGGACTCGCCCACCTAGGCTTTCATACCAATTTTAGGATTGTAGTTCAATGAGAAATACAATTTAAAAAGTTATTCATTTCTTTCATTCTGTATGAAATGAGCTATAAATATAATTTTATGATGGTTTTTATCTTTAATATAAGCATACATTTCCATTTTTCGAACATTTTCCTTTATTTGTGCGGAAATTTTCACTTCTTGAAAAATTTCACACAAGCTTAAGTTTGTGTTCATTTTCTATAAAATGAACTATGAAAAAGTTTGTAGTATTTTTTACTTCTAAATTTCCACTTATCGGATTTTTTCTTTTATTTGTGTGATAAGATCTATCATTTGATTGCCAAGACTTAAATTATTTCTGATTTTTTCGTTCAGAAAACAAGGGACCGAAGACCTGAATATTTCATTAATTTCAACTTGATCGTATTAACTTATCTCGATATCGTGATAAATGATCTTGACAGACGAACAACAGTGATCCTATAAAGATTCCGTTTTTACCTTTTGAGGTACGAAATCCTAAAAATATTATATTTACGTATTTCTAAAGACATCATCTTATTATTTTATAATTTTTTAAGTTTTAATGAATAAAATTTCTTACTTTATTATAGCTGCCATTTTCATCGTCGAAGCCACAGTTGTTGGGTAAATTGGACCGCGCCTGGACTTTGTTCGCTTCTAAGCCCAAGAACCACACTTCGGGATATTTTCGTACTTCTGTCCTTTCCCATTCTGATAGTCGTTCGCCGTACACTTTGAGGATTTCTGGAAGAAAGTATTGAAAATAATTACTTAATAGATTTAACTAATTTCAAATCTTCCTCGGGAGTACTCATATATTTATTTTTATAGGTGTCTTCAATGTTGCTATGTTTATATATTTTTTTGAGCATCACGCTGCATCCCAAATATACTAAGGTGAGGGAGCCTAAACTTAACACACTTCCTAGTTTTCGCTAAATTCTGGAGGCGTTGCGTGTTAAGCGGAGTAATTCAACGCCATTTTTTGCCTGATCCGGTCGAGTCTGCCCATGCGTGTTGCCATTGCTGGCGACGTGACTCTACCACATGTATTTTAGTCGCCTCTTACGACAGCACCAGTACCAAGAAGATCCTATTCTAGGCCGGGATCACACGGCGAAGGTCGGGACCACACGGCGACCTACAACCTGTCGCGCTTACAGACACACGCTTGTACCCCAGTGCCACGACTAGCCTCCTGGATCTGAAGATAAATTCGTAAGTCATAATAAATCTCCGTCTGTAACATTAACCGATATACATAGAAGTATGAAGCTGAGTGCCATCACGCCGCGCCGCGCCGCCGAGGGCTCGATCTCGGCCCTCGGGTCAAGGACGGGGCGGACCAAATTATACATCTGTCCGCTGTGATTTGATCCTATTAATTATGTTGCAAATTAAGTGAGAAGGGGCCGTCGTGGCGCAACGGTACATCGTCGGTCTGTACACGTGAAGGTTGCGAGTTTGATTGTAACAAGAAAAGCAGCGTTGAACAATAGACGCCTTTCCCTGTTTATGTCGGGGTAGAAGGGATACTAAGACACTCGGTTCCTCACTTGATAGCCAAATTACATAGCGCAATTCAACGCCGTATTATTATAAAAATCATATATTTGTAGAGTAATTTTAAATGTATTGTCTTTTAACGTAATTCAGCTAAATACTCATAGTTAAAATGACTGATGGACGACTAATGGAGATCGACAATGCATCGCGTTATTGAATTTTCGAATCAAAGTGTATTTTAATAGCAAATACTCACGTTCGCAATATGAACTTAAACTATATTGTATCTTATGTTATATATGTAGAGTGCTCTATTTCTAATTTATATAGTAAAATAGTATTAAATTAATATGTAGAGACCGTCCTGAAGTGTTGAGTTGCGGAAGTCAACGCTGTGCTTTGTGATAATATAAAAAATAAGTTAATTTAAAAGCAAAAACTTTAATATTAATTACTCAGTATATTTAACATAATTGCAATGATCCATGTGTATTCGTATACAATTAATGAAGCTATTTAATTAAATTCAGATGCCTTTACAAATAAAATAGCAACAGTGAAAATTAATATAATCAAAATAACCAGCTTCACGGTGTATCCCGCACACAGCAGGGTAGGCAGAGGGAACCTAGTGCTAGGACACTTCATTCCGTCGAATCCCACTTTCTGTCGAATTTTTTTGGGCATTGCATGTTGAGTGGCAGAACTCAACGCCGCGCTTGGCCTCGACACCAAAGCGAAGGAATGGAAATATAAATTTAAATCAATATTTCATCTCCTCGAGTGAGGATCGAATCCACAACCAGTCGGTTTTACATTCACACTTTGTGCCACTGCGCCACGACTGGCCTCGTATATCAAAATGCTCTCAATTAATTGCATGTAGCAAAATAACAGCTTTTGATTGATTCTTATCCTACTGTCCAGACGTTCTCCGACGTACTGCATTTAAAGTGATATTGGCAAATTGACGTATGTTACTGGCATAGTGGAAAGGCCTTCCTTGACAAACTGAACTAGAAACTATTTAAAGAAACATAGATTTTAGGGCTAAATTTAAACTTTCTGCCCGAATTCCAGATGTTTCGTCATGATTGGTGGGACTCAACCCCGCGCATCGTCTTACCAGAGCAGGCATAATGAAGATAATTGAGACTTTAGATAACATGAGGTGCTATCGACCTCATCGTGTTTACTGTTAAACTTGACTAACCGCGCCACGACGTGCTGAGTAAAATATACAATTCATATTTAGTTGCTAGCTAAAAAGAAAATATTTTTTTTATAATATATTTTGTATGCCGCATACAATAATGTGGGCAATGGTAAATCTAATGTTTTAACTTTTGCTAATTCGCTGGAACGCCGGTGATAATTTATATTCTTATTCAAAAGGCAAAAACCTTTACAATAGGACATATTCGTAAGTAAGCTTATTATACGTTTCTAAGTAACTCCGACAGGTATTTTGAGCTAAAATCAACGAACAAGGGAGTGAGATTATTGAACTTAAAGGTTAACGATTCGTATCAAATAGACAATTTTATTATACCTAGTGTAGCATGAACAATTTTACTATACACTTTGTTATTAATCTTCGGCTTTAAAAAGGTAATGTTAGTTTAAATCCCTCATTTTACGATTACTTTCTGGATGATGCCTGTGAAGTGGGGAAAGGTACAAGGTCGCCGTGTTTTTTTCACTCCCTCGTTGAATCCGGCGTCGTAAACCAAAATATAGTTCTTTGTTTATCAGATTTTTTTCACCGATATAATTCATGGGCGTAGACAAGGAGTAGGGGCTGGCAGATTAGTCCAGAGCCCACCCCAAAACTTTTACCAATAAAAAATTAAGGATGAAATTTTTTTTTTTCCCCAAAAAGGACACTTTAAAATTAAAGGCCTCCATCTGAAGAATATCTCTAGATACGCCTATGTCAATATTTGACTTTCAAAAGCAATGTTGAGCTACTTAATAGGTACAATGTGTCCGAACAGGTTCTCTCTTACCTGCAATATGTAAGATTAAAAACTTGAATCTTAAAATATAATACAACTCATGTTAGAAAAGCTTATAAAAAATAGATTTTTTGGGCAACATTGTAATACCAATTCCAAATAATTCCAGTTCCAATAAGAACCGTGATATAAATTTCCTTTGTGTATGAGAATAAAAGACGATATTTTCTATTGCATTTTTTCATCGTAACGAGTCTATCAGCGTCGATAGACCTTTTTCGAATAATATTGAAAGTCGCTGTTCATCTTCGGGAAAAATTGAAATAGGAGTATTTATTACATCTTTTCACATTTTGTGTAAGATATGTAATTTTAGGCCTTTATTTTTTTGTGAAAAAACTACAGTACCAGTGAGCTTTATTAGTATTCTTTCATCAAAATTTCAATATGTTTACTACGAAAATGGGAGTATAGAAGGGAATAGTGTCTTAACAACCCTTAACTACATAAACTAATATACATAGATAACATAAAGTAATGGTTTTTAAAATCTAAACAAAAACAATTTTGTACGGCCTAGGCGAGGAAAATGATATACGAGGAATGGACAAATTGGCATAACAAATTTGTATCAAAAATTAACCGAACGTAATGCAATATTCTTATACACAAGTAAAACACTTGTTTCTTTTTTCGAAACATCTGTACATGGAGTATAGGTGGTACTCCAATAAATGCAAGGACAATCTTCAACATCATCATCGGCCTCAGTGTAAGTGTTTGAGGAAGATGTATGATTTTCATTGTCATAACTAAAATTCAGTGCTTTTGAAATTGTTCTACACAAACAAATGAGGTCAAATGACACAATACGTTATTTTACCCGAACAAGGTGTATGTCATTTTATCAACTTTATAATCTCCAACATCAATAAGCTATAAATAAAAATATAATAATTTGCAACACACTCTTAAAATTTAGATAAATTTACTTTTGATATAAATATATAAGCGCAAACAACTTACTTTAAAGAAGGAACATAGTATATTTGAGTAAAGCGCGTGCCTCCAAAAATCCCACAAACATGCGTCCAGATAACACAGCCTAGAGGACGCAAGACTATTATGAGAAATCTTATAGTTATGGTTTCTGAGAAAAGAAGCTGAGCTATTTAACCGGCCTATGCCATTATATAAACCTCTCCCCTACTAAATTTTAAAACATTAAAATGCTTATGAAAAACAAAAAATAAAAAAAGGTGTCGTGTTTCTAATGAAAACTAAAATACGGCTCTAATTTGTCACATTATCTTTATATCTATGCTTATAACAATATTAAAATTTTCAAAGAAGAATCATCAGTAGTCATACAATAAGAGATCGGTGTTGATATCGGTCGCTTGACTTACCGCTACCGGCAATAGATATGGCGTAATGCCAGAGATCGCCTCCTGAGGCTCAAGGGGCTCTACTAATGGAATTAGAGAGTGGAAAACGATATGATTCCCTTAGTACGGTTATATGGATGAATAATAAATTGCTTGTAGTTGTGATGTAGTGATGAATATTGTATTATTCTATTTTTAATATCGGTATTTTTGGATTTAATGAGTTATAAATCATAAGTAAAACATATTGGTATCTTAAGTATCATCTTAAACCATCAGATAATGTGCATAAGTATAGATGACTATAGTTATACTATAGGACTTCGTCTGTTCGCTTCACTTAGTGTATGAATCCTAGTATTAAAAATAAAAATGTTTTGTTAATGAACAACAAGGTTTTCTTTCGTATTGTAATTTAACTTAAGATAGTGCTCTCATATATTATATAATTTTCTTGATTTCACACTACTATGTAAATAAAAAAAGTATTTTTTATATCATTTAAAGAAAGATATATGGACTTATGAAAGTAATGAAAAAAAATCTTTAATCGTCATCCGTCATACGTCACCCGTCATCCGTCGACGGTATAAAAGACAGATGTCGCCGTCACGACTGAACGATTAATTTATAATCCTCTAGACTCTAGTAATATTCTAGATAGGGATGTGACCCCTATTTAAATCATAAAAACATCAAAATGTTTCATATAATAACTAAAAGCACTTGATTTTTGAATGTAACAGGACATAAATTAACACTTTCGAGGACAAAACGTTACTATTCCTCATCAATTGATATTTTGATAGGGCACCTACGTGGTGCCCTATCAAAATACGTGATTACGTTCCAATAAAAAATATATACGACAAAGCGTTCATTTTAAATTTCTTTCCAGTTAAGGTCCTATTGTATGTACCTTGTGTCACAATATATCAAATACCCGACACTTTACTGTTACGTAGAGTATGTTTTAAATCATTTCAAATAAATGTCGTCGATGGTGTGCACTAACGGTACGCGCACCCGCACAACGAGTTGATACGTCCGGCGCGCCTTCTGTGTTCCCATATTCAGCGAAAAACGGTCACGTATGGATGCGCTAGCGTTAGAGTAACATTTTCTTACCTAACCAAATTTGAAATGATCTGACGTATAGGAGGGTAGATCAGAAACCTATCATCTAATCATTCACATCATCACCTTGAGTGAGAATCGAATCTACAACCATCAAGTTTACGTAATGCTGTCCCACTATATATACTATTTCATAATTTACATTATATGATAACCAATATAAAGATCACTTATCTCGAATTATTTAATCCACACATATTCGCATCTAAATATAAACAACAAGATAATAAGTATCTTCGTTTCGTATCTTATTAACAAACGTTACAAAATTAACCTCTTAAATAAGAAATGGCATAAAGGCCTTATTGTTTTAATATTAACATTTCGACATGGCGACGCTGTTTTTCTTGGCCCAATTAAGGCGGTGTTGACCTACATCCGGTCCCGGCTCAGCTCCCGTGTCACGCCACGCGCGGTGTCACGTTTTGTGACTACGAGACGGGGGATTCGTTTTAAGGTTGAATTTTTTTAAGGTTCAATATTATTATTATTATTGGACAATTTTGTTAACAATAAAAAATATTCAATTACAATGGCTAACGAGGACATAAGTTTTTTTGATTGTAGGTCATCTGGATGATTTTTTTATGAAATAAATTACCTCTATACCGTTGTAATATTTTTTTTGTATGTGTAACAATTATCATTTTTGTTTTTTTTTTTTTACTTTATTCGTAGCAGATAGGTACTGTAAGTCCTCATTATCATATTCTAAATCTATGTGAAGTAACCTATAGGTTTTGATTACACGTCTAATTTTATAAACAAAATGCAGCAATGACTTATATTTACTTATTAGATTTATAAGTAATCCCTGCTGTGTGCGGGATTGAGCGTGAAGCTCAATTTTTATTTATTATTTTATTTATAGATCTGTAGATATTGATTTCTGCTTGCTACTTCTAAGCTAGTACAGAAACAGACCGACGATAAAGAGATACCTAAATATAAAAAAAAAGATTTGAAAACATTGAAATTCATAGAAAATACTTCCATACAACATTCGTACATATTCAGCGATTCATACTTTACAACATGATTTTTTATATGTATATTTTTTCAAGAACGATTTATTGTTGTTTAGATATTCAAATCACGATTCAGCTAGAGTTTTAGCATTTTAATATATATTTATTTCATATTTCAAAATGTTAATAAAAATATGTTTCTATGGATCTTGCATCACTAATACCTACATTAAAACAACTTTCACGCAGATAAGTAGAATAGGCGTAGGAAAATCCAATGTTAAAACACTCCGTTCTACATTTTCCAATTAATTTTTGAGCGTTTTTGGTAGTATGTTAAACGCCACGTTTTGTATTTTTATTTTTAAGTGAGGAAATGAAAATATTTGGGCAGCATATTCAGTAGAGATGGAAGATACGAGATGGATATGGAAAGTCGTATTGCTGCCGTTAACAAGGTTAACGAGCTGGCTCAGCTGGATTGATGAGACTGCGAAACGTCAGCTCAAGTGAGCGTTTGGTAGTACACGTGAAAAGATACACAGAATGGCAGGTACTATTGAGGATGTCACGATAAGAATGAAGAAGAACGTGCTCAGCTGACTTGGGCGCGTCCTACGAATGAGTGATGAAAGAATGGCAAAAAAGATTTATGATGGAAAAGTGAGTGGTAAGAAGAGATATGGGGAAGACGTCGGTTGACATTCTAAAACACAGTATCAAAGATACTGGAGGAAGGTCACGTAAAAAGCATGAGGACCTCTCAGAATGTATGAAGAGGTTGATGACAGTGAAAGAGGCGAAAGAGGTATGTACAGACATTAGCGTTTGGTGCTCCGTTCTATCTGACTGACCTACGAAATAAAGCGTGAATCTAAGTTAAGTTAAGGAAATGAAAATAACTCAAAGTATTAATTGATGGAATCGAAATGTTTACTTACTATTTATTCTAAATAAAAATATAACGTATTTTCAAGAAATATGATTATTTTCTTAGTGGGGATCGAACCTACAATCACCGTGCAGTCAGGCCCTCCCCAATTCCACCTCCACAATTCTGGATGACACCGTTCGTTTCAATACGAGCTATTTTGATAACAACTTAATTATAATAATAGGCCAATTATATATATCATTTGAACACACACATCCCTATGACAACGCTCCTCGTTATATTATGTTTCATAAATTATGCAGAGTCAAAGGGGTTTAATTATATTTAATATTATGTTATAATTATAATATTTAAATTATTTTCAGAAACTGTCTTGAACAGTGGCACAAGCGTGTGTAAGCGTGTAGTATAAACGCAACGGTTGTTGGTTCGATTTCCACTTGAGACAATGAAATATTTATTATTTTTATTTCTTCTCTCTGGCAATAAGACAAATCGCAGCTTTGGAAAATTTGAAAATTGGAAAACGGAAGTTTCGTAATGGGAACGGTATTCCCCTGCCTACCATGCTAAATATGTAAATAATATATTATATTATATAAAAAGTAGTGTATGTTTTTTTTAACTGGTTCGTATAATTCAATATACAAAAAAACAGATACATATAAAGAAATAATAAAAATAAGCATAAGTGACAGCTGTCAAGCAATATTGGGGCTATCGTGGTTCAGCGATACAGTGCCTGACTATAAATCCGACATTTTTTGTTTTCCCTCGCGGGTATGAATTATTTACATTTCCTCGTATTGCTCTGGGAAAAAGACATTGGCGTTGAGTTTCATCACTACATACACAATGTCTTGAAAAAAAATAGGAATCATATGATTATCGATCGTCACAATCAGCCAAAGCCCATGTTAACGAATTTGCTTTAACAAAAAATTATATTCGGTTTGACCTTTAAAATGAAGCTCGAAGCATAGTTTCAAATGGAGTTTTCAATTTGCACGAAATGAAAGTAAGAGCTTCATTCACGTTAAACAGAACGCACTAATGCGAGTATCGTAAAGTTCACTGGTTCACGTTGTTCAACGGAACGGAATTCATTATAATAAATATATTTATTTATTATTATTTATATATGTTTACATTTTTTATATTTAATATATATTTAAACATTATAATTTAATAATTATATATCTATAGTTATTAATAAACTACCCTTTTGGAAGTTGAGCTCGCCTAAAGAGGAGTAATGGTGAAACCTAATGTCACATATTAAAAAAAACAGTCAAGTGTGAGTCGGACTAGCCCACCGAATGTTACGTAATAATTTTAAGATTGTACAATTACAATTTATACAAATTCAAGTTTGCGGGCGTATACACTCATTTGTATGTCATAAACTACAAACAACTAACTACATAAGTATCAAATATAAATGTATTTACGTATATATATCACTGCCAATCTCACTGCCGTGCCAAATCTCAGCTTAATACTTACGCATGATTTCGAGATAAATAATGTTCACAGACTGACAAGAAAGTGATTCTATAAGGGTCCCATTTTTATATTTCGAGGCACGAAAACATAATTTTATTCTTTTTTCCACATGAAGGAGAGTGGGTCGAAAAATGGTAGAACACATTGCCGTACTTTTGTATTTGTACTATCAAAATGGATAAATAAAAATAATTGATTTCCTCAAATCCACAACCATTGAATGTACAGATATACACTGTACCATTGTGCCAACATGGCATTCAACACGTTATGTCAGATTAGTGAAGTACTGACGTTCTATGTTGTATAGGGTAGGTAGGACACCAGAGCGAAGAAATGAGAATATTAAATAGATTCGCGTGGGAATCGAACCCACACCCGCGTTTATATTAACACCCTTGTGGGTCACAAACGCTTGTGCTACGACTAGCCTTAATTAATGTATATAATTTGACTTAATTTGATTTAAATGTGGTTGTAATTGATTAGTGCCAAATTAGATTTTTTATTTTGTCAACTGCTTTAGCAGTATTAAAATAATTTATTTATATCAATTAAATATATAAGCTTCACGCTGTATCCCGAACACAGCAGGGTAGGCAGAGGGAACCTAGTGTTGAGACACTCCGTTCACCACTTTCCGCCGAATTCTGGAGGCATTGCGTGCTAATTGGCGGAACTCAGCGCCGCGCTTTGCCTCGACACCAGAGCGACGAAATGAAAATATAAATGTAAATAAATATTTCACTTCCTCGAGTTGGGATCGAACCAACAGCCTGTCGATTTTACAGTCACACTTTGTGCCTCTGCGTCACTACCGGCCTCTTTTTTATTTAATTTTAATTTGAATATATAAGGAAAACCAAACATTATTACAATTTTGCATTAAATGCAAAATTAAAATCAAAATTAAAATAACTCAAAATTGAAAATACACGAGTCCATGTATGTTATTTTATTATTCCCGACTGCTAAGAAAAGGTTATTACTAGAACGACAGACGAATTATTAGAGGAAAAAAGTACTGCAATAAAATTATACTGAAGCTAATCCCTTTCCTTTTCTACCAAAAGTTGTCTGAAACCGATTATTTGAGGTTAAATACAATACACTTGAATGCCTCGAAACGCTGCCCGCAAAATTTATCTCTATGGTTTACGTAAAATTCATAATATATTTACATATATGTATTACTAGCAGCCCGCTCGCGGCTTCGCCCGCTGAAACTCCATGATTATTGATTTAATAAACAGAATTGATTGACAATAATGACTTCTAATGTTATTTTTTTAAATTAACGTAATTTCTTTTAAGAATTTTTGAATGTTGATATTTGATATTTATAAAATACACATAAAGCTAATTATTTATTATACGTTTGTATTTTTGTAACATTACGCTCTTTTTATCTATGTTATGTAAGTCTCATCATAATTTTAAAACTCTGTTAAATGTGCTGATGTCAGTGAAAAAGGCCTTAAATGTTAAATTATTGATTTGGGTAAGAATTCATCATATTCTTTGTAAAATAACTGTAATGATTGCATATTAACTCCTGTACAGTTTTTGAATTAGTTAAATATACAGTTGGTAAATATGTAGTTATTACAGAGTACACGTAGATAGGATGTTTTAGGCATTCTTTATCTCTGTGTTAAATTACTTACGACTTAAACTTAACTGTGATGATTTATGAAGGTAATCTCCATTAAGAATTCAATTTTGTTTACTTTATTGTATAATTTTGTTTATTTTATGGTATAAAATATTGTATAATAGTGCTTCAAAAATATATATTTTTATCAACAGTCATATAACCAAGACGTTTAGAATGTCATTCTTTGGCCAAGAATCTTACCAGCGCGATTGTTATATAACACTCGCAGGCAAACTAATGCCTTGATTTCATTCAAATGACGATAACTTTTTTTTTAATGAACCGATTTTGATGAACCAAACTTTAGTAGTTAATTTGAGTTAAAACAAAGCAATTGGTGAACATTTAAGTAAATCGGTTCAGTACTTTCAGAGAAAAATATGGACAAAAATATATCGACTGACAGACAGACAGACAGACAGACAAGAAATTCAAAAAAACTATTGTTGCTTTCTATTATTCTTTGTAAGTGTCCCTCTATCCATTTCAGTCAAAATTACTAAATGTACAGACAAAATATTTTTACTGTCTTATTAGATAGATTTATAGAGTGGGTACTAGAATTAATATTAACTGAGGAGTAAGACAATGCGACCCTATCTCGCCGAAACTATTTATAGCAGTCTTGCAAAACATAATGGAAGACTTAGCATGGTCAGGGTCCTTACCCTGACTTCTAAGTCTTCCACTCAATGTGGATGGACAACATCTAAGCCACCTACAGTTTGCGGATGACATTGTCGTGTTCTCTGATTCTTCGAATAAGCTCAATGTAATGATTAACGAACTTCAATCTGCTAGCGCTCGCGTGGGCCTGGAAATGAACCTAGATATAAGTAAAGTTATGACTAATAGTGAGCTGTCACCGTTATTAGTTAAAAACGTCGAATACGTAGATAGCTACATTTATCTAGGAAAACAAATTTCATTTAAATCAGACCAAAATATACAGGAAATTAATAGGACAGTAGCTATTACATGGAAAAAGTAGTGGGCTCTAAAAGACATTTTCAAATCAAAACTACTCTTAAAATTAAAAAAGATAGTTCTAGACACAATAATTCAAACAATTGGATGTTTACTGCAAAAGACAGAGGAAAATGGAATTCTTTGGAGAAGGCCGGAGGCCCGGAGGGGATCCACATAATTAAAAGGTAACAATTAATAAAAAGGAGTTAAAACAAAAATATAAACAAATTGAAATAAATAATCAACAGATATACATTAAGAATAAATAAGTAAATATATAAAGTTGTAGCCTACACAACCTACCTACCTAGCCTAGCCTACAAAAAAAAAGTATGTATATAAAACATTTTTGTCATGCAAATAATGTGTACTTTTTTGTGGAATAAATAAAGCTATTTTATTATTATTATATTATTTATAGATTGGCTTTCTCCTCCTACTCTGCTGTATATGTGTATCGAACCAACAACCATTATTTGTGCTTATGTACACATATTTTTTTACTTTTAATAAAAATGTTTTAGAGGTCAGTCGTGATGCAGTCGCACAAACATGTGACTGTAAACGCGACAGGTTGTGATGAAATATTTAATATGTTAATTTTTTTCTCTCTGGTATCGAGACAAAGCGCGGCGCTGAGTTCCACCATTTAATATGCCTTCAGAAGTTGTTGAAAAATGAGTAGCCGAGTTTCTTAACATGGGCTTCCTTAGCCTACCCTGCTACATGCGTAATAGAGTGTGAAGGTAGAAAGATATATATTACATATATGTACATATATAAAAGTCACTTTATTATAAGTTGATTTATAATATATTTGCCTAAATAAATAAACAACGCACCGAGTTAGTTTAACTATAAACTTAACTTCAACTTGCAAGAAATTTAATCTAATAACATTCAAAGTTAATAAAAATAAATGTCAGACTAGCAATAAAGCTTAAGCAATCTTCTTAATATAAAACGCAAACAACTTTCTAACTTTTTACTCTTTTATAGATAAATAAATCTGGATTGAAGTCAATTAATTAATGTTAGAGCAAATTTGTTTAATTTTAAGTAACCGTAGTCGACGTAAAATTTTCATAATCGCTTGCGGCTTAGCCCGCTTAAACTACTGAATTATTTAGTTAAAATACTAAATCACGTTCCTGTTTTAATAATAGTGTGTTTTGTTAGCAAAGCACTTATGATTTTTTTTAACTTTTTTACAGTGTTATTCCACACTTAGGAAAGAAAAATAATTATTTAGAAAACGTGTAAAAATTTGAACGTAGCGGGAATCGAACCCGCGGTTCCTGGAAACCCGACCAGACATAGTTGGCAAATGCATCATGATAAAACTAATATAAAGTTTTGTCAAATGCATGTAGTTAGTAACTTAACTTAACTTAACTTAACTTCACGCTTTATCCCTAGCGGGGTAGTCAGAGAGAACGGAGCGCCAAACGCTACGGTCTCTACATACCTCTTTCGCCTCGTCCACTGTCATCAACCTCTTCATACATGCCCTCCGGGGGATCCTCATGCTTTTTACGTGACCTTCCTCCAGTATCTTTGATACTGTGTTTTTGAAGGTCAACCGAGGTCTCCCCCTACCTCTCTTACCACTCACTTTTCCATCATAAATCTTTTTGCCATTCTTTCCTCGCTCATTCGTTCGACGTGCCCAAACCAGCTGAGCACGTTCTTCTTCATTCTCACCGTGACATCCTCGCTGGTACCTGCCATTCTGTGTACCTCTTCATTGCGGATTCGATCAGCTAGGCTGACTCCGCATATCCTACGAAGAGATCGCATCTCCACAGCATTCATCTTTCTTTCATTCTTCTTCTGTAATACCCACGTTTCGCTGCCGTATAACAGGGTCGGTACCAAAACTGCATTGTGTACGGCCAAACGCGCAGCTGTGCTGACGTTTCGCCGTCTCATCAATGCAGCCAAGGCCCCGTTAACCTTGTTACCGGCAGCAATACGCCTTTCCACATCCATCTCGTATCTTCCATCTCTACTGAACATACTTCCCAAATATACCACTTCATTCACCTGTTCTAATATCTTATCATTTACAGTAGTTAGTAAAAATATGATAAAGTGGTATGCGAGCGAAACCGCGAGTGAGCCGCTAGTTTATAATAGAAACGTAACTCATCGGCGTCTATACATATAAGATATATTAGAAAAACTGTTATTGAGGACATTTAACAATGTAATAGATTGTAAAAGAACCCGGTCGGTATGTCCGTTTGTGTGTTTGTTCACGCTAGTCTCAGAAACGGTTAAACCGATTAAACCGCACAGGTTTAAATGGCACTATTATATTTTAACCAACTCCCCTTAAAATTAAGTATTTTTTTTATTTCAATGGTTTCATAAATAAAAAGTACAATTACAGTTTTATTGAATTGGCTGAAAGTTTGGTTGAAAACCAATGTATAGATCTCAGCTTCACGCTGTATCCCGCACACAGCAGAGTAGGCAGAGGGAACCTATAGTTAAGACACACCGTATCCCACACACCGCTCTAAATTTTGAGATATTGTCTGTTCCGAGTGGGAATCAAAGCCATTACCGTCACACTTCCAGCAGTACTCTATGACGCTGGCCACTACAACCTCTAACTAAATAGTAAAATAAAAGTTATTTAACAGTCGGCTATTTCTTTGACAATTCACTTTTTACTTGTTCATTTGTTGTATAGACTTACTAACTGTTTAATCTCTACGTATATAGAATATTTATTAGTACCCAACTGAAAGTTAGTATAGGAAAGTCCCATACAAGAATTCGATAGGTCAGGGATAGGTCAGCGGGCCGGTCCATTTGTTACCTGGGCAAAGGTTGGGATTGATCCGTGTTCAATATAACCTTATATTGGAATCCTTTTAGGGTAAATTTCGTTATTTATAGAACACTTTACTCCAGCTCGTCGTAAATAGCGATTCGAGAGCTTTTCTATATGTGGACTGTCTGTAATATATTTGAAGAGAAGTGATAGGATCACATCGTCGAGTGTGCTTTTAAGTTGATAAGCGCTAGATAGGGATGAAGAAAACGAAGAATATCTTTACATTTTTTTTGCTTCACGCTGTATCAAGCACATAGCAGGTGTTAGAGTTATATAAATTACATATAATTGTTTAGACATTGTTTTCGTGTACTTGTCAATACTTGTAGATTCAGTTTAACATATTATTATTTATCTACCCACTTAATATTTGTTTAAGATTTCTTATAAAGTATTTTGTAATTGGTAAATCAGTTCGGCTTGAGAAGTAGCAGTGGACGTACGAATAAAGCATTGTATTAAATCATACTTTTATTCTGAGCCCCTTTTATATCTCAGAAGTGGCACCCGCTAAGAAAGTACTCGGCTAATCACCATCAGTTACAATGGACATGACAAATAATTCTTATCAGGGCACAAGCAAAGCCGGCCATACCAGAGAAGATTTAACACCACCAAGAAGTGTACGTGAACCAGCCAGGCCATCACGGGAAGGTACTCGTCCACATTTTTCGAGGCAAAGGGCGGTACGCAGTACTGCTCGTAGTAAATTACGACATTCAGTGCGGCGCCGTCACCAATCCGACGACGACACATGTATAAGTAGTTCAAGTGATGTCAGTTACGCGCGATCCACTAGAAGTACGCGACGGAGTCTAAGGAATCACCATCAGAGGCGACATCGAAGGCGTCATCGCAGCAGCAGCAGTGAGGGTTCATCACGTTTGAGGAATGGCCGTGGCCGACGACGGCGCCATAGCAGTGAGAATATTGCCAACAGTGAAAGAAAGAGGGTACGTAGTAACATTGATAATAATTTACATGATACTCATTTACTCATACGTGAAATGTTGCAATCAATGAATAAGTCACAAAATCGTGATGATAAATTTCCCATGTTAGGTAACGTTATGCCAGAATTTGACCCCATGTCAAAAGATCAAACAATAAATACGTGGATTTGTAAGGTAGAAGAGTGTTCACAAATATACGGGTGATCTGATAGACAGATTATTCATTATGCTTTGCCGAAATTATCTGGTTTGGCTAAATCATGGTACGAAGGATTACCTTCTTTATTATTTAGTTGGACAGAATGGAAAGAAAAATTATTAGAATCATTTCCTAGTAGGGATGACTATGCAGAATTACTTACGGAGATGTTGTCGATAAAAGCTAAAATAGGTGATTCGTTAGAACACTACTACTATGCTAAAATAAAATTACTAAACCGTTTAGAAATACTTCATAAGCGAGCAGTAGATTCTTTATTATATGCGGTAGATGATAGATCAGTAAGGTTAGGTGCAAAAGCAGCTGGTTTTACGGAACCCGAACAAGTGTTAAAATATTTTAAATCCGTTAAGCAAAATTTTCGAGACATTGATCGCAGTACATTTTTCACAGAGAAAAAAATAAGTCAAAATTTACCAAATAATAATATTAATTTTAATAATAATAATAAGTCAACACGAGTACAAAATGATAGTACAATGATAGTCTGTTATAATTGTAATGAACCCGGACATTATAGTTATAAATGCACGAAACTTATTCTAAAATGTACAATATGTAACAAAGTACCTGCCAGTATACCTGACGGCTTCGTGCCCGAAATTACCAAGTAAAGCAATAAATAATAATGATAAGAATGTATTGAAAATAATTAAAGACTCTGATACTAATAATAAGTAAATTCTAAATATGAAGGTGAATGATAGATTAGTGGTAGTTTATGTGGATTTAGGAAGTCAGTGTACATTAATAAGTCACAATATTGCTATGGAACTTAATTTAAAATGTTCTCAAAATAATTTACCTAATTTAAGAGGTCTAGGCAATAATCTTATTGTACCACTCGGTAAGACTGAAGTTAAAATTAACATACAAAATATTTGCGAAACCATTGAAGTGTTAATCGTAAGTGATAATGTTATCAGCTATCCTATATTAGTAGGTCATTCATTTACGGAAAAACCTGGTATTGTTATTACTAAGACGCCACAAGGCTTAAATTTTACAAGATGTTGTAGTGAAAAGTTATGTTTATTTTCGAACAGCAATATAAATATACCTGCGAAAACAGTTGGTATAGTGAAGGTTATGTCAGATAATAAATACTCTGGTTTATTTTATGTACACGGTTCATTGCGATGTCAACAAAAATGTGAATTCTATTTAATGCCTTGTGAATTCTATTTAAACTTGAAAATGGTCAGGGTTCAATTTTACTATAAAATATTTCTCTTAATGATTTAAAAATTAAAAAAGAAACATTAGCAGTTATGTCCTCACTAAATCGTGTTAGAGTTTATTTACTAGGAATAAAATTCAAAATTATTACAGATTGTAGTGCTCTGCGTATAACTTTTACAAAGCGTGATCTGATACCACGAATAGCTAGATGGTGGATTCAGTTCCAAGAGTTTGATTGCGAAATAGAATATTGATCTGGTAACAAAATGAATCATGTAGATGCCCTTAGTAGAGGGCCTGTTTGTGATTCTGCGTCAGAATGTGATTTAAGAATACTAGACGTATTAAATGTTAATACTGAGGATTGGATAGCTACCGTTCAAAATAGTGATTATGAAATAAGAAAAATAAAAGAAACTTTACTATTAAAAAAAACACAAAAGCTACCGTTGATATATATAATAATTATCAATTAAAAGGATGTTAAGTTTATAAAAAGATGAATGATGAAATTAAATGGGTTGTACCAAGAGGGGTTAGGTGGCAAACTTTACGCATGAATCATGACGATATCGGTCATTTTGGGTTTGAAAAAACATTAGAGAGGGTTAAATCAACATTTTGGTTTCCAAAAATGCGAAAATTTGTTAAGAAATATTGTAATTCATGCCTGGAATGTGCCTATCATAAAATACCGGGGAGTAGGAAGGAAGGCATGCTTTTTCCTATACCTAAGAAAGATATACCATTTTACACAATACACGCTGATCATCTTGGACCATTTGTTCGAAGTCGAAAAGGTAACACATTTATACTGGTTATAGTTGACGCTTTTACGAAATTTATTAATATATCAGCTGTGAAGAATACTAAAACGTCTACCACTATTAACGTATTTAAAGAACATTTTAGCTATATTGGTAATCCACAAAGACTTATTACGGATAGAGGATCATGTTTTACTAGCAATCGATTTAAAGCGTTCGTTAAAAGTCGTAATATAAAGCATATTTTTAATTCGGTGGCAACACTGAGAGCAAATGGTCAAGACGAAAGATTTAATCAAACAATATCGGACGCGCTTAGCACACAATGCCATGGTCTTAAAGATAATTTATGGGATGAATGCTTAGGGTATATTCAGTTAGGTTTAAACACCACTATTCATAAAACTACTCAAAAGAGCTCGTCTGAGTTGTTATTCGGTTATAAAACAGTTAGTAGCACAGAAAATATAATTAACGAAATATTTGATGACACTGAAAAACGGTTGTCTGAAAATGAACTCGTAACTGTTAGGGATAAGGTTAGTGATCAAATTATAGAAAATCAAATTAATATGAAAAATAGATATGATAAAACTCGCAAAATTGCTCATTCATATAAAATTGGCGACTTGATCCGCATAGAACGTAATTATTGTGAAAAGGATAGCATAGGTAAATCAAAAAAAAATATTACCAAAATTACAGGGTCCATACAGAATTTCTAAAGTCTTACCTAACGAACGTTATTTAGTTGAAGATACACGTAAAAATAATAAGCAGTATGAAAACGTAGTTGCAATCGATAAAATACACCCATGGGTAACTTTTCAACGCGATGTTTCTAGCTCCGAATCTGAAGAAAACAGTAATGATACAGAGTAATGAGTACCATGCGAATTATTAGTTACTACATTAATGTACTAAATTATGAAATTTAAATATGTTTCTAAGTGCTGTATTTGTTAAAAGGACAAATGAAAATTGTTTAAGATTTGATTACTGAGCTTTGATTTAAAAGTATATTATTTTGATGTCAGTGTATTTTGATGTTATATTGATATTGCTATATTTAATGATTGTGATATGATATGGAATTTATGAATATACATGCGAATTATTAGTTACTAGATTAATGTACTAAATTATGAAATTTAAATATGTTTCTAAGTGCTGTATTTGTTAAAAGGACAAATGAAAATTGTTTAAGATTTGATTACTGAGCTTTGATTTAAAAGTATATTATTTTGATGTCAGTGTATTTTGATGTTATATTGATATTGCTATATTTAATGATTGTGATATGATATGGAATTTATGAATATACATGCGAATTATTAGTTACTAGATTAATGTACTAAATTATGAAATTTAAATATGTATCTAAGTGCTGTATTTGTTAAAAGGACAAATGAAAATTGTTTAAGATTTGATTACTGAGCTTTGATTTAAAAGTATATTATTTTGATGTCAGTGTATTTTGATGTTATATTGATATTGCTATATTTAATGATTGTGATATTGATATGGAATTTATGAATATGATTTATGAACATGAGAATGGTCAGTGCCGAGACACAGATGATTACAGTAGCAGACTACAGCGTGGGCTATTGGGCTAGTGCCAGAAGTTGGCACAGATAGTTTTTTTAGCAGACTGCGCAGATGTAGGCTACAGATGTATCAGTGTCATGATTATATGCACAGATGACAGAGGGCAGACTATAATGTTGTGAGCTGAGTGGTGAGTGAAATTGATTTCATGGATATCCCCAGCAGATTGCAGCATTTATAGGCCCGTGATTTGGTCAGTGTAGAGGTAGAAATGGCGCAGATGACTATAGAGAATCGAAATGTTGCTATAGATGTGAATTTGAATTGTGAATGTGAATAGTGAACATTTTCTTTTGTTTTTATTTGTTTAAATATTAATAATGGTTAAAAATGAAAATAACTTCAATTGTTTTGTTTTTTTTTACAGAGTAAATAGTAAACAATTATTAAGTTATGAAAATGTATGTTATAATATTTCATTGTGTGTGATGTTAAAATTAATAAAAAAAAAACTTTAATATTATCAGATAAAGTAATATTTGGTATAATGTAAGTTACTGTATGTGTTCATATAAGTTGCTTAGTTATTTAATGTTAATGCGGTTGCGAGAGGACTCGCCTTTTTTTCAGGAAGGCCGAGCTGTTAGAGTTATATAAATTACATATAATTGTTTAGACATTGTTTTCGTGTACTTGTCAATACTTGTAGATTCAGTTTAACATATTATTATTTATCTACCCACTTAATATTTGTTTAAGATTTCTTATAAAGTATTTTGTAATTGGTAAATCAGTTCGGCTTGAGAAGTAGCAGTGGACGTACGAATAAAGCATTGTATTAAATCATACTTTTATTCTGAGCCCCTTTTACAGGGTAGGCACAGGGAACCTGGGAATCTAGTGAAAATATATTTTTATCCGTTCCCGTTAATACACTTCTTTTCTTCACTTTTTAACACAACGCCGCACTTTACCAAATTATTTTATTAAATACTTTTTTCCCTCGAGTGTGAATCGAACCCACAACCAGTCGATTTTACAATCACACTTTGTGCCCCTGCGTCACGACTGGCCTCTAGTTCTTAATATGAACAATTCAATTATAACAAGAAGGCTCCAAAGTCTCTTCTAATCATGAGATTTCGTAAATGAACTTGTCTAACAAGCATAAATCACAATTTACACGAAACAAATAATTTAAAATTAAGCCTATTTGTCCTTATATATAATGTAGTTCGGTTTATGAAACCAAGAGGAATCCACTTAAATTATAATTCAGTTTCAAAGTAAACTCCATCGTGGCGTAGTTGAGATAAGTTCGACTGAAAACGATATCAGTAGTGAAATTTTCATTAGTCGAAAATTTTAAATGTATAATTTAGGTGTTCTTTTCTTATAGCTTCACGCTGTATCCCGCATATAGCAGGGTAGACATATGGAACCTAATGTTCAGAAATACCGTTCCCACTATTTTTGAGATATTGCGTATTGAGTGGCGAGTGACTCTACGTCGTGTTGTCTTGTTACCAGAGCGAAGAAATGAAAATTAATCCACTGAGTGGGAGTTGATCCTATAATCATCACGATTACAATCAGACCTTAATTTCTGTCCTATCCGACTAACATCATATAATATGGAGCAAACTTCCACTTTCCAAGACGTGAGGACACTTAATCTACCTGGGTCTCTATGTTTTACAGAAATTGAGATCGAAGGAATCTTGTAAATATGATATAAATCATTGGAAATTTCATTTATGTTTTTTTAGCTTACCCTACAGGATAAGGGGATACCCTACGTGCCAGATAGGTTCCACTACAGAATAGACGGAGAATCCAGTTTTAAGACACTTCGTTTCCATTTAGATACTTTCGTTCCCCACTTTCCGCCAAATTTATGCTACCAAAGCAAGGTTTTTTATTTCCTCGAGTGAGAATCGAGCCTACAACCATCACGTTTATAATCGCGTGCTTGTGCAGCTTATGCAACTTCACCTCGACGGTCTCAATTAAAGTAATGGTCAAACATTTACATTAATTATTAATGATAATTATTTTTTTGACTTGCTTCAAGCGAAATGATAAATACATATAATATGTATTTTTTTAGTTGCGTCATATTATATTATTTTCTTATAATGAAGAACCTATAGCATAATGGCATACTACATTTCAGTATTGTTTTTTTTAAAAAGGTCAATTTATTTTATTTTACATCATTCAATACATCCTACAAAATGTTGCCAGCAACAAAAACAGTTATTACAATCCATCCATTGTTTTCACGATGACCAATTGTTATTTAAGCTAGTCAAATAGCCTATCTGTTTGATCGTTTTGATTAAAACAATTTACTACACGTGTATAAGGATTACTACGAGTATTATTAAGCGCGACGTTGATTTCTGCTACTCAACTGCGCTATCTTGAAAATTTGCGGCTAACGGAGTGTTTTAACACTTCAACTTAACAAGTTATCCCTGCCTAACTATCTATATAAAAGTCTTTTTTGCAATAATTGTGTTTTTTAAAATATCTTTTGTATAAGATATCATAGCAGGGTAACAACAGGGAACATAGTGTTAGCAAACTGGATTTCCCACTTTCCGCTTCCGCTTATTTTCTAGACAATGCGCGTTAAGTGGCGAAACTTAACGCCACGCTTTGTCTACCATATGGAATAATTGAAAATAACAGAAGTGCTCACTGCGCCACGACGGTCTTAATTTTTTTTATAAATATAACTTAAAATACGTACATTTAGCGATGGAACTCACGGTAACATCAAAATATAATTATATTTCATAATTTAATAATATGATGTTATAACTTTCGCGGCCCTCTAGAGTATCATGCCGTAGTCTCTACTTTACATACTTCATTTTTAATATCATTACACCGCGCAAGAACTGGAGCTTCAGCCGATACCGATATTAATTATAATTTGTACGTTCATTTATATAGAGACCAGCAGACCAAAAAGTATTTAATTTGTTTTGTTGCTAAAGATTTTTGCTTAAAACACTTCCGTTCCCCTCTTTCCGCCGATTTCTAGAGGAAATGATATTATTTCATATTTTATTCCCCCGTGAGGGAATCGAACTTACAATTTGTCTCGTTTACAATGATCCTTAGAGGTTGTTGCTTGTAGTTGTCATATATGATTTTTTTTGTCAAAAGTTGACAAACCACGTTGACAAATGCTCAGTTACTTCGTCACTAAGTAGTATATATAATACTTCATTTTCCCTTACAATATACAAATATAAAACAAAATGTATTATGTACGTAGTAGAATTACAGAATCGATAATTAGTCGGTACGTGGGGAACAGAGTATCATATCACTAGGTTACCTAGGTACAGTTCTAAATGTTTATATATTGAAATGGAGTGTATTTCTTATTTAAACACAATCAAGTTTATAATAGTATTAACTCTCTTATCTAACCTGAAGGAGTTAGAGGCGTTGCCCGAGTTGTGGTAAGCTGCGCATTGTGGTTATCGTCCCTGGGAGGGCTTGCGACCGCGCCCTCAGTGTTGTTGTTCACTGGAGGTCCGGGGCCATCGCCGGAACCGGCTTCCAGCTGAAGCTGGAACAAAAGGCAATTATTATTTTCAAAATTAAAAAGAGTGCATACGTCCGCTAGTTTAATAACTATATTCACTTAATATTTTTTATCATATTTAACAAGAAGTGAGAACTTGCAGTGAAAATAAAGGATAAAATCTGAAATGAATAAAATTATATAGATAGTGTAGGGCCGCGAGGTCCTTTTTCGTTAAGAGTTCAACGCATATTGTTAACAATTTTCTACACACTTATTATCAGAATACAAAAAAGGAAAAATTATATTTCGTAGTGGGACGTGAAGATATATGTACATACATTCATATTTGTACTTGTTTAAAACACTCAGTATTCCTGCTGAATTTCAATAAATTAGCAACTTTGACTTTGACTCCCAAATATAATACAATAATTCTTATAATTTCGAATGAGTCACACGTGTAAATAAATAGGTTAATTAATAGTCAATTTAATGTGATGTCAAGTAGCCTATAACTAGTGGACAATCAAGAGGATTCTAACCATTTGTCTAATTATGATAGCTAGCTTAGAAGTTATGAGGGAACAGATGAACATAAATATGTACATACATACAAGTCAAATTATTACCCTCCTTGCTTCGCCGCAGTTGGCTAAAAATAGCTGTTGTTGGATAAAAAACAATCTGTATTTTTTTTTTCTATCTTCAAAAATTACTGATATATTCAATATTCGTCGAGTCGAGGCCGGTCGGTGGCCGGCCGGTGGCGCAGGGGCACAAAGTATGACTGCAAAATCGACTAGTCGTGGGTTCGATCCCCACTCGAGGAGATGAAATATATATTTACATTTATATTTTCATTTCTTCGCTCTGGTGTCGAGGCAAAGCGCGACGTTGAGTTCCGCCACTCAACACGCAATGCCTCCAGAATTTGGCGAAAAGGGGGGAACGGGGTGTCTTAATACTAGGTTCCCTCTGCCTACCCTGCTGTGTGCGGGATACAGCGTGAAGCTGATTAAATATTAAAGTCCGGCCTCCGCGTCAAAATCTGGCTAAGCGTGTGACGTCATGCTGCGTCTTGCCAGTTGGCGCTTGCGAACACCTTCATACTCTCGGCTCCTTTTGCTCCCCCGTTTTTGTCATAAATTCAATTGATCTTATAGTAAATAAATAAAATGGTAAAAAAGAACAGTCCGTATCATCCGTAATCGACGCAAGAGTCGCCGTGTGACGTCACGAAACGACTAGACGAAGGAGAGCAAATTTTAAAAAAGTTAAATTTCATAACGCCGTAACTTTGGAAATCCTGACTTGATTTTGATAAAAAAACCTACTACTACTTGCACGAGTACGCGCATTAAATTCAGCAACTTAAACTTAAACTTTAAAGTAAAGTTTCGATGTGTTTGTGTGACTCACAAATGAAATAAATGTATCTTAGACATTAACGCTACGCGACGTAGCGAATTTTATTGTCTAGAACTTCTTAAGGACTTTACTATAAAAGCTAAGCTCTATTAAAACTTACTAAATGACTTGCAATATCGATAACTAACAACTTCTAACTTTAAAAGAGGTCGAACAAAAAATAACAACTTTCCATAAGTACATATTTCTCTGTAATATTCAGAAAAAAATGAGTTTGCTTCACGTTGCGTACCGCATAAAGCAGGGTAGTCAGATGAAACAGAGTTTCAAAACACTCCGTTCCCTTCTTCGTTTCCCTTTTCCTCAATTCAAGATTTTTATTGCATTTTGAGTGACGGAACTCAACGCCATGTTTTGACTTTCTACCAGACCGATGAAATACACATAATTCATTTCTTCAAGAACAAATCAAACCCACAACGGTCGCATCTCAAATTTGACTAGACTACACCGCTATCTTGCGGTGGTGATTTTAAATTTAATTTAAAGCTAAAATTATTTATTTATTTTAGCACATCTTGCACATTCCACGTTTGGGGGTTTACAGTTAACAAATATTAAAAATAATAGCAATAGACCTTCGAAATTCGGCGGAAAATGGGGGCGGAGTGTATTAACACTAGGTTACCTCTGCCTACCCTGCTGTGTGCGGGATACAGTGTGAAGCTGTTTCTCTTTTATATCAATTTACATATATACACAAAGAAAAAGAAAAAAGATACACCCCATGACAGCCAATTTCCTTTTGAAGTTGATAAAAATTTATAATAAATCCGAATATTGTTAAAAAAATATCGTAAAAATAGTCCCCATAGTTTTGGGACTAAAAACACAATAGCCCTTTGATACAGACGCTATCAGATTGCTATCACATTCTTTATTGCGACAAATCAATGAAAAGAAAACATTTCATTCAATTTCCCCGGAGTATGGGCCGCGCTCATTTCTTTTTGTATGAACATTGTACAATAATCAAGAAAATACAGCTGTTTTACCGTTATTGTCACAAATCTCTAGAGAAGAAACTACCTGTATTTTTAGGGTTCCATACCTCAAAAGAAAAAAGGAACCTTAATAAAAGTATGCCAAAAATAACGCAAATTTTGAACAAAATACAATTACAGTTTTTAATGTTTTGATTGTTATTTTTTTATTGACTCATAAAATATATAATATTAAAAAATCTGCTGTATCCCGCATACAGCAGGGTAGGCAGAGGGAGCCTAGTTCCTCGCTTTCTGCCGAATTTCGGAAGCATTGCGTGTTGAGTGGCAGAACTCGACACCGCGCTTTGCCTCGAACCCAGAGCGAAGAAATGGAAATATAAATTTAAGTAAATATTTCATCTCTTTGAGTGGGGATCGAACCCGCAACTAGTCGGTTTTACAATCACATTTTGTGCCCCTGCGCCACGACTACGCTAAAATATATATGCTAAAGTTATTTATTGAAGACATCGGCCAAATGGGCCCTGGTAATAAGACAAAACAAGGCATTGAGTTCAGGTGGCAACACGCTATGACTTTGAATTGCGAGGGATAACTGGGCAACGGAGTGTCTTAACACTACGTTCCCTTTGCCTACCCTGTTATGAGAGAAAAAGTGGAAAGCTACTTTATTTCTTTCCATCTGGGCTAACAAAATCGACTGCAGCATTAAAATGATGCTCAATTAATGATGAATGTTGCCTAAATCGCATGTCGCACGCGATTCATTGGATAAACAATACTTACAAAAACATAAATTGCCTCCAACTAACTACCTCTAGCTTCCTGTTGATGCCAAGAAACTGGCATTAATAATTTTGGTAGATCGTCTCTTCTTGCCAATATTTTTTGTTTTATGTAATTGCTCGAATATTTTCTTTAGTAAACCGACAAAATCTTATCATGATTTTCGTAGTTATTATATTACTAGGTTATTTTATGACGTCTACCAATATAATTTATTGAACGATGGACAGAACCTAGGAAATGAAAATCTCTTTCCTCAGTGGAAATCGAACCCACAAGCGTCGCGGTAACATTTAACAATTTAATGCTTCAAAAATATAAAAAAGTCACTTTCAAAGTTAGAAAAAAAAAAAGATTTTGTTATGACGTGAAAGAATATTTATCTTGTAATAATAGCTTATTCATAGAGAGAGAGATTTCAGTTATTGAATATTAGAAGCTCGAGGCTTGCGTAAAATATGAAATCCAAATGCGCGTCATTCTATGGATCCTTTAAATATGACGCCGTGCTTGCGAAAACGCTTTAGCATTTACATATATAAGAGTAATATTAAAGATAGATTATATTGTATTCAGTTCTTTTTTTCAACTTATGCTATGACCAGTAAAATGTACGAATATTACAAGAGAAGATATACCTTTAAGAGTTTTCTTCGGTATCCATTGGATTCTATCATCAGATAGTAACTTGTGGATAACGAGACCATAATAATAATAATCAGCTTCACGCTGTATCCCGCACACAGCAGGGCAGAGGGAACCTAGTGTTAGGACTCTCCGTTCCCCACTTTCTGCCGAATTCTGGAAGCATTGCGTGTTGTGTGGCAGAACCCAACGCCGCGCTTTGCCAGACCAGAGCGATGAAATGGAAATATAAATTTAAGTAAATATTTCATCTCCTCGAGTGGGGATCAGACCCACAACCAGTCCCCTGCGCCACGACTGGCCTCGTTCTTTTAAATAAAATAAAATTATATGAATATATAATTTTACAAACAATATATAATTGTCCACAAATGACGGGGAACAAATTATTTCTTTTGATTTTTTTTAAATTCGCCTCTAACACACGCAGACACACCTCTACATTCCATATAAAAGGTGCATCTTCAAAAAAACTGCATCCGTACAAAAAACTAGATTAGCTTTGACATCTCCGCAGTACACGCTCTAAGACTGAGGTCACGGTGGAGTGGCGTCTGCGAGCGTGGCTGAGGTCGTTATGTAACCGTAAAACTATGCAGTTAAAGCGAAATTTAAAGGAGCAGAAAATATATTATCTACATATGTGAATCGTTACGCGAGGCCAGTGGCTATTGTGAACGCGACAGGTTATGAGTTCTTTCCCGCTTGAGGATAATGTAAAATGCCTCACATTTGACAAGTATCACATTTATAGTTAGACATTGTGCTACAGCCTAGTTAATATTTATTTCTAAACGAGCGATAACACGACGGTTATTGGTTCGATTACCACACTCCACTCAGGGAAATGAAATATATCAAAATTTCACTTGACCTCGACTGGAAAAATAGATGTAAATGGTGGAATGGTCAAATGGAAATAACTGAAAATAGTGTAGACATTGTGCAGGAAGTAACTCTGACTACAGGTTCAGTGGGTAACACCGAAATGCTAAGAGTACTATAACACAGCCAATAGACTTCTTAAATAAATGGACTATCTAACACAAAAATATAATTTTGTACCAGTATTTTATATATATTTACCTATAGATATATAAACTGTAATTAACCAATTTACAAAAAAAACTGAAAATAGCAGCGCATTCCTAAGAAATATAAATTTTCTTAAAGCTTTGGATCACTCGTTTGTACTCTCGTAAAAAACTTATGACTGAAAATTATGGCTGGAACGCAGTTTAATAAGTCCCAAATACCAAGTGTTTATGTGCATATAAAATCTAGAACCGCTTCGATCGTGTAGATAACACTTTCGATACAATATTTTTAAAAACAAACGACACTCAATAATCTAATATTTTTAGGATGAGGATATTCTTTCAATCTTCATATTAGGTATATAATACGACAGATCATAATCATTTCCTGTGACTGATGGTTGTGGATTCGTTTCCAATTCGGGACAATGAACTATTATCATCATTTATCACATTATGAATACAAAGCAAGCGTACAGACGGACACCACCTGCTTTGCCACTGGTAGAACGAAGACTGGTAAATACCAGTCTTCTACTTTAGTGAGAAATTATGTATGTAAGTACTACGCTGTAATATTATAATTTAAAAATTTGGAATAGAGGGCTCTACGCCGTAGACGCTTAGCACTCCGTTTGAGATTTTATTCATAATAGTATGTTAGCTCAATTACGTCTATATCCACAGTGGATTTAATCTTTACATGTCTCGAAACATGTATTATAAACTAAATTTTGACATTCCCACAATTGCCACATTTTGTCACGAACACGAAGTCAAAATGAATTTACATAATGATTTTCTTATATATAAGTGTTCAAGTATATGATATATACGAGTACGGAAAAAAGAATACATTTTAACATTAACTAATCATGATTAGACAATCTAATATTCTTTAAATATTAAATATCACTTACTCCAAGTAGGAATCGAACCCACATGCTGTAGTGTTTACAAAAATCTGCGCCACGACTGGCCTTAAACGTTTATATCTATATAAGTGTTAAATAGTACAGTACGAAAGGATCCAACAAAAGGTTAGTGGTAAGTTTATACAGGCGTTGATATAACAAATAAAAACAGAACAAAAATTCCCTCAAAAGTTGTACGCGTAATTTCACCAAATGAACAATAATGAAAATTCCATTTAAAATTCCTGAGAATGCTTTCACAATAGAAAATTAAGTTTTATCAACAAACATTTGAGTCGGGCGGAGTCCTTCGGGATTACCAAAGTTTTCCAATGATTAGAAGTATGACGGCTCTTTATATTATATATTTGATTTCATTTATAATTGAGGAGGCCAGTCGTAGCGCAGCGGCACGAAGTGTGACTGTAAAACCGACTGGTTGTGGGTTCGATCCCCACTCGAGGAGATGAAATATTTACTTAAATTTATATTTCCATTTCTTCGCTCTTAAGCGCAGCGTAGAGTTCTGCCACTCAACACGCAATGCCTCTAGAATGGAGTGTCTTAAGACTAGGTTCCCTCTGCCTACCCTGCTGTGTGTGGGATACAGCGTATCTAGCTAATTTATTTTTTTATTTATTTAATTTGAGATCAGTAGCGCAGGGGTACAAAAGTGTCACTGTAAACGCGACTGGTCGTGGGTTTGATCCCCACTTGAGGAGTAACCACTCCCTATTTTTGATTAAATTTTATTTTATTACTTCACTACAAGAAAAGAGAGTATCACTAACGTGGAGTGCTAATGTAAATATATATAGAAAATTTAGAAAAATATATTTTATTACAAAAATGTTAAGAAAATCCTTAGCATTTCATTTCATGGATCTCTGTCGTGTCGCAGAATAAGTAGCTCGGAGCAGTGCCTGCCACTTGTAACCCAATTGTATAATTAATTATGGAGTTAGAGGCCAGTTGGAGTGCAGTGGTCCAAGCGTGCGACTTTGAACTTTACAGGTTGTGGGTTCAATTGTGGAACTTGAAGAAATGAAATATAATAAAAATAATCACTTACATTTCATAGTATTTTCTTATTTTTAACTGCGTTATTATCCATACAAGAAGTAACGTATGATTAATTAACAGTACCTGTATGTTATATTACGTTTTAGTGCAAAATATATACGTACTAACAGTTTATTCGACTAAAAGTAATATTTTAAATACATTTTCTACCAACTTTTTATTATAGCTAGTATCAAATGAATATCAGTCAAGTGCGAGTCGGACTGGCACACCTAAGGGCGCCGTACTAACTTCGATTTTGATTACCTTGCGAATAAATTGGACAAATTTAAATTCCATGCGTATGCACTAATTTTATATGAAATGAACTGTAAGTTTAAGTGTGTAATTTATATGCAATTGCTAATAAGTTTTTACTTTCCCGGTATACATGGCTTTTTCCTTTATTTATAAGTTCTTTCTGTGTGGCAAATTTCATTCGGTGTACGGGAAGTAAAGGCTTTGATAACGTGGTAAATTTCAATAAAATGCAGCAAAAACGATGCATAAATGCTTGTATCTTTTGATTACGTCGAATTAGAAACTATATTTTTCCAGTGGTCCAAGGGACCGTTTACCAAAATTTTTGATAATTATTTCACCTTGACACTTGATTGAATAAATGGTCTAGCTCTAGATAAAGGCACAGAAAGATAACAAAGTGATCTAAGGATTTCAGTTTCTCCTTTTGAGGTATACAACCATAAAATTTAAATAGATAGAAAATTTTAAACAAACACAACAAATGAATGATAGAAAATTTTAAGCATACAAAAGTGTTTTATTACAATATTGATTAAATCTTTGAAATTGTTCAACAGTTTGATAAATTACTAAACAAAGTATACATTTTTAGATATTGCAAGTCATCGCACTCTATCTTAAAGGTGAACTTTTTCAATATTATTACAATTCAGAAATAATAGTAAAGCATTGTTTTAATGACCGTTGAGATCGTTACTAAATAAATTAGATTTTTTTTGGATTTGTATAAAATGGAAAATTGATATTTCTTTTGATATAATTTTGTTTTTTATTAATTTCAGTCTTCTGTACAATGGAAGTGTAGTTTTATATTTGAGAAATAACTCACTAAGCAGGAGATAGTTGAGGTATTGAGTGTCCACTCAGAAGTATTTAAAAATTTATGATTCTGGCCTTTGGTGAGATAATGTGAGAAAGGGTTCCATGAAAAGCAATTAACACATTTGAAAATGAAAGCTGACAGCAGAATATTATATATAATTCAAAAAAACTTTTGTTCAATCCGGAAAATATCTTGTTTGCTCCACGTGACGATAAAATATCTTATTTACCCCACGTGACGATAAATATCTTGTTTACTCCACGTGACGATAAAATATAACGAATGTTAAGAGTTAAACATAATATAAAATTGGTATTGTTCAGAAACAATGTTTTAGATCAATTTTTTCCCTTCTTTTTTTTCTTTTTTTTATTTTTACCCAAAAAAGGTAAAATAGTGATTTAGGAAAATAGGAAGCCCCAATAATATCATAAATTGTAGTTAATTTAAAATTTTATGCACGAAGAGCAAACTTGATATACTCAAAGAAATTCCTATACCGTATTAATAACCATTTACAAATAAATCATAAACCGGTATATGAGTAAAACATAAAAAATTATACTATAATAGTTCGATTTTTTCTTTTTATCTAAGAAACCATCAAATAAACTTATAAACCGTTTTCTACATCTAGTAAAACTTAGGCCCATAGAAATAGCGAAGCATTGAATTTCCCTTCAAAAGTCACGTGTACTTGTATTCATCCCACACACCACACAGTACGAAGTTAGATTCCATTTAATACCTCCAATTACCGCGAGCAGACGGAGAGGATGCTCGACTAGTTTTTGCCCCTTATAATGTACGCTAGATAACCCATGGACGACTCGATAATCTAGTAAATTGTTTGCTCGATAATCTAAATTGTTTTTGGTCTCCGTGCATATAGCAGGGAGACCAAAGGAACCTGGGAACCTAGTGTTAAGATACTACGTTCCCGTTAATATCCTTCCCTTCTCTTAGTTCTAGTCGTATGATGCACGAATTTAAAGACGTTGCGCATTGAGTGGCGAAGCTCAACTTGAATAGGAATCGAACGCACTATCCGTCGCATTTACAAACCACTACTGGCCTCTCTACTAAATATATAATAAAGCTAAATGTTTTTTATTCCCTGCTAAGTTAGCGGAGTGCACATATTACTTCACCAAAACATACCGTTCTCCACTTTTTAGAGTGATGAAACTCAAGGCTACGCTTTACTTGGAAGTAAGTTCGTATAAGACGTCAAATTCTATTAAGTACTATAATATAATTGTTTTTTAAATATATGAGATATATCTAGATACATAACACAGATATTGACGTTAAATCGCTGTTAAAAAGTAGATAGCTACTGGCACATCATTTAGATTTTGAATAAGCTAGGGATTTAAAATTCAGAATGTAATGCTTACTAAATATGAGAATATATCTTTACATTAAATTTTTATAAAAAAATAAGTTTAAAAAATGCAAATGCAAATGATTTATTGTGCAAATTAAAATATATGAGGCTTTCATGGCGCAACGGCAAATGATGATGAAAAAGGGATAATTTTTTTGTCACTTTGGTAACAAGATACAGCGTGGCGTTGAGCTTTATAGCTCAGTCAACGTCTCGGAAATTTGGCAAAAAATGGTCATCGGAGAATCCTCTATCTACCTCTATGTATTGTGGTCGAAGAAGAAATCCTTATAACCTTACTTTTTACTTTAAAGTTTTATACCTTATTAGTTATATATCATTACTTTAAAGTTTATTAAAAATGTTTATTTTATCTTCTTTATTCGTACCTCTTTCGCCTCGTCCTCCATCCTTAACCTCTTCATATGTATAATATATACTCGTATCCTCTTGGGGATTCTCATATTATGTTAATGGCAGTCCTACCAGATCTCTACCTCTCTTATCACTCATTTTTGTTTTATAATTATTTTCTTTGCTATTCTTTAATCATTCATTCTCAGAACGGGATCAAATCACCTGATCACATTCTTCTTCATTCTCACCCTAATATCCTCTCAAGTAGCTGCCATTCTGTAAAGCTCTTCATTGCGGATTCGGTCAGCTAAACCGACATCCCTTATCTTAAGAAGACATGGTATCTCAAAAGCATTTATCTTCTTTAGAGTTTTCTTAAAAAAAAATTTTGCTTCACGCTGTATCCCGCACACAGCAGGGTAGGCAGAGGGAACCTAGTGTTAAGACACTCCGTTCCCCACGTTCCGTCGAATTTTGGAGGCATTGCGTATTGAGTGGCAGAACTCAACGCCGCGCTTTGCCTCGATACCAGAGCAAAGAAATGGAAATATAAATTTAAGTAAATATTTCATGGAGAGTTTTCTTATTACATAAAATTATCTATTTTCTATGTTATACAAATCATAAAAGAATTATAGAATTGTGGCATGTCCCTACAATTGACCTACGACAAAATTTCATTTCAAATTCTTTTTACCCTTTACCCCACGGCAATACTTTATTTTATCCGAATAAAAATCTACAATAATATTAAATACATCAAAGGATGTATACTATATAGAGTTTTACTTTTAAAAAGCATTTTTTTAACACGTTTTTGAAAATAATATAAAATTTAAATGGGCAGATACGATTTTTTTTATTTTTAAAATTAAACATATAACATTATTGTCGATTTATGTTTACTTGTGTGATGTACGTGTACACACACTCAGGGATAGATAACGACAATTAACATATTCGTATATTGGACATGCAACGCTCTACGAGATCAATAGAATCCATTGAAACTAAATACGCTATATTAGGTTTACTGTTTATTAATTTATTTAACAAAACTATTTAATTTAATACATTAATTTATAAATATATCTACTGTAGAACATTTATATCATTACATTGCCATTATGCTACAACAATCTATTATATATGAAGAAGGTAAGCATTTAAACGAAAATATAAGAGCTTTTATGTGTAGTATAAAATAAAAACTAAAATTTCTTGTCATTAAAAAGTCTCACTTAATTACTGTAGTAATTCCTTTTCACTTTGATAAAACAAAACTATAGAACATAACCACATTATTTGCGAATACGCGCTAGTATTATATAAATACTTCAAACCTTCATGATTTTTTTTTAAATCGTCGTCCAAAAAAGACGAAGACTCGAAACATCCGGTTAAAACAAAGCGAGGACATAAAAATAAAGGCTTATACCACAAATATACGGAATGACTTACGGGTCGAGGAGGAGCACTGTCTACGCCCATGTCTGTTTCACTCAAACACTTAAACACATATTATTAAACTGTTTTTTAATAGTTTTTATTAATTTATATTTAATAGATGCCGCGAAACTGCGGCCGGCCGTTTACACCCATCCTTGGGTTACTGAATGCTGAAATGGCAAGTAGTGATGGAAGGTGACGGCTGCGGCAGGGAGCAATTTAAATTATAACAAATTATTTTTTATAAAAATGGAAACGTATCTCGTTTAGTTATTCAAATATATATTAAAATAAATATTATTTATAAAATGATATACAGATTAACAAGTTAGTAGTAATATACGAATATCAATTTTTAAATTTATAAATATATATTCTTTTAACTTGATAACTCGATCTAACCTTCAAACAATACTATTTCTTTCTGTGCAAATCTAAAAATACTTAATTATTCTTATTATTCTATAAATTAATGTAAATAGAACAAAAAACGATTGAAGATTAGATACTATAGGTTGTACGATTTTTACAATAATTTATTAAAATAAAATTTAAGCTGTCACATGCCCACGTTGTAGATATCGCGTAAATACATCTATATAAAAATAATAAAATACTTTATCGACAAAGTTTAAACGGCCACCCCTATAACTCTTAACGCTGCGCGCGCCGCGTCGCACCGCACAGCCTCACACCTTCATCTCATCTCCACAATCCATTTTATACTTTATTCAATTGATATAAAGTATTTATTCGCTAAAACCCCACTTGCCCTTCATTTCGGCGACTTGGCCCAAGTTGTGAACGCATCACTGAACCGCTATGGTAGCTTAAATGTCACGCGAAAGGTCACTTTTCTAGCTAAAAATATAATAATTCTTACGAATTTTTATACATTGTCTATAGTATCATAATTGGAAGGCTTTCTTGGTAAGTTCAAGTCATTCACATTTATTTCGAACTAGAGGGCTTTATTAAGATCTTTTTATTATTAAATGAATTATTGTTGTAGGACTATGTGTGAGAATTGTTTAGTTCGATGGGTTCAGATTTTTGTGGTAATATAGAAAAATTAATTTAATATTTTATGGTTATTTTTGATCATAGTATAATGTATTATACTATATATTATGGTTATTTTTAAACATACACATCTTGAATCTTGTATCTTCAATATAATTTAATGTAATATTTTGAACACATAAATATAATTCTTCATACATATCTGAGTACTTTCATATTAAACAAATTGAGGTGTGATTATTACACAAACTATATATTTTTGTAACATTCTTTTTAATATAGATATGTTTCGTTACGAATAGTACGAAGCTAGTCTTCAATTATCATCTATCTGTCTGGCTGCTGGTATGATTTAAGATTGACCTTAAATCATACAAGCAGCATATATTTTTAATAGATTAGGAATTTTCTAACATTTTGTTCGGCGGAAAATGTGAAACGGAAGTGCCTTTACACTAGGTTTCCAGGCCGCCTCTGTCTATGGTGCTATTATGGAATACAGCATAAAGCTAAAATCTTATTACTATTAATGTGATGACCTAAAAAAATACTGCAAGAATCTGAAAATATATAGAACGATGAACGCTTTTTAGTTTATGTTTGGCTGGTAATAACAAGAACTATTGAAATTCATTATTACTGATTATTCTGTATTATTATAGTTATTATTATGGATATATGATATAATACAATATGGTATTTTTAATAAAAATATATCCATAAAATATAATATATCAGTATAAACCTTTCCTTTAAATATGTATGAAGTGTATTTGTAAGATATTCAGTATTGTTACCTAACATCCTAAAACTGGACGAAAGATTCGTCTCGTAATAACAGACCTTGTTATTGGATAAGGGCCTCTCCATGTCGTGATATTAGTACACCTCATTTGATTATAGTATTAAATACTGATTGCAACTAGTAGAAAAAAAAACTGTGTTGTTAATAACATGCGCTTATTTTTTTAATTTCAAATTGTATCCCGCACATAGTTTGCTTTGCAGATTTTTTTATATTTATATAACAATGTTCTAAACTTAAACTTAATATAAAAACTTAAAATCCATATAAAAAAAAGTTTTTTTTTTAGATTTAAACCAATGCAATGTACAACTATCATAACTTATTTATATATTCACAATTATATTTCATATAAATAGCCAAGACACAATATGACCTACTTATTATTTATTATCTTAGTTTAGTTATGTGCTGTCTGTTAGTACAAAGACCTGCCCGCTACCGCTTATCACGCAGCCCTCACTCTCGCAGGGCGTACAGCGGGATGATAACATTCTCCTACATAAGCACTAATAGCTGTTTTATTACTATACTTATATAATACGTCGTACGTCAACTGGGTGACGTCACGGCGGCTTCGTCAGACTCTTCGATCGACTATGGCTGAATAGAGTTATTGTGAAAGCAATTGTTTTTTTTTAATCATTAAAATGCAATAAATCATTAACATTTTGATGTTATAGTACCTTTTCTTTCTTAATATACATACAAGTGAGGGATCAGACAATGGAGACTTTTTTAATAACTTCAGCAATTTTTAATGACTTATTTTTTAATAATGAAACATAAAAATTTCACACATTTTTCTACCACGATAGCTATAATGAAGATTACAGCTATATATTTTAGCAACGTATATTTTTTTTAACGTAACGAGATTCGAATCCGCTGCTCTTGAAGCCGTCGCTACTACTGAGCCATAACTTTATGTTTCTTTTGTTTAAAGTGTTAAAAATATTTAAGAAGATTATAAAAGCGTTTTTTAAGATGTAACCTGGGAACCTAGTGTCCAAACTTGGTAGTGGCGAAAATGGGGAACGGACTGTTCCCCATTTTCGCCAAACGCTGGATGCCTTGTTGAATGGCGGAACAAAACGCCACGAGAAGCATATTTATCTAATTAATTTATATTCTAAGCCAAAAAGTAGGATGTATGTATGTAGATATATAGAAAGTCAGAAGATACCTTACAGAATACAATCGAAACAAAAAAACGAAGTGACTCTTCTCGCACACACTCTCATGCTACGCTATTATCTTTGCCAGACACATTGTAAACATTCAGGTATAGGAGACATTTAGATATATGAACGATAAAACGTTTATTGTTTTAATAAGCTACGTTAGGTTCTAAGACAAAAGCCGTTCGTTAAATTTTGATTCTGGATTAATGGAGTGTCTTCATACCAGGTTCCTTTTGCCTATCCTGCTATACGTGGCGTGAACAGCACAGCATAGTGAGAAGGTACGAAAAGATGTTGTTGTATATATGATTGTGGTACGACAGTCTATGTCTGTAGGGGAAAAAGTTCACCTAAAACCTGACGTTATGAAACACTAATTCATTATTTTAATAACATTTTACAATTTAAGCAATTATAATACATTTTTTCACCGATGACATAATGAACAACGAGTAGTAGGAGGAGAATAAATATTTTTTTCTCCGCTTTTGTATTCCAAAATGAATATTTGTAGCTGACCAAGTTCTTATATTAATGATTTGTCGTTAGAATGTTATTCTACTATAGTCGTAAGTGCCCAACATTTTGGTATTGGGCATAATGCAAAAATTTTAATCGTTATGTATCTATAGTTTCAAAACAACCAGAATTTCTAGCTTATAAATATATACTTTATGAATGAAAACGTCATCCCAAGATCGGTCTCAGAGTTGAGATCGATTGATAATACTTAGGTATTGCTTACAACATAAATTTATCCTGTAGAAAACAAAACAGTATTCGCTATATATAAATACTAGCGACCCGCTCGCGGCTTCGCCCGCTTTACCCACAGAATTATTTACTTAAAACACTAAAATTATATTCATGTTTTAATATACCTATAATGTATATTTGCAACGCACTTAAGATTTCTAATGTGAAAATTATTAAAACCATGGTGGCATTTTAGATTTTCATTAGAAAAATTATTATTGGGGGCAATTAACAAAGTAATAGAACCAGAAACAATAATATTTGTCAATTTTGGTTGTTTTGTTTGGTGTTTTCTGTAGTCGACGCTTATCTCAGAAACGATTTAAAGCGATTTAAAGAGCTAAAGCCGTTGAGCGCGGTGCGGGAGCGGGAAAAATCGGTTTAATTGTTTTTATTGTAACATTCGTCATGTATGATGGTGTGATGATAAAAACTGACCTTATAACTTTTTTTTATATCTCATAGAGAAATGATAGCTTTTTGGGCACTGTTAATTTTTTAAGAAAATAATTTGATCAAAATACAGTTATTCATCTATTTATCTATATATATAAAAAGACATGTACCTGACTGACTGAGGTACGACACACGCAGAGCCGTAACCGTTGATGGGAGAACAGTTGGAAGTTTGGACAGAGATGTTTTATTTTATTTACCCTAAAAGAAATGTGGGGTGTTTTTTTTTAAAATGCACGTTTTATAAAATTAAATAATATGGTTTGATTATTGTCGCACTTTTGTTAACTTATAAAATATAAAAAAATGGTTATATTGTCATAACTACAGTAGTTGGACATATGCTATCGCGGACTTTTATATAGATATTGATGCGCTCTATAATACTGTAGAATATTGTTTTGTTCTATCATCAATAGTTTTCGCAGCGCACGCGATGATAGAATTGTTAAGATCGATTTCTTCTCACCTTGGGTTACATTATTTGCATTTTATTAGGGATCTCTATTTTTTTTGAAAATGTAATATAGCCTATGCTGGTCAGTGAAGATGCAGCTTTCTAATAGTGAAAAAAATATTCAAATCGGTCCAGTAGTTTTTGTGTGAAAACTCTACAAACATACACACATACGCACATACATACATACATACATACAAAAATACAAATCTTACCTCTTTATAATATTAGTATAGAAAAATAAAAATTAAGCGGAGAAGTGGAGTGACTTATCATTACCATTTTATATATATATTTCAAAACATGTTTGAAATTAAAAGCTGGCAAGCAGACAGGCGAAGATCACCTAGTAGTCAAACTTAGTTGACAAACTCAGTTTTTTGCTTTCGAAATATTGTTTGTTAAATGACGACGACGATGACTTAACGAAGCGCATTGTCTACCAGAGCAAAAAAATTAAAATAATTTCAATAAAATAATTCCTACGAGTAGAGGTAGAACTCACAACCATCGCGTATACAGTCAGACACTGCTACGACGGCGATATGAGGCTTAAAACTTTCTTAAATCAAATTATGATTTATGTAATCTGAACAAAGCAGGGTAGGCAGAGGGAACCTAGTGTTAAGACACTCCGTTCCCCACTTTCTGCCGAATTCTGGAAGCATTAAGTGTTGAGTGGCGAAACTCAACGCAGCGCTTTGCCTCAACTTCAGACCGAAAAAATGAAAATATAAATTTAAATAAATATTTAATTTTCTTGAGTGGGGATTGAACCCACAACCAGTCACATTTACAGTCACGTTTAGCGCCCATGCGCCACGACCGGCCTAAAACGTTCTTTTTAATAATAAATACCACAAACTAGCTTGATAGCTAGCTAATTGTATATAATTACAACATTCGTCCTCGACTTGTTTATACGGTAATCCGGTGAACTTGAACTTATATTTTACAAGGTAACGAAACGAAGCCCTACAAGCTGCAAGTGTATGCAGAGAAACCATGCAATGTTGATTTCAGAGACTTTTTTATCGTTTTAATTCCTACGGTGCTTGCTTTATTTATTTAGAATTTGATATCTTTACCTAATATACTCGTAGAGGCTGTCGTGGCGCACCGGCACAAAGTGTGACTATAAAAAAGAAAAAGCGACTGGTTGTGGGTTCGATCCCCACTCGAGGGGATGAAATATTTACTTAAATTTATATTTCCATTACTTCGCTCTGGTATCGAGGCTAAGAGCGGCGTTGCGTTCTGCCACTCAACACGCAAAGCCTACAGAATTCGGCAGAAAGTGGGGAACGGAGTGTCTTAACTCTAGGTTCCCTCTGCCTACCCAGCTGTCTGCGGGATACAGCGTGAAGCTAATTTAATTTTATTTTTTTAATTCTATACAAATATTTTAAAATATGTGTTTGTTTGGCTGAACGAGCTAGTTTCAGTAACTGGTTTAAATTAAAAAAAAAACTCATTGTGCTTAAATAGTCTATTCATCTAGCAGAGGTATGGTTAGAGCCCTTTGGGTATATGTGTTCTGTGGGTTAGAGCCACCTCAGACACTCAAACTCAACTCCCAACTCTTTCCGTTCGATTCGAGCAGTTGAAAGCTAATTTATAATACAAATGGTGGGCACCATCTTGTTAGACTTTATAATAAGACAGCAAGTTGTTGAGTTTCGCCGGGCGTAGTGACTGTGACTATAAAATGTGAAGGAAATATAAAATGGATAACGAGAGATTATTTTTATTCTGTAACAAAATATGCCTATCTTTTATATTAAATTGTAATATTAAAGTCATAATAAGTTCTGTTTTTTATTAGGTAAAATATTGGGTACTAAGGCTTTAAAGATGCAAAATCTAGGAATAAAAAATATTTAAACAAAATAATTTACAAAATTTTCATTGGTAAGATCAAACGTCACTCTCTCAAGTAGGGCCACAGGCGCCAATTAAATATGTGAATTTAATGACCTAGATACACTATCAGACTTACTGTGCTACGCTCGTAGCTCCATATAGTCTACAGAGCTACGAATGTCTTGGTTCAGTTTAGATCACCATTGTCTAAGACAACTAATAAGTAAATAAAACATATTACTATAAACAAATATTATATATTTATCATTTACTTATTAAAATATATTTTTATTGAATAAGAATATAGAAGATATTCCTTCATCTCGTTCTAACGTGAAATCATTTATCTATATAATATGACGATAGTTATGGATTCGATTCTCCTAACTAAAATAATATACATTAAGAAAAATCCCTTCTCCCCGCTGGTAAGGCAAAAATAGATAAAAAAAAAGTCTATCTCTAGATTTCTTTGCCTGTTTACATGAAACGTGAAGTCATTGAGCCGAACTAAGCCGTTATGTAGTTAATATATCCTCAAGCCAATAATAGATTGTAGACACGTGAGCTGGTCTATTTGTGACGATCGTATTTTTATACTGCTCCTTTGATGATATACTCAATCATAAAAAATATATAAAACAAACTATATACAGAAATAAACGTATAAGAAGAAAAGATAAAAAATGAGCGAGAGAAAGAAGCAATCAAAGTAATTAACAGGTAAATACAGTAAGAAAGAAAAATAGTGAAATGAAATATTACAATAAAATTATACTGGTCATTTGTTTTAACACTAGGTTCCCCCTGCCTACCCTATTATAAGCGGGATACAGCGTGAAGCTGTGAAGCTGGTAATACATATATTTACCTACGTATATAAAAATATATAAAACCACTTGTAAAAAAAGCAAAAGCACTAAAGGATTGTAATTCCCATAAAAGGTAAATTTCATAAACTTATTAAAACTATTCGAATTTTAATATTTTTTTCAATTAAAGCTATATCAATGTGTAAGAATTAACATATTATATGGAAGAGTTTTTTTTTTAATTCAGTGAGCATTCTTACATTTTTTTACGTTAAAATAAAATGAGAAGATCTCCCATTATAAAATTAAATAATAATAAAATGTTTATTTTATAAAATTTTAGATCATTCATCCTTAAGGTTCAGAATACTTACGTCATAAAGGATCATATTGAGTGGCGTTTCCGTCACTTGTTGCACTGATATGTTTTTTTTTATAATGACAATTTATGTATATATTATTATTAGCAGTTTTAATTTTTAATATATTTTTTTTTAATTTTATAAAGTCACTTTACAAGAACAAGAAACCCACAGCCACAAACACTTTATAAATTATTTATAAATTATTCACTATTGTCTGTAATTATTATTTAATCTTTAAAAACAATATATATTAAATTTTGATATATATAAAAAAATATTTCATTTTTCAAACGAGTGTTTCGAAGGAAAGGAGGATTGAGACTAAAGGCGGCAGCGCTCGGGCGGGGCTGACGACTGTAATTCAGTTAGCCTCCAAAATAATGCAAATCCGAAATATGAATAGAAAAGTTACTTATGTCACTACATAGCATTTTTTTTATATTTCTATTGTTATATAAATGCTTTAATACATGCTTACAATGCAGTATTTTCATGTAATAAATAAAATAGAAGTTATAAGACATCATAGTTTCCTAAAGTAATATAAATAATAAAATTTTAATGAATTATAACATTGTGTTTCTGTACTCTAGTGTACTGCATATAGTAAAATATTCATGTTTTAAAATATTTTTAAGTTTCTTTCTACAAAACTATATATAGTTTCATTGGAGACAGTATGAGTATGACAGTATGAGGAGACAGTATATTATGAGCAAAATTTAATTTACTATTTTATATTTTGTTTTATGGTAGCCGATGTAAGTATAAGAGTAAGTCCGTCTGTTCGTTCGTCACCCCTCATTTTGCTCCTGATTTATTTTATTTCATTACCCTCAACCACCGTTTGTATAACCACTCAAACCGCGTTACATATATCCCATCTTAATTTTAATAAAATAATCTTTGTAAATTACATAAGTAATCCATATAGATTTATGTTTTTTATTACCTAGAATGTACTATCTAGATCTTTGTGAGCTTCGATTTTCTCTCCACTTCACCTACTTAAACGCGACCTCTGTATAAAGTAGCAATGAATACCAACTACTACAGGGTTGAACGAAATAATATTTGAAGTGGATTTATTTACGTATTACGTACTAGCCCGCCCTCGTTTCTCAGCCCCAGGCTAATAAACGATACTTCTATATAAACTTTGAATATATTTGAAACAATTTGAATATATTTTTTTGGTCTCAAATAATTTAAAACGACTTAATAAAAACGTTTTGTTTAAAAAATCTCTATTCATTTCTCCCATATATAGCGGAGAAGGACACTCCATTATTTACATGTGATCAGTGGCGGGACTCATCGCCGCGCTTTGTCCGCTACGATAAGTAAAAGTAATTTATTTAAAATCATTTCCCGGAGAGGTGAGATGACAGAGCCGGTAACCGCCAGGTTTAAAAGAGACATCATTCCACTGGATATTCACATAAAAACATTAATTAATTCAATCAAAAAGTGGCAAATACAACTATATATTATATATAAAGTAAACAGAAATAATATTTTTATTGATTTTACGATTTAATTATCCAAAAGATAATTGAGTGGTTATATCCTTCTCTCAAAAAATGTTATAATATCTTGATTATATTCCAATCATGGATTATAAGTAATAGAATTATTACTAACACAGGTGGTTTCATATTTGCAATATTCACCTCAACTGTACAATTTTTTTATTAAAATTCCTAGAGGAAAAGGAAAAGGAAAAGAAAGATCTATTTTATAGAAAACAAACGTGAGTCGGGTTCGCCAAAAATTAGACGTCTCGTTGCCTGATTCAATTCAAGCTTTGCTGGAATTATCCTATTAATTTTGATTCTCTTTATTTTTTTTTTGCGATATAAACAGATATATCTTTTTTTTTAAAGAAAATATAGAAATAGTATATTTTCAGGAAATCGAGAGACCGTAGATCTGAATATATGGTTTTAATTTCAACACTATATTTCCAAGCGTTCCTGAAATAAAAGCTCTTGACAGACAGACAACAAAGTGGTCTTACAAGGTTTCCTTTTTTCCTTAAAACGTACGGAACACTAAAAATGTTGTAAATTGACTATTATAATTAAATAATTAAAAAACACCTGTTAAGCTTAAATACTTAGTAGTATTTAAGAAAGTTTCTTAAATGAAAAGTTAATTAAAGGAGATTAAAACTTGTGTAGAGATCTTACAAAGGGTTTAGGGAAAAACGAAATCCCCAGAAAAGGACACCTCTATTACTTTACTGTTTGAAGAAGAAAATTATTAAGTGGATCCTTTAGCTACATACTCATTATGTCGTTGAAATAAAAAAAAACCTACATCATTCCGTCATAATATTTTTTTTGTGGCCAGTCATGGTGCAGTGACACAAAGTGTTACTGTAAACGCGACTGGTTGTGGATTCGATCCCCACTCGAGGAAATAAAATATTATATTTATTTAAGTTTTCATTTCTTCACTTTGGTGTCGAGGGAAACGAGTTTCGCCACTTAACACGCAGAGCCTCCTAACCTTGGCGGAAAGTGGAGTACAGAGTGTCTTAACACTAGGTTCCCTCTACCGCATACAACAGGGTAGTTAGTGTAGTAGTAGTTAGTGTAGCAGTAGTGCTGTGGGCAGAATAGCGTAAAGCTGATTTAATTTTAATTTAGATTTTTATTATTAAAAAATATTATTTATAATACGTATACGTATAAATAATATTGTAGAGTCTGTCTGTGTTTTCTTTGAGTGAACCGATTTTTCGTAAGTGTACTGATCATAAAAGTAAAACGTCATGTAATTACGTAGCTAATGTACTTAAATAATTATCGTAGTTGGGATTGACATTGGAAAGGCTTCACTGTTAACGGTTCGAATCCCACTTGGGGGAATGAAATTTATTACGCCGCTCAATAGGCAATTTCTCGCAAATTGTTCATTTTGCCTATATTTATCTATATTTTGCGATACAGCGAGGAAATTAAAAAAAAATGTGATGATATTTTTATTATTATAATTTTTTACGTTAGTAAGAAAAATATTGATCTGCTAGAACAATCTGTACTGTAATACTCAAATCTCACTTAAACAGAGGAAAAGAAAAGAAGTTAATCTTGTACATAAGTACCTCAAATATAAATAAGAATACTGAAAGCTCTTTGTTTTAGTTTAACTTTCATTTCTTATAAATACTATTATACATAGATTTTTTTTTAAATATATATCGTAAATCAACTTTTAATTTATCGCTAATTTATGGTGACCTTGTTTTGCTCAGCTGTACACGTTTGGCAGCCTTATATAATTATTTCCTCGATAACCGACTTAATTCCATTCACTCCAGTGCCTTATTCAACTAGTAGCAATTTTCATATTATATTCTTGACCTGAAAATAATGAAGCACCTATTACCTATACACCTATAGTTTAAAAAATCTAGATATTATGGATAAAATTAATTTATAGATTGAGATTACTGATGAATCACTCCATTCTTAGCTATTTACTAGCAATAGATAACGAGCATTACAACGCTTGATTTATTTATGTATACTAATGTTATACTATAAAAATTATAACTAAAACTAAAATACTACTACTTCAAAATAAATACTAAAATAATACTAATATTATAAAAAGCCGGCCAAGCGCGACTGGCTGACCTAGGGTTTTCCAATTTCAAGAATATAGGGTGACAATATAGAACAGGGTGTATACATAAAATAAAAACTTATAAAAGTTGAAAAACTTAAGTCTGCGTGTGAATGCACTCATTTTGTATGCAACGAACAACAATTATAAGCTTGTAATAGTTTTTATCTGTAATATCAATATAAATTTCAATTTTTTTATGTTTCCTGTATTTGTACTGCAAGTTCTCAGTTCTTCCTAAATATCATATTTGTAGGTCTGCGGGAGAAAAGTGAATTAAATCGACATTCATAAGCATTTGTGGGTTATATGTATTCATTTAATATATTAAACGAACTAGAAATATAAGTTTGTAATGATTTTTTCCCTGAAATGCCTATACATTTTCAGATGACGATTTTTTTCTTTATTTGTATTGTTAGCGTTCATCTAGTTCTCACTTCGTAATATAATATAGTTTATATATATGCGTATCTTTTGATTGTGTTGATCGTAGCTCTGAATATTTGATATTAATTTCAGTTTCATGCCGGTACGTGATCTCGTAATAAATGGTTTTAACAGCGCTACATACGGACAACAAAGTGATAATATAAGGATTCCGTTTTTTCTGTTGATGTTTGAAACATTTTGTTTGATTAATCTACACTAATCTCAGTAGTTACAGGTTCAAATTGATAAATATTTTTAACACTTCACGTTTAAAATGTGCGATATGTCATAAACAAGTCCTAGTTATTTGACCACGCGAGCGAACCCGCATATATATTATATAAATTGCACGTAAATACCCAATTATTTTTTTTAGCCTAATAGTTTTATTCTAATAATCTAATTTTACAGCTTTAAAGACGTACATTAAGTTTTACAATATATTCAAAAAATCAATTTCGGTTTTTTATTATAAATTGAAATACGAGATTTATAAAATATGAATATCTAGAAAAGTAATATTAAATTCAATTTATATAGGATTGAAAAAGATTAAAAATGGATAAATATTCATAGAAATGTCCAAAATAGACAGTCACGTGTTGGTTGGTTTACAGGCGATCGTGCGCTAACGAACCGCGGGAAAGCCTGCCTACAGTGATAATCTCTTTCAATGTTTGACGAGAACACTATATAAACCTGTAACTCTTATATCTACTGCGAAAAGAGCTACAATGGCTTAAAATATAGACCTCTATATAAGTTCTAATTGGATTTGGTGGAATCGCGTGGCATCGGCTTCGGTTGCACGAGACCTGTACTTTTACTTTATTTGTCACCTCAAAAGCGGTGAAGTACACAAAAATGTCATCGCAATATCTAATTTAGGGCGGCAAGACACGCAATCTGTAATTTACTACAATCAGATATGATATAATGTTACATAGAATAGATCAAAGGCATCTATCTACATAGTATAGTCTAGGTATACTTTCTATAAGTATGTATCCTACTAATATTATACAGCTGAAGAACTTAGTTTGGTTGAACGCGCTAATTTACAACTATTATTTTTTTTAAGCAAAATAAATAAATCATATTATTTTCTAATAAAATAATAGTCCGTAAGAGGCCGTGGCAAGGGGTAATAAAGTGTGCCTTTACGGGCAAACGCGTTCGACCATAGTATATTCTTCAGCTTTATAGTCCAACGTTGTGAGTTCGATCCCCACTTGGAAAAATGAAATATTTATTTAAAATTTATATTTCTATTTCGCTCTGGTGTAGACGCAAAATTTGGTGGTGCCTCCAGAATTCGGCGAAATGTAGGTAATGTCTTAACACTAGGTTCCCTCCGCCTACCCTGCTGAATGCGGGATACATCGTGAAGCTAATTTAATTTTATTACATTTTTATATATGTACTCGTACGTATATGTATATACTAGCTCTTAAACTATACGAATATTTATTAAATATATTTATGAAATTATTTTTAGATTAAGGGTTGAATTCTAATAAACCATGAAACACGTATTCTATGAAATATTTTTAAAAGTCTGAATTTAAAATTTTATAAAAATCGGTGCCGATTTAAAGATTTTCCCATACAAACTTTCAAACCCTTTTTTACCCCTTTATGGTTAAGTGGGTCATCATTTAGTGGGCTAATATCTGACCAAATTTCCCGTTTCTACCATCAGCGGTTACGTCTACATCTCAGTCAGAGGGAACTTCTCTTCTTATATATATAGATATGTTTATAATTGTGTACGTAATTCAAAGGAAATTATAAGAAACCTTAAAATAATTAATTATTCTAATTATAACAAATTTTATTATATTACATTATGTAACAGCCAAACGACAAAATAAATATTACTGGTTATTGAACTACCTGTCAACTGTCAAGCACATTGCTGTCAAACATTCAAGTTTATGTTTTCCGTAAACAAAAATCTGTTTTTTGGAATTTACTGTGTAAAGAACTATAATTTTGAACATTTCAAATACAAGAAGCACATCCAGTGATCTAACTTTAGATGACTCTTGGACGAAAATATCAGAATTCTTCCGGGTAAATGAATCCATAGTCCTTGTATGGGAGTAACTGTTTAACCATGCATGAACCTCGGGTGAGAGTATTAATAAGTGGAAGATTGATTTTTACCTATTTATAGGAATGCGGGGGACGCACGTAAGGTGTATGCTAGCCAGTCGAAGGTCGGGACTCTTTCAGGGTGCTCCTCTTCTGTAAGTGAAGAGTCTCATTAGTAATTCTTTATGCATGCCTGTGAATCACTCTTTTCCTTAATAGTTAGTGTGTGTTGGTATTCGGTATGTTAGAAAAGTATATTTGTTAACCTATGCATGTTAGTTTGTATAAAAATTTATATTAGTGACTTTCTAATTCTTATAATAGTGTATAACCATCTTATAAATGTACCTACACAAATGACTTCATCTATGCCTCCTATAATATGCATAAAATTTGAACATTTTAGCTAATGTAGGAAATAAATGTGATCTTGCGACTCTTTAGTAATTTTAGAGTCACAACATTTAAACTGGGTGTGATACAAAATATCAATTATATTTTCACATTTTTAAATAAATTTTCTTTAAAATACAATGTAAGTGAATAGAGTAGTTAAAAGAAGCAATTTTATGCTTTACCAGCGTATGTAGATGAAACCTAACTTTAAGACACCCCATTGCCAAAATATTTATTTGTTTTTGCTATATATTTCCCATATAGAAAAAAATTAACAATCTACATTTTTTAATAAAGAACTTATATGATATTACATTGTTTTGTTGTATATTATATTGTATTGTTATGTGTTTTGGTTCATGTTTTAGGCTCATTCTAGGATATTTATAATCTTATGTTAAATGACAAATAAACTTAATGTGTTATCAATTTGCTTTACCTAAAGTGAAAAGAACATATATTTTTGTGTGGAAATTAAACATCTAGTCCCTATGTAAAGAAGTTAATAATTTTCTTAGTTATATCAAAAATTTTAAACTCAGGGGATTTCCCATATAGAAAAAAATTAAAAAAATTCAGCACACATTCACAATAATGCAAGGCAATTATTGGACATACATACTTTCTGACTGATTTTATGCTACTATGGGGGAGTGCGGCATGTATAATTAATTACTCATAACAGCTTTCTATTTACTGTTTTTAATTATATATAGACTGATTCAAGAACAAGGTTTATAATATAATACAGACACATTTTATTAGTTTTGGTGAAGTGGGTCAAGCTGGAAACTGGAAGCTGGAAGACAATAGTATGTTACACAGGTTAAGTAAATGCATGTTAGGTTTCCAGTCAGAGATTTTTGTCCATTGCTTAAGTACCTTTCCAGATATATGGAATTTCAAGTTTTCAAGCACTGTTCCAGCATCTCAATCTACCAACAGAAACTTTGAAATGCGAAGCAAAACATTAAAAGTATTTTTTTGTCAATCCTCATCTTCCAAGAAATCTTAATGATTCTTATTCTTTTTTCAATTTGTTATCATTATCGTTGTGGTCCAGACGTTTAACACTGATTTACATAAGTATATAACTAAAGCAATTCATCTTGTGGAAGTACATCTGACTAAGCAAGATTGTAGGTATCGAAACCCTCCTCTCCGGCAAGACAAGGTGTGGACGATGACTCACCACATAATATCTCAAATTCCAATAAATAGCGAGAAATAGAGTGTATTCATGCTAGGTTCTCATTGCCTACCCTGTTGTTATATAAAGGAAGTAGTGTGAAACTAAAAAACTAACTTACCCTGTCCCTACTGACGATCTGCATATATGCATATAGCAAAAATGTAAAATTCGTTGTCCACCAGATATCTCTCTGCGATATGATCGAGCCGCCGGACTACGAGGAGGTGTGCGACAGGCTGATGGGGGAGCGCGACCCCCTCGCCTATCCCGCCAACGACATCGAACTGCTGACCGTGCCGCGTCGCATACGTACCCTGACCCATGTGCTGCCCGATGAGGATTTGTAAGTTATTTTTTTGTTTTGTGTGAGAGTTTATATAATTTGTTTTCATATCCATATCTGTTCTGAAATTATATATCTTAAGTAAATTTTAATTAAATAAATCAGAAATTTTATAAATTTCGACACAGCAACTTGAAGTGTCATTGATAAATCGATAAACTTGCTTTTTATTAAATATATACATCTAAATAAACATAAAGATATACATCTTTATCATGAAATCTGTAACAAAGTGTGAATCAAATACCAACTATTTAATTTCATTAATTTAAATCCTTTTAAATACCAGTGTCATTATTAAAAAGTACCTTAAAGAGTTAAAGCTAAACTCTTTTAAGTACTTTTATAGAAGGATTGATGCTCAAAATATTTTATTTAACCCCAAACAGATCCAAAGCGCCAATGTTCGTCCGCGACTGTATAACCTGCTACACATCAGATTATACAGTAGTCGAGTATAAGTACCGCATGTACTCGGCTTCAGCGAGCGGACGTGAGAGACTTGGTGAACGTCTTGATAAACTACTAGCCGCACCTCCCCATCATTATGAGATAGATACCGAATTCAATTCTAGTTCTATGGAGGAATTGGCTTCTCAGCAGGTATGGTGATTCTAAATTATTGTTTTCCTTGTTATTGATTATCTATTAAAGACATACATTAAGTATTATTTCTTCTAAATTTGATTATAATATGTATAGATATATAATGTATTTTATAATTTTTTCCAAATTTCTTCATATTGCCTTCAAATTATATTCTTGTGCTTTGATCTTACGACACCAAAGATTTTGCTTTAAGTACAAGATAATATCATGTCATAATCATTTTTCTTACTCATGACAATAATAATTAATATATTTACCCTTAATGATTATGTTTAATAAGGGCACATACTACACTATCCTATTATAAAAATCGTCATCCTATCATAAAAAATTAAATTCCTCGACTTCATTTGAAAGGAAATCCATAACTTTACAAAATCATCTTCCAGTTCGAATCCCAACCTTCAAGTGGTCGTCAATCAGTAGCTTCAATTTCCTCTTCATCATCATGTAATGAGACTCTCACACCTCGAGGATCATGGGCCAGCCTGGACCTGAGGAGCTCGTCTTCAGATCCCTTGTTACCTGACGTGTTTGAAAAGAAACCTCCAGAACAGGTTGATGCTGTTAATGAAGCTAAGAGGTGTGCTATTTGTTTTCTTTTATAAGTCTTTTTAGTTAAATTATACAAAGATTATTTATTATTATATAGAAAACGGTTATGTCTAAATCAAATTTAATCAAAACCTTCACGGGCATATTGTTGTGATTTTCGTATCACAATCATTGTTTTCTACATAAATTCCACAGCTTAATAGCATCGAGTCATTAATCCAGGCGTAGGTTCAGCTCAAATTAAGTTAATTCCCACTCGAAGGAATGAAATATTCAATATTTTCATTTCCTCGCTTTGGTAACGAGACAAAGCACGAAATGAAGTTCCGCTACTCTTTAATGAGGTGAAACGTGAGTAACGGCACTTCCATTAATTTCTCAATAGGCACGAACTATCTTAACACTAGGTTCTCCCTACCTCCCCTTTGTGTAATATACGGTGTGAAACAAAAAAAAATATAATAATAATAAATTATCATCTATAGAAAAAAAACTATTTCTTTAGACTAGAAAACCGTCAAGCAGATCTCCTAGGACTATACGCACCGTATCTTGATGAGGAAGAGGCGGTAGAGAGGAGACTCGCCGCCGAAATGCCATGTGAACTAATGGGACACAGGATTTTAATTGCATGTCATCAGTTAAAGTAAGCTTTTGAGTAATTATTGAGATTTTTTCTTTTGCTTTCCTATTTAATAAAGTGTTTGTTACACTCTTTACTACCATTCTTACCATTAAAATTAACGCCCACGTTTAATATGTTGTGAAAGTGAATTTTATTAAATTATTTATATTATATAAATACGCTATACTATGACAATATTTTGATGATTTTAAAATGGGAACGAAGAGCGTCCACCTATTTACTGAATTATTTCTTCCTTAATTGCAACTTATAACTGTTTATGTTATGACACAAAAATATATCATAATATATTCCAATACAATTACAGACTAGAACTCGACGTTGAACCACTATTCGCATCGATGGCGTTATACGACGCCAAGGAAAAGAAGAAATTATCAGAAAACTTCTATTTTAACTTAAATTCCGAGGCTACAAGGCAAATGCTATCGGGTCATGTCCCACATGCCGACCTCTCAACTCTCAGCCGGAGTGCCGTCTTCGATATACTGAACCCTTCGCCCGATGTGTTCCTCGTGGTGAGGGTAGAGAAGGTTCTACAAGGAGATGTTAACGAGTGTGTAGAACCTTATATTAAGGATGATAAGGTTGGTTTTTTAATGTTTTTTTGAAGAAAGTTGTTAAATTATATCAATATGTCAATGAAACCATATATTATGGATAATAAGGTTTATTTTTAAAGTTCCACAGTACGATATTACAATAATTATAATATTAAACTCTGTATCATTCCCATAAGGTTTGTTTTCTATACTTTATATTTGGTGTAGGTTCTACCGGATAATGCCAATGCCTAGTGTCACCCACTAGGTTCTCTCTCGGCCTACTCTGCTATTCAGGAATTAACGTGGATTAACTGTAAATGGAAAGATTAACCTATATTAAATATGATCCCGCAACTAGATGGCTACCACAAAACTGTAATGCCTATTTTTATCCCACAGAATCGTGAAAAAGTCAGAGCAAGTGCTCAAGCAGCGTGCGCTCGTCTCGGCAAATATCGAATGCCATTAGCCTGGACTGCTGTCTCTTTATTGCATATATTAAGCGGATCGAATAGCCTCGAGCGAGACCATGAACCCGCACCCACCGCTATTAATACTAATAATTCTAATACTAATAGTTTAGGTAAGCATATGAACCTTCTATCCATATGTATGTTATAAATTCGAAAGTAACTCTCTCTGACTGTCTACTTGTGACGTAATCAGAGGAAACCGCTGATCCGATTGTGATAAAATTTCATAAAGAGATACTTGAGGGTCTTGGAATGAGCATAGGCAAATTGTATTTCATATATTTACTATATTCTCCATATATATGATTAAAATACTTTTTTTGCTATACAATTTGTTGTCTGACATGCTAATAACAACTGTCACTGAGCAACAAGGAATTTAGTTCTTTTAAGAAAAGGTCGGCCCAATTGGACTTATTATTAATTCATATTTTTCTTCAGTTCCCTTCGCTGCTATTAATTTTAATAATTCAGAAAGTAAAGAACGGAAGAATAGGAATGAAGTGTCTTAATACTTGGTTCTGAGGATCTCTCTGCCTAGCAGGGTTGCTATGTGCGGGATGCTATATGAAGAAAAAAAAATACTTATTATTATCTCCTTCAGACCGTAAGGCATCATCCAGCAGTCTAGAACAACTCCGCCGTCGTGCTGGAGAAGTGGGCGGGTCTCTTACAAGGAAAGGCTCCATAGAGAGACGGGCGCCCCCGCCCGACGAGTTACAAGCACATTTGGATTGCTTCAAACCCATTGTTATCACTGTTACTAACTTTTTTAAGCAGGTTATTTATTATTATTGTTTTCATTATTCTGAATCTACTCTTTTTGATGTCCAAGTGCTCCAGCCAATTATGCTATATAGTCATATCAAATATAAAATTTTACAAGTGCCACATTTAATGTTAAAGTTTCTATACAACACTGAAAAACAATTTTTTTCGTTTATTAATTAAACACTTGGATATATTTAGTTTCAAAAATAGATTCATTTATATTCTGATACTTCATTTTGTTTATTTTTATGAATTAAATATATATCATTATTATTATATTTCAGTCAAATATAAAAAAAATCTATAACGTGTTTTTTTAATTTTTTATATCAGGAAACAGATAAACTACGTGATGAAGATCTCTACAAATTCTTAACAGAGATAAAAAGGCCGAGCTCCGCACCTAAAAAACTTAAATGTATTCCCGGTACCTTCAAAATAGAAGTGTCGCCGTGTCCTGATGAAATTAAAAATGGCTTAACTCCGGAATTGGCAAAATTAGCGCCTTACAGTGGTAAGATAATAGCTTTTGTTGAATTTACATTCTTTATATAGGGCTATTTGATATTTCCTATATACATTCCAACTAGAATTCGAAATGATTTTTACGTGTTTCGATTTAAAAAGCAGATATAAAGAAGAACGTTTGGTTGGTCTGCTGCTGCTGAGTTTTTTTTATGGAAAAGAACAAGGTAAACGAGCGTTCGGGTCACCTGATGAAAATTTACTAATTTTCATCAATTTATAGTTTATAGAATATAGATCACTGGATGTAGAATTCAATTATATAATTTTATTTTAATTTTATATTATTTTAAGTTAAGTTTTCTGATAATAAAAAATACACTTCAGACTTATACTAAATCTAATTTTATATGATTCTGTCTATACTTTCCGCTTCTTTTAAATACATTTTGAAATGAATCCCAAAACGAAATAGGCGTACAGTTCCTTAATATTTTTTTAATAAACTATTGCATTTGCGTTATTATTATGTTATGATCAGAGAATTCAAATCGTTCAACATTCAAAAGTTTATATGAAATTTGATTCCAATTCCAGCGGAGGAAAAAGTCCGTCCGTGCAAGGAGGTGCTGTCGTTCCCGCTGTGCGCGCCCGCGCTGCCGCACGCGCACTACCGCAACCTGCTGTACGTGGGCCTCCGCGACATCAACCTCGCCGCCTACGCCTCGCGCGCCGTGTCCGCCAGGAACATCACCGTGAGCACTCTCCATCATCCACCATCAGTTACACACACACACACACATACACACACACACGCGCACTACCGCAACCTGCTGTACGTGGGCCTCCGCGACATCAACCTCGCCGCCTACGCCTCGCGCGCCGTGTCCGCCAGGAACATCACCGTGAGCACTCTCCATCATCCACCATCAGTTACACACACACACACACATACACACACACACGCGCACTACCGCAACCTGCTGTACGTGGGCCTCCGCGACATCAACCTCGCCGCCTACGCCTCGCGCGCCGTGTCCGCCAGGAACATCACCGTGAGCACTCTCCATCATCCACCATCAGTTACACACACACACACACATACACACACACACGCGCACTACCGCAACCTGCTGTACGTGGGCCTCCGCGACATCAACCTCGCCGCCTACGCCTCGCGCGCCGTGTCCGCCAGGAACATCACCGTGAGCACTCTCCATCATCCACCATCAGTTACACACACACACACACATACACACACACACGCGCACTACCGCAACCTGCTGTACGTGGGCCTCCGCGACATCAACCTCGCCGCCTACGCCTCGCGCGCCGTGTCCAGGAACATCACCGTGAGCACTCTCCATCATCCACCATCAGTTACACACACACACACACATACACACACACACGCGCACTACCGCAACCTGCTGTACGTGGGCCTCCGCGACATCAACCTCGCCGCCTACGCCTCGCGCGCCGTGTCCGCCAGGAACATCACCGTGAGCACTCTCCATCATCCACCATCAGTTACACACACACACACATACACACACACACGCGCACTACCGCAACCTGCTGTACGTGGGCCTCCGCGACATCAACCTCGCCGCCTACGCCTCGCGCGCCGTGTCCGCCAGGAACATCACCGTGAGCACTCTCCATCGTCCACCATCAGTTACACACTCACACGCATGTACACTGTCGGGAGCGTGTTAATTTGTACATGTGGATTATATTGACAATTTCTCTTTCTCTCTCTCATATCAGAAACTCAACGCCGGCTTTGCCTCGACACCAGAGCAAAGAAATGAAAATATATGTTTAAATAAATATTTCATCTCTTCGAGTAGGGTTCGAGCCCACAACTAATCGATTTTACAGTCACATGTTGTGCCCCTGCGCCACAACTGGCATCAATGACAATGGCAATGGCCATACCTAACACAACTTATCTATCTTCATATTATATTTTTGTTCTTTTCTTCTTCACATTCTTTATATTCTTTTCTATATCTTGTCTTGTCTCTAAATGTGCATTTATGTCAGTAGGCTGTTGATGGTGTCGGAATTACTAATATTTAAGTAAATATTTTAGGTGCGTATTCAATTAATGGCGGGTGAGGAGCAGTCAGCTGCACTGCCCGCTATTTTTGGAAGAAGTTCCTGTCCAGAGTTTAGCACTGAAGCGTACACTACCGTACTATACCATAACAAGTAAGTTTTTCGATGCTTCCCGACCGGAGTCTCTCAATATTGGATTTCTATTCTACTTTATATTCTGTATACTATCGTATACAGGAAAAGAGTGTGAAAGTTAGAAAATTATAATCATCGAATCTATCTCCAGAACGCCATCTCTCTACGATGAGATCAAGATGAAGCTGCCTGCGGATCTCGGAGATCAGCACCACTTGCTCTTCACCATACTACATGTGGCGTGCCAAAGGAAGCCAGTCGCGCCGGAAATGGAAAAAAGCGTGGAAACAGTGCTCGGATACTCGGTTAGTTGGATATTTGTTATGATTGGCTAAATCTAAATCCGTCTAGAAGTAGATCAAGATAACGTTACCAGTGGATCTCAAATAATAGACATAGTAGGTGAACTCTCAGGTAGCCTAAATTGCTTTTTGTATGTATTCTATTTTTAGATTTTACGTAGATACTCTTTTAGCATCGTAAAACCACGAGTATTGAAACTAAACGAAAATATATATATTATTAAGTTAAAACGCAATGTGTCTCAACGATTTCATTTATTTAATTATCATAACATTTTTCAAAAACATTTCATCAATTATTTTTCTAATATTTATATTTTCTGTATAATCCTGACGTAAGATTTTAATAGAATTTATCTAAAGATCCATCTTGATTCTATTATTGGCTATCCACAGTGGCTTCCACTATGCCGCAACGGCAAGCTCACCTGCGGCGAGTTCAGCTTACCGGCAATGCAAGAGGAACCTCCACCCAACTACTCTTACATATTTCCCGATGTTCTGTTGCCGGGTACAAGGTGGATAGACAATCACAAGCCTGTGTTGAGTATTACTCTTGACGCACACACTACTGTGCATCCGCAGGTAAAAATTTGTGTCATAGATAAAGATATTATAGAATTTGTGTCATAGAAACCATAAAACGGGTATTATTAGAACTAATTAAAGGACGTGAGTGTTCATAAAATATATATTTTTTTCATTAATACTCAAAATAAAAAATCATGTTTACATACATAAGCTACCATTATTACATGTATAATAAACTAAGTGCAAAGATTGTATTTAGTAGTCGTTGACTTCCATTACTGAATACGCAACGCCTCCAGTGGTGCTTAGAGTTGAATAATAAGAATATTTTTACAGGATGGATATATAGAACGTTTCGCAATGGCGTGCGAGGCGGTGCAAGAGGGTAACATTCCGCCACGCATTGGACTTGCCAATATGGAAGCTGAATTGCGTGCCAGGTAGCTATGGCTTTCAACATGTAATAATATACTTTATTTTTTCTGTTCTATATTTTTTAATTTTTTTTTACATTATATCAAAGAATATTCTTATTGAGATCACTGAACATTTTTCTTAATTTATTTAGTAAACTTAAAATTAAGTATAATACTTAATTTAAAAAAATCATTGAACTCACCAAAGTGTATGTTTTGAAAACCTTTTTTGCAACATAAATAAAGACGTTTTTAAATTTGTTTTTTTACAAATTTTTATTTAACTTGCCATTAGTTTGTGTGTTAATGTATGCGAAACCTTTCGAGCCCAATTTGATACACTTTCTAGAGTGCGGATTGAGACTTCAGTTCTGATGACAATGAAATTACAAATCAATATTGGTTTAGTAGTAATGCAACTGGCAAAAAACGATATTTCATTATTCATAAAATTGTTTAAATAATTATTAATAGACTAAGTTATAAAAAAGCAAAGAAAGCGTCTAACAGTAATCACAATTACTTAATTTCTCCCGTTTTTGTTTGTTTTATGTCTTTATTGTATGTTGAGCCACTCAATATACAATAAGTTTGGAAGTCGGGTGGAAACCGGAAAACGTGGTGGTTTGATGCCAGATTCACACAAAGCTAGCCCTGCTATTTTAATATTGCTTGTACCGCTTGTGCTAGCTAAATATTATAAATAGTTAATCTGTAGTTTAGTGAGGTTATCGTGTCGTTGTGGGCCAGTAACTGCTTTTTAATTATAACCGTGATTTCAATTCTCTGTATGAAATTCTTAGGTTTTGATTTTTTTTATTTTCTCGTTCTGTTTCGGAGGCTCTGAGTCTTGACACTCAACATTCTATGTATAGAAGCGCAAGGAAATTGAAATGTCTTGAATTCTGCTGTTTCTCTTTGCCTACCCTGATAAGTAAAACGCAAAGGCGGTGCATTTGGAATTAAGTGTCTTAACAACAGATTCCATCTGCCTACCTTGCTATATGAGAAAGAGCGTAAAGCTAAACATTTTTATTTCGCAACCCAGCATATCGGAGCTGCCGACAGCCAGCGTGGAGTCGCTGGCGCGCTACCTGCCCGTGGTGGCGGACAAGCTGCTGCAGCTGCTGGTGGCGCCGCCCGCGCTGGCCGGCGTCACGCTCAACATCGCGCAGGACGTGTTCACGTGCCTCGCGCACCTCTTCACCGACGTCACGGTCAGTGCTACCCGACGAAGTATATGTACCAATATGGAGAAAGAACGCTGAAATTTTATTTTAGACAACATTAACAGATCCGCATCATGATCCTAATAGCTTTTTGGATTTTGACAGAAAAAATATTTTTTCTAATTATCTATCTATTAAAGCTGAATATGCAATATTTCAACCTGTACATTTACATAACTATGTATACTAGAGAACGCATTGACACGTAGAAAATACTATACTAAAGTGTGTGTATTATTAACTATGTAAATTAGTTATTTTATTATGTAATGATTTTTTTTTGCACTATTTTATAATAATATGGTCTTTCAATATAAACTATAACTGGTCCAAGTTTAATACACCTCCGTCTGCACAATTTTTGTAAAAAGTAGATACTAACAAAATATTATATAATTGTTTCCTACTTTTAGAATATGAACGAGGGTGCAACATGCGACGCTCACGGGCGGAGCAGTCTTATCACCACGTATATACAATACCAGTGTCATATACCAAGACCTTCGTTATCTGATAGGGACATTGGACTGCCTCTGCCGCCTTCTGGTAAGGATTATAACATTTTTTTTAACTTCCCATTTAGTGTCGCATATAGCAAATTGGCCTACAATACGCCTGAATTCAAGACTGCATGTTGAGTGGTAGAACTTGTAGGGGTATCGCACATTCGTTAATATTATTTATAAACAACATTTGTAAACACTCTAAATCAACGTCCTAAATTTATTCGCTACAAATAATTATGGCTCGTATAATAATTAGTATTGCCTGTGATTTCAGTACTTACAGACGGATCTTGTAAGATCTTACATGAAGAGTTGGCTCTGCAGTGGGTGGTCGCCAGCGGCGCCACAAGGGATCTTGCTATGCAAAACTCTTGGTAATTTTTTTTAATATAAAAAAAAGATTATGAACGTGTAACAAATTAAACATAAAAAGCTCTTAAACTGCACAAGCCCTGGTCCGGTCTAGGCTATTAAGCCATATTGTCTTATGGAGTAACAACGAAATTCATCAGTGTGTAAATAACACTAACAGATGTTAAAATATTTTAATACTATTATATATAAAAACTGCATTCTTATGTTTTATTGGATTCAATTATTTACTATTATCATATACATATTTCTGTCATCTAATTTAGTTTTATTTAACATTTTATTATGTAGTTTAGTAAACCATTCTTTACAATTTGTTTCCACTTCGACAGGGCCTTATTCGAGCTGATGACCAAATCGATGGTGGAGTATCTGTACTGGAGCGGTGCCCACGAGGCGCCTCGAAAAGCGCGTTTTCCGGACCAGTTCACGGATGATCTCAGCACGCTAGTTAATAATGTTACTGCTGAGATTATATCTAAGTTAGTTGATATTGTATTGGACTAATATAATATGTACCAAATATCAGACTTACTTGTGGTCGTTTTGGAGCACTAGAGCTCGATTAAAACTAGAGGTATAAATTATCATTATCAATATGGAGAAATTTAAACACATTTGGAATTTGACATTTTTCTACTTCTTTTTAACCTAAAGCTATGACAAAAATTATTATCAAAATTATTTATAATGTTTTATGGTAATTAAATATTCATGCCCTTATTTCAGATACGGCAAGAACAGTCGCTTAACACAAAGTCTCAACAACAGCCTCGCGTTCTTCCTGTTCGAGCTCCTCAGCATAGGGGACCGCGGCTACGCGCTGTCGCTGGTGCGCGGCTACCACAAGCAGATGTGCGCCAAGATAGCGTCGCTGCCGGACGCGGTGCCGCTCGTGCACTATAAGGTGATAGTCCTCCCGACATACAGGAGTCTCGGTGTCTGAGTACAACACAAAAATCAATCTAATAATCGATTCTTCTCATTTTAGCTGTCATTCCTCCGCATTATCTGCTCTCACGAGCACTACGTGCCCCTCTGCCTGCCTCCTAGTAGGGACGGCGAAGGTGAGGGGGTGTCAGGGGCAGCCTCTCCCGCCCCCTCCTCCCGTTCAGCAGGATCTGAGGATGGCAGGAGGAAAGCTGTATCACTGTCGGGAGAGTACCGGTCAAGGCATTATCTGGCTGGTCTGCTTTTAGCTGATTTGACGTCGGCTTTGGAGTTGCAGTACGTGGATTTTTTGCTAGAGTATTTGTGGATGATGGATTTTTTTTTCCTTTATTTATTCAATTAAAGCTAGAAGAAAATATTTACCTTCTTATACGTCGTATCTTATAGGTTAATTTCGATCATACATCGTGTTATGAATATCTTATTACATTTGAAAATTTTGCAAAACAATTTAAAAAAATACATTTTTATGTAAATAACATTTTTTAATCACAATATAAACTATTCAGTATAATTATTATTTTCTGATTTACTTTAATATAATATACACATCAAAAAACATACTGTATAAACTTACCTACTCTATTACAGAAGCCCAGTACTCCAATGCGCGGCGGTAAACGCCGTGCTATCCCTTCTGAGCGCGCACGATGCGGATCCGCGGTTGGCCCAGCCCGAGGCTAAAGCGCGAGTTGCGGCGTTGTACCTTCCGCTGCTGGGAGTGCTGATGGACGCACAACCGCAGTTGTACAGGGGATTTGATGGGGGGAAAGGTATGTGATTCCACATCAAAGTATTTAGTATTTAAATAACAGTACGTCATAATGTACTTATGCATATACTAATTATTATAATAATACAAACTCTACATCTATCCCTCTCATTTCCTCACTATTTCTCAGTAATAAGAGAATATGAGATGGAGACAGAGAAAAGGATATCATGTATAAGCATGATATTGGCTGGCCAAAAATGTCCTTAATATACCTTATGAAAAAAGTAAAATATCGCTGTTTTGCATTACAACAAAACAGTTATTATGTGTATGAAGAAACACACAGCGTTGATTGAAGAAGCAGTCTCCTAATTTCGCCTATTTTCATATATAAATGGTTTAACTTACCAAATAGTCTTCGATATACTTTCCTCTTTCACTTCTGCAGAGACGTACGTCATCTATTCTCTGTGGCGACGTGCTGTCATCTATCACTCATAGAAGTCTTCATAACTCACCAGCAAGAACCTTGCTGCAACGCTGTGTGTTTCTTCATACACATAATAACTGTTTTGTTGTAATGCAAAACAGCGATATTATGTTACTTCGAAACACACAGCGTTGATTGAAGACCTGTTTGTTTACTGCTGGTGAAAGAGAATGTATGCAGACAACGGATGCAGACGCTATGTGATCTTCAAGACAATTAAAATTATATACATATGTTAAAAGTGAATTTTTTAATTTACCTATAAAACATTAAAATGTTTCAAATAACCCACTAACACTGTTCACCCTAATAAGACATTTCTTACCATCCTGTTTAATAAAATTTTACTGGTGATTTTTCTTTAATTATTTCATCATAAAACCTTTATTTAATGGTATAAGCTTGTCTCTAAGTTACAACAAAGTATTGTATAATAATATCAAAATATCCTCTCAATTAATTTAGGATGTTTATATAATAAACCATACTGTATCAATTTAATAATATCTATTATTAAATTTATTATTATTAAACATAATTATTACATTTAAATCTAAAATATCTATTATTATTAAACATAATCATTATATATTAGAAAAATTATTTCACAAAAAATCTCTTTTGAAATTATTAACTTTTGAAATTTTCAATTCTTTCAATAAGTTTCTTACTGTTTACTTATGTGAAACTTTTAGTTCTTGCAGTATACCTGAAATATATCATTATTACATCTCTTAAAAATCTTCTTTTATTGTCAAAGTAGTTGTCTCTTTGACTCTGTAGCCCATCATTTAATAAATAAATTTATTTAATCATTATTATTATCAAATGCTGCTGCTGCTTTCTTGCTGACAAGAGAAAAATGTCTCTTTCAAAATTAAGACCATTTAAGTGGTTGAATGTGGTTGGTTTAATAAAATTCAATTTTGATACAAAAATGCCCACATAAAATTCAACTGATTGGTCCTTCAAACATTTGAACCTAAAAATAAAATGATTACTGACTGATATATTAGATGTTCTGATACATCACAATGTGAGAGTACAACAAAATAATATTATGTTGTAGCACAATTTACTTTTGCTTTGGTTCCAGAAAATTATAATTACAATGTATAGTAACCACTGTCATGTTCAGCCTGTCACATTAGCACCCTGCCATCATGTTATAATACATATACATTCAGTTTTACTTGTCTATATCAAGTCTGGTTTCTTTTCCAATTTCTGTTTTAATAACAATCAAATATGGTATTTCTTTCAATTCCTAATATTTATTTATTATTTCAATTTCTGTTTAAATAATACCATTACAGCCACAAGTGTATCTTGATCGACTCACCTTCAGTTTTTGTTTTATTGTATCTTTCTGATTTTTCTAATCTTTAAGGGACTTGTTTCATGGTCCTTCTATTTTAATGCCTAGCCTACAGCTAGGTTCTCAATATGTAAGTCCCTTATATAGTGCCCTAGTGATCCGTGACTAAGTATCTATAGTACAAAGTTTGTCCTCTGTTATGTTTTTGGTTTTGATAATTAGCTATGAATTATTAAGATACCCACAACTTGTGTCACCTTTATAATAAAAGTAATATTAAAGTCGGGTAAGTTGATATAATGTCATGAACTTATTGTTATTAAAGTTATTGAAAATAAATAATGATGTGTATAAATATCATATCCTCTTGGATCTGGAACAACAGATGTTATTCAGACATGTCCTCCTTGAAAATTGTATGTCAGTCTTTGGTGTCTCATATCCATTTTGGAAATAAAGCTAAAGCTGTAAGTCCTTAGTGACGTTTAGTCGCACACTGGCCGACCATTTGTACAGAGAAAAATCCACGTCTAGGACGCTCCATATTAAATAAGGCCTCCGGAGCCTGGAGCAACAGATGTTATTTGGACATGACTTCCTTGAATAGTGCATCTCAGTCTCTTGCATCTCACCCATTTTTTGGAAATATAAGCTGTAAGTCCTTAGTGATGTTTAGTCGCACAGCGGCCGACCATTTGGACAGAGAAAAACGTCTAGGACGCTCCATATTAAATAAGGCCCCCGGAGCCTGGAGCAACAGATGCCATTACGGCATGTAAACGGTGGTCAGCTTTGTATCTCTCGATAGCTCTAACACCGTCAGAGTGATGATCAGACGATCTGCCAACTTGCAGATATATCATCAACTTTAATAGTTAATACCTGGGTCTGTTCCTTAATTTTCGAGTATACCATAAAATAAAATTACTTTGACACTTTTATATAGTACCATATTCACACTCTGAAAGCTTATTTTCCTTGTGCATACTGTTATATAAATATTGAACTTTTCTATTAATCTGCATGCCACCTATCACATCTGATTTATCCAGAACCTGCTTTCCTGAGGTAAAGCACATTCAGGTGGACTACTCAACCTACATACACTGCAGTTTTGTTGAGAAATAGAATTACAGGTGTTGTATAGAGACTAAGAATACAATTCTTATGATTTGACTTCCTACTAAGTCTATTATTGGGCAGTTGCCCAGTTCTGTCAAGTAAACTACTTAACTCACATGTGCTGTGGTCTACTTGAGACAATTTGACTTTCTACTAAGTCAGTTAGTGGCCCACTGTGACTATTGGCTAATATAAGTATTGGTTAATATGCATAAAGATCCACTTTTCCAACATCTGCCTTAACAATCAAAGGCAATCGCAGAAGAATTTGTGATCCATAACAACCTGCACACTTCTTTTCTTTAGAAGTTAGGTACACAACATAATTTCACACACAATTTAATTTTGAGTGCTTCATTAAACAACCAATAATACATAATCTCATATATTTTATATGAATTTTGTCTACTGAAAGCAATTTCAGTTTTGTAGCTGTATCAAAGACATTTCAATGTTTAATGATTAACTCAACAGCCAAAATGTAGTATTAGTTTACTATTTCCGAAATATTAATTGTTAATGTCAAATCTGTCCTGATCAATTGCCAGCATAAATCTGTTGGGATACACAACAACATATAAATGCCAGGTGATATGCCCGTGTTTTTCTAAGACAATCTACAGTTCGTAAACATTGTAACTGTCTGGGAAGCTCCCAGCAGGTCAAAGAAGATGAATATATACTAAAGAGTCTCCTGGTTTTTAATGATCCTCTGGGTGCAGTATAACAATAAACATAAATTGTGTATTATAATAATAATAATAATATATATATATATATATATATATTCTTTTTTTTTTTTTTTTTAATAGAGTATTATTATTAATAAACATAGAAGTGAGCCTATGTCTACCTTTTTTCGACCAAGACGGTATAATTTGCAACTATGCATTCTTTCAATTGCAATAATAATAATTTTTATTAATATATTTATTTCTTTATTCTATTCATTTCTATCCAATGGAGTTTCCTTTTCTGTTCTATCATCTTCTTTATTTATTATTATTTTTGTATTTAAATTAATATCTTATATGATCTATTTCCTTTACTTATATGTTATACCTTTTTTTATGTATGAAAAAATACATACACTACATGTATTACTGTCACTTTAATTATTATAAACTTTGATCAAAACTCTGTTAATTTCACCTATTACACTTAAGACACAAAATCACACACTTTATAATTACATGACTTCATTCTTCTGAAGACCTGGATCCAAGTAATGTAGTATAGTCACAGTCAGCCCAAGCAAACAATTTTATTTAATATTAGATATCTCTCACAGCATTTATTTAGCTTCATTTTTATTAAAGTTACACAACTCCATGTTAACTACTAATTTCAAAAGCTGGAGTAAATCTGCAAAACCATTACAGACTGGTTCCTGTAGTCTTTAGTCACTTATTGACAGTAGTCAACCTTTGTCTGTTTATCGCAATACTACCATTCTTATTCAAACACATTTTTTAGCGACTAGTTACATTCTTTTATGTCACTAAGCTGTAGCTCTGTTATAGATAACACAGAATTATCACAAAAAAATCCTATAAGAAATAAAATTAACACCAAATCGTTGTGTTCTTACACAATAATTGATAATAAAATTCAAATTCGAATATACTTCATTCAAGTAGTAAATAGACATTTATTGTCAACTGAATATAGAGCCACCACCGGCCCAAGGAGCAGTTCTGTTGCCTAAGAGCTAAAAAACGGCGCTCTTTTAAATAAAAGTTACAATTTTAAAACAATGTAATTGCAGCTATGCTCCAAATTATTATTTACATAGGTACATGTTATTATTACACTCTGTAATGCAAGTAATTATACATAGAATATATAGAAGCTTTAATATAACTTTTTTATAGTTATCATAAACATTCTAGATCTGTTTGTATATTATGTACAGTAAAGTAACTTAATGAGTGTAAGGTAACCAAGCCTATGTTAAATAGAATGTTTTACAAGACATTATCGAAATAATATCGAGCGTTGACTTTTAATGTATAATATTTCATCAAAATATCGTATAGAATATCTCTAATAACATTCAGTAGCTGTGTAATAGCTTATATGCTGAAATATAACTTACCAGTCTCAATTAGACTACTGTTATAATCTAAGTATCAGAAGTTTGTACCTTGCCTTTTGAACTCTTATATAGTAAAGGGGGCTTACTTTTTTTCTTCTCATTTTTCGTAAGTTAGGAAAAAATTGCTAAAAACTTTAAGGGCCTGTTGGCCATTTTGAATTCTGAAAACAGCAACTTTCCTTTTCCTGTACTTCTGAATTATATATATTCATTTTGCGAGACACAACACAAATATAAACTAAACTGCGTAATATAAAAATATTTTACACAAAATTTGTCATTAATATTAAATCTATCAAAGATAAATTTTGTTATTTATAATTTTTGCATCCGATCGCGGCAAAATTATAAGACGCTATGAGTGATAGATGACAGCACGTCGCCACAGAGAATAGATGACGTACGTCTCTGCAGAAGTGAAAGAGGAAAGTATATCGAAGACTATTTGGTAAGTTAAACCATTTATATATGAAAATAGGCGAAATTAGGAGACTGCTTCTTCAATCAACGCTGTGTGTTTCGAAGTAACATAATATGCTGATATATAATATTATCTATATTAGAAATAGATAAGTAGTGATTGATTTTCGTTTTTTTTTTTCAGAAACATTGCAACTAGACGGTGAAATGAATCAATTCGGCTATATGTATGCACCTTCATCACCTGATGATTTTAAACAGGTTACTGTTGCCATTATTATCTTATTACGTCAAGGTAAAAAAAAAAAAAGTTCAAAATAAAAAGTTACATGCTTTATTTTTTGAACGTCAAATAATTTACCACCAGTTCGCTAAAGTTAATGCCTCAGACCTGAGAAGAACCGGCGCAACTCCGCGGGACTTATATTTTTTTAAATCAATTCAGTTAATATAGTATTATATTCTAGTTTTGTTGTATTATAATTTTAAAATCCATTGTTAAGGTTGAACTTTCATTGTTAGGTATTTATGTTCCTATATATTTTTTTAGTTTTTAAATGTACTTGTATTGTCATATTTTAAATTTTCATTTTTAGAATGGACGACCACCTTTCAACAGTGAAACTAGTCGTAACCTCCTAATGTGTCTAGTGTGGGTGCTCCGATGGGCTGAAAGAGGAGCCCTAGCAGCCGCTGTCGCAGAACTGCCACCAGCAAGATTACATTGTTTACTTGCCCTCATCGATCTGTGCTTCAAATGTCAGGAGTATAAGGTTAGTGACCATCAACCATCTTTTTTCGATGTAACTTGACGAGAATGTATGACTTAGTGGTAAGAGCGCTTGGACGGTCATCAAGGGACGTTTCAAATCTCGCTACGTTCAAAAAAATTTATGCCTTTTCTTTAATAAGTATTTAAGTATAAATATATTTTTCTATTTTCTCAACAGGGTCGAAAGGAGATATTGAAATGTGCTCAACAGAATGTACGTAAGACTACCGATATAAAGGCCAAGTTGGAGGACGTTATACTCGGCCAGGGATCTGCTCGATCTGATTTTATTATGCGACGTAAGGGTGAGTAAAAATTGAAATTTTGTTAAGAAATTTATATTTATTACTAGCGACTCGCTTGCGGCTGTGCCTTAGACTTGAATTTCCTAGATTTATAGACCGATAATTTTCAACTACTAATTTGAAAAATGAAAAATTTATTAGTAAGATATGTATTGATAAAAAAATATATAAGTGCAGATCCAATAATCCAATAATAGCTGATTTGTCGATCGAGTGACATATTTAATACCACACTAAGATGAGCGCTCGGCGCGCTCGCCAAGTGCTCCCCAGTAGTACCGTGTGCCCGCAGGTGGCTCCAGCACGCGCGGCGGGCGCGAGCGCTGGCGCAAGGAGTGGGTGCGCGGCGGCGCGCGCTCGCGGCCCGCCTCGCCCGCGCGCGCCTCGCCCGCGCTGTCCGCCGCGCTCGCGCACGAGGTCGCGCTCACGCTGCTGCACGCGCTCGACCTCATCGTGCAGGTACACTCGGACCTCCAGCTATTTAGAAATTACTCGTACTATAATAATGTTTTTGTGTATATTATGTGTGCGGTTGTCACGTTCTAGGCGTGCAGCGGCCTGGAATGGGGACAGTCGGCGTGTTGCGGCGCGCTGGGCGTGCTGCTGCGCGCGCTGCAGCGCAACCAAAGTGCTAGTGTGTTGCAGCACATGTTTGCTTCTGTACGGTCTCTCATATTGAAGGTATGTTGAATACTTCTGACAGAAATATATTTTTATTATCAGTTATTAAGTGAAATTAATGAGAAAAAAACAATAATTGAACAATTTTTTCCTGCTCCAGTTGTTGGACAAAGCTTGAAGCAAACAATGTCTTTACAATAGACTAAATGTGGAAGACAGACCTACTTTGCTATTTGTGAAAAAAAATGTGAACTTTAAAGAAAAATAAAATAATATCATTTATATATTTATTACAATATAAAAACATCTACTCGAACATATATATGTTGTCTTTAGTTGGGCTGGTCCTGGTGCTCAGAAGAAGCTGGTCCAGGTACCTGCAGAGTTCTACTCCGTCACTGCGCAGCGCTCAGCGCTGCAACTCGTGCCCACGCTGCTGCTGCGTTGTACGCCTTAATGCGACATCATTATCATCTTGGGAATGTTAGTATAGATATTAAATGATTTTATCTGTATCTGTATGTATATGATTGTTTTTTTATTGTTAACCATATATATTTTTTCCAAATTTGTGTTTCGGCACTAATTTGTAAAGTTGGAATTTCTGTTCCAACAAGAAGATATTTAATTTTTTAAAAAATCAAGCCACCATTTCTGTTATATATACTAAATCAAATCTAATAATTCAAAATATGTATTTTTATATTTTTTTTTGTGATTCCATTATAAACAATATATGTTTTGAGTTTATAATTACTTCACCAGTAGGATTACGTAGGATAGTTTATCTTCAAATACCAGAAAGTAAAAAGAAAGTATGAATTAACAATATGTCCGAAAATACAAACAAAACATAAAACAACACGTAACTTACAGAATTTCAGCCGAGTCAAGATGCAAGTGACGATGTCTCTTTCATCACTCGTGGGCACCTCCACCACCTTTAGCGAGGAGTCTCTCCGACGCGCACTCAAGACTGTCCTGCTATATGCTGAACACGATCAAGACTTGCAAGATACAACATTCCCTGAACAAGTGAGTTTATAAAACCTCAAATATTTCTAATAATAGAAACTTCGAATATTTCATGTTACTTTATTTCGTTTTCTATTTATTTTGTTTGATATGTAATTTTTATTAAATATCAACTAAGAATGCCCATCGTAGTTATTGGCGCATTTTTTTTTGATGTAAGCTTTATATTCGAGAAACAAGATTTATGGTTTCATTACATAATATGTAACTTATCGAGAATGTATTATGTAATGTATTCATATGATATATTAACATTGGGTAAATGTAAAGTATATAAATATATAAAAAGCAAATAAACATTGTCATAATAAGAATATTCTTGTCCGCCAGGTAAAAGACCTAGTATTCAATCTGCACATGATCTTAAGCGATACAGTCAAAATGAAGGAGTTCCAAGAAGATCCAGAAATGTTACTGGATCTAATGCATCGTATCGCACGTGGTTACCAACACAGCCCGGACTTGAGACTTACTTGGCTCAGTAATATGGCACAAAAACATATGGAGGTGAGTTGTTTTTTGCTTATTTTTTCCCAGCAGCTGTGTTTTTATTATTTCATAAATTGGCATAGTTAAATTAATAACTTTTATAAGATAATTACAAAAATATACTGGTCATTTTGAACTATGGATACACAAGAATGAAATAATTTATTTGGCTTTTTATCATTTCCTTATATTAAAAATATATTATTTTAAAAATATATATATTGATGTATTTGATGAAACAGATGTATAATAAGGAACATGATATTGGTGTTATTAATCTTTGTGCTTCCATTATTAATGAAAATATTTGAAAAAAAAATTGATCAGGGGCCTTACTCTTGACGACAATATTCAATGATCAATCGTCAATAAATGTCATTTCGTACTCTTGAAAGCAATCAATTGCTAAGTCCACTACCGCCCGCTAGTTGACGCTTGCGTTAACTAAAAATTGTTGTAAAATTCGTTAGAATTGTGATATTTGGTACTCTTGACGCGTTTTTGACAGCTAAAATGACAGCAAAACTAGAAGCGGAATTAGGAATTTAGTCAATAGCTAAAGTGTATCTTTTTAGGAATTGATTTGTTATTTTTCTCGTGAAAACAGCAAAAAAATGGTTTAGTGCTTATGTACTGTGTTTTGAGGAAAACATATAAATTAGACCTTAAAAGCAAAGAAACATGCGTTGATTCGCGAATTTTAAAGAAAACTGAAAACTATTGACTGTCGTAATGAAAAATTCTGTTATAGAGGTGATACGAAGAAATGAGTGAAATTCGTCACATAAAGCCCAAAAATTTAAAACGAAATTAATGACTGTAACTTACATATACTAGGTAAGTTAAGTATTAATCTAAGGAAATACATATGTAATAGTAACTGCTGATTAAAGTGCTAAGCAAAATCACTGAGTGTTTATTTTTCAAATGTATTTAAATATATTATCAGTGGACTTTTGAAGTTTAATTGGAATGAGCATTTGCTTTGTAAAAATACATATTAAGTAACTACCAATATATGATTCAGTAGCAATATACCAATATAGTAGTTGGTACTTAAATATTTTATAAACTACAATAGCAAGAATAGTAATTATACTATAATTTTATAGGCGACCATATTTTGGCCCAAAAGTGGATAAGTTTGATAGTTGAGATGACCTCTAAATGTAGATGCTTACACGAACTTTACAAGAATATTTCGCCAAAATTCACATTTCTGCTCAACCTAAATAAACAAAAATGTTCACAAATGGAAACACAGGGAGCAGCATTGTAAATAAATAACACATATTGCAAGTGACAACATATGTGTTAAAGTATTATCTAGAAATGAGTTGGAAGACTTGGAGGTAGAAGAAGTAGAAGTCTCCAAACATTACAGCTGACTGAAAGGTAGTAAAAACATATAATAGCTACAAATTAAGGAAAGAAACAGAAAATAGGTCCACAAGTTATATAAATCTTTTTATAAATAAATTTGTATATCTTTATTTTAATATTAAGGTATTGTCTAACAATGTTTGTTATACAATAAAAATTACTTTTAAAGTTGAAAATAGTTGAGCAATACAGTAAGACATTGAATTTTCTTATAAACTTGTATAAAATATTATTAATATTTAATTGATTGATTCAATTACCGAGTAAATATGTACTTATGTGTAACAAAATTATATTCGACAGTACTATATTGTTTAATTTAATGAAACAAATTAAATAATAATGAAATAAACTATATTAGCTTTCCAAATAAATCATTTTGAATTTATCAAAACTTTACAAAAATGCTTAAAAGTATGAGTGATTGGTCAGAGTTTAATAGATTTCCTGTATGTCATAATTTTTTTTAAGTATCAAGTATTTGTATATATGTCTATAATTGTATCTCTATATAAATGTATATATAATATCTATGTATGTATTTATGTATGAATAATGTATGTATATATAAATGTTTGATATAATAAATAACAAAAATATCTTTATACTTTAAATAAGTACAAATTTGGTTGAATGTATTAGCTTTGTGCAATACAGTGTTTTTAGAAAATTTGTAATTAGATATATGAACCTCATGCTAAAGAGTAATGTTTCAGATGTATCAATATGTAAATTATCTTATTTAACTTATTTTAAAAAGAATGATTTAATTGTTTAGAGATAGTTTTGTGTTGCACTTGTATTTTTAATATTACCAATAAAGATGTATATTTTAATTATTGTTTAATTACATAATTGGCATTTAAAACAAAATATTATATATATATATAACAAGAACAAAATAAAAGCAAACCATTACACTATATGTTATTTTTAGTTTTTTTTTATAGGTAAAGAAAAAAGTTTGTCTTTTGGTCTTTCTTATAAATTAAAAATTAACCAACTTTTACGTACTTATTTGTGACACTATACTATATATATAGCTTTAAGCTTTATGATATTATACATAATATGATAATGGTACATATAAATATTCTTATTATAATAAAAAGACATTCAGTAGTAAAACATTTTTTTATTAATACTTTTATTTTAATCACTTTTATAAACATAATAGACTAATCACAATTCTTTCTTTAAATATGTACATTTAAGCGTTATCCATTAACATAAAAATTTATGTATGTTTCTTTCAAATGAAAACAATCATTAGTTTTCGCGTGAACTTCAAAAGCATTTAACCTTCGTTATTTTGTTATACTTTACTTAATTTTACATTTCAACCTTCTTTTACGTTTAGTTATAGGCTAAATGCACATCGATTGTAGAAATATATTTATTATAACTGATAACATAAGCATTAACATAATAAACAAATTCATATGTCAAATGCTTTTTTTGACAAAACATTTTAAATAATTAGACATACAGATAAAATATATCCATTTTTTTAGGACGACTTCAAAGATTTCATTGTTTTTTAAGTAAAACAAAATAAATATGATTTATAATTACTGTTTTTGCGAAAAATGTGCATTTAAATAAATTATTTCAATGAGTTATGAATGGTTATTATGTATCGCAGATTTATCGGTATAAAGTGCACAACACTAACTGTCAGTTATAACGGCGTTAGGATTAGTCAAAAGAATAGTAATCCGACTTTGAGAATGTTCACAGAGTACATTCTATATACTATAATAGAGACCAAACTTCGGCATCAAAAGTGGTAACATGGATCAACGCCATCTATATGTCTTAGTCTCAACTATACAAAACAGTTATATACATATATGTATATATATAACTGTGTATGCTACTATATATACCGTCGTATATATATACTCTTACGTACTTATTTCGTTGCGCATATTATGTAGATGTAGAAAAAGTATACGAAAATAAAATACATCTCCAATTTATTGTTTTTATTGAATCACACATTTATACAATAGATTTTAGGATAATATAATATTATTCGTAGGTAAATTGAGATTTGACCGTCGCCTACATCACAATATAAATTATTTTTTTACATTTTATTCAATAAATTTATTTTAAATACGATTAAATATATATACAGCATGATTAATAGATAGATACACAAACTAATACAGGTAATAGAGTAGGTAATTTCCAATTATTTTAACCCCATTTAGTATGCACAGAAATTTTACCGTTTCCGAGACATTAGCCATTGTAAAAAAAATTAAATACCATATGTACATAATCAATAGCTTATATATTAAAGTATATATTATTGAACTTGTAATTTATTTGTTATCAACAAATGACATAAGAGTAATAATAATAATAATGTCTCGGAAACGGTAAAATATATGTCTTAAGTCAGACTAGGTGTCTTTTAAAACATTAATTGAATTTCTTCTGTATTTGTTAGGAATTTATCACTATCATCATCAATTTGCTTTCTACCAGCCAATATCCTATTGATATTTTTACAATAGTTATACATCAACCAAGAAATCACAATATAAATTATGTATCCAACTAATTTATTTTTATATAATATACATTATTGAATACAATAAAAGTTTTGATTATTTCTTTTAATTTTCTTTATTCTAAATTTTGTTTAACTGTTTTATTTAACATATCTTGGATATTTGAAATTAATTTAATAAATTTTTCACTGGGAGTGCAATGCCACTGTCAACCTGCATATTCTCTATATTGTATATATTCAATTTCATCTTTGGAAAACAAATTACTCATACATTAACTGTATGATTTAAAAATGTTAGTTTGTTTTTTTTAATATCCACCCATATACTATAGAGGTGCTATAATATGAGAATCGGTTTCTTTCACCTTCAAAGGTGTCATTGCACAATTAAATATAGATTTAAAATCAAATGTGCAGGTCGAAGACATTTGTCATTGATGATGAGATCATGTAATCATTGGCAATGGTCATTTTCACATTTTACTCCTAGGATGTGGACACTGTTTAAATTATTTATTAAAAGTTGACATTTGTTGACTCAAACTGATCACAAGTAGGGTTGTTGTTGAGACACTTCTGACTTTTTACTGCACTAAAAAAAATTTCAAGGGTACCTTGACCTGGACTAAGCAGTCGTTTCACATATTTTTTTTTGTTTTGCTGTCATTTATGGAGCCAAAAATATTGTCCAAAAATAATACAAGGTCAGCTGATTGATTACATTCTGCAGGTAGAATTCCTTTATCTGAAAATGACGTTAATAAAATGTTAATAATTTAAACTTCACATGATTAAGAATGTATTCCATATTGGATTTTTACTTCTGTCATTATGTGTTGGCTCACAAATGATGTTCTTAATATATATATATATATATATATATATATATATATATATATATATATATATATATATATATATATATATATATATATATATATATATATATATTTATTTTAATTTAGCATAGTATTATATAACTTGATTAAAAAAAAATATAACAAGTTCTTCATCTTTTTAACTTAAATAGATAATTTTCAAGATTTTTACTATTGTTCTATCAATTTGCTGAAGCAAATAGAACAATAGTATTCTTAAATTCAATAGTAAAAAATAATTATTGAATTCAGTGGGAAATGGGGAATGAAATGTCTTAACTGGGTTCTCTTTACCTCCCATGCTGTGTACGGGGATACAGGTGTTCAAAGCTGTTACAGTTTTTAATTATTCAATTATAGTTAAAGGAAATTGCTGTTATAGTTTTTAATTATTCAATTATAGTTAAAGGAAATTAACATTATGGTAAACTATTTGACGTTCAAAGAATGAAACATGTAACTTCTTATTTTGAATAAAATTATTTGACTTTGACTTTAAAAGTTAAGACTAAAAATTTTAAATATAGCACTAGTAATTGTTACCTGCATCATATCCTAGGTTTGAAGCTACTGTACTGTAAAATTTGAGTAGCAAATTTAACCATCATTTTGTTAATTTTGTCAGGGTTCACATGGCTTTCCGTTAATTTTGGAATCAGTCTGATACCATTGTAGCCAGGGTTTTCTTCATGCAATGATTGTTTGTAGACATTATGTGCCCTAAAAATCTTGCCGAAACACACACACAACACACAAGTAACGAGTACAAACTCAACAACAAACAAAATTGTAACAGTAATAGTAAAATTAATTTACCCGCGGACCTTGAGCTCAACTCGTACTCGTACTCCAACTCGAAAATCGTACATATAAGTCAATAAACTATTACAAAAATATCCTATTTGAATACCGAAATTTGTTGTTCGACGAGATCAACATATATTTTTTAATTTAAATTTAATAATTAATAGATAGATAGACTATAGAATACCATAGAGTAGAGAGTTATTCAAAGTACCACAGATAGTGAAGAACGGATTGCGAAAAATATATAATTATTTAATGAGATATATAAGAAATTATTTGTGGTAAATATAATTTTATATTAATAATTATAAATATATAAAGTTAATAAATTAAATTAATATTATTTCGTATTCAATTTGCAGTGACATCTGTTGATGTTAATTGAAATATTCAATTCTAAAGCGACCTCTGGATTTCTTAGTCTCAACTAACGCAAATATAATGCTACAAAATTAAAAGTTGTCTATAATGGTCAAAAGCCTCGATACTCTATATACTTCTTAATTTACTAATATTATACGTCAAAAGTTTCCAGCTTCGTTATACTAAGATTGTAGAGCCTGAGAATGTTGGTTTCAAGAGTACCAAAATAACGTCGCCGCAGGATTACATTGGACAATGTTGGACGTCAAAATATGATTGAAATTACTTTCAAGAGTAAGGCCCCAGATCACTCCTTGTAATTAAAAGTGTAATTGACGGAATTAAGAGTTCTCTTAGATATAACTATAGATTCCAAGCTCCAGTGGATATCCCACCTTTAAACATTTGCAAACCAAATCAGCTGGGCTGTTTTTTTGTTTTTTTGTTCGTTTAATTTGAAATAAAAATATAAGAAAAGGTAATATTGTGTACATCTAATATCTAATCATATCAACTTCGAATTCTTTTAACTAGCCTCAAGCGCTATATAGCACTAGTTTCCATACAATTGATTTTACGAAGTACTGGAGTGGCACCCTCATGCTCTTTAAGACTGCTGCGGTGTTGTGGTCAATTGCATCACTTTAATTTTGGTGAATATATTCAAAGTATTGTAACTTTTTCGTTTATTGTGATATTTAAGAGATTGTATGACAATGGTATTTCTTTTTAATTATTATTTTATGCTTAACATACAAAAAAAATAGTAAACTTTCTCGTTGAAATATATTGTGTACACATAATCAAATACTGAAGTAAATTCCCATTCGCATAAAACATGTATGAAGTCAATTTCAAAACTTTATTTAATAGCACTGGACTGGTGGGTTTTTAGTTTCACTAAAAGGGGATCTTTACATTGCTTTTTGAAATTGCCCTACTTGCTTTTGAAGAAGTCTGCAATTAAAATGCTGCACTAATAAATTTTCTCCTTAAAATAGCTAAATGTGCAGTTTCTATCCATGCATTTATATACCTGAGTAGGTGACTCAACAAGTGACACGTACATACATTGTGGTTTCCAGCGCTCTAACCACGTGGAGGCGGGCATGTGCCTGGTGCACGGCGCGGCGCTGGCGGCCGAGCAGCTGCGCGCGCGCGGGCGCGGCGCGGCGCTGCTGGCGCGCGTCACGCACAACGCGCTGGAGGAGAGCGCGCCCGACCCGCTGCCGCACCACCTCACCGCGCACGAGCTGCAGGTACACGCACACACACGCACACACACACGCACACACACACGCACACACACACACGCACGCACACACGCACAACGCGCTGGAGGAGAGCGCGCCCGACCCGCTGCCGCACCACCTCACCGCGCACGAGCTGCAGGTACACGCACACACACGCACACACACACGCACACACACACACGCACACACACACACGCACGCACACACGCACAACGCGCTGGAGGAGAGCGCGCCCGACCCGCTGCCGCACCACCTCACCGCGCACGAGCTGCAGGTACACGCACACACACACGCACACACACACACGCACACACACACACGCACGCACACACGCACAACGCGCTGGAGGAGAGCGCGCCCGACCCGCTGCCGCACCACCTCACCGCGCACGAGCTGCAGGTACACGCACACACACGCACACACACACGCACACACACACACACACACGCACGCACACACGCACAACGCGCTGGAGGAGAGCGCGCCCGACCCGCTGCCGCACCACCTCACCGCGCACGAGCTGCAGGTACACGCACACACACGCACACACACACGCACACACACACGCACACACACACACGCACGCACGTAATCTTTTAATTTATAACTAATATTAAATATTATATGAATAATCTTTTTTTGAACACCGCTGTCTTGATACGGAAAGTATTAATAATAATAAAATTTCTATTAAACAGGCACTTCTCGAGCATGCAGCCGGTGAATTAATGACCGCGGGCATGTACGAAGCCGTTAACGAGGTGTACAAGGTTCTTATCCCCATCGCTGAAGAAAACAGGGATTATAAAAAACTTGCTAATATACATGGGTAAGAGTTTTTAAAAGGAACAGAGTGTCTTTGCACTACTTTACTTGACTTTATGCTTGCTAAAAAAACATTAATTAAAGACAATATCCACCCACCGTGGGTTTGATCATCCATTACCACACCATAATGAAACAAACGATTCAAAGATTTCATTTCTCCGACTAGCAGTATATGTATGCAACTTCACCTCCCCTTATTACTCCAGTATTTAAATCGCCATAAGTAACAATTGTGTATGACACATCTAACGAAAAAAACAATTTTAAGTAGTACCAGCCATTACATTAGCGTGTCCATCCAAATGTACTATCTAACACTAATTCTTATACAAATGGATCATTTAACATAAAATTATTTTTTCAATTTATCATTTATCAGTACTTATGATGGAAAAGTGAGTGGTAAGAAAGGTGGTAAAAAGTGGTATCAAAGATACTGGAAAAAGGTCAAGTAAAAAATACAAGAGAAGGTATGTGTGAAGAGGTTGAGGACGAGGAAAAAGGTATGTAGGGACGGTAGCGTTTGGCGCCCCTGATCTCTCTGACTACCCCGCTAGGGATACAGCGTGAAGTTTAGCTCACCTGTTTAGATTAACCTGTCCAACAAAAAGTCTTCAGTTTGATAATATTAGTAAAGATTTTTTTTTAGCTTCATGCTATATTCGTTCTACTACTTTTGGACCTGGTGTTAAGACTCTTTGTTCACCCACTTTTCCCGTTTCCCCACTTTCAGCTGAATTCTGAAAACACAGTGCACTGAGTAGCGAAACTCAACGCCGCCCTTTATCTAGCCACCAGAGTGAGGAAATGAAAATATCAAATATTTAACTTCTTCGCTTGGGAATTGACCTGTCGTGTTTATAATCACGCGCTTGCGGCTGGACTACCGTATAATACGGAATACCGTATATTAATTTCTGTATCTTCACCTTTATAGAAAACTGAACGAAGCATTCACCCGCATAGAGCAGCTCCACGGCAAGCGCGTGTTCGGTTCCTACTTCCGCGTGTCGTTCTACGGCGCGCGCTTCGGAGACCTCGACGGCGAGGAGTTCATTTACAAGGAACACGCTTTGACTAAATTACCCGAGATATTTAGTAGATTGGAGGTTTGTTCTTTCTTACTGGTTTAGTTTCATTAGCTTAAATAAAGAAAAATTTGATTTGTATTATATATATATATATATATATATATATATATATATATATATATATATATATATATATATATATATATATATATATATATATATATATATATATATATATATATATATATATATATATATGTATATATATACATATATATATATATATAAAAAGGGCAAGGCTTGTAATAGTTGTGGGTATGATTTCTAATTTTTGTTTTTCAACTCAATAAAATACTTCACAAATCAATGTGCTTTTATAATTACGACGACTTATGGTAAACGGGGTTGTTTATCTGTTTTTGTGTTTGACATAAATTTTTTTTTGTATATCAACTATATCATTTTTTTAATTACTTGTCATGTCATAAAATAATCACATATATATTATAATTATAAGGATTACAATATTATAATAATACCGGTTTAATTATAATATGATTTTTACCTCTTCTTATAAAAAAAATACTTTTCAAGAAACCTTTAATTCTTACAGAACTTCTATGGCCAACGTTTTGGTACAGAAAACGTAGTGATAATCAAAGACTCTAACGTCGTAGACGTGAGTTCCCTAGATCCGGATAAAGCATACATACAGATAACATATGTGGAGCCTTACTTCGAGCCACACGAGCTAAGAACCCGAATTACACACTATGAAAGGAACTATAATATTAGTATGTATTTATAGTCTTACTTTACTTACATAATTTTCTATTAATTTTCATAATTTTCCTTACGAATGACTTAAATTGCTAACGTTATTATGAACTCCGAATTTTTATTTTCTTAATAAGAATTAAAAGTCAAACATGTAATAAAAAAAATTGTACTATTTAGCATTTATTTATATTGTGTTATAGTTTGATCAGATGTAGTCTAAACCAATTATTTACGTTCATCGTTGCTTCATCACCCAAAAGGATATTATATAAATTTTATTAAAAATCTGCGTCCCATATGGCAAATATTCCGATACATATATGTAACAGTGATAGTTGTGTGTTGGTGTATTGCAGAGCGTTTCATGTACGCGACGCCGTTCACGCTGGGCGGGCGCGCGCACGGCGAGCTGGGCGAGCAGTGCAAGCGCAAGACGCTGCTCACCACTGCACACCACTTCCCGTACGTCAAGACGCGCATACAGGTAAACGAACACGCGCTTCCACACACGCAATACCATTAAAAGTATGTACTCTCGCACGCGACGCACACACATACACGCTTACACAAGCAAACACCTATGCAAGCAAAGAAAATAAGCACACGAGGAATACACTTTGACGTCTGCACACAAACGTACATTTAGTATACTCATTAAAATCTCATTAAATATTATATTATTTTATTAGTCACAGTGATATTTTCTTTTCGTACACAGGTTGTACAAAGGACGCAGATAATTTTGACGCCCATCGAAGTGGCCATAGAAGACATACAGAAAAAGGTTACACAACAATTTTTTTTTCTAACTCTCTTCTCCGTTTTTAAATACTCTATTTTCATTATTTCCAATTATTTTTAACAAAAATCCCTTTGAATATTAAGAAATCCTTATATAGTAATGTACATCAAACATTACTATTGTATTTTTTTGGCCCATTAGATCAATGAGTTAGCAGCAGCAACTAGTCAAGAGCCCCCAGATCCCAAGATCCTGCAAATGGTTCTCCAAGGATGCATCGGCACTACTGTTAATCAGGGACCATTAGAATTAGCTCAGGTATTCAGTTTTTTTTTTTAAATAAAATTTAGGTAAAAAATGGGTTTTTTTGTTTTTACTTATTAAACTTTTGTATAAATCAGTTGCACGCTGTATCCCACACTCAGCAGGATAGGCTTAATGAACCTAATGTTAAAACACTCCGTTCTCCACTTTTCCCCGAGTTCTAGAGACATTTCGTGTTGAATAGGAACTCAACGCCGCACTTTGCCTCGACACCAGAGCGAAGAATTGAAAATATAAATGTAAATAAATATTTCATCCTTCATGCAGGATACAGCGTGAAGCTCACATAATAATAATTCATAACGTAAAACTATATAAAAAAATTAACTCTTTATCGGAATGTATTATTGAAATATGCTCATTTATGTACTTTACATTGTATTTCTTATGTAGGTGTTCCTGGCGCCGGTGGTGGAGGGGACTCAGCCGCCTACAAGACTCACGAATAAACTAAGACTTGCATTCAAAGACTTTTCTAAAAAGTAAGTTATGAACATACATAGGTTGTATATATTTATAAATATAATGAAATTGTAACTGATATCTACATGACAGAGGTATGAGAAAAACTATCATTGGGGGCGTCTGTCAATGTAATAGAACCGCAGACCATATTTTTTTAAAATTTTGTCTCTTTATATTTCTTACACGTTAATCTCAGAAACATAAATAAGTTGTAACAAGCGTATAAAAATTTCGACGTAGCTTGATGAGAACGTATGACTTAGTGGTCAGAGCGGTTTCCAGGAGGAGCGGGTTCGAGTCCTGCTTCACGTTCAAATTTTTATATGTTTTCTAAATAAGTATTTTTCTTTCCTAAGTGTGGTATAACACTTTAAAACTGTTTAAAAATATTAGAGTAGATCCTTAAAAATATCTCGCAAAAAAATCTTGTGCTCTTAGGCCATCTTAGGTTCAGCTCTTTTATTTTTGAAGAACTAATATTGAACTTACATCTACCGCACGCACTGCCATAGCAGCATTCCAGAATGCTTAGAAAATAGCTTAAATAAACTATTGGGGCAGTATCAACACCCGTCTCTAAGCGCTTGTGTAGTTTGAAATATTCTTGATCCGCCGCCCCGCAAAAGATAGCGTCAGGTTTACCGAAATGTAATATAGATGGCGTTGTAGGAAGTTAGATCGCGCTAACGTTTCGTTCACATCGAGTGTATATAACCCGGGGACATCAAATGTACTTTCGCTTTGTCTTACCTAAAGAGCGGGGAAATGAATTATTTATATTTTTGAATTTACAGCTATCTGTGTTGATATGCTGTAATAAAAATCTTTGAAATTATTTATTATTAAGTCTATAAGTCTATTTATACTGTGTCTTTTCACGGTATCGCTTAAAAAGTATATCGATATTGTACTAGTCCCTACCTACTTACTGATACGGTGTCGCATAAAAAGTATATCGATATTGTAATATAGTCCCTAATAAGGGACACTGATGAAATCGAATAAAAACTATCAATAGTCGATACTGAACAAAGGACTCGGTGTCTCGCAATCGAATAGAAAGTAACGAATTAGCAATGTGTCGATCGTTGAATATCCATGATTAGGGACATAGTATCGATATTGTACTCATGAGTAGTATCGAATACTTTTCTTAGAGCCTAATGCGCATACCGCATACATTAGCACGTCGATGTCATTCAGTAAGTAACGTCCGTTACGTCACTGGCGTTGTCATTACGTGAGTAGTTTCAGTAGAACAAAATATAAATAAAAATTCGTAAAAATACGCTTTTATCTGAAAAGAATATGTTATGTTTGACAGCTATTAAAAAGTACTTGTTAAGTACAAGTATCGACTACAAAAGTATCGGTATCGAAAGGCAATATACTCGATACCACAAAGTATCGATACTTTTTTCGTCTTCATACTGTACTCGTGAATAGTATCGAGCAGTTTTCTTAGAGTTGTATGCGTATTCGTTAGGATTATTAAAAGTTGTCTGATTGGATGATTTCGAATAGTTGCAGTTGTGGACTGCATAATATTTGATCATAGTATACGATATATATATATATATATATACGATACACGACAAAGTATTTGTCTGTTTTGTACGGGCTTATCTCCGGAACAGCAGGCAACTTTTATGAGACTTTTACTGAAACATAGACTAGAAGTCGAGAGCAGTTTGTGGAAAAATTACTCTTAAACTTTGTCAACATTAGTTTTCCGCTCTAGTTTTGGTCAGTAATTTATGGATGGAGCTTCAAGTTGGTTTGGTTTGGTATGTAAATAACAATAATATCTTTTACGCCTGTATGTATATTTCTAATCCGTTGCGTCCATAATATTCGATACGCAGAGTCACTGTCTGTCATATTTACAGTGTGACGTAGGAACTGGCACTTAGCGTCGCGCTCAACTGTACCATCTAGAAACGTGTTCACGTCAATGTGTGCAGATTTTCACGCGTACCGTAATATATATTCATTACAAATTAGGCAAACTATACTTTTAATAAGTTTTCTAATTATTAGTAACACGTCTTGCAATTTTTCTTCTGTTACTAATGTACATATTAATGTTCCATGCAGATGTCACGACGCACTCAAAAAGAACAAGAACCTGATAAGCAGCGAGCAGCGCGAGTACCAGCGCGAGCTCGAGCGCAACTTCGCGCGTTTCACGGAGCGCCTCGCGCCGCTCATACTCGCCACGCCCTCGCACGTCATGCATCTCACGTGCGTACACTGTCACTGTCACTGTCATTGGATTATTGTTAATGTCAAACAATCAAAAATTCTTTATTCAATTAGGTTCATTCATTATAAACATTTTTGAATCGTCAAATTCAATAAAAATTTTATTATTGTCAGTCTTATATAAACCTGCCGCCAGATTTTTTCTGGTGGCAGTTTCTCGTGATATTACTGTGATTCTATCTATGGTTATAACACATGGGCACTTATGAAATGAAACATCTTTTATGGATTTTATTGTGTGTCATTTTGTTTTTTTTTTCTAAACTTATTAGTAACTTGTCCAAAATTATATGCAATTAAACTAATACCGTTTAAAAAGCCATACTATGGTGCCTACGTACGTAGAAATACAAAAAACTGTAGTATTGTAATTAATTTTAAATATATATTTTTTCAGAAATGGTTTAAGTAAAGGAGATTACAAGTACCAAGCTTGAGGCGACCATGCAACTTGAACAAGAGTGAAAAAAAAGATATTTTTATTATGTATAATATGTCATTTATACTTAGTAGAGAAGAAGTACATCCTATTATACAGCCAAATACATTTTGCTAATCGCTATTTGAATTGTAAAATGTAAAAGAATCTGTTTGTAGTGAATATAATCTGTATAACTTTTAAAAAACATGATGTGTGTAATTTTAAATGAAAAATTTAATCTTTATTTTTCTCGTTTTCTTGGACTTGCACAAATAAGTTTATATTGTATTATTTTTTATACAAAATCAAACTAACCATCTTTGACTGCTACAAAATATAAATAATATGATAATATTCAAGTTAATACTTGTTTAGGTCTTAATTTGATACCTAACATAAGGAATTTAATTATTGCAGTATGTAGTTTATTATTTTTTAATTAATACTACTACTGATGCATGAACCAGTAACTGGTTAAGATAAATTAGATGATCTTATATTTGAACTAAAATCTGTTTCAGTCGGTTATTGCAGTTTTTTTCGAATGTTTTTTATCTTAACGCTGTAACCTTCGTGTTGACAGTGTTAAGAAACTCAATGACGGAACTCAACACCGCGCTTTGTTGTTACAAGAGCGAGGAAATGAAAGTAAATCATCCACGCAGCGAGAATCGAACCCACAATCGTTGCTTTAACAGTTCGACGTTGTGCCGATGGACCTAAAAAATAAACAGACCAGGTTAGGCAAGTAATTTGCTTAGACCAATGTTTTGACAAATAAAATATTAGGAATTTAATGCTCTCTCTTATATTAAAACACAGGTATTTTTATTTAAACCCAGAAAGTTATTAATAATAATCGTTTAAGTTTCCTGTCTACATATATGGCATTGACTGACTGATTTAATGTCTGGTGAAATTAATGTTGACTGATTCCACTCATATCAAGACACTTTAGAGTAAGCAGAGAGAGGGAACCTGGGAACCTAGTGTTAAGACACTGTTCTCAATAAGACACTACTACTTAGTGTAACATTATAAGAAAATTGGATATTCAATAGTAAATACAATTTCTTGTAATATGTGCTTCTAAACATAACTCTAAACTAAACATAACTCAGTGTATAACATATTTATTTGGTATTACCGCACTATGGCCTGACCTCACCGCTGTACCATATTTATAAGCGTTACGCTCTAAATTTGTATCTTATTTTTTTTACCTTAAATACCTTTTTATACATTAATACTGAAATTGTTCTCAAATAGGATTGATTTTTCTTACAAATTAAACTTTTACATAATAACTTAAATTTTCAATATTCATTATAAAAAATATATTAGTGAAACAATACACTTCAATTTTGTCGTCTTCGTAAGATATATATTATTTTATTATAATTGATAATCGTAGCTTTATTAAGTATTCTTGTATGTAATTTTTATAATGTATTGTCATATATTACTCATACAGTTGATTTTTTCTATGGATGAGCGTATCTAGATATTTTTGTAGGAAATAAAAGTCATATGTTTATTATAAACACAATATATTCAGCTTATTGTATTACAATTTGGAGCTCAACAATGACATTGACGTCTTCAAACTCCCAATGACCTCGATAGAGCTGTTATATGATAAAAATTCAGTTTTCATTTAGAACATTTTATTGAACTTTATTTACTTAATATATATATTTATTAATGTTTTTGCTATATTAATAGTTATAACTAACATAACACACTCTGTAAAAGCGTAATAAAATACTTGATTTAATATTAATTTGAATACAAATATATAATATTTTTTTCTTTATATATTAGAAAAAAATGCATGCAAAAAAACATTATATAACAATTTTACAAGGAACTTGATCGTCAAATGATTGGGTCATCTTTGCATTTAGCAACAGTAGCTAAAACTATTTTAGGAATGTTATTGTAGTCAGAATATTATTTTAAAATAAAGATGAAACCAAATAAATTTTAAAACAAATACAAATAACTTTATAGAACATAAATTAATAAATCAATTTCAAATCAAACAATTACCTGGATAACAACCTCAAAGCAGAAACAAAATATATTTTATAAAAGAAAATATCTAAATTAATAACTTTATTATATAACAGCTCCTATATAAAAAAAATACAGTCATCAATATTTTATAATTGAACATCTTCACAAGATGGCCGAAGTGAGTTAAGTAATATAAAAGTCCAGTATCAGTTACAATCACAGTCACTATTTCACTCCGACTCGGCCGGGGTGTGCCAGGTCAGCCTCTCCTCGTAGAATGCTATTACCTGTTCAAATATTTATAAATTAATCATATTTTGTAATATTTAAGTGATAATTGTGTAGATTTTAGTAATTAAAGATGTCCATACACAGTTAAATTTGCTTCATTTCATGGAATTAGTTTTATTTTAATATAGTCACTTTGGGGGTGATGAAAGCCAATAAACAACTTTAAGTAATAGTCATAGTGAGTCATTATGCTATATCATATGCAGCAGATAAAGTGGAACGGACCTAGTGAGAGATCACTCCGTTCCCTCTTATTCTATTCTGCTCAATTGCTTGTTGAGTCCAGTTAAGTTAGCATTTCAATCCCAAATCCAAGCCAAATCTTTACCAAAATTAAACTCTAACAGAGTGGAATTTGGCTTTGGCCAAAGCCGATTTAAAATAAAGGTTCCATCTATGTCATGTTCAAAAATGGATTAAAATTTTACTTTTATTGTAAATGGTAGGGTATTGTATCACCCATATTTGATAAATCAAAAACAGTACATATTTTTTTTTGTATCACTAATCTAAATACTTTTTTTAAGAACCAATATTTTTGGAATAATAAATAAATAAATCTTAATGATGCAGGAGCTACAACTTGTTATGACATTTACTTTATCTGACTTATAGATTTTTTAAGTTAAATTGTTTAAGTGATAAATTAAAAAATTTTGAACATTAAACCATTAACATTTTTAAAGTGCTAATCCGCACTTAGGAAAGAAAAATACTTATTTAGAAAACATATAAAAATTTAAACGTAGCGGGACTCGAAACCGCGCCTTTTAATGTTGTACGCAAGATATTATATAAAATGTGACTTTGTGCCAACTTCTGTTATTTAACTACTTTTATTATAGCTAATTTGACTGGAAAGGAAGAGTAAAAAATAATTTAAAATAGATACACAAATAATGATAACATATGATGCTAATCTCACCTGTTGTGGGCATTTCACATTAGCAACTTTGGCGGGAACCAACTCCGCCTCGTCAGAGTCCGCCCACTTCACCAGGAACATCAATTCTCCTGTGGCATCTGATGCCCCTGTAAATAATAAAGTATGTGGAAATGATATAATTTTGTTTGTTTTTAAGACACTCTATTTCCATTAGCTCACATCCATATCCTATTGTCCATGGAATTTTGGAGGCATTGCATATGTTGAGTGGCTAAACACCGCCGACGCACTTTGCCTCGTCACCAGAGTGATGAAATGAAATATTAAATATTTTATTTTCCTTGAGTGGGAACCAAACATACAGCCTATTGTGTTTACAGTAGCATGCCACTACTGCCCACATATTAATTATCTTGAAAATTCCGAAAAAATATATAAATTAATAATCTTATTTTTTTATCAGCATCATCTTTCACATTTTAAATGAAACTATTTTAACCGGATTAATTACATATATTTTGTATTTATATACATTTTTGGAAACCCGGTTAATCCAGTTAAAATAGTTTAATTTCAAAATATGTAATAATCATGAAAATAAAAGAACTTATTATCATCTTTCACATACAGACACCAATCTTACAATTTTAATAAATTAGCAAATTAGCATATAAAATTTTTTAACATAGCAAGTTAAAATATTGCTATGTTAAAAAATTTTATATTCTTGTAATGAAATAACACCACAACTAACCTATAATTTTCTCTGCCTTAAGTCCTTTGTCAAAACCAGACTTCAACTTATCATCTTTCTTTTCTTTCTTTGACTCTTTGCTTTCTTCTACAGATGATACGCTGGTTCCTCTACCTTTACGACTAGTAGTGCTTGCATCATCACCAGAGTCTCGGCTTCGTTTCTTTGGCCTCTCAGGCTCTGACTTTTTTGCCTTTGCCTAAAAAAATATTAAAAACTATAGTAACGAAATATATATCATTTGATTTAGTATAAATTGTTATATTTGTTTCTTTTCCTAATCATATTGAGATGTATGAGTAATGTAAAACATTTTAAATAATTTGTATTTTTCTTTAAATTGTTTCTTGTCGTATGTAATAGCTTGCCTAACAAATAAATAATTTATTTTTATAATATTCATACCTCCTTTTCTTTCCTTTTATCTTCAAATGCTTTAATTAATTCTTCACAATCTAAATTTTCTTCTGGCTCCCATGTGCTGTCTTCTTCTTTGTAGCCTTTCCATTTTAAAAGGTATTGCACCTATAAAATAAAAATACTTATATTTACTAGATATTAAATAGTACAGTTCAAATGCGCGTGCAAACTGAACGGATTTTTTTATAATAATAACTAAGAAAGAATGTATCTTCCCTTATTACGATAAATTTATATATACTGTAAAATCTTGTGAAACATTTTTAAAGCCGGTACGATAGCAGGAACGTTAAAGAAAACATTTTAAACATTTGCAAGATAAACAGTATGTTATTTCCATTTTTTAACTTATTTTTCCAAAACAATAAGTATAGGCCATACATATTTACACAGGTTGTAATAGTAATATTAGAATACTTAAATAGCTGTTAACCGAACCTTTCCTTTCACGGTTCTTTTATTAAGCACTTTTTCTACAACATATTCTTCTTCACTTGAACCCTCACTGGTCTCCGTTTTTTTATCTTTTCCCATTTTAATTTAATAAACTGATTGTACACAAGACAGACTACAAATATATAAACTTTAAAACCTGTACTGAAAGAAATTTCAGAAACAAAAGCCCAAAATGGCGCGCGTCGCGAAAGACGCAAACCACAGCTTAATATTGAATAGTTTGACAGATAAGTGTTGCCTATAATAAATTTATTTTAACACTAGTGACCCGCTCGCAGCTTCGCCCAAACGAATTAAATTAAAAATTAATATAAATTAAATTAAATCAGCTTCACACTGTATCCCGCACGCAGCAGGGTAGGCAGAGGGAATCTAGTGTTAAGACACTCCGTTCCCCACTTTGCCACTGCGCCACGACCGGTCTCTATCGTATATCGCCCAAATGAACTACACAATTATTTATTTATTAATATAAATTATTGTCGTGTTCTTATGATAATATCATTTCAAAAATAATATCGATATATATATTTTAAATTAATGCTTCAGCGAAGTAAACCAAATACTTTATATAACTAATTAAGTTTTTATTTATTGAGAAAACGTATAAAAATTCATACGTAGCGGGATTGCAAAGAGGCGCGGGTTCAAATCCCGTTATGTTCAAATTCGTATACGTTTTCCTAATAAGTATTTTTCTTTCCTAAGTATAATAATAACAGTTTAAAAATATTAAAAATATTTTACTTTTTTATTTAAGAGCATGATTTTGTGGAACGATAGTAGTTTTTAATAAAATAAACATTATATAAAAATCAGCTTCACTCTGTATCCCGCATACAATAGGGTAGGCAAAGGAGAGCTCGTGTTAGGACATTCCGTTCCCGATTTCCCACCGAATTCTGGAGTCATTGTGTGTTGAGTGGCAGAACTCAACTCCGCACTTAGCCTCGACATAAGAGGGAAGAAATGAAAATATTAAATATAAAATTTTCTCGAGTAAGGATGGAACCCATAACCAGTCGCGTTTAAAATCGCACACTTATGCCTCTGCACCATGACATAGTAAAAATTAAAAAATCAGTAAAGTCATTTTTGAAGCAAGCATGCACGACCTTGTGAAATGGAAAAGCTCAATTTTTTTTAAATCAGTTTTTTGTGTTCTATTATATTGACTCACAATAGATATTCATACCTCCTTTTTCTTTCAAATCTATGTACAAAGAGCAATCAGTAGCAAGTTTATTATATGTTTAGAATATTTAGGCCGTTTAACATGCATGCATTACAGATTTCCACACTTTGATTTATTGTAAATATTAAAATTAGCATAACTTTTTTTGAAATATTATTTAAGAATGTTTTTTCTAGTAAATACAATCGATTTTAACTATGATGGCAACACCATACTATGAATATAGATAACATCAACAATAAAGCACCAATATACTGTTCTATTTGTAATAGTGTGGAAAGACCTAAATAAGTATTAATACTTTTATTAAAGCTGATGTAAAATAACTTATTAACGCAACTGTAAAGAACAACTATATTATATTTTCTCGAATACTCGATTGACTTGAGATGTCAAAACATTGCGCGGTCGCAATCCACCTCAGTTTCAGTCTGTTGACGGACTGATTAAGACGTTTTGATGATTCGCTGTATATCGTGAAACTTAAACTGCTGTTTCAGAAGTGGTCCGTACATGCAAACGTAATTTTCGGACACTCTCGCGCATTTCGGATGAAACAACCAACTAAAAACAGATAAGGAGTGTCCAATAGTTAAGTGAACTGATCGAAAGTTTTATAAAGATTAAATACTGAAAGACTGCAAGATAACAAGTTTTTGTGTCGATCTGAGTGGTTTCAAATTAACTTTTGACGTCACTACGAACAACCAATCAGTAATCGGTTGGCGCCAAATATTATGTAGTGGAGCGTGTTTATGATTACAAAACATCAAACAACTGTTGCTGGAATCCAAAGTTGAATGGGGACCACGTGAGCGCGTCGGAACTATGCTATTGAAATGTACTGCCGATGGGAGACGAATCAAAGTCAACGGAGCCCCGATCAGCCAGAGCAATGTGGCGAGAGGTATGTACGAACAACTACTCATTCACAAAAAATATCTCTAATCGTAAATAATTAGTGTCTATTGTACAAACGCTGCTATCTAGACGTTAAAAGTAGATCTTGTATTTCTATTTATTTTATTATGAGACCAGTAATAGAATAAACAAGTGGTAATACGCAAAGAAAACTGTTTGAACGTGTGAGTTTTACATTTTTATAATAATATCATAATTTTAAATATATATAATGAGATACAAATTCGTATCGTATCGTATATTCGTAACCTTGTTATGGCTTCTACGTATAATATAACCAATCAAAAGATTAAAATACTATTCTAATTATAAAGTGCCATTAAAATATTAGATATATTTTATGCTAATTATATTAAGGTCTATTTTCGTATACAAATTTGAGTAAATTGTAAGTAAATAGCAGCTGTTATCTATATAATGTATATATACAAGACAGGACTTTTAATTATGTGAAAATACATTCATTACTTAATTTTATTCTTCATGGTGTTTAAGCCAGATTACTAATAGTGATTACTGGTTATTTTGTCGAAAAATTATGAAAATAATGGCCATATAAACGTATACATGCAAATCATACGCATATTTTGCTTTTTTTGGTATAGATTTACTAAATTTAGTGATCTTTAACGTTGTTTTCAAATTTATGTTTCTTTTATAATGAAACCCAACGTCATTCTTTGCTACCCCTGGCCAGAATATCAAATAGTAATATTTTAAGCTAAAATATTATTTAAAATTTTTTTAAGGCAAACATAGGATTCTTCATATATTTAAAATATAACGTATATTTATTATTGTTAAATGATAATTATAGTCGTATATATGTATATCGTGTGATAATGATAAATATGTATTTTCTTATGGTGACGTTTCTAATAGGTATATATGAGAATTAAAAAAATACGGAAATATCAAGTGTTATAATTTTTTTTATTATCAAAATATATTTTAAAAATCAGTTGTATTTTTTCTAAAATATATAAATACAGCATTATTGTTTATTGTGTAAATTATTATCTATGTACTTTTATTGTAAAGATAAATGTTGCGTTCTTTTAACAAAATGCGCACTTTAACATGACTTGCAGTTGATAAATTATTTTTAACTTATGGTTTCTGTTTTTGTATTTAAAAGTACAATACATAGTAGGCAAGAGATAATACAGAATACATACACACCTAGGTTAATAATACAAAGCATAACCAAAACAATTCACGACACTTTTGATTCAAGAAAACGTTTTAAACGAATCCTTGACTTGTTATTTTTTTAATAAAAAAAAACAAAAACTATTCATGATTTCCTGTTTTAGACCTATCATATGTACATACATTTAAAGCTACAGCAGTTTAAGGCCGCGTTTTAAATAGTCTATAAATATCAATGCGTGAAAATAGAAGTAAAATGTATTTTATTGTAAACCCAACGATCTTAAACGTGAGGTAATGATAAAAACTACTAACTATTTTACTTGAAAACCATAACTGTATCTAAGTTAGGACTGTTAAGTATTTTTTTGAGATGCCGTCGTAACTCAGGGGCACAAGCGTGACTAAAATGCGACAGTTGTGGGTTCAATCTGGTATTGTAAGGAGGTCAATCAATTAATATTTTCATTTTTTCGCTCTGGTACCAAGGCAAAGCAATTTTGAATTCGGCCGAAAATAGGAAACGGAAGTGTCCTAATGGGAACGGAGTGTCTTAACACTAGGTTCCCTCTGCCTACCCTGCTATATGCAGGATACAGCGTGAAGCTAAAAAATATCGTTTAATATGTATATTACGGAAAATATATAAAATTTCTTAAGAGTTAACAAGTCAGATGTCCTTTATACTAAATATAAAATGTACATTTTCCACTGGGAGACTAGGAGGCTACACAGTTGCCTTGGAAACAGGGATTCTCTTTGAGATTTAAGCGTCGCACGTCGAATAGATAAGCTTCTGCGAAGGTTACTTGTTTAATGTATATCGTGTGTTAATTTTTCAAAGAGATTTCTACTTTAAAAGATGTAGTAGATTTTATGATAAACGTCAAAAATGGTTATCACAAAGAATCTTTAGTCAAAGTTATAGGCTACTTACTGCTCTTTATTTTTAGGCCAGTTAAAGAAATATTTAGAAAGATTGCATTCCCGAATGCGGGAAATACCCAACATAAACAGTTTTTTTAACTAACATATAAAAAGTGAATAATATAAATCTTCATCTTTGTAAGACATGAAGAACACAGCACAGTATCCGTCTACAGCCAGTCCTTTCACGTGCCGTGCTAGAGTAAGAAAAATTTATCCATTTAAAAGAAAAAAATGAGAATTAAAAGAGGTAGAATCATAATTTTAATATACAGTACTGATACATAGTGGGATAATAGATTTAAATGAGCTATTAAATTCTACCGCATGTAATGTATATATGATAATGAGGCAGTCAACTCTTGACAGCTTTATGGCTTTACGCTAGTGTTATGCTTGAACAGTGAGTCTTCATTGTATTAAAAAATTAACTGTTGCTCTGACTAGTTCCATATATAGGGAGCAGCTTTCTGTTTTTTTTTTACCACATAGCAAAGTAGCCAGAGGGATCCGCTGTGTTGAGATACGGAGCTCCACGCTCCGTTTTGTTTTGCCAGTGCGAAGAAATGAAAACAAGAAATTCCCGAGTTAACATCGAACCCGCTACCATAGCCTTTACAGTCAAACGTTATTCCACTGGCACGACGGCTTATATACGTAATGAAGGACGTGTTAAAAAATGAAATATATTAGATTATTGCCCAGTCCCACAACGGTAAGATTAACAAACAGAGTATTTATAAAGTAAGTGATAGCCGCATTTTGTATATGAAAATATCCAAAGGCTTATTTATTTATACAGTTCATATATCGGTCAATATTATTGGTCTTAGATCAAAGGATCCACAAATCCGGCTCGTGGCGTGGAGTGCGTTAGCGACATTGACTGCCTAACTAAACTGACACCGTAAAATAAAACGTTTAATTAGTTTTTTTAGCTTCAAGCTCTATCCCGCACAAAGTAGTGGGCAGAAGGAACCTGGGAACGTCATGTTAAGACACTCGAATTAAGAATCTTCTGTTTCACACTTTCCGCTAAATTCTCGAAGCATTGCGTGTAAAGTCGGAACTCAACGCCGACATTTTTATTGTTATAGTAAATGTATGTATTTTTGTTTGTATATCTTTAATAGATAGATATAAAATATGTATATATTTATGTATTTATTTTATTTTTATGTCTATCAAATTTTCAGTTTCAATACCATGACTATTTAAATTACTATATTTTTTATATTAAAAATAATCTTCTTTTAAGCCATTTTAATAAAATAATTTTGAAAGTAATCTACAGCTGTGCTCTCGCAAGTTAAACAACTTTCTTTCAACCTCCAAAATAAACAATACTTGCACCTACCGTATGTACGATACGATAGCCGCTAACCCAATTATAGAACGATTACGTCAATATTTCAGTTTTTATTTACTTATGATACACTTTCGAATCAATTATTTAATATGGGGCCAACATCATTTGTTCACTAAACGCATATAACCCCACCGAGTAACGTGGTAACGGCACACGTAGTGTTTTGTTATAGCTGAGTGAATATTCAATTGGTCGGTTATCGCGGTGATAAGGCGGTTATCAGGCGCGCGCTATCGGGGGTCAGACAGCGGCCGCTCTGTTTACTCCCAAGATACGAGCGACCACGACCACGCGAGAATCATATGACAAAGGCTGGTTAGCACCAGATATTTACCTGTCGCCATTATTCGATTATCGTTATCAATTTAGTGATGCCATGTTAGAAATCGTCTAATGTTAATTTAACAAATTATTTGTTCACGTTTTAGTTAAATACTTTGAATGTTATATGATTAAATCTTAATGTTTTGTATCTTAGTAAAGTAAATGTTGTGTTTCTTAATTAAGATCGTAATATTAATTAAGAAATAAAGTTTTTTTCGTAATCAGGTACTATACAGAGGTAACGACGAAGGCGGAGAGAGTACTTGTACATTTTATAAAAGTATAAAATGTAGTATGATAAAAGTATCATACTTCGGAAAAATAACAAATAGACAATTGTTAATCGATATCACGGACTACTTAATACAAATCGAAACAAAAAAAAATAGTTCCCGTAATAGTTTCATTTTATTATTTTATATTATAGAACGTTAACACGTTGTGGTCAATATTTACCTTTATAATCAAAACAGTTTCACGCTATATCCCACACACAGCGAGGTGGGTAGAGAGAACCTAATGTTAAGACGCTCCGTTCCCTACTTTCCACCGAATTCAGGAGGCATTGTGTGTTTAGTGTCGGAACTCAACGCCGCACACTTCGACATCAAAGTTAAGAAATGAAAATATAAATTTAAATAAATATTCCATTTCCTCGAATGGGGATCGAACAGCGATCGTATACTGTGACACAATCATGCCCCTGCGCCACGACTGGCCTCTCTTCCTCCATCTTTATATTGTAAAGAATAAACCTTGTAGATGTGAACATATTAGACTTAAACAAAATTCAGCTGAATCATGGTTTCGTATAGTTTAGATTATGAATTTTAGCGTACGTAGCGTCACTGTTATCTATATCACTCATTTGGCAGGCAGTGTCAGTGTGAGTGATGTGTCACTGGGTCGTCCCCGAGTGCAGAATATGCATAGCATTTCTTTTTACTATAAACACCCTACTGTGTCTTAATATAAAAAACAATGATAAATATATCTGAATTAATAATAAATGTAAACAGGCGAACAAATTAAATTAAAAATTATTTTTAAATTAAAAATGAGTTGGAACATAATGTTTAAGCAGCGCAATAATTAAAATATTATGGAATAACAAATGTGAAAGTAGTATATTAAAAATGACAGACTTGCGTCTGTAATCAATTTCCACAATGTATTCTGCACCTAGCAAGGAAGGCAGGCGGTATCTAATGTTTAAACCTCAGTCCCCGCTTAGGGCACTTCCGTTCCCTACTTGCCCTCTTATTCTGAGGCATTGCGTGTTGAGTGGCGGAACTCAACGCCGCCGTTACCAAAACTAGTAAATGAAGGAAAAATATTTCATTTCTCCGAGCGGAAATCGAACAGACAACCATTGCGTTTACAGTTACACTGATACTCTCGTGCCACCAGACAACGGAGGCGTCGATGACGGCTCAATGAAGCCCTCGCACGAAAAAGCTTATCATTTATAGCTTTTACAGTATACAATCTTTGCTTATCGATTTTCATTCAAATGTTTTTTACAAAATCAATAGAGTTTACGTTAGTCGTCTATCTAATTGAATGTAGGGAAGCCACAGATAAGATAATCGATTTAGGCGCCACCATTGAAAGTCGATGACCGACGGAGTCAACTCAATATATACGTATGCACTTATCGATTGCATTCGATATTGTGTTTAATATATATTTATAGAATATTTTATAACCTATGAAGTTGAGATTTTATTTTGTTTGTATATAGTTTTTTATTATCTGTGTTTTGTATCGTAATTGTGAAAGTAGTGTAAATATTTTTGTCGTTTTGTTATTTTATAGATATTAAGGAACGTAGTTGTGTTTATTATAGTAGCGACGTAGGTATGAGTATTTTGTTTTGTAACACATTTATTTTTAAACGTTATCTAATAATATGGTGGTATTAGTATCTAGTTAACATATATTTTATAATCTGTTTTAGTATAAAAAGTAAAATGAATTGTTTGATTTCTTACTGATTTTATATTTTTTATATTAATAAATTTCCCATATCTCACAGGACAAATGGTAAAAAGTTAGTCGCTGTGTTAGATGTAACGCAATGGTTATGGGTTCGATTCCCACTCGAAGGAATTAATTATTTTTGTTGTGCCGCTTTGGTAACCAAACAGCGCAAATATTGAATTCCGTCGCTCAACATTCAATGTTGCATTGTCTGGAAAATTGGGCGATGCGTAGGCAACGGAAAGTCGTAACATTAGGTTCCCTCAGCCAACCCCACTAGGCGCGGGATTCAGCGTGAAGTTAAAAAATGGGGTGAAAAAAATCCACGGCCGAATTAATATTTGGTACAATAATTTGTAATATCGTTGAAAATTTACTTATTCAAATAAATTCATGTTACATTATCGTATACTGTATGTTTTTATCACTTTTAATTCACACTCTCGCATGGATGAAGGCTAAAATCCAAATCAGTTCTTTGTATTCTTGTTCTCAAACAGTATTAAAGTAAATACCGTCGTCTTTTAACTGCCATTATTTAGTTTATGCTTATTTTTATTTAGTCTTAATTTGCAGGGCACAAGAATTCCTTGGTATCGTCGTTAATAGAATATCAAAAAGAGAAACCATCCAACAAATAAAAAACGAATTAAAGAGTTATGCTCTCAAATATTGACCATAATATATTGTCTAAATAATGCTAAAATACATGAACGGAATCGATATCTAATAATCCACAAATAACTAGAGGAAGAAAAATGAACTTGTGGAAAAGTAATTTTTACACGTCTTTTTATAACAATATATATGCTGAAGAATGTTCATCATTGGGGTACCAATTCGGTCGTTAATGGTCATTCACATACCTTGGTACTAACATCTAATTTTTGTTTTGTATATATATATTTTGTTTTGTTTATATTATTTTGAAATAATTTGTCATCGGTAGAACACGGACTACCTACTGCAAATTGTTCGAAACGTCGGGTTTCCAAAATTTTTTAATGTACATAATAAAACATATACATAATAAAACAGGAAAAAAATTACTAATAGAACATGAATCTATGTTTTTTTTAAGTTTTTCTTTGTTCGTACACGCCCATCTTTCGAACAACTGGACTGATTTGAATGAAACTTTTTTTGTTGTGTAGATTTCTAAATATACGGGATTGATCCGGTCAAAGAGTTTCATTTGAAATGTGTAAAATTCGCAAAAATTAAATTTCATACTGTTGTGATCTATTTAAGTGTATTTATTTTGTCACTTAATCACTGTGCCAATTTTTCATGTAATTTATATAAATGCCTGTCAATTCATTCAAAATAAAATAAATTCATGATTCTGTCGTGGCGCAACGTCACTACGTCCATCTCGTGACGAGTGTGGGTTCGATTGTTACTCGGGTGAATTATTTTCATGCCTCCTTCCTCCGAGAATAAGATAAAGCAGTGTGTAGAATTCTGCTACTCAACCCGCAATCTCTCGAAAATTTGGCGGTGCATGCGGGACGTAATTAGGTACCTTGTTGGTACGTCTTAAATTAGGTACCTTGTAGTGCTAAATGCGGGATACAGTATGAGGCTTATAAATAAGTGACATAAATCACTCTCAACTGATTTTTTTAAATTATGTTGTAATTTATATCTAACATAAAAAAAAATAACAATATACAAGTTAGGTTTTTAATGTACATTTTTATGTGACAATGTAATAAATTTATTGTGATTATAATAATGTTAGAAGATGAAAATATCGTGTGAATCTCTAACATTATTTAAATTCATGCAGATTTATATGAGTGTTTCTTGCAAAAAATCAAGTATTGAATATAATTATGATTTATACAATAAATAACTTAGTGCAATAATATAAATTACTTATTTATGACCCATATAATATTCTACGCCTTATTAGTAAATGCCATATATTATCATTGCTTAGATAATATCATAACAATTAAATAAAATTAAAACTATATTGTTAAACTGTAAAAATTGTCTATTCTGAATTATCCGTAACAGTCTGTCCATACATGACATTGAAGATGGTCACTGATGAACATTGGCCTTGGTGGTCTTTATATTATGAACTGCAACACAGAATATACCTATATACATTTTAAAGTTCTTAACCTATTATATTAGCTTCACGCTGAATCCCGCTCACAGCAGAGTAAGCAAAGGAAATCTAGTGTTAAGAAACTCCATTCCCCCTTTCCGCCGAGACCTGGAGAGATTGCGTATTAAGTAGCGGAACTCAACGCCGCGCTTTGCCTCGACACCAGCGAAGAAATAGAAATTTGAATTAAAATAAATATTTCATTTCCTCGAGTGGGGATCGAACCCGCAACCAATCGCGTTTACAATCGCACTGTTCTCTACACGACCACTGGTATGTACGTATAGACTGCGGCCACGTCTGACCTATACGTACAATATATTTCTCTTACATACAATTTCTATTTTAATTTGAATCCCCACCCCTCAATTGCCATGAAATAAAATTGTGTTTTCGAGTATACTATATATTTCTCTTACATACAATTTCTATTTTAATTTGAATCCCCACCCCTCAATTGCCATGAAATAAAATTGTGTTTTCGAGTATACTAAGTAACAAATGATGTATGTAATAATAATGTATCTTTTATCTATTTATCACTCTAAATTAAAAAAAGAAAACTATTGTTACAATAACTTTCCTTTCTGTCCAATATATTGGAATGTAGTAAAAGTACTATTTATACAATTCGCCCACAACGTGAACCGTGGAACGTGACCTAACTCTTGGATACTCAGATGTTACGATAGCGTTAACAATATACCGATAACGTGCGTATTTCATGGCGGCGCCTAATGTTCATTAGAAATTATTTGCTGTAATTATTACTTCATACTGTTTATTTTTTGTGTGTGTTTTAATGGATTTCTAGATGATGAATTTGGATAAAGATATTTTGAATGAGATATGTGACAACCATTCTATTATCTTATCTTATATTTCTTATATTTTATAAAAGTAGTATGTAAAATGTCTGCTTGAGGCCAGTGAGAAGACAACGCTCGCCGTTTAATATCTAATGTCTCAACATTAGTGAAAGCTATTGTGCCGTGTGATCCCGGCCTAGAATAGGATCATCCTGGTACTGGTGGTGTCGTAAGAGGCGACTAAAGTACGTGTGGTAGAGTCACGTCGCCAGCAATGGCAACACGCATGGGCAGACTCGACCGGATCATTACCACCCCCGGCATTTAAAAGGCCGGCAACGCACCTGTAGCTCCTCTGGGGCTGCACGGGGCCGTGGGCGGCGGTAATCACTTACCATCAGGTGACCCGCACGCTCGTTTGCCGTGCCTTTTCCATAAAAAAAAAAAAAAAAAAAAAAAGCTGCCTACTTTGTTATATGCGGGATAAAGTGTGAGGCTTATGAAAAAATGTCTGTCTGTATATTTGCTGACGTTCAATATGTTTATACCAAAGATTTATAGATATAAGATATTTATTACAATTGTTACTGTAGTTAATGCCTAATAATATTATTTTGAAGTTTAACTCGCATTCTACCACCAATAAATAATACAGCAAATATCCAAATTGATAAAATAATAAAGTGAAAATAATATATTATACTGAGTGTCACACATTTGTTACTTAGTATACTCGAAAACACAATTTTTTAAACATAATTTGTTCCGAGAGTTCCCGCGTAAAATGTTGTCAACTAATTTCCTATACTAATTCCGTATAACTGTCGCCATTATGTTGTAAGTTAAAGTAATTAAACAATTACCGTCCGCTGTCTGAAGTGATGCATTGCTCTAATTTCGTTAATGATTTATTTTCAGCGAAGAATTTATTTTCAGCGGACGGCACTGAAGTCTTGTGATTGATCTCTTAGGGACTTTGTAAACACCCACCGTGTGTGTTCCGTCTCGCTTGCGCTCGTGTGAATTTGGTGTGTGCGAAAGAGACGGCTGTATGTTTCACAGCTCTGAACGCAAGTTGCGATCAGCCTTGACCTTGGAGAACTATCATATTTAGTCGTAGTGTTCGTCCAGTTATTTGCAATTTTGATACAAGTCGATTGTAAAAACTTTAATAACCTATTTATTGAGACAAAAAAAGCTATAATTTTGTTTATTGTTTATTTATTTAATTAATAATTTTCGTTAGAATACGCTTTATATTTTATCTGTACAGTTTTTTTATCGTCACAACTTTAAATATTTATAATCATAATTTTATGTCTTATTTAAAATTATTATTATGAATATATATATATATTTGTGTAGCCTTGAAAATCTGTATTCACCAGCATTTCAAATATTATTATAATTGAAAAAAAAAAACAGTTGAAGCAAAACAATTCATAAGTCAACATGAATATAATATTGACTTAAAAGTTGTTGTAATGGCGACCTTGGCGAGATTCTCACTCGAAAACTGCGTGCTCTAGGTTACAACATTTTTCAGAAAAAATGTGTTATTGGATCTACATAATAAAAAAAATACCCCGTATAATACATTTATGTATTTATTCAGCATGTATACTCGTTTGTCGTATCGTATAGTGTTACATCACAATGTATTCTCGATGTTATGCAATATACTGTGGAGTGGCTATTTTGAATGAAATATGAAAATTGGTTATTATTTCTATCTTTTTCAATGTTGTTTTACTGTATAGAGAAATAATTTGAGATTTTTTTTATTTTATATTAAACTTTTTTACTTAGAGCCTTACACTTTTGTGTATGTGTTGAAACGAACGATAGTACTCTAAAAAAAAGACAAAATTATAAAAGAAACTATTTTTACCGGATTAATCGCGTATATTTACCGTCCGTCTGTGGTCACGGGTAGACACCCGTCTACCCGTGACCACGGACTACTGTAAAGTGTTCGAAACGTCGGGTTCCCCAAAAATGTATAAAATACAAAATATACGCGATTAATCCGGTAAAAATAGTTTTATTTACAATGTGTAATAATTGTGAAAATCAAAGAACGTATTAAGACAAAATTATACTTAAAAAAAACAAGCGCATGGAACACAAAAAAACGAAAATAAATACTTAAGTTTGTCAAATTTACAGTACAGAAACCTCGGTAGGAAAATCCGATTTGGACTTAACCGGTTTTTGCCCTTAAAAACGTTTAACTTGTTTTGTTATTATAGTTGAATTGACATAAGAAACGTAACACTTGATTGTATATATTATGTTTTAATAAAAAAAATAGTAAAATATGTATATGAGTTATAGCTCCCGTGCAAGTAGACAGTAGTGACCGTAGACGTGAGAGCAATTATACGTATAATTAGAAATACCTTAACGTGAATTGAAATTGAATTTTTTTGCAAAGCTATAGCTTATTTAACGATAGGCTGTCGGGGAAAGGGAAGTGTAGAGAATAATAGGTATATATCATCTTTTATTTTCCATTAATTATAGTACTACTTAAGATGGCCTCTGTTTTATTTTTATTAGATATAATTAATTATAATACGATTTTTAAATTGAATATAGATCAATCAACAAACGTGGGAAAAAAATACATCCCATCAAATGATGCTTTGCTCATCTATATCTTTACTATACTAATATTATAAATGTATAGTTTATTTTTCTGAAATGCTTATCTCAGGAACCATTCGTTCGAATCGAAAAAAAATTTTGTTTGCATATATCGGCGAAGACTATCCTAGACCTAGTTCTTTTTCTTCTTCTTTATCGTTTCGCTCTTGACAGAGCGGTCGTAGTCGTCCTTTTTGAAGATTGATGTTGCGCCACACAGTCCGAAGGCCATTGAGGCAGCCTTCACTTGGTCTGTCCATCGTATGGCGGACCTGCGCGTGGCCTGCTGCCGTCAACTTTTACCTGAATTACATGGCGTTGCATGGAAATATCTCCTTGTCGAGAAATATGTCCGAAGAAAGTGAGAATGCGTGCTAGTTCTACTAATATAATAAATTTGAAAGTTTGTAAATATGGATGTTTGTTCAACTTTCACGCAAAAACTACTTGAAACCGCGACAGGACATTGTGGGTTCGATTCGCACTCGAGGGAATTATATATTTAATATTTTCATTTCTTTGCCCTGGTAAGTGCGGCGTTAAAACCGAATTGCACAGTGTGAAACCAAGTTGTTTTTAATAAAGATATATAAATAAATAAATCTGTAAGTATCTCTATAAGAGCTAAAGAATACATCTACAAAAGCTTCCACAATTTCTTTCCCGAGGAGCAATAAGCTGGCCGAGGTCGAGGGCCAGGATATTGCGACGTAATACCGCTATCTACTTTTATCACCGCTGCGCCGCGTTACAAGTAAACAACTGCTTGTAACACCTAAAGTTTATTATGAATATAAGTTCGATGACTTCTCGAGCCTAGTTTAAACGATATTGTTTGTTTTAATATTTCCTAATTCATGGGTTTAATCATGAAGGTCATTTAGCTGTATATGGACAGGGCCAGGCTCTTTTATGATTTGGTCTAGACCGATTTTTTTAATTCTAGATTATTTCTGCTTATTTTGCTTTGTACCACACAAACACACTTGTGTGAAATTGACAAAAAATATAGCATTTAAAATATATATATTAGTAATCAACTTATGATTTGATAAATTTATAAATATTAAAACTTTTTATTGCGATTTTAATATGTACATATATGAATTGAAAATATAAAAAAGAAAATATAGGAAAGCCTCTACTAAGGTGTTATCTATGCGATAATATACCAACATTCAATTAAAAGAGATGGATACATGGAGATACCTCGGTTTAAATTCGAAAAAACTGTTTCTATGATACATGAGGAAGGTGCATGTACATATATGCGGATAGACTCCATACGCAATGCTTGAGAGTCTTTACTCTAAATCCTCAAGCAAGCTAAAAAGTCTAAGGGTTCCCTCTGTCTACCCTGCTATGTACGGAATACAGTGTGAAACTTTCTCTTGATCCACTTGATCTTGATAAATGTAGACTTAAAAATTTTGCCGTGTGATCCCGGCTTAGAATAGGATCATCCTCGTACTGGTGGTGTCGTAAGAGGCGACTAAAGTACGTGTGGTAGAGTCACGTCGCCAGCAATGGCAACACGCATGGGCAGACTCGACCGGATCATTACCACCCCCGGCATTTAAAACCGGCGTGAAGTAGTGGCTTTATGCCACTGCGTTTCGCATCAGGTAATGCCGGGCCCCGGCGCCCAACCCATCTTAAAGGCCGGCAACGCACCTGTAGCTCCTCTGGGGTTGCACGGGGTCGTGGGCGGCGGTAATCACTTACCATCAGGTGACCCGCACGCTCGTTTGCCGTGTCTTTTCCATAAAAAAAAAAAAAAATATCAATACTTATGTGACTCAAACTCTCTTTGTTTTTATAAACGATATTTTTATACATATACATTTATATTTATACATGCAACTGGAGACCATTATAGTTCTTAAGATCTGAGGTATATGTAGGTGGATATTACAGATTAATTTATTGGGTTTTTTTTACGCGGCCCTATTATTTTTTTAAATTTATTTTAGTGGCGTGAACACTCAATCGTGCTATCTCCTATTACTTGTTTTATTATATAACAATATACTACTTTCAATAATTAAAAGTGATAAAAAACAATTCATACAACAATGAAGCTAATTTAAATTGTTAGTATTTTTTGTTCATCACACTTTAGTTATTATTTAATTATATGTATTTAGCAGCTAGCACATAATGGATTGTATATTTTTTTTGCTTCACGTTGTATCTCGCATTAGCAGGATAGGCAGAGGGAACATAGGAACCTAGTGATTAATATACTTGGCATTGCGTGTTGACTGGCGGAACTTGAAGCGGTGCTTTATCAGAGCGAAATAACCAAAATATTAAATATTTCATTTATTCCAGTCGGAATCGAACTCACAACCTGTCGCGTTTACAATCACACACTTATTTTTGTGCGCAATGACTGCCTCGTTACACCCGTCAAGCTAAAACATTTACCAGCTCCTTAATTACATTGTTTCCTATACTTTGTCATATTTTTAACAATACCACGATTAAGATTTGCATCGTCACAACTGCGTCATGATGAAGTTAAATATATATCATTTTTCATTTCCAAATGATGATGTATCTATCATAATGGGCGCACGCTGTTCCATTATATGAATAGTTACGTCACTTAGCTCATTTAAAATATATGTATTATGTGGATATCATTTCAAATATGATAATAGAAATACTATATTTTTTAAATTATAAATTTCTAACGAAACTGTAAACGCAACGGTTTGTGGGTACGATTCCTACTAGAGAAAATGAAATTTTTAATATTTTCATCTTTCGCTCTGGCCTCGCAGTGAAGCGCGGCGTTGAGTTCCGCCACTCAACACACAATGCTTCCCAAAATTCGGTGGGCAGTGTAAAGTTAAAAAACGTTAGGCTCTCGCTCTGCCTACGTGAAGCTGAAAAAAAATTGTGTTATATTTGCAACAATTGCATCGTGTTCTCCATACAATGTGACATTGGCGAAGTGATAAGTACTTAATGACACGTTCGAAACGCCATAACATTTATTAAGGAACTAAACTAAACTGACTGCAGCGTCACATATTTAATTCGTAATATTTAATTTTTGTGTTCGATTTATTAAAAGTGAAAGATAAAGTTGGCACGGCACTATCGCTGTACAAGAATTGAAAAAATTATGCGACCAAGGAAAAAAATCGTGGACACACACCGGTTTTGATGACATAACGGAAACATTTACGTACATTAACTCAAACGACGCATCAGATGAGAGTAAAGTTATAAGGCCGCAATGTACGACGTAGAAGAATAGATTTTTTTAATGAAGATCTTTTACTTTTTTTTAAAATTCTGATTCTTATATTATCATCACTCGCACAAATGCAAAGTTCAGCTAAAGCTTCGCGAACTGTAGGTAGGTAGATCCTTGTACCTTAGAACACCTTGTATGGACGGTGATGGATTTACTCGAAATTTGACGCTATAAGTGCCGCAAGCGAATCTCGTGGTCTTTTGAATCCAACATCTCGACGTACCCGAAAATGTCGGCGATTTTGAATGTTCACGTGAGGTAGTTGCGCATTGGCAAAATTTTGCTACTGTTTTTTTTTTATCTCTTTTCACTAGTTTTGAGTGGACAATTTGAGGCATAAGAACTTATATTACGCATACTTAGTTGTCAGCGTATGAGTATTTACTTATTTTACTATTTTTTCATGAAATACTCCAATCAGCTTACGTAACCTCACTCTTAATAGAACAAAATAATTTTGTAGGGACTGTCCCAATTATGTTTAGTTTGTTGTTGCATGCCACGAAGTAAGAGGAAAGTAACTAGACTAAAGTTGTTTTTATTTAATTTCGTTACTATCACTCCTTTATTTCAAAACAATACGGATGAATAAGGTTCTCATATAAACATATTTCGTCACTATCTCCTCACCGTCTCAAAGTACATACCTTGGGACAAAATAACAAAATTTTTATATTTTTTTTGTACTCAAAAAGATATTTTTTTAGTATTTCAATGTATAATTGTTTATTAACATAAAGACGTGATATACAAAAAATCAATACTTCCAAGTTAATTAAGACAGAAGTTATGTGGGATTGAAGAAAAATATCCTTAAGTACAAGGATTCTTTCTACCTACTCAATAAATGGTAAATTTAATATACTTACACATGAGGATCGATAACAGATTTTTTTTGTAAGTTTCTTCAAAATAGCCTACGTTAGAATACACTGAATAATTTTATTTATATATAAAAAAAACGTAGCTACTGTGTAGTGCGCATTGAGTGGTCTCCTTGAACTGTTATCGTACTAGACTTCTGACTTGTAAACTTGAGATTAATACCGATATATAATACTATGGATATGTCTAAACGTTTATAATTAGATCGATAATAGGTAATAAACCATGAAAAGTATAAATAATTAAGAAATTATAAAAGTATTAATTAACCGTATTTAAAAAAAATGTGAAACAAAAAATATATATTTGTTTTTCGCTGGTTCGCAAGGTAGTGGATCTTGTGCGTAGACGCGACGCAGTTTGCGAATTGAATAATGACTTATTTTGTTTTGGACGGGTCAGTTACATCCTGGTGCCAAACCGGTTGCTTTTATTGAAGAATACTCAACATTTATATAGTTGATAAGGTTTGAAATATATTTTTATTCCAAGGTGGAATTATTCGTGCATTTCATTTTACTATATTTTTGTAGGTTTAACATTTATATAAATATTTTACCACTCCTTTTTTATTTTTATTCATATCTATAACTAACCCGTCTTAAGCTATTGGAATATAGTAAATAATATGAAAAATTCAAAAGTAAACGCTTTTTCCGGCTTGATATTGCTTTTTTTTCATCGTTTCTGACAAACACCAATAAAATGATTTCTGACGTTTCAATACATACCTATATATAGTTATTTCTAAAAGTTTTTTTTTAACTAGCAACGGTCTATTGACCGTTATATACTACCTTGTCCACTGTCATCAACCCGCACACACATGCAACCCTTATGCTTTTTACGTTATCTTATTCCAATATCATTGATACTGTGTTCTCGAAAGTACAGTGAAATCTCTCCATGAACAAATTATGATTCCTAAAGTATTTTCTGTTTAGTAGCATAGTTAGGTATCATAACTGTAATCGTTACCTATTTCAATTCAATATAGTTATGTAAGCTTCACCCCGATAAGGGAGGCACGTGCTCTTCTACATATGTTTGGAGTGACGACTATTATTTTAATTATATACATCTTATCTTGTGGGTTGTATAATATTAGCATCAAAATAAACAAATATTAAATAGGCGCAAACAAAAGTAAAGATATCACGCCATCTTTATTATCAGTTACAGAAAGTGTTATCATAAGATATTCTGTATTTCGCATTTGTAGATAAGGGATAAAGCTCGTCACGTCACTTACACCTGTGTCAGTGAAACTCATTATACGAAATTGCATTGTAAAAAGATAGTGTACAGTGGCAGAACGAATCTGGTGTTAAGACATTCCGTTCCCCACTTTCACCCGAAACATAGCGCGTTGAGTGGCGGAACTCAGCGCCGCTTTACATTGTTACCAAAATGAGTAAATTACTATAATTTCCCTAGTGTGTAAAACCCACTACCATCGCTATTACAATCAGACGCAGCGCCCTTGCGCCTGTTGTCATGTTATGTGATTTATTTTAGTTATAGCTAGCTACTTATGTAGTTTCATACAACTTCCTTATTTACGGAGCAGAAACAGAGAGTCTAGAATAAGATAAATATAACACTTTTCTATTTATAGAAATATATATTAGTATAAAACTTAACGCAACACTGCCTAAGGAATTAAGATATTTTTTTAATTTGCTTTATTAAATTCATTGCCTTCACAGTACGTCAGGCACGTCCGGCTCATGGGACTCTGGTGTGACATTAAATATTTCTAGTTAAAATGTGTGGCTTGGCCGTCAATGTGTTGCAGAGTTGGCAGATGAACAAATATTACAGTAGTGGTTCGAATATGGGAATAAGACGGGCAGCGACACCTTCCAATTATATTATCGAATTCACTTATATTTCAACAGTACCTACAGCTTATATGTTAAATTAATCAATTGAACTATTTTTTTATGTTCATTTAATATAATATATAAAGAAAACGTGTTTACTCATTCACAATTTATAAAATAAAGTATCAGTAATTATTATGTATAAATAAATTTATAGTAACACACTCTTTCATTATATTAAAATAATAGTTATACCTACAATTTTAAAACGATGTGTTACTATTGCTGTTTAACACAAAACAAAAAGTAAAAGTACAGTTTAGATTAAACGACGAGTTACAGCTACAAGTTTATTTTAAAAATAATAGTGGTTTCAAGATTATATATAGGGTAGAATGAAATAACCTAAAGTTAAGACTCCACATATTATTTAGTATAAATAACAATTTGTTTCAATAATGTTAGAAATCGGAAGCGGTTATATTTTTTTAAATACACGATAAATACACACGTCGTCTATATGTTTTTAAACTATTTGGAAAGGGATACCACGTAATTGCAATAGGTGATATGTATCACCTACTATCAATACTTCACACTAGTTTCCTTCCAATAGGGACCGTCACTTACACGCAATTGTCCCCCGATTGACACAATTCTACTGCTTTTATAATTATTTTCACCTAAATCTACCCTCTTTTACACGAGTACGCTAACAATATAATAACTCTCCCGAATAGGGAATGAAGAGACACCGTTCCACTGCGGCAAAATTCTAATTTATATTAATTTCTATTCGATTTATATATTAAATTGAAATTAAATTTTTCGCACATATTATCATATTTCCGATCGCTGGCTTATCTATCTTATCAGAGGCCTTGCTATGCGTCTCAACGAACCTATGTCAATTTGGTTACGTAAAATTATTATAATGTATTACGCAAAATATATATTATGAAAATATAATTTCAAGGAGATACCTAAACGAAACTGAAAATTTTAGTTATGAATATTAACTAGTGTATATTCTAGTAACAATTACTTTTTAACTATGTGATAATTACCGTCTTACAAATATTTATCTACAATGTATTTTATTTCTTTTTTATTTAGCTTCACTCTGTATCCTACACATGGGAGTGAATAAATGAAAATATTAAATATTTAATTTCCACTACAAGGGATCAAACCCAAAAGCTGTATTTACAGTAGCACGCTTGTGCCCATGCGCCACGACTGGCCTCTAATTCAATGAATTTATATTATTATTTTATAGGAATAATTTATAGATATAGCATTATATCTTCACAAACTATTGCATATAAAAGAGAAGTCAGGGCACAACACTAGTCGTAGTATATAGTAGCCACAGATGCAGTTCTAAGCAGAAGGGCCGCATACCTAACGGACGGAAGTACTCGTCTAACTGGTTGTTTAACACGACATCTTTAAGTTATTTTACTATAGTATTTCTTTAATGGCGTCACGTCATTGATATTTATGAGACATCATTAATGCACGTCGTAGTTTGTTAATCTTTAATGAAATTGATTTTTGGTAGTGCAGTTGTCACATGAAAAAAAATGTTAGATTATATTAAATTAAATTATAATTTTTTGTGTACATCTTGTATTCTGAGGCCGGTCGTGGCGCAGCGGCACAAAGTGTGACTGTAAACCGACTGGTTGTGGGTTCGATTCCCACTCGAGGAGATGAAATATTTACTTAAATTTATATTTCCATTTCTTCGCTCTGGTGTCGAGGCAAAGCGCGGCGTTGAGTTCTGCCACTTAACACGCAATGCCTCCAAACTTCGGCAGAAAGTGGGGAACGGAGTGTCTTTCACTACGTTCCCTCTGCCTACCCTGCATTGTGCGGGATACAGCGTGAAGCGTGAATTATTAAATTAATTAATTATTATCTTGTATTCTGCACCAACAGAAGCGTAGGCAAAGGTAATTTAGGCATTTTATTATTCTCCTTCCCCCCCAACTTTCGATATATTGCGTGTTGAATAGCGGAACTTAACACCCCGTTTTATTTTGTAATTAGTATGTATTAATTTTATATATTCCTCCGAGGGGAATTTGATAAAGAATTTTGACAATTTACGCTTAAAGGAAAATGGAGGATCCCCATACAGTCAATGGACCTGATAGTCGTTCGATTTTGTATGAGTTGAATGATTATAAAAAATGTAACATACAAATAGATTGTATGTAATTAAATTATTAAAACTTATCTCGCATCCAAAGTTTATCATTATTTACGTTTTGGCAGACAACGTTTGTATAAATAATGTGATAATGAAAACTCCAATTATGTTTCTTATTAATTTCTTCTCAAATATTATAATCGGAGTAAGTAATGAAAAATTTTATTATAATAGAAGATATATTCTCACATTTCGCCATTCATTGGATTTTTTTATGACGAAAATCATGTGTACAAAATAAAATCACAATATTTATTATTCAATATCATTATCATTAGAAAAAATCGTCGCCAATCGTGGCGTAGGGGCACTAAGTGTGACTGTAAAATCGGCTGGTTGTGGATTTGATTCCCACCCAAAGAAGTGAAATATTTATTTACATTTATACGTTCATTTCTTCGCTATGGTGTCGAGGCAAAACGCGACGTTGAGCTCCTACACTCAACACGCAATGCTTCCAGAACTCGGCGGAAAATGAGGAAAGGAGTGTCTTTACACTAGGTTCCCTGTACCTACCCTGCTGTGTGCGGGATACAGCGTGAAGCAACAAAGAAAGTGATTAAAAGTTAACTAGGGTTTAGTATAAATTAAACCATAATCGTAAATTATCTTAACGATTTCTCTTACAATGTAAGACATTAAAATTACAACGTATAATTTTTATGTTTTACATTTTCCTCATTGCGTAGGTACCTAGGTGCGTTGTTTACTATGCTAAGGTCGTTGCACATCTGTGTCACATTCATTTCTCGAGTCTCGATACACGTGCCTATATAAGGCTTATTTTTTTTAACTTCACGCTCTATCCCGCATATAGTAGCGTAAGCAGAGAGAACCTGGGAACCTAGTAGTTAGGACTCTGCGTTCTCATAAAGACACTTCCCTTTCTCACGCGGAATTCTGGAGTATTTTTTATTAACAACTACAATCGACATAACTAAAGATTGTAATTAACTAAATTTAAATATATAATGTAAGTAAATAAAGAATCGTGTGAATAAATGTTGATATTAACCGTGCCGAATGAGTTTCATGTTTCTCGGCCATGTTATATAATAAAATTACAAATAATATAGACATACATATCTTGACCATTTTAAAAGAAAACACAGTTTCAACAACTCTATAAAATCCTAATACAATTTAAACGAAAAAGATTTTGCCAAAAAGAAAAGAAAGATTGATTTGTTCAAACTAACAAATAAAAAAAAAACGTCATTTGTTAAGAATGACGCACACAGATACTAACCTGTCAAAGCGACAACATTGCACACGCCTCATTCACAAAATCCAATAGGTATTGACTTGATAGGAATTGTATATAATAGAATGAGAGACATCCTTTTCGTGTTCTGGTATGTTTTTTGAGAATAAAAAGCGGCTAATCGGCCACGTTTAGTAGTATTTTGTAGTAGTGTTTACTATATTGATATCTATTCATAACTGCGTCACACTTAATACACTATAGATAAAAATGATAAAAAGAAAATTATAATGCTACGTTTAGCTGTTGAGGAATTTTTATATTTCTTTTTCAGGTACAGGTTTGTAATATTTTACTCTATATGCTGCGCCTTTAAAAGGAGCGCAAACGCTCCCACCCGGTATGCATATAACACACTATATAGACGAAAATACTACAACGTTCAAATTTGGCATATAGAGGAGCATTAAGACCCGTATTTATAAACCGCTATAGAGTTTTTTTTTCATAATATATGAATTTAAATGGTATCTCAAGAACGATCTCAGAGTTAAGAGTGGTTTATAAATAAGAGAACGAGGTAAACGAGATTTTCTATTTTAAAACACAAACAGGCGACGAGTAGTTTTATTTATTTTATTTAATATAAATGTTGTTATAATAATTTATTTTAAACTTTTTTTTCTATTACAGGTAAATACAGCACATTTTTACTCAAGATTTGGTAATGTTTTCAAAATTATATTAAGTTTTATTTAAGAGCACGCACTTTGCACGATAAAACCATGTAGCACCATAATAGCTATATAGTAGGCTAGTGATAACCTACCAACTACCACCGTGGATGTAATTATCGCCACCAATAGTATTCTCTGTACTTGTTTTAATAAAATCAAGCCAAGACGGTTTGTCTCTACTACGAAACAAACACACAAACACACACGCACACAAACACACACGCACACAAACACACACGCACACAAATACACACGCACACAAACACACACGCACACAAACACACGCACACAAACACACACACACACACATTCTTCTTTGCGTCGCATAGTCGGATAAAAAGAAACAAATACAGTGTGTTTAATATGCTTTTAAAACAATTATTACAGGTAGCTAGTAGACAAAGGAACTATTATATTATATATATTTTTGAGACTACATAAATTTTGAGATATTGTAAACAATGTATTGTTCCGAGTAGAAATGAAATCCAGAACCTTCACTTAAACTCAGACACTGTATAATGGGCACGTTTTATATATTTTATACATATCTAAGTATTGTATAGAATACCGGATTACAAAGATTGGTGGTGGAATAATATACTTCCTTTACTCTTAGGTAAGAAGGTATCTTTCTATAACTGACCTCATTAGGGATCGAACCCACGACTTTAAGTTAACATATAGCCTAGCCTTGTATTAAATGTCTACATTTCTTAATAATGTTCATCGTTTTGTGATAATATATTATTTTGTTAATTAATTACTTTACGATACCAGTTCGGTTTGTAGGTCCTTCGGAACGGACTTTGCACTGTACGCAATTAGACTACATTAGACATCGTGTTTGTCATATTTTGTAATTTTTTCTTATTCCTTTATTTATATGTAAAAAATATTTTAAAACCAATTAAATTAACAAAAATTAAAAGTGCTTTCTGACGATTTTAAATATCATAAATAAAAATCAGCTTCACGCTGTATCCCGCACACAGCAGGGTAGGCAGAGGGAACTTTGTGTTAAGACACTCCGTTCCCCACTTTCTGCCGAATTCTGGCGGCATTACGTGTTGAGCGGCAGAATTCAACGCCGCGCTTAGCCTCGACACCAGAGCGAAGAAATGGAAATATAAATTTAAGTAAATATTTCATCTCCTCGAGTGGGAATCGAACCCACAACCAGTCAGTTTTACAGTCACACTTCGTGCCACTGCGCCATGACTGGCCTCAATCAAAATATCATGAAATATTTAATTATTAATAATATATGTAAATCAAAATGTTGTTACTGGAAGTATTTTTAAATTTTACTCTTATATAATATCAAATTGTCAGTCAAATGATCCTGGCCAAAGCTTAACATCTTTATCAAATTGGGGCAAGCATTTTCATAACTACTACAAACATTCGTTGAGAACATCAATGTTCTTCGTAATAAAAAGTACTAGTGACCTTCATTCATCTTATCATTAATCTTATCTATACCTACTAATTACACTAATAATTTAAAACTGAACTGTTTGTTAGGTTGAACGCGCTACTCTCAGGAACTACTGGTTTAAAAAAAATGTTTTTGTGTTGAGTAGTCCATTTATCGAAGAGACCATAGGCCTGCATTTTAAATGTGTTGATGTCACCCACCGTGTATCCCGCACACAGTAGAGTAGGCAAAAGAAATTTGGGAACCTACTCTTAAGTCATTCTTCCCATTAAGACACATCGGTTCCCCACCTTCCGCTTAATTCTGGAAGCATTGCGTGTAGAGTGGTGGATCACAACGCCGTACTTTATCTCTTTACCAGAGCGAGCAAATGAAAATATTTTATTTCCTCGAGCGGGAATCACACCCACAACAAAACAACCCCGAACACTCTAAATAAACAAAACATCTCAATATTTTATCAGATTTAAATTCTTAAACACGTTGGACACGCAATGTTTCTTAATTGTTTTTACAACTTGTTTTTTCTATGTAGGAAATCGATCGCGTTAAACAAATAGGTACCTACATCGTATAATTAGAAAAAATACGTATGACTTTTATCTGCCTCCATTATAAACGAATGAATGGTATTTATTCAATCGATGAATATCTCCGCAGTTTAAACTGCAATTTGTAACTAATGTGGCTGGAAATTGAACGTTTATATTAAACTAGCTTTTAGCCTGTGGCTTTGCCTGGTCAAATGTCAGCTACTATATAATATCGAAACTGTTATCTAATTTGGTGTAATATAGCCATAGGCGTCGGAACAGGGAGCCGGCTGGTACGTGCCCATTTGAGCCAAGAAAATTTAATATCAAAAAATAGCCCTAAAAAATTAAAAATAAACAATTTTCACTATAATATCGGCTCATAGCTTAACACAGGTTATTTTATGAATTTGTTATTTATATATCTTAAAAAACATAAACAGACTAGTGTAGAATCTACATTCCTTCTCTAGGTATATAAACTATAACTGTGCCAAATTTCAAAAGGTGAAAGTCTAATCTAATCAAAATAAAAGAAATACTTTACAATCATACAACGCGTAATACGTTGTCGTGATACGAAGATTAATTGCTATGGATACATTTCTCTTGAAGGTGTTTTATTACGCGAATATTTTATAGGTACATAAAATAACATAAAATATATATAATTTTTATTTAATAAACCCAATAGGACCGGAGTGTCTTAACTCTAGGGTGCCAGGTTTCCTCTGCCTACCCTACTATGTGCGGGATACAGTACAAGGAAAAGCCAAAAAATAACCTAATAAATAGAATATAAATAGAGAGTGCCATCTCAGTAGGTACAAGTAGTCTACTGTCAATCCTGGAATTTTTAAAAAGAAAAAAAAATGCCTCAACTTTTAAAAAAACCGTTGAGTATATGTTCAAACCTAAAACTAAAGACAGATAGAGCACTGCAAAATATTTCTAGATGCGTCCACGCTGGTAATCAACATATATTAGTTTATTGTTTTTTTCTTATTAAACATTTTTGTCATATTCTTAACTCATACATATTATATTAATCGACATCTTGGGACACATTTTAGGCAATATGCTTGAAAATTTTTTCAATCTTTCTTCATATAAAATCATATGAGTTTAATTCTTTCTTTCTTCACACATAAAGTAGGCTACGCAAAAGGATTCCTTTTATTATGAAATATAAACCGTTCCTGACTTTTTCTCTTATTTTCAACGTATTGCGTTGTGATTGGTGGATCTGATCGCCGCGCTTTTTTTAAACTTTTTTAAAAATAAATAAATAATGAAATTCCCCGAACGGGAATCCAACCCACATTCGCGTTACCGCTGCGTCACGACGGCCTCAATTCTTCATTTCAACAATATAATATTATTTTATAATTATCCAAGCCTCTGCAAGTGTTTTCATTAAGTCGATAAGCCAATAGTCACAGTGGAGTGTCTGAATAATCGCCTCACTTTGTTGTAATTGAGACGAACGACCAGGAAAGCCGTGCCCACCGGCCGCTTCTAGGAAAACTATGTGTGTTTTAGACTGGCGCCACACTGTCATGTTATTTTTTTTTCTCGCATTTTTTTTACTGTTAAGTAAAAAAAAAGATAAATGCTTACGCATACTTGCTTTTTCGTATATTACATAAGTCACCATTCGTATGTTGTCAAATTTGACAAAGTAGGTTGAATATATTACTCAAATTTTTTTTAATAGAGAAATATACTTTTTTTTTAATAAAGTAGCAAGTGATTTATTCGTAAGTTAATGTATTTTTATTTGACAAGTCTAAGTTAATATGGTGGTTGTATTGTTAATAATGCTCAGCAATTAACTATAATAATACCTTTATGCCTTTACGCGTGTCGCGCAGCGCAGGGTATTGTTAGAGCCTTATGAACCCATTTAAAAGATGTTGTAAATTAGGTAGCGTTTATATAACCGGATCAAGAAAAGCATTTTTTTCTTTTCATTTTTTTAGCATTTTTTTTAAATCAGAAACAGCTTCACAAATAATCGTGAGGCTTTTCTATCTCCACGTCCTTCGTCCTTCAAAAAGTGAATCTATCTCCACCTTAAGTTGGCAATGACTGTAGATCATCTGGTGTTACACGAGGTCATTGGCGTCATCATTATCATCTACTATCAGGTGACCCGTACGCACGTTCACCTTGTCTTTTCCATAAAGAAAAGACCAAATGTGGTTGAGTTGAGTTTTACGACTAAACAAGTCACATCTCAAATTAAGGCGAAACACTGAGAAAAGAGTGTCTTGAATCTTGACACTAGGTTCTCACCACCTATCCTTCTAAATTGGAAATACAATGTGAACTTGTAATTAAATACACCATTTAAGTAATTAACCTTAATTTTGTCACCGATTAAGCGTCGATACCACACAAAATAAGTAAATCACCGCCATCGTCAACTAAAAAAAATGTTTTATGTATTTCTCACTAACGGCCCCATACACATGAATAAGTGGTCTACAGTCTATACAGATGTGGTCACGCCCTAAGCCGACGTCACCGCGACTTACAAGGAATTATTCGCAATTAAATTTACGTAATGTTTACTTTATCCCCCTTTTATTCAGTTCGCGTTTGAACGCCGCTCGGTGCATACCTGTGTTTTTGTAGAAGATAGAACAATATAAATGAAGTTGAGTGGATGTATGTAAAATTAATATTTTGTAAGGATCATTGTATGACATTAGTTGGTTTTTACGATTAATTTTAATTTAACTAACTGTTTTTATAGTTTTATTTTTTTATACAAAAAGTAACTTGACGGTCGCAGATTTAAAGTTGATGACAATTGACATTCTATAGATAATGTAACAAAGTGAATTTAAGTTTTGCAATATCCTTGTTGATTCTGAACGTGTCTTTAAAACGTAAGTAGTTTTTTTTTCTATACGAAACGAGCTTATTAATGTACAAGACTATGTTCTCGACTTTGCACACGCTTTAATTTTTTATACTAAAAAATAACGTAACTTTTAATTTTATATTATAACAATATTAATAAAACAGGGAACTCCTAACACACAGTTGGCTTATTTACAGGTTGCCATATTATACATACACAAATAAATGTTGACAACATAATACGTATATATTTTTAAATATCGTTGATTTTAATAGCGCACCAATAAAAACTATTTCTAACTATAGTAGACAAACAAAAAAATGTTTATAAACGTTAGTAGTAAGTCAAAATCGAATCTTCGACCATCGCTGTGAAATGGCGGACGTTGATATGAGAAATAGTATACATTTTTAAAGTCAATTTGTATTGTTACTGCTTACTACTAGACACTGTTCTTACTGTAAAAGATCTATTTTAATTTTGCCCTTCTTGGAAGATAAAGTGCAATGTTGATTTTCGCCACCCTATATTTGTATATTCCCTGTGCCTACCTTGTTATATGCAACAAAACGTGGAACTAAAAAAACTGTCTTTTTTAAGAAAAATGAATAAATTGGTGGTTTCAAGTTTATACTTACTGTTTAAACACTTGTTTATCAAATAGATATTATAAACTGATTTATTAAACCTAACGTGAATCGATAGAGCGGTATATAATTTACATAATGATCTAATGACGTACAAACATTTCAATTATGAGAATATAATATAAAGTAGAAAACTGACCAAGCTTTACGAACTATAAATACCAAATATAGTGTTGTGATTATTAGATAAAAACTTGAAGAAAAAACTTTTAAATCATCTCGTATATTCTATGAAAATGTTTTAAATAATTAAAAATTAATTAAAGTCTGTTATTATCTCATGTTATATTTAGAACGTTTACACATAAAATTTTACGTTCATTTTTCAATTACAAAAATTAAAAATATTTTTGTATAGTAAATAATAATAAAAAAATATTGCGCAAGTACACAAAATTCCACTCAGGAGACACCGATAAAAAGCGTAGTGACACTACTCTATACTTAAAAATAAATAATCGATGTGTCTACAAAATCGATTTTAAATCGTGTTTCAACCTTTGTACACAAGAACATGTGCCACAATTACACGTTTTCTTCTTATAGGTATAATTTCCCAGATATATATATATGTAGGTACATTAAATCAATTATCCAAATAGACTATGTTTCATGATGCATAGAGGGCATTCTTCTCAGTATTCGTACGTAGGTACTATGTACTTATATGTGGATGGTAATTTATGTTGATTGAAATGATAGTTAAGTTGAATGGATAATGTTGAAGTAAACTGTAGTTAGTGGGTGTTAAACAGGAAAAATCGATATTGTAGAAAGACTTTAATTAAAATACGAAATTGACACCTTCGTAGCGGTACAGTGTTGGTTGGAAACACGACGGTTGTGTGTTCGTTCCCCACGAGGGGAAATCAAATACTAGCTTCGCGCTCCTAGAAGATAAACCGGAGCGTTGAGTTCCGCCACTTCATACTTAATGGGTCAAGAATTAGAGGAAAGTGGGGCACGGAATGTCTTTAACACTAGGTTCCTTCTAGGATACATCGTGGAATCTTCTCGAGAAAACAAAAAAAAAATAGATTTCACCAATATGTATTTTTTTTACAATTGCACAGACAACCGTATAAAAATCTATTCATCTTATATCTAGATATATACCTAAGTAATATTTAAGTGATTCAACAACTTACCACAATTGTCTGAACAATTGCACGCAACAGTAAATCGATCTTGAACTCAATTTACAATAATATTTTAATATTACACTCACTAGTGAAGTGACGAAGGCTCTGTGATAAGCGGCAGCAGGGTAAAGTGACGTTAATTTATATTATACGACTCAAAATTAAAATTAATGAAAAAAAAACCACACTTGAAAGCGTTTCAGACTGACGATGTCGAACATTCAACGCGCCTTATGTAAGAAAGAGGCTTACTGATAACGTTTTTTTTGCTCCAATTTGCTACCAATATAATATTTTTAAATTTCTATTTTTTGTTATAAATTTGCTTTTTATATATGTGATGATTTTGAATGTGCTAGGTATATCATATTTGTCATATTGATATTATTTAATCTGGATACCACCTATGAAGATATACAGACAGATGGACGGACAACAAAGGAATCCTATAAAAGTTCCGTTTTCATCGTTTGAGGTACAAAAATATACTAAAAGCTTGTGAAGTGAACAACTGATAAACTACTTGCGTCGCACATACAGCCTGTTCTCTATAATTGGGATTAACTTAAATTCAATGACCTCATATTCGATAACAATAGGATAACCGATTCAGTCCCAAGTTTCAAGAACTGCGACGTGAAGTCCTTCAGACAGCAAAAATGTGCTTAATTAACCGCTAATTAAATAAGGTGTAAACAAATCGCTTGAATGAATCATTATTAGAATGACGTCGGTCAATATGTCGCCAGTACTAGCGTGATAGAGTTTAGGTTTTTAAGCTTGATGTATCCCGCGTTAAGGAATTTTGCCCTGCCCTGCTCAAGGAGAGGGAACGTGGGGACCTTTTCTCGAGACATTGTTGAGTGGCGAAATTAAACGCCGCTTTGTCATACCAGTGGGACTCGACCCCATAGCCGTCGCGTTTGCAGTCACACGGTTGTACCCTGCGCTACGATGGTCTCTGGAATTAAGGAGTCATACTTTTAAAGCTCGGACGGATTATCGGTATTTTTTGACTATTTTTTAAAAATGTATAAAAATTTTAACGAATCCGCGCCATTTGGAAACTGTCAGTCATTCTGTTTGTCTTGTTTAAATACTATAAAAAAAAATATTTGCAAAAACAAAAACCCCGACTGCAGAAAACTAAAAAGAAAATAAACACTTATGGTTTATTAGGATTAACAGTCGGGGCCTCTTTACATTATGCGGGGTTCGTGGTAAAAATTTAGTGATTGAAGAATTACTTATAGGTCCCGACTGTTAATCCTAATAAACATTAGGCTTGTTTATTTTCTTTTTAGTTTTCTGCAGTCGGGGTTTTTGTTGTTACAAATATTTTTTTTATTTCTCACTTTTTTGTTATGATTCATTATGGTAATGATACTCACGATATACCTTTTAAAAATTCTCGTATTTAGCTCTTGAATTTGATACCCATATTATGGTATTCGAAACGATTTTTTTTTTCACTAAGTCTTATGACATCCCACAGCCGCCATGATTGTGTTTTTTTAACGTCACCTATCTAAGAACACTTGGGCTGCTAATATAAATCTAACGATACCTCAAATATGGAAATCCGTTCAGTGATTCTGGAGATATGAGGTAATAAAGAATATTACATACATACATACAAGATACACGCGAAAAACATAACCCTTCCTTAGTAGTCGGGAAAAACATTTATTTAACCATATAGTACTAACTATATGAATTATTATATATAATATACATACTTCTCGAATTGTAAAAACTTGAATATAGTACAATTATTAGGTACAGACGAAGCCGTCTACGCTGTGACTCGGTGATTAACTCACGAACATTGCGCCCGCGCATACGGCTCAGTACAAAGGAACTTAAGTAGCCGCTGTATACTTTGTGGTTATATGTTTCATTATTGTATTCAGAAACTTTAACTGAAATTTAAACTTTGTAACTTATGGTGATACACACCCGGATCTTGTTATTAGTTTAATTGAGTTTTATATAAAAAGTTAAGTCAAGAATTTTACAAATTTGTTTTATACATGTCTTATTACTTATACACAGATTCTTTAACCTTAACTATCACACATTAATAATACCATATTGTTTTTTATATTTTACATTGTACGTTCGGAAAGAGTATTATCACTATGTTCTCAGAATCCCTCTGCCTACTTAGTTGTATATAGAAGGGTAGACAGAGGGATTCTGAGAACATAGTGATAATACTCTTTCCGCCGATTTCTGGAGTTGAATGCTGTACTGCGTGTTAAATGGCGGAAATCAACGCCGCACTTTGTCTCAAATTTCTCGATATTGTCCAGTCAAGTGTCCAAAAACTGGACAATTAAATTAGATAGTGCTTTCCCATAAGTTATACAATAAATATCTTGCGAATTACATAAGATTAAGTGACTAGTTCCTTCTAGCATTATTATGAAACATCTGCGTATGAAATTATTATTACCGCTACGCTTTATTGACTTCATTAAAGTAATAGTTTAGTTTTGTGCCAAAAATCTTTTTTTTTTAATTTCAATTTTTATTTTAATTAATAATGTTAAATGTTTGTTTCATTTTTAATTTTTATTATAAAAGATGTTTTTTTTATTTGATGCATATAGTATTCAGTCAGCATTTGTAATGTTTTTTTTTATAAATAATGTAAAAGAAACACTGTGAGACCGCAGACAGCAATCTAGAAATTTTGGTGTTACGTGGGAAATGTACTATCTTAACTATAAAGCCCGTATTAGAAATCGCTCTCAAGATCGACCTCAAAGTTGCCTGCCTACACCGCTATATGCAGGATACATTGTATTGAATTTGAATTTAAAGCATTTTTTTTAAAAGAATTTACAATTTTTTTTGAGGCCGGTTGTGGCGCAGAAGCACAAAGTGTGACTGTAAAATCGACTGGTTGTGGGTTCGATCCCCACTCGAGGAAGTGAAATATTTATTAACATTTATATTTTCACTTCTTCGCTCTGGTGTCGAGGCAAAGCTCGGCGTTGAGTTCCGCCACTCAGCACACAATGCCTCCAGAATTCGTCGAAAAGTGGGGAACGGAGTGTCTTAACACTAGGTTCCCTGTGCCTACCCTGCTTTGTGCGTGATACAGCGTGAAGCTGATTTATTTTTATTTATTTTTTAAAAGAGAAGAAGAGGGAGACGTAGAGGGAGACCTCGGTTGACCTTCGAAAACACAGTATCAAAGATACTGGAGGAAGGTCACGTAAAAAGCATGAGGATCCCCCGGAGGGCGTGTATAAAGAGGTTGATGACAGTGGACGAGGCGAAAGAGGTATGTAAAGACCGTAGCGTTTGGCGCTCCGTTCTCTCTGCCTACCCCGCTAGGGATAAAGCGTGAAACTAAGTTAAGTTATTTTTTAAAAAAAACACTTTGATTTCGATGAGTCGGGATTTGTTCGCTCATTATTTCAAATGACGAGACCATTATAACGTGTGCAAGCTACATGTAGTTATCTCTTTCAATCAATCAACTTGGTTATAATTGCGTCTAACATATATAAAATTCTTTAGAACTTCGGCGTATACAATCGTTTTAGTTTTAATTTCCTTTTTTATCTTTATACTTTTAGAGTAAGAAGAAAAAGATGTGACATCATTTCATCTACATTCTTCTCTATTTTAGAGGCATTGCCCACTGTACACATATCTTTACTACTATTATTATTGTATGGTGCCCATATATATGGGCGCCATGTATATATTGTTATATATATACCAACGTCAATTTGGTTACTAAGAAACATTTCACCAGTTTTTAAATGCTTGTTACTTTCAAATCACCTGTAGTTGTATTTTGAATACCTACTCCTTAACAATCTTGTAAAAAATAGATTTATATAAGAGTCCTCCTTTCTGATTTAATATTATTAGTAATCTTACATAGATCATATCAATATCAGGCCATCGTCCATAGCCTGGCAAGCATAATAATCATTGTGGTTAAATCTATACTTTTCCAAATAAAACAAAACCATTTGTTTCTGACTGATAGTTTACATTTTTGTGAGTGAAAAAAAAACCTATATTTAACTAAATAATAAGTATTTTTTGAGTTTATTACTATTAAATAAAATACACGAAAAGAAAAACCTACAAAGTAGATTTAAGTATGCCGCAGCAGTCTTCCAAAAGGACACGCACAACAAACGTGATTGTATCGACATTTAAAAGAACACATCACAAGTTCTACAACTCCTGCTATAGTTACTTAAATTGCGGTTTCCGACTAAATCGCCTTGACGTATTTTTATCTAGAATAATGTTTATTAATTCTGATATGTAATCCGATAATACTGTATTGTTGTCTGTTCGCTTTAAAATTGTTTTTTTTTATAATTTTAATGTTCATGGTAGTTGTTAATTTAAATATCTTTCTATTACAATGCAGAATCAATATTTAATTGTTTAAGGCATTTTTGTAACGCTGTATCCTGCTCATAGCGGGGCAAACCAGGGAAACCTGAGAACCTAATGTTAAGACACTATAAAGACATTTAGAGGTCTCTACTTCCTGCCGAATTCTGGAGGCATTATGTGTTGATTGGCGAAACTGAACGCCGCGCATTGGCTCACAGTCACGAGGTGGATTATCACTCTATTCCACTTTAATGCTAAATTAACGATAAAAAATAAATGGATAAAACAATATCTGCCATATTATATTTCGTGCAATAATCCTTTATTATAAACTTAAAGACCGTATTATAATATTATGTTGACTCAACCGTTTATAATGAAGCTTAGAATTTAATATATTTTTTTCATTCTTGTTTTACATTCAAAACATTTTCCTGTTATATTTTTTAATTTTATAGTAAAATTATGGTAATAGCAATTAAATAACATTCTAACGCATTTGTAAACTTACTTAAGTATTTATTTCGCATATTGTTTAGGCACTAACCTACATCAAGTGTCTATCCATTTCCCTTTTAAGTGCGTACTACTTTTTTTACTGTTAAACCGTAATGTAGAGCGTAACTATACAAAACTTTATTTATAACAAAAATCTATATTATTCTTATTTGGAAAAGAAATATACACCGACACTACTTCCACATAATTATTTGCACCTATTAATTATTATTGTATCGACTGTAATCGGTGGTTGTAATTTAAACCGTATCCCTATTATAATAAGATTATATTTAATTTGTGCGGTTCAAGTTGGTTTTTCCTGCAGACTATTACGAAGGTGAACCGGGGATGCGTGCGTCAAAGCCACCCTTTCGATCTGACTCATTGCAGATCAAGGCCGAGAGGATCTTTCCTTTCGAACACGCGCTTGCTTCAAGAAATGCACCCTAACTTATTCGATTACTCGAATATTGTGTGTGTTATCTATAATACATACAATATTAGAAACCGCAATCGGATAATTTATTCGATTATACGATTCGATTGCGTTATTATATTGGCCACAGATTAAATAGCATCTTAGTAATTGATATATTCTGTGGTTTGATTTGGTTTTTCCTACATTATTAATGCAAATTTTAAGGTATTCAGGACACTTACGTCAATTCCACCTACTTAATATCCATTTCGTAGTAAATTGTTGAATTATAATATTATACCTATATTTGTAGTTATCATAAATAAACAAATATTATTATATTTTATGAAGTGGCAATAAATTATTTTTGATCATTAAAATAAACATTATATTCTTCATGTAGTAGTACTGATATAAAACTAGCAACTTTGCACGCATTTACATTAATTAATCATAGTAAACATTCAACATTTTTAGTACAGATTATTATATAATTCTTATGAGAATATTAAATTTTTTTATGTACATTATAAAATCATTTTTCATTTTTATACAATTTTAATCTATGGTTTTTTATTGATATTGGATTATGTTTTAACATTTAACATTTTTAAAATTAATTTGTATGAAATGGTATTATAGTTGTAAAATGACAGAATCAAATTATAGAATATAAATTTTGAATGAATAAGTATTTAATATTTAAGTAATAATAAAAAAAATATATATGAATTGTTAAAATAACACATCGACATGTGCCTGCTATAGTATTATTATATACTTAGTAAGATGTAAAAAAAAACTACTAATGTTATTTATATGGACTCAAATTCAAAGTATAGATAGTTCGGACAACTAGTTAATGGAAATTGATCCCCTGTTTATAACTTTTACGCAAAAGATAAAATAAATTAATAAGTTTAAAAGCAAAGGTGAAGAAAAAAAACTTAAATATTACCAATTGAATGACTTTTTTGCAGGGGAGTTAGCTTTTATACATTAATGGATAGCATAAACAGTTTACTATTCAGGTTCTATAATGTCCGGTGAATATCCTCTTAACAAGTACTCCGGACTAGCCGTGCCTGCGACTTCGTCTGGGTGGGAAAGTAAATTTATATTACTTTTTTTATTTATGAACTAATTAAAATTAGGCAAACACTGAATGTTAAGGGAATTTTAATAAAATACAAAAGTGCAAAACTTTATTTAAATCGTTAAGGACGTTTGTGGGATTAGCGTAAACAAAACAGATTTTTTTAAAATAATGGTATTGGGTCGTATTACATTATTTTGATAATCGCCTCTAAGTAACAGATTTTCTCATAAGATATGTTCCATATAGAGACACGACGGACTGACGATCAGTTATATTTTTAATACATGTATTGATATATAAAAACTCGGATTTAGTAGAAAAAATTACGACCATGACCGTCGCGGTGGCCAGTGTGCAAAACAACATTATACATACTCTCTATGAAAATGTATGAGTTACGTACTTCAACATAACTTAAGTAAAAATGAAAAAAAAAAATCGTTCGTTTCTCCTTAAATTATTCACCCAGTGATTTAATCTTTTGGGACATAAAAAACTAAGTATATTTGAATAATGTATTGTTCTATTTTCGACTGGTTGTAGTAACAAAATGGTGGAGTGGGACGTCATTTGATCGATGTTCACTTGGGGGGGACTTAATTATTTTCACTTTTTCGAGTACCGAGTAGTAGTACCGAGTGTCTTCACACAAGGTTCTCTTTGCCAACACTGTTAAATGAAGATTGTAGCAAGAAGCTTAAAAAACTGTTTATTTATATTATAAAAATGTATAATATATTTTACTTCTTTACTTAGTCAACTCCCATCCTACTAGTTGGAGGTATTTTAGACGACTTGAAACCTTGTCAGACAAATAAAAATGATACGGGTTTCTAAACGTCCGTACCGATTCTGTGTACCATAATTTCTGCTACTGGGACCGACTTAAAATTTTTATATATCATAATATTAATAAACAAAATATATCTACCATATATCTCTCATATAAGCTACAAGCGTAAAAAGAAAAATTTATTTAAAAATAAGCAATAAAAAACATTTTTAAATATTCAAAATCATCTAAGACTTGCTAACGTCATGAATAACGGATATAAATGTTATTTATATAAGCCTACATCTAAATTGCAAAGCATACGTAAATTCAAATATAGTAAACAAAATACATATTTTTAACAATGTATTTTGACTAAATGATTCTGTTTGTTCTGAATGTGACGCCTTGGACTATAAATTTTAGACTTTCGAATGTATTAAAAGTTCTTTTTTCACCTTCATTTGTATTTTGAACATTTTCACAAGACTATTGTTGAAATATTACCTACGCATTGGAAGCAGTCCTAGATATTACTATTATATTGTTACAGATAATGTCCTACCATATAATAAATCACAATAAAATCGATAGTTTACATTATAGAATGCTAGTTAATTCATTCTTTTTTATGTTTACATGGTATCTCGTATTTAGCAGGGAAGTCACTTTCCGCCCAATTTTCAATACATTGCCTCTTCAGGAATAAAACGTCGGGCTTCGTCTTTTCACCAGAGCGAAAGCGAAAGAGAATTTTTATTTTAAGTTTTGTTTTTAATAAATTTAATCTGTAAGCTAAGAAGCCTAACTCTTTCAGTAAGGGAGAGACCCTTAGTATCTCTGCCAGCAGATCCCTTGCAAGTAAACAATGCGTCCTGACGTACTGAAACGCGCGTCACCGGGTCATCGTTCTCGCTATCGACAATCGATTCAATAAACACTGCATCGTCGAGTGCCACTCCAACGATTAAGTCTCGTTTTTACTGTTGTTTCATCTACCAACGTGAAAAGTAGAAGTCGCTCTTCAAAATGGCCTCCACTAGGGTCAAACCAGTAGCTTACCTTGGAATTTTGTTGTTTCTTTATATATAATTATTAATTTATGCTCAAGACCGCTCTTATGTTAAATATATTTAGAGTTGTTGTGTTCGTTATATTTTGAATCACTGATGTCTTGGCCGATCACATTTACTATTGCAGTATCGAAGAATTTGTAGGTATTTGGCTTGCTAAATTGTTTCGATACTATAGATGTAAATATAAATTTAAAATAACATAACATGGCATAACTACTAACACTAAGTTTCCTCTGCCTACCGTATACAGCAGGTATGCGGGATACAGCGTGAAGCTGATTTATTTTAATCTAATCTAATTTAATTTAGCTTCACGCTATTTCCCTTGCGCAGTAGTTAGAGAGGTCTGAGCGCCAGGCTCTACGGTCTCTGCATACCTAAATTATAAATAAATAAATAATTTTATTTAAAAAAAAACAATAAACAATGTTTAACACGCGTGGGAACTTGTGTTTTATCTTCACAACGATAGCCTTAAATGACTCTCATAATATAAAATGAAAAGCGCTCTTTACTCGTATAACGTGCAATGTCCGTTTTTTTCCTCATACGATCAAAATTGTGAATTTTTTGGCATGTTCGCCGTGAGCCTGTGACGAATCGTACACTGTAACAACGCAAACAAAAAGACAACAAAATGTACGCAATTTTCAATTTTGTAAAATTAAATATATTTGTCGCAATATTTTCCTTATAGTAAATTTTGTAGCATTTATGTATATGTTTGTTCTTAACAAATTCTGCGGGAATTAAAATTAATGTTCTAGAATCGGAACTTTTATAATTTTCTGTGTATTTAATGTTAGTACATTACGTCCATTTTTACGTATTTTTTATCTACATTCATTTATGTAAAAAAAATAATGTTAGGGCCGTCAATTCGATTGAATTTAATAATACTTTTGTATTGTATTTGTACCAGTTTCTATAATTAACCCAGATAAGCCTACTGTCCTATATTTAGGACAGTAGAAATAAAAAAAAATATCAGAATACCCTCTTTATCTAAGATTATTTAGTCTTATGATTTGCATTAAGAAACGTGTCAGCTTTATTAGAAAAAATAAAAAGACAGTTATTTTAACAGTTTTCACCTTATATTTTACCTTATAAGTGTGTAATAAAAGTGCGTTGCAGACATGGCAAATTACAGGTATGTATAAAAAGTTATATTTTACTCGTGAGTTGTTTTTTCTGTGTTAATATCTAGTTGATAACCTTAACTTTTGTACTAAATAAATATTCTAGCAAAATAATATAAATAAATTACGTATAACTTGTTACAAATACTAGCGTACTATATATAGGACAGTAGGATAATATACATGATTTTAGTACAATAATACAACTTTTTCTTTACAGACCGTTAGCTGCGCATGATATTTTAGATGCTTTAGAAAATGTTTCTGATAATGAAGAAGATTATAGAGAACGACTGATATGTATTCTACCTCCTCCTGTTGATCGTGACTCTCTCACTGACGAAGATTCGGGTGAATAAGATAATGTAACTTTAAATAATTTGCCACGAAACATTCTGCTTCAATCGGCTGAAGTAATGATTCAAGGGCAGATTATGGTGAGTGATAAAGAAGAAGAACCTTCTGATTCTACAGGTCGAACTAAACGTAGGCGTACCTACGCATGGAGAAAACGAGACTTGG